>CM042014.1:59913823-60638823 GCA_023525715.1 Cichorium intybus
TTGCTTTTACACTGTGTTGATTTTCCGTCTTCTCCATCGGTTCTCCACCGCTTCCTCACTCTCCCTCTTCACATCGACCTCCGCTCCATCCGACTGCTCCTCCCGCCATTTGGTTTCCCCTTTTCGCTTGTCTGTTACTCGACACCACCCACCGCCGACCCACCACTGATCCAACCAATCCGCCTGATATTCGCATTATCCTTTATGTTTTTTTGTCACAATCGCATAAACCCATCATCCCCACCCAGGTCGACTTTAGTCGACCTCCCCAACTCGCAAGCGGAGGAGATATCGTGGAAAAAGTCGAACACACTCGTAGTCCTCTCTCAGGTTATCTTCAGTATAAAGAGTTCGGGAAGAACAAGTAATTGATGCTATTTAATCTCTGATGAAGTCGATTTCAAGCCCTATTGATGTTGAAGATTTGCTTTAAACAAAAAGGTTTTGGTCTTTGATTGGATTTTCGCTGAACTGTAAATCTAATTTCTTTCATGTTAAAATTTGATTAGGTGACGAAGATACAACCACCGAACATTGATTACTCGCTATAATTCTTATCATTGTCTCTGTTTTGTTATTTGCTTATAGCGTTAAATTAGAAAATCCTTCCTCTTATTATAATTTTTAATGAATATATTACGTTTCAATGAAGTATTCAAACGTTTCTATAGCCTCTGATAACAACAGTGGTGATGCGAATTGAAATTAGCAAAACTTATTTGCAGTTAGTTTTACCTGATTTTCAACAGCTAAACCTAGGGTGTGCAACTAACTGTTGAAAGGCCCAAAAAGAAGCTGATCTTAATAGCATTTTTGTTTTGTATTTCATCTTCTTGGGTGTATTCTATTGTTACAGAAACTAATTGGCATCTGTAACAAGTGAAGATCTGGTGTTCTATTTGCAGGCACAACAACTATTTCAAAGAGATGCCCAAACAATCACCCCTGAAGCTCTAAAAAGTGTTAACGCTGCACTTGCAAGCAGTGAAATAGAGCACAAAGTTGAAACAAAGAAGAAAGCAATACCTCACAAAGCAGCCAGGTCAAGCATGGGAGGATCCTACTTTGGCTGAATGGCCTAAAAGTAATGACCACTTTACCCTTTCATTGTCTCTTTTCTTGGTTGACCTGAAGTCAACTTTGTCTTACACAAGCATTAAACTACTCCTGATTGTTAACTCTAACTTTGAGCTGTTAACTTTTTTTACAAGTGACCAATTTGCCCTTGGACCAAAATTGAAAAAACAATATATTATATACCACAAGCACGGAGAGAACAAATTGTAATTTTCTTTTTGTTTTTAAAATGGTTTTTAGAATACTTTATATTGATTTTTTGAATTTTGTTCCAGGGCAAAATGGCCATTTTGGATAAATGAACAGCCTACTAGCCCTAGACGTCAAATTTAGTGATCGAGGGACCCAGGGCCGGCCCTTAAGGTATGCGGGAGGTGCGACCGCACAGGGCCCCGAAAAAATAGGGCCTGATTTTTGCAAAATTATCTAATAATTATAGGTTATGTATTATTTTATGTAAATAATGAAAAAAAGCCAACTAGTTCAAATGGCTATGGTGGAGTCCCTGTTTACATTTTAGCCAAGTGACGCAAGTTCGAGTCTTTTACATTACATGTTTTTTTCTATTTTCTCCTCAAGCCTTCCTTTTTACTTTTCTCACGACTTAGATACATAAATTATTACTTTTACTTTTTTCAATTGCAATGTGTATATCATTAGTTTAGCCAATTATTTTTAATGCAGCCCATTACAAACAATAATTTATTTAGCCTATTATTTTAATTTAATTTTTTTATCTTGAATGACAAGTAATTTTGACTTCAATTCTGGTGATCGAAACCCTTATTCTGATATTCTCATATTGACATGAATCTTGATCGACAACATCAATTCAATTATTTAAGCAATCGGGCAACTCACGATTTATATTTAAAATTAACAAGGGTAAGTAATTAAATTTCATGGTTATGTTCCTATTTTGTTTGATTTCGATTCACAGTTAAGCAAAATTATAAATTTTGTTATGGATATTGTGTTTTGATCGTTTTTATAACAATTATGGACTTATCGTAGTATTAATGAATTTGACTTTTTAATATATTATAAATATATATATATTATATATATATAGTATATATATATATATTATAATTATATATATATATATATATATATTATATATATATATTAATATATATATATATAATATTAAGGGCCCATTTTATTTTCGCACAGGGCCCTCAAAATCAACGGGACGTCCCTGGAGGAACCGAATAACGCTATGAACTCCTCAAATAGGAACCAAAAATGCAAGAGAAAACTTAAGTGCCTAAAATTGCAAGAACCAGGTTAAACTCAATGACCAAAAACGTAATTTAGATTAATTTAGATTCAAACTCTTCAATTCCAGCTTCTGTAAGTTACCCTTCATGTGAAGTGATGAAGTGGTCAATTCATGTCAACTATAACTCCCAAAAAAGATGTACTTAGCAAGTGAATTACCTCCCAAAAAGATGATGTAAAGAAGTGACAGATCACCTACTTAGCAAGTGAATTACCTCCCAAAAAGATGATGTAAAGAAGTGACAGATCACCGATTTCTCTAAGCGATCTTGGAAACGAGGTGAATGATGATGTTCTTTCAAAAGCATTTTCACGGTTTCCTTCGTATAACATGGCAAGAGTAAGTCTTTTTTTTTAACTTTAAAATCATAAATAATGGTGAAATTGTTATTTGGTGTACATGAGCCCTTTGCATATGTCCTCTTCAAATGTTTATTTGAAGTCATGGAGCACTGCCTTATCTTCTTTCAACCGCTTGTCACATTCAACTATTCATCACCTTCATCATCATATTTGACTTTTTCATTTCAAGTTTTATAAAGTTTATATGCAAGGATGTCTTAATCGGTTTAAAACCTGCAAGGTTGAAATGCTCTTTATTTGCATTTATGATTCAATTTTTCAATTATAAAAGAATCATTTTTTTATATATTTATATTTATGTAATTGTATCATGTTGTAAGAGATAAGCGTACAGGAAAGACAAAGGGATATGGAATAATCCCACTCATTTGGCTGCTGCTCTTAAAGAAATGAATGCTGAAATTCTTCTATTTTTTCTACTTCCAAATTTATTTTTTGCATTTTGGACCACTTTTTCTAGCAGATTGTAATTTGAAGGCTGTTAATATCAGGCAAATATGTTGAAAACAGTCCAGTAAAATTGCGTAAGAAGCAAATAGAAAGAGACAACAGATGTAAATACTAAAGGTATTGATGTAAAATAAAAAAAAACTCAAGGTAGCTTAATGTAGATTTACATATGTTCTTGGGAATGGGACAGTGTGGGCCCCTTTTGCAGAAAGTAATTTTATTCACTGTGACTGCAGGTTGTGGAGGAATTTGGAATCCCTCATCTGTTTGACCTTCCAATAAGACCAACAGTAAGCATGCCTTGGAATTTATACAATAATCTATGAAATATTATAATACTATTTATTTTGCTTTACATATTGTAAACAAATGTATTCAATAAAAATTCGTAATTGAACTTCAGTAATTACTTAGTGTGAATTTTCTTATACTTGGACCAAGAGTTTGTATCAAAGCAGTGATTCAAATTGAAAAAACATTAAGATCATTGCAAAACCGGAACCAAGTCTAGTCAGCCTCGTGCAATTTTAAAGAAGTATAAAAAACTTAGTTTTTTTTATTTTATTTTCACAGTTGTCTGCTTATGGAGATAGTGCAATACCTGAAGTGGTGGCTTGATCTCAAGGTGAAGTTGCTTCTGAAGATAGTACAACCAAGAGCCCCCTTCGCACACCGGTATCTGGCAAAAGCACAAGGATTAATGGTCGTTCAAAGGTCACAAAGAACAACAAATCTACCCCTCAGACCCTGTTTCAAATACTGGTGAGACATTATGTGAAATTGTCTCATATAAAGACACTTTTCTATTTTAAACGATTAATAAATTGGTTTACTTTTAACATTTATAGACTAATTATGTGTAATACAGGCTCACCGGCTCCACTTACTCCTGTTGGCTGCTGCAAATATAATAGCTCACTTGGTAAATTTCAATTAAATTATTTTTGTTTATATAAAAGTGGGATTTTTTTTTAAGTTTTAAAATTTGCAGGACTTTTGACGAAAAAATTTATAAACCTCATTAAGCATGCTGAAGATGGCATTCTTGATTTGAATAATGCTGCTGATACATTGGAGGTTTCCTTTTTCTTTTCTTTCAAAAAAATCAATACTTTCAATATGGTTTTAACATAGAAAAAGAAATTAAAAAATTATTGATGAAACAGGTGCAGAAAAGACGGATATATGATATAACAAATGTTCTTGAAGGAATTGGTTTAATCGAAAAGAACACAAAAATAGAATTCGTTGGAAGTAAGGTTCTTTTTTCATGTTTCAACGACATGTTTTTAATGTTATGTTCCTTAATTTTTCAACTTATGTGAAATCTTTTTAATTCTTTATTTAGAGGGCTTGATTCTTCAAAACCCGAGGAATTAGAGGATGATGTGGCTTCGTTACGTTACAGGTATTCATTACTATATTTATCTGTGTTTAATATTCTTTTTTAATTTTAGTGCTGAAATATGTCATGATTTTATATTTTTGATGCAGGCAGAAGTTCAAAAACTTTCAATGGAAGAACATAAGTTAGATGAAAACATTAGGTATTTTTTTTACATCGTCAAATTTGCCATTTTTTTTATATTATGTAACTAATTTATTTGAGGGAATTTCAGGAAAATGCAAGAAAGAATGAGTGACTTGAGTGAAGATAACAGTAACCAAAAGTAATTTTTTGTATTCCCATAGTCATTTTATGTTAATAGAATTGATTAAATATTGTAAAGCTAAGATCTTTATTGTTATTCTATTGTTTTAGATGGCTCTTTGTGACTGAAGATGAAATAAAAGGCCTACCGTGCTTCCAGGTGAATTTTTATATAATTGTTTTGGGTTATTCCATGTAATTATATTATTATTTTATATAATATTAAAGATTTGATGTTTATAAATCATAATTCATAGAATGAAACCCTGATAGCGATTAAGGCTCCACATGGGACCACTCTTGAAGTTCCTGAGCCTGATGAGGTTAGTATGAAATGGAATTTGAAATTTTATATAATTTTTGAAAATATTCTTTTATTGATAAAATAAATAAGCTCAACAATCGGTTAATTTTTATGGATGCTCTTAGTTGAGGTGTTTTTTTGTTCCATCATTAGATGGAATGAAAAATTATAAAACAACCCTTTTTTATTTATAAATTTTTAAGTGACACAAATCTAAATTATATATTATAATTTTGTTTTCTACAAATAACTAGAAACTTCTATTACAATCTTATCTGGGGTTTAAAGAGCTTCTATTATGTTTAATATTTTAATTTTGTAAATAATAAACTCTAGAATTATAAACAAATAATTCACACAATAGTGTTAAGAACAATAC
This sequence comes from Cichorium intybus, assembly GCA_023525715.1. Lineage (NCBI taxonomy): Eukaryota > Viridiplantae > Streptophyta > Magnoliopsida > Asterales > Asteraceae > Cichorium > Cichorium intybus. The sequence continues at coordinate 59,919,332 of CM042014.1, forward strand.
CTCATATTTATATATAACATAAAAAAGACTAAAGTTCCGGATTGATTGATGAAGGGCCCGAAATTGTTATGGTTGAAGATTCAGGGTCTCAGACGAAGCCAGACCTCTAGGAGATGATCTTGAAACTACAAACAGGTTTGTTATATGCATGAAACAGCAACATACTTTCATTTATTTGAGTACTATAGCATCGTACTTCCATTTCTTTCTATTACAACATTGTAACTCCACTTTTTTTATTATTAAAGCATTGTACTTTGTAAAATATACCCAATTATAAGGTATTTTGATAACATTGCTATAAGTGGGTGGACTTTTTCAAAGTACAATGTTGTAATAGGAATAAAAGAAATTAGGATGCCATAATAAAAGTATGTTGCTATTTATTGCATTTAACCCTTTATTTTGATAGTTATATTGAATTATTGATTTGCTGATTTCTTGTAAAACAGAAACACGGGTGAGAATACAGCAGAAGATCCCAACCGTGCACCTGGCAGTGAAGCTGATGTGTCATTGAGATCTTCAACAGTGCAAGATGTTGTAGATGATGATTGAATTGTTGTTCAAAATACTATTCTATGAATCTTAATAATTGTTCAGTTCGTCACACCGTTCTGCTTCATCTCGTGCCAGTTTCCCGATTAGCTAGGTGTTGCGACTTCATGTCGAGTAGATTGCCCGATTAGCTATGAGCTTCATAAAGTTTATTCTGTAAGTTTATTCTCTCTAATACAGTTTTTACTTCATATTCTTCCACTACTATTCTATGAATTTTAATAATTGTTATGAAACACAGATTATTTTTACTCATGAACACGCGGATGCAGTTCTTGGTGTTGATGACATCCGTGCAGTGCAACTATTCAGTCCAATAAACCACATCGAACCTATACCTATTTTTCTAAATCAACATGCAATAGACATGTATTCAAATTATTGGTTTAATTTCATCTCTTGAAACTGCAATACTAAAGTTATGATTGCATAATTTGTAAATCTTTATTATTTGTTAAACAGCTTACAAGTGAAATTTCCGTACTTGGTTCAAAGAAAGCTCATGGTTGGTCAAGAAGTCAAATGTGTAGCACAACTTGATTGGAAAATAATTGAAAATGATATTAAGAGTCCATTTGTTGCATCCGGATTAGAAATTGTACCCCTACCAGTTAATATTCCAAACTTTCCCTTTTTTCATTTTCTGGTTGAAATAATAATTTGGACTTCTGTTTACTTTTATTTAGGTGATGCATGGGGAGGATTATATTTGTTTAGGTTTTTCATTTGGTAAAAATAGCAAAGTAGCTTATATACTTGACGCTTTAAGCTGAATTTACCGTAGAGTTTCATGGAACCTGTGGAGAATTGAACATATTTCATATTGATCAATGGGTGTGATTAGTGGAACTCCATCACACATAACTTAAAGAAATGCAAGAATTTCAATAGTATGCACTTTGAGCACTGCACACACTCACCTTGAGAAGACAAGAAACACACTTTTGTTTCGTCTTTGCGCTAAGGACGTCAGAACCAGTGCCTAGGTCTTTTTTTTTGCATTTATCTGGACCCGCGTTCCAACAATCCTGAACCCTAAACCCTAAACCCTAAATATATGTTCGGTTTTTTTGTTCAATCCATGACAAAATAATTTTAAGAGATTTGTTTTTTTTGGTTCCTTTTGGAAGTTTTCAGTCTTTTTGTTCGTATACAACGAAAATTGGTACTAACAGTTGGTGGTTATATTTTCATGATCGTGAGATCGGATCGAGGCTAATTTTAGGTATTCCAGGACTAGATCGAAGTTGAAGCATAAATACATCTCATTCGAGATGAAGGTTCATGCCATAAATACTACATCTCAATCTCTTAATCAACCCAACCGCTTCTTACATGAAGAATGTGTCTTTTTTGCTTACAGATATTTCTTTTTGTGAAATTTTTTGTTAAATAATTTTTGGGGTTTTGATGAATTTGCAGGAATATGATAAACTTTATGGAAGTGGATGGCAATCTATCGTAAGTCCAAATGTCAGTAGCTTTTGCATTCACTCGAAATGATCTTTTATGTATTTCCCACCAGAGTGCTTTACTAAATTGCAGTTTAACCGACTCATGTTTTCATCGTTGATTTTGTATTCTTTTAGGTGTTTGACCATAATCTTTTGGGACTGTTACCATGGTAAAGAAGATTTGAATAAGGTGAATAAGGTTCTTTTGTCATGTTTAAAATTAGTTAATCTGCATCTTTGAGTTACAGTTTACTAATAAATGAGTAAATGGAGACAAAACTAAAAAAATAGCTAAATGAGAAAGAAAAATGCAGGAAATAGCAACTCTACTTTACCTTTTTAACTAATATGCACAATTGTGCTTATCTTTTAATGTAAATACGTAATGTACACATTATTCTGTATAACTAATGGCTTTTTCTGTTATTTTTTTGTATAAGTCATGTAAATTTTGGGACAATGTAATTTTTTTTCGGCTAAATGCAAGAAATAGCAACCTACTTTCATTCTGCCCATAACTTCAAAACCAGCGCATCCGGACCCGTGCTCCAACACTTCCGAACCCGTGCGGGGCACGGACTCATGCTAGTTGTAGACTAAATCGTGTAAGTTGAAAAATTTTTGAACATCTTCCAACATTTTTTGTAAAGCATATTGACCAAATTTGCAGTTTACTAGTATTTCTTTTACTTTTCTTATTGTCATTCTTAATCTTTAAAACAAGTGATGCCTAGCTTAGCTGGTTGATGCATCAGGGTTATATACCCACGTGGGTGGGAGGTCGTGAGTTCGACTCCGACTGACTCCATGTGGGGGATTTTCCCGGATTTGGTGGTAAAAAGGAGAGGAAATGGAGGCGACTGGGGCCCGCCCGGGAACGGAATTACCCATCTAACGTTCCAGAGTACTCAACACCGCTGGTTAAAAAACAAAACAAGATAAATACAAAGGGTGTGGGACCCCCTTCCAAACCGATGGTCTCTCTCTCCTTTTTCCTGTGAAGGCCTTTTCTGGGAACTCCCTATGCAGAGGTCCACTTAAAAATGGTGATTGTCTTCTCAAGTGAAGAAAAGAAAATCTATTGATTTTACCCCCTGTTTATCCCTCTCCCCTCTTTTCTTTACAGGCCCATCGACACTCAACAAATTCTTCCTTGAAGACCACCCTTTCTTCAGTCCGCCTCTCTCCCTGAAAAATCCGAACCCTAGCCAACATCCGTTTTCAGAATCTAGCACCATTGTTCCTTTTTCTCTCCCCCCTTTTCCTCCATCTTCTCCATCACTTGATTCTATCTACCCCATTGTCGCCTCCTTTGGACCACCATCAAAACAAATCGCCACCACAAGGCTCTACATCCTTTCTTTATATTGTTCTCAGAATCTGTCAGTCAACACATTGCGAACCGTCATCTCACTCTCATCTAGCCTTAATGACCTGTTATCACCACCACGGGCACTACTGCAATCAATAAGGACGAATTCCCCTCGTTCTCCCATAAACCTTTACCGATTATCTTATCAATCATCTTCACCTATTGCACTGACGGGGTCTGGATACTTCGGCTCTAGTTCGAACTCAACGTTAGATGTTTTTCTTATCTCTCGTCTTCCTCCGCGTCCCCATCGGTGTCGGTGGCTGATACATCCCGTCTCTATATTGGGAGGTAGGGCAATTTAAGTGAGAGTGATCAGAGATGGCTGTAGTTAGAGAAGGTCGGCAGTGGTTAGTGGTTTCCGGCAAAGGCTAAACAAAGAGAGGATGCGAACCTTGTCTTCTCCGATGGCTTCCTGGTTCGAGTCTTCGGGATGTCAGCGATTCAACTTCATGCGGTCCAGATCGGGGGTTGAGGTTTCCGAAGACGGAGGTTAAACGGAGAATGGAAGTGGCGGAGATTGGGGGTAGCGGTGGTCCGGTAGTTTCCAGAGAGACGAGAGGCATCTTTAAAATGGGTGAGTTGGGGGAAGACGATGAGAGTGGGGTTTTGTGGGCCCCAATTCAATTTTAATAAATAATAAAGAAGTGGTAAAATATTAGAAACTAGGTTGAGCCCGTGCTTTGCACGGGTTGGACCAAAACTTGGTAAGTGGGTTTTTGAGTTTGGCCAATTACAGTACCTCTATGAAGATCACGAATCTGGGTTTTTGATGGTGACGTGGAAAAGCAAGGAGAGGTCAAAACTTTTGGATGGTTCTGAAAGATAATCAATAATTAAATACCATTAGGAAACACCGATGGTCAAATTCGGAAGCAAAATCAGAGGAGCGAATATGAAATAAAAATTATAATTTAAGAACAGTACCTCTATTCAAGGCGAGTGTGGGGAGTGAACTGAACCAAATACATACCCGTGCTACGCACGGGCACGGGCCTGGTCCACAAATGCTACTGATTCTAGACTGATTCTTTCTTCGCTTTTTCCTCCATCCAATCTCGCTCTTTATATACAAACTTACCTTATAAATTAAATGTCATTATTTTTAAGACATGTCATAGAACTATAAAAGAAATTGTTACACTTTCTTAGGATCTAGTGTAACAATCCAATAACCTCTATGTCAACCAAAAGGTTAACTGTGTATACATACCAACAGCCCATGTGGGTGTTTAATCAAGTTGCTTTGTACTCTCACTTTTATCCCACACAGAGAGAGAGAAAAATTAGAGATATTAAAATTAACAATTATTATACAAAACTAACAACAACAAAGTAAGATATTTTTTTCTATTAAAGTAAAGTGCAAAAATGGTCCTAGTAGTATGCATTTTTCTTTGGTTTTCGTCTGGAAAAAAATCTTTATTTTCAATTTTGGTCCTTATTCCAAGGTTTCATTCTTGGTTTTAGCCCCTCTCTTTAACATAGATGGTTTAAATTGGAGATGGACAATTTAAGCAATTTTGCTCTTTGGATCATCTGGGGTCAACATTTTAGTCTCGGGACAAAATTAGATCCAGACCTTGAAATAAGGACCAAAAAAATTTTAAAAAATCGTTTTTGGACCAAAATCAAAGAAAATGCATACCACAAGGACCATTCTTGCAGTTTACTCTTTTTCTTATTTCAGATAACATGGTTAATTTGTCACGCCTAATAAAAGAAAGTTTCTACAACTTTAAATTCAAAATTTCATCTGATCTTTCAACTTTCACAACAGATGTAGTTTCAAATGCATTACATTTCTATTAGACGTGACAACTTAATACCATTTACTTGGAACTGGTTAGATTTAATTTCAGATGGTCTAAAGGGTAAAATTTATAAACTGGGTTAAAAGTTAAACTATCAAAGGCATCAAAACTTGCCCTAAGTGTAATCCAATGGTCACAAAATAATTGTTCAAGATTACGAATCAATTTTTCACATGTATTAATGATAAGAGGACTATGAAGTCAACAAAGTATCCCCCAAGGTTCACATATTTATTTTATTATTATTAAATTTTGGTAGTATATCTAAGAGACTATGTTTCTAAAATTACATGATTCATACAAAGCATCTTACCCACTTGCATTATGCAAGAACACGGGCCTGTAACATGATTTGAAGGATAAGAGTGCGATCACAAAGAGACTTTGTCGGCATAAACATCTGGTGGATGCATTAAAATTTTCCTAAAGAAACAAAATATATAAAGGAAAAATAAGGTTAGTCAATTAGAAGTTACTACAAGACTTGGAAGTCAATAACGGTTTGTGCCCATAAATTGGCTTATTTTCCTTTTTCTCAATCAAAATTAAGTGTTTTACAGAGCACCAATAATTGCCTAGTGATTTCTTCCAAGAAAGTAACGTGCAGGTTAGTTTGAACGAAGTGAGGATAAGAAAGCAATAAATGGAAAGTAACCTTAGAAGACTTGGAAGTCAATGGAGAGTTTGTGGCCAAAAACATGGAACTACCGAAGGGTCTATTGACTATTGAGAAGCATGGGTAATAATTGAGTTTTAAGCTTTTCCTACTTTAAACAGGTAATGACATATTACATGTTTCAGATTGTATCTACAGTTAGGAGCTGTAATTGTGTTGCAAAACAGAGCCAATCAACATCAACTAATATGAATCATTTTAAGCATCGCTAAGTTCAATCCTCTTTATGTTACAGGTCTCAATTTGTAAGAAAATCGGTCAGACAGAAACATAAACACATAGATGGATAATTTTCCCAATACCACAGATCTACATTAATTTAGTTGGATTATTTTATACATAAAAACATATATTCATTGTTTTCAACAACGCTAAATTACTATTTTCTTTGTGTTACAGTCCCAATGTGTGTATTATGTAGCATGTTCAGAATTTTGTAAAAAGAAAATAGAGCAAGTTCATGAATTCTAGAAGATTAGGTCAAATAGAAAAATGAATGAGAAAACTTACCAATGACCACCGATAACTCAGGAAACGAAAATGGAAGAGATGAATCGGCAATTTACGCTTCGCCTTTTCCCCGTCTGTCGACAACTTCCCGGTGGCGAGATCCAAGTGACAAAAAGCGATCGTTTTGAGAGGACCGGTAAAGTGGGGGAAACTTTTTAAGAGTTAATTAAAAATTTGGTCCCTTGGCAATTGGTATACTAAAAGGGACTGTTCTGTCAATTCTCAAGTTTCGTCTACCTTCAATTTACCAAAAGCTGCCTCGAAAAGTAGAAAATTCAAGGATTAACTTCCAACTATGCCTCCCCACCGAACCTTGTAAAATTGAATTCAAGTAAGATCCGTTGAAGAACATAGGAAGTACACATTTTGTATGGGAACACACTCCATGAAGACCCAACGATAAAACCTAATGATGAAAACAGATAAAACTTATAAATCTAATAAAAAAGGTTATGATAAAAACATTTTAGAAATTAAAAGAACAAATCCCTTGGCGGTTTGCTTTATAGCCCACCGGATGAGAAAGAGGAGGCGATAGTGGTGGTGGTGTTGATGCGATGGTGTCGGCTAGGGGTTTTTTGAGATAAAGCATAGGTGCAACGGTGGTCACATTTAGGGCTGTAGTGATGGCGTAATCAAGGTCTCCATTAGAAGTATTGGTCGATAATCTCTTTCTTTTGAAAAAAATTGACCAACTGAAACACAGGTTACCTAGATTATCATCATGAAATGGTTGAAGAAATTAAAGAACGTCAAGAAGAAAAAATAAATAGGGAAACTTGGAGTAATTTCACCTGCCTTTTTCTACGCCTTATAATCATTAACCGTAAGATGGAGATCGAGATCAAATTGTAGAAGGCGACACCGGATGTTAGAGCAGGTGAGGATGGAAATTCAAATCAAAACCAAATCATACATAAATCAAACAATACCTTTGTTAATATTGCAATCAAACCCTAGCCTCGTTTCCCTTCGCGGCAGACGATGGTGGCGTGTCACGGTGGAGTGTCATGGTGTGTGTTTATGCGTTTTACAACCTCTTTGATTTCTATAGACACGGTTGATGATGAAGCAGACAGACAGGAGGTGGCGGATGGGGGGAAGAGTCGGATATTAAACCTGGTGGAATATGATTGGTGAAAGAAACCCAACCCGTTAAAAATCCCCAAACCCCTCCTACCCTCCAAAACCTTCTAGAAATCTGCTTCTATTTCATTATATAGTAATAAATGTATAAGGGTATTACCGTCTTTTTAATATTGGTATGGATCAAAGACGCAACAAAAATATATTATAGGGATAATCCGAGTTAAAAAATAAGTTAGGGATCAAACGTGCAAGTTATAGTAAACCACATGGACCATATATGTAATTTACTCTATTTTTTATAATGATATTTGTGTATATGAAGATAAAGACAATATTTGTGTATTTCACAAAATCTGAAAGATTAACTGATGAACTATTCCGCATACTCTTAGATTGAGAGGTGTGGTTACCTCTTGGTGTGATGGGTTCTTCTTCACGGAGGCTTCACCTCACCTTTTCCTCACCTCTTCAATTCTAGAAAATGGTAACCCCTCACAAACTCCTCACTTTTTGTTTTAAATAAATAAAAAATAAACTAAATTAAACCAAACTCATTTTTTTAAATAACATTTCATTAATTAAAAGAAATTAAAAATACAAACGTAAATTAAAACGACCAACGACAAATAAAACTAACAAAAATTAAAAACGACACACGATAAAACATGAAAAAAAACGTCAATCTTCCGAGCCGTAGGAGTCGTTGTCATCTTCATCATCTTCGTCGTCGTCCATATACTCCTCCGCTTCTTCATCCGTCGAGAAGAACAATTCTTCGTCTTCTTCAATATTGATGGCTTCAACTGCATTCCGGTGGACATGTTCCGACAAGTCCGCTCGAAGGTTGTTGTGCAACTCGCGGCTACGTACATCCGCTCTATTTGCTCGGTATTGAGCCGTTTCAAAACCGAGGGGCTCAGGATGTGGCAACACTTCATTTTCATCAAATCGGCAAATAGCTTTCCCTTCGTGTTCTAAAATCATATTGTGTAGAATAATGCACGCGTACATCACCGACTTAATTTTTCTGTCATCCGAAGTCCGTGTCGGATTGTAAATAATGTTGAAACGTTTTTTAAGTACGCCGAACGCTCGTTCTATATCCTTCCGAGCTCCTTCTTGGATCGCCTTAAACCTCAAACGTTTTTCGTCGTTCGGATGGGACCACGGCTTCACAAAAACTGAGTACTCCGGATAAATCTCATCGGTCAAATAATAACCACGTTTGTAAGTAACGTCGTTCACGACAAACGGGACGTCATGAGATATACCCTGAAATATATCGTTGAATACGGGCGATTGATCGAGTACGTTGATGTCGTTGTTAGACCCGGCAACTCCGAAAAAAGCATGCCTAAAGCCCAAAACCAAAGATCCGTCGATGCGACCGCTTCTAAAATTATTGTCGGCTCTTTGTGGTCGCCCCGCATAAACTGACCACGCCATGAATTGGGGCACATCGACCACGCCCAATTCATGCAATCAATGTTGCCGATCATCCCGGGTAAGCCATGCCTTCCTTAGTGAGTTGTATATAGTTGATGTATGTTGTTCGTCGTTGGCTTACGTAAATATCGGGGACCATAAACCTTGATGATGGCCTTTGAAAACTTGTAAAGTGCGTCCCGTGCCGTTCTCTAGGACATTCGTAGGTACTCATCCCACGAGTCGGCTCCTAAACCCGTGGCTAGTTGTCGGATAGCCGCTGTGCATTTTTGTATCGGCGTAAACCCTTTTACGCCTCTTTGCATCCCACCGTTGTTGAAAATACGAGAATCGTGCTTCCAGATCACCAACAATACGTAAAAACAATTGTTTATCCATTCGGAACCTACGCCGGAACTTGGAAGCGTATACGGCGTCATCGACAAACAGGGGCGGATCTGGGCTTTAGCCCACAGTAGCACGGGCCACTACTGAGGTTTGGCCTAGAAGTAACCTAGATATAGTGTTCAGCCCAAAAGTAGCCCAAAATTAGAAGCCTAGAAGAAAGAAAGATAAGAAATTAGAGCCCAGCAAGAAAGGGAATACGGCAATACACAAACACGGATTCGCAAACACGCATTCTCGCTGAAAGAAAGAAAATACGCATTCTCGTCTGATTCTTTGAGGCTCTTGTTCGCTGGCCTCCTGCTTCTCTACTCGATAAACAATAATCCTCAAGGAATCGGAAAATCGGGAATGAAAGTGACTACTGCATCGCTGATTTGCTGCTTGCTTCTTTTCTTTTGAGTTCACGCAAACAACGGTAAGTTCAGGCTTTATTTGGTTTTGATCTTCAATCAGCATTAGGTATGCTTCTTCTTGTGACTGTCTACAATGATTTTTTCACCTTTTTGGTCTAATTCTTTATCATCTGATGAAGGGAATTTGATATTTTTCTATTGGCAACAGAGCAATTCAACAGTCAAATTGCTACCATGAAAAGGGGCATGAAGCTGATTGCGAATATGCCCTAACATCTTATATGCTTTTGTTCGGGAATATTCAAATTATATCTTCTCAAATATCCAATTTCCATAGTACAAAATGGCTCTCAGTTACTGCTGCAGTTATGGAATTCACGTATTCCCTCATTGGATCTGGACTTGAAGTTAGCTCAAGCAATAGGTAAGGAATTATTGATTCCCATCTTCAAAGGTATGGAAACACTAATCCCCATCTTCAAAACACTGCAGGAAATGGAAAGATTGAAGGTAGCATGGGAGGAGTTCCAACTGAAAAACCAATTCAGAAAGAAGAAGTGATTCCTACTTGCAGGTGGTTGTTTGGTTTTTGAGTTGGATTTTAATGCTAGATTGATTTAATATAGAGATATGATTTGTTTTTTAATATTATTTTTTATAAATGGTTGTTTGTAGAGAACTTGGAATTAGGATAGTTCCATTTAGTCTAGGAAAGGGATTCTTTTCATCGGGTCCTAAGGTGGTTGAGAACTTTGCTAGCAATGACTTCCGTAAGGTTTGTACCTTTAACACCATCATTAATTTCTCTATAAAGATGGAAAAAATTTTATCCATTATAAATGCCCTCGATGTGGCATAGTTGGTTATAAGATGGTATACTATTATGGTGCCACCCCTGCCCTACATTTCTGGTTCCGCCACTGTCGACAAAATAATCGTGAATTAAACGATCACGGCCGTCATCACGTTCTCTACGTAAATCAGGACCCCGTCTTCTTCTCGGCACATGTGAACTTCCCGCTTGGTTTTCGTAGTACGCTAGCGTGCGTTGCATTATATTACCAATGAACTGCTCGTCATTAAGCTGGCCATTATCCTCGTTTGACGACGTCGACGACGAGTTTGAAGACATTGTAGTGTTATTAGATGAAGACATTTCTATGTGTTTAAAAATTGTATGTATGAAGATGAGAGGGTTTTGTGTGTTAAAATTGTTGGGTGTGTGTGTGTGTATATATATATATATATATATATATATATATATATATATATATATATATATATATATATATATATATATATATATATATATATATATATATATATATATATATATATATATATTCATGAGATCTTGAGAACTCAATGTCATCCATTAGATCATTATTCAAATCAAAAAGGGTTTGATCGTCATTTTATAAATCTAATTTAATTTTATTTTTTTTTATTTTTAGCAACAGAATATCAATTCCTAAAAATAAGCACAATCAAATTCAAATTTCAAATTTAAAAAACTTTATGATTTTCGTTTTTTTTAATATGAGAATTTTTGAAATTTGAAAAAAAAGACATAAAAAATTTAAATTCAATAAAAATCAGATTTGGATTTAGAAAAACATATACGGTCATGTATTTGCAACTGGATGCATATATGCATATTTTCAAAATTCGTAGAAACGTATTATTATGTATAAATAGTTGAATACAAATAATAAACAAGCCAATTTATTAAAAACAATAATTTACAATTGTTTTGAACGATACATATATAAAAATACAAAAACAACAAAAACTACTAATTTTAAACTAATATCTTCATTGTTTATTCCCAAATATCTTCATTGTTTATTCTTTGACTATCTTGTTTCTTCGTTTTATCATTTTCACTTCTTCAATTTGCTCTATATATTTTTTAAACCTGAAAGAACAATAATACAAGAACAATAATACAAATGCATATTGAAAGTATTTAAAAAAAGATACTTACATGCATATACGCATGTGCACATGGGCACATATGTGTATACGTATATGCAAATATGCACACACTTATACACATTTATATGCATATGTACACATATGCATTTATATGCATATAAACATATATGCACATATGCATTTATAAAACTACATGGATATGTGCATGTATATATATGCACATATGCACATATGTGATATGTACATGCAACTGCATGAATTCACATTCAAAGAAACATATGCACAAGCATGGATATAAACAAGTTATCATATATATGCATGTATGCATTTATGAACATATGCACGTATGTATTTACGTATATATGCACATGCATATATATATATATATATATATATATATATATATATATATATATATATATATATATATATATATATATATATATATATATATGTTTACACATGTATTGATATTTGAAAGAACATACATATATATGTTTACACGTATGGTAAATGCATATGTTCATATGTATATACATTCACATATATCTTGACAAAAATGCATAGATACACAAAGTTGAGAACCATAAAATTGATGATTAGAATGGTAGATTCTTACCTGCCTATGCCACCACCCAGAAAGTTGAAAACCATAAAATTGACTGATCGGATCGAGTAACTCGTGCATCAACCATGATCGAGTGCAAAGTACATTGCTATAATAATAGAATAAATTTGTGTCAGTTTCATCTAAGAAAACTGTAAGTAAACTATCTCATATTGTTTCACTTACAAGTAGAAGTATAAACCCCAAAGAGATAGTTGAGCCAAGAACAGCAGGATAAAAGCCACCATAAATCCCTCTTAAACCCTGAAAAGATAATAAACACATACTCATGAAGATATGCTGGAATGTACCTGACAAACACGTAAACACATCACAAGATTAATTAAATACACCAAAAACCTGAAAAACTGCAAACCGTTAACTAAATTCCGAGAATTTCCGATTTGGGTTTATCAATTGAAGTCAAAGATATGCTGGAAGTAGGAATCGAGGTTGGTGACTCTGAAATCGAAAAACATCTGATTAATCGAGGTTGGTGCATGAAATCGGAAAACATCTGATTAACCAAGAACTACGGAAATTGGGTGGCGTAGAGTTTTATATACTCGCAACCAGAGAATACGTCAGGGAGGAGGAAGATTAAGGAGATGAACGAAAGAGAGATCGAGAGAGAGAGAGATCGAGAGAGTCGTCTACCGATGATTTCCCATTAAATACTTACCGGAGGTTTAATGTTTCTCGCAAATAGATGGAGGTAGGGGTGAGCAGTGTTAATGGGTTCATCGGATGCTCCTCGTGATTGAAATCAAAATTGAAAGTCGATTAAAGGTTTCTCGCAAATAGATGGAGTCGGCGACGAGGTTGATGCCAATTGCGTTTTTTTGTGATCGAAGAGAGATGAGGAAGGAGAAGAAACGGAATCGAAACCCAATGGATGGCTTGCCGATCGGAGTACTTTATAGTTGAAGACGTGAGAGAGGCGCGACAGCGGTGATGCAGATTCCATCTTTAATCACCGTCATACCCATCGTCCGGCTCATCTCCATAGTCAAGTTCTTCCCATCCATCGCCACTGACACGCCTAGGTTCGTCGTGCGGTCAAAAATAAGAAAAAAACCTAACACTCACTAGTACAATGGTAGTCAGGGTTGATCCACAGGAGCTTCGTGGTTAGACTAGATGACAGATTACCAACTAGTAGTGTCACGCTACAGTCGGAGGACCTGGTTCCTAATTCTCAACTACTCCAGAGAAAACAATCACCAACCAAAGTCAAGCTAGGCCTAAGTTAACTAAACTCAAACTAACCTAGTCACGTTCTGAAATCAGAAGTGCATCTCTAAATCAGAAACAAACAAAGGCATCCAAACCAAACAAAGCATAACCTAACTAATAACTAGAGTTCTGACTGAACAGCTACTAGCTAAGATTCAATGCTCAAAACTAACCTAATTGGCTACTGATTTCAGTAAAGGAAAACAGTCCCAAACAAGGCCAAAATAACACTCAACACAAACCAATAATCAAAATCGAAAACAAACATCCAAAACACCGAAAAACCAAGATTAATTGCAACCGAATGATTTCATTCATGAAACTCAGATCCAAACATAAAAACAGTAACCAAACAATACCAAAACAGAAACCTAAGCTTGGTATCAATGGTAGTCACTCCCAAATATACAAACCAAAGCTTATAACTATCTAACTAATTAAAAAATAAAATCCAAAACATAAAAATACCACTTGAGAACTTGCTGGAACGAAATCTTGGAGTCAAAGAGCTTCAAGGTCGATTTTACACCCAGTCTTTTCTAGGGTTTTTGGCTGGAAATGCCTCTATTAATAGTTGCAAATTTCCTGAGGCCGCGCCGTGCTTTTATGGATTCCGCGGCGCGCGTACTTATCAGATCCCGTTTTTTCGTCATTTGAATGTGTTCCACCGCCTTAAGCCCGCGTCGCGCGTTTCATAGATCCGCGGCGCGCGTACGTATTTTCTTGATTTTTCATTCTTTTCCAAACTTATTCCTTTTGCCCGCTTTTAGTCCCTGTTTCCATTCTTTTCTTCCAAACAAGTCCTGGCACAAAAAGTGAGAATACCCAGACATATCTGATATAATTTCATCAAGAACAGGGCTCAACAACGCCTAAAATACTTGATATCACTAGGCGTTGTCAAACACCCCACACTTGTGTCTTGCTTGTCCCCAAGCAAGAGAGTTTTTAACAAATTATAATAAAGACTCAAACAATTTTTGACCGTGTTCAGTTTCAAAGTTTATTGCTCCATGAGTTAGAGTGGAATAGTTCGCAAAAACATAATTGACTTGTTCTTTGGAATTCATGGCTTTCTATAGAACCCTTGATTACAAATTTTCTGTCCACAATGAAGTGTACTTACTCATTCAGATTCTAAAGGCCATTAAGGAATTGTCCATGACTTTCGATGTTGTCCGTGTAGCGAGCTTTCAGAAATACCATCCCAGACCAGACGATCTTAGGTGGTAAGGTGCATAAGCCCCACCCATTTTAGACCTACCGGCTCGAACAACAAAGGCCACTGATTGATAGTTCCTTCCTAAATTCCAATCCTAAAACAGTCCAATCTTCTAAACTCGTGAAACTCAACTTATTTGACCAACTAATAGTATAATCACAACTAAATAGTATTTCTTGAAAAATACCAATGCTATCACAATCACAAACCATTCGTTTCAAAATTGCAATTTATTAAAAAAATTTGAAAAAATTGAAAATTAATCATTTCTGCAAAAATTTCAAAAAATTACTCTTTCGACCGTCCACACCCCACACTTAAAACCGTACAACGTCCCCGTTGTACAAAAATTATTTTTCAGCATAAGGGAGAAAGAGTTACCCCTGTTGGAGGATAGATTGCTTGGTGCTCAGTATCACCACAGGTATAATGAACAAACGGATCATTGATTTCGTATGCTGGAGTTGTAGCGCTACAGTGAACACGCCGGTGGTCAAGACAAGTGGAGGAGCACGGTGACCCCACACTTGTCTGAGACAACTCCTTCTCATTTGGTATATCATGCATAACTCAACAAACAAATTAAAAGCAAACATGACAAAATGAAATATAAACAAAGATACAGATAGTAGTGTCATAAGTTTTGTACATATATCCTAAAAAAGTAAAAAGAAAGAAAGTACATCAATCACCACCAGGTGGACCGGAGGGTCCAGCCTCATGATCATGGGCCCTAGCTGGGAATGGTCGGGGATGCTGGCCCTGAGCTGATGCCATCTGTAGAAGTACCTCTCCGATCCACTCAAGCTGGTCCTCGATCCTGGCAACCCTGGCTGCCAGATCCTCCTGCTGCAGCTGCGGCTGTGGTGCTGGCTAAGCGGGTGCCTCCCGC
Organism: Cichorium intybus; assembly: GCA_023525715.1. Classification (NCBI taxonomy): domain Eukaryota; kingdom Viridiplantae; phylum Streptophyta; class Magnoliopsida; order Asterales; family Asteraceae; genus Cichorium; species Cichorium intybus. The sequence continues at coordinate 59,934,886 of CM042014.1, forward strand.
CTCGGTCGTCTCTGGCCCGGCTGGGCATATGCGGGCTGAGGTGCCTGAGGAGACTCTGTAGGTGCCCGAATGAACTGCCTCGAGCGCTGCTGCTCAATGAGCCGCATCCTCTCCAGAGTGCGTGCCGTAGTGCGAGATAGAGGCAGAGCGGTCAACGAAGCAGCCACGGGGGCAGTAAGGATCCATTATGAGCGGGCCAGGCGGGTAATGAAATACCCCCGGGCCAGTGGACTGCTGACAGAAGCTCCCGTCGAATGGGTGGAGAGGGCGACTGCGAGGGCAAATGGAAGGTGGAGGAATCTGGAAGGGTCCAAGAGAACCCAAAAGTAGGTCATGTCGTCGCCTGACACCTTCTCGCCCCCCTCCCGCTGCATAATGGAGGTGGAGACGATACGGTGCATGAGGCGGTGGAGTGGGTCTCGAAGCTGGCTCTCCCTGGAGGTCCCCGCCTCATAAATGACGTTGGACAGTGGTACCCAAACCGCCATATTGGCATCCCTGTCCGGCTGCCCCTGGATACACGCCCCAAAGAACTGTGAAATGGCGATGCTGGAGGTCCGCTGGAGTGTATAAGCCGACCCTCCTCCCGAACTCGCGGAGGTTACACTCCCTCTGCTCACCCCCAAGCGAAATCGAACAATCCTGGATCGCGGGTCTGACGCCCGAGGAGCGAAATGGATAGTAGAAAGGAACTCCAGGAGGAGTTCTGTGTAGACCACGTCCTCCTCAGTGGCCATAATCCTGTCCCAGGCCTGACATGTGAATGACGCGTCCCCATGGGTCCAGGTGCGATGTAGGAATGGCTCGATCGCCCCCCAGAGTCCGGCGTCCCTAAGAATGTCCCTGTCGATGACTGTCGCCTCGAGAACCCGGCGACTAGTCAGTGAGTCCCTCCGTGAAATATACTCTGCTGAGCTGGCCAGTCCCTCTGGAAACTGGAGGAAAGGGTGATCCAACCTGAACATCATCTGCAAAGAAAACACATAGCCACAAAAGAATTTTTTTTTTGCAAAATTAGTCCTTTTCTTCCCCATCGCACCGCGGCGCGGCCCAAGAGCAAGGGCGCGGCGCGGCGTGCGTCTGTTTCAAAACCCCGAATCAAACTCGCGATTTAACCTGCTAAAACTCGATCCAATCATTCCACAAGGTAGCTTAAGTGCCGACTAACTCATCTAGGGTCTCTATTTGGCAAAACAAACACCCTATGAGTTAGCATTAGCGATTCTAAGTTTTGAACTTTTCTGGACAAATCACTAAAATTAACTACCTAATTGCTAGTTTTAACAACTAATAGATAGTTAGAATAGCGTACCTTGGTAGTAGAAACAAAATGAGCAAGAAAAATCGCAAGAGAATTTTTTTCGATCAGAGCTCCGAGTCGTGTGAGGTGTGTGTCGAGTCGCGGCTTACCTTAATATAGGAGAAAACCGACTGATCATTTACCGCGTCGCGCATTTACGCTTTGCGCGTCGCGCGTGTCACCAAATCAACCCCTGCGCATCGGGTTGTTTACGACCCCGTGTCGCGTAATTCGAAAACCCGCGGCGCGGTCTTCAAAATTTAAAAACTTTTCACACGACCCCACACTTACTTTAGACCACTAATACCTGCAAAAGATTGATGTATTTTCCTAATTAATCCTAAGAAATATAAAACCTACCTATGACACGATGGGTTGCCTCCCAACAAGTGCTAAGTTTAACGTCTTCAGCCAGACGTGATATTCTTATGCCTATTCTTCTTCTTCTTGAACCCTTGATGACATCTGCTTGAATCCTGGCACGAAGTTGTTGGCCATCATTGATATGAGAGATGTGAGTTGGGTCATTCGATCACTCACACCGCTAATCCACTGTTGCTGAGATTCTAGGAGCTTAAAAACTTTTTCTTCTCGTTCTCTTGATTCCTTCTCATACTGCTGGTGTCTTGCTTCCATCATTTCCATCATGTCCAGTAGCTGCTCCTTATCGATAGTGGACAACGGGTGGTCTTTAGTTTCCTTTAAAACTTCTTCTTTTCCTCCTTCTCCCATACGTGTCTAAATTTTTTCTTTACTCTTGATCCCAGGCTCCATTAATATCCTTCTATCCACTTGCTTGCCATTCCCTTCTGAAGGTAATGATACAGGATTTCCAAACATGTTCAGTCTTCTTTTCCTTGTCCCAAAGAAGATGTCCATGTCACCTGTCTTGCAATTAATCACCGCACCACCAGTAGCCAGGAATGGGCGTCATAAACTGAGTGCAGGCGCGTCGTCTAAGCTTTCGTATTCCATAACTAGGAAATCCACGGGATAGAAGAAGTCCCCAACCTTGACTATGACATTTGTCAGTTTTCCCCGAGATACCTTTGTTGATTGGTCAGCCAGCTGCAATACAACTTCTGCTGGCTCTATTTCCTCATTTTTGTACTTATCGTACAGGTACCCTGGCAGTATATTGACACTTGCCCCCAAATCTAACAAAGTGTTTCGAATAACCACATCTTCTACAGTAGTGGTGATCAGTGGTGATCCAGGATCCTTTTCCTTTTTGGGCAGTGTCTCCAACAACGCCTCACTTGCCTTCACGGTCAACCTCACAGTATCTGGTGTGGGCATTTTACTCTTCCCATTTCTTTCACACATTTCCTGAAGGATTCTGGTATCCTCAGGAGCATCCTTAAGCTCATCCCATAAAGGTTGGTTCATCAAAGGTCCCATTGGTTTGGGTGCTTCCTGCTTCTTCTTCCCTTTCCTATCCTTCTTTTTCTGTTTGATTCCTGCTACCGTCGATTGCTCCTCTTCCTGGACCACTTTGTCCATTTCTGGTTGAGTTTCCTTCTCAACAGGAATTCCTTCTTCCTTACCTTCCTCGCTTACTAGAACTTCCTCTTCTTTCTCTAATTTCACTTCACTTCCTACTTCAAACAAATATTCCAAAGTGACTTTTCGTCATCCAGATTCGACAGTGTTAACTTGCTCTTTTCCTGGTCACTGATTATGGGTTGGATTGACCTCTGTAGCACTTGGCAATTTTCCACTGTCTCTCTTTTGCTAATCCTCAGCCATTTGTCTAATTTGTCGTTCCATATTGGCGATGGCTTTTGCATTTGCTTGAGACTGTTGCTGCGTAGCAGTGACCATTTCGTACATATTGGCCATCATCTCTTCTTGAGTTCCCGGAGCGTTGTTGATAACATTATTAGGCCCCGTGTTGTTGTTATTGCTACCATGTCTGTTTGTATTCCCATTGTTGTTGTTGTTGTTTGCAGGCTGATATGTTCTAGGCTGATTGGTCGATTGACCTTGGTAATTGTTTTGCCTAAAATTCTACTGCTGTCCTTGATTGTATGGCCTATAGGGACGTTCATTGTTATGCTGGCCTTGACCCTGGCCATAAACTTGATTCGCCTCTTGAGTTTTAGGTCCTCCTTGACCTCCTTGTGATGAATTATGCGGTCCATTCTGCAGTGTTGACATGAGCCTGTCAAACTTCTTATTCAGTTCACTAATTTCTTTCTTTACTTCCTTTTTCCAATCAGCTTCGGCTCCTACTGCTGCTGCCGTAACTACAGTCTTCCTGGTAGAAAAGTTCGCCTTGGAACCATTGCTCAATTGCTCCAAGAACTGCCAAGCTTCCTTTGGGTCCTACCACATAAATGTCCCACTTGATGAGGCATTTATCATGGCCTGATGCGTCTCACTGACTCCTTCGAAGAATAACTTAACTAACTGCCACCTAGGAATTTCATGATGCGGGCAGGATCGTAACAATTCCTTCAACCTATCAAAGGCTTCGTGGAAAGCCTCTCCTGGCTTTTGCTGGAAGTCCTGAATGATCCTTCTAATTTCAGTTGTCTTACTAGCTGGATAAAATTCCTGCAGGAACTTGGCCTTGAGTTGATCCCATGTTGTGATGCTATTAGACGGTAAGGACGTAAACCAATATTTGGCCTTATCTTTCAGAGTAAATGGGAAGAGTCTAAGCCTAAAAATATTCCTATCAGTATTTCTAGGGTTATTAGCATTGGCAATCGCTAAAAATTCGTATAGATGATTGTACGGATCGTCTTGCTTATACCCCCTAAACTCTGGCAATATTCCTAACAACTGAGGTCTTATTTCTACTTGAGAATCAATGTTATCAGGAATATAGATTGGCGATGAATCATCATATTCCTGAGGTTGGAAATGTGATGCAACCGATTGCCTCCTCGGTTGTGCAAAATGTAAGGGTTGCGTATGGTTACCGTATGCGTGATGATCATTGTACCCTTGCTGATATTGTGGTGCCCTTCTCAGAGGTCCTCGACCTTGGTTCCACCGTTGCTGCTGTGGTGCTGGTGGCACCCATCCCTCGTCTTCCTCGTCATACCTCTCCTCTGTCTCTGGATAATGGTATTGTGGCTAAAGAGGTTGTTGGTACTGTATAGGTTGTGTAGGTTGGAAAGTGGGTTGAGGTTTAAAGAGAACTGGTTGTGATTGAGAAAATGGTTGAGAGGTTGGTGTCTGCTGTCTAGAAACTGGGGTGCCATCACGGGTCGGCTCTCCCTAAGACATTGCAGAGGTAAATGGATTGGTGGATTGTGGTTGTGAAACGGGTGTAAATGGTGGTACAGACGGCGGAGTGCATGATGGTATAGGTGCAGGGGCTGAAACTGCACCACCAGAAGCACTCGTGCTCCCAAACTGAAACTCTAACAATGGGGGAATAGAAAACATCCCCGTTGCCTCACCTGATGGTTCCTAGGAAACACTTACTGGACTACTACTAACCTGACTAAAAGTCATGATATTTGAACGGCTACGAGCACGGATTTTGCGTGCAGTACGCTCAATCTCAGGATCAAAATGTAATGGGGATAATTGCTCACCCCTGCGGGTACGCATGCACTAGTGCAACACGCCCACAAAACAAAAGCTAAAGATTAAAAAAAACTAACCAAATGAACTTTCCAAAAACACGAAACAAGTTCCTACTAATCACCTAATCTAAGCTTACAGCTCCCCGGCAACGGCGCCAAAATTTGACACGCCTAGGTCGTCGTGCGGTCAAAAATAAGAGAAAACCTAACAGTCACTAGTACAGTGGTAGTCAGGGTCGATGCACAGGAGCTTCGTGGTTAGACTAGATGACAGATTACCAACTAGTAGTGTCACGCTACAGTCGGAGGACCTGGTTCCTAATTCTCAACTACTCCAGAGAAAACAATCACCAACCAAAGTCAAGCTAGGCCTAAGCTAACTAAACTCAAACTAACCTAGTCACTTTCTGAAATCAGAAGTGCATCTCTGAATCTGAAGCAAACAAAGGCATCCAAACCAAACAAAGCATAACCTAACTAATAACTAGAGTTCTGACTGAACAGCTACTAGCTAAGATTCAATGCTCAAAACTAACCTAATTGGCTACTGATTTCAGTAAAGGAAAACAGTCCCAAACAAGGCCAAAATAACACTCAACACAAACCAATAATCAAAATCGAAAACAAACATCCAAAACACCGAAAAACCAAGATTAATTGCAACCGAATGATTTCATTCATGAAACTCAGATCCAAACATAAAAACAGTAACCAAACAATACCAAAACAGAAACCTAAGCTTGGTATCAATGGTAGTCACTCCCAAAGATACAAACCAAAGCTTATAACTATCTAACTAATTAAAAAATAAAATCCAAAACATAAAAATACCACTTGAGAACTTGCTGGAATGAAATCTTGGAGTCAAAGAGCTTCAAGGTCGATTTTACACCCGGTCTTTTCTAGGGTTTTCGGCTGGAAATGCCTCTATTAGTAGTTGCAAATTTCTCGAGGCCGCGCCGCGCTTTTATGGATTCCGCAGCGCGCGTACTTATCAGATCCCGTTTTTTCGTCATTTGAATGTGTTCCACCGCCTTAAGCCCGCGTCGCGCGTTTCATAGATCCGCGGCGCGCGTACGTATTTTCTTGATTTTTCATTCTTTTCCAAACTTCTTCCTTTTGCCCGCTTTTAGTCCCTGTTTCCATTCTTTTCTTCCAAACAAGTCCTGGCACAAAAAGTGAGAATACCCAGACATATCTGATATAATTTCATCAAGAACAGGGCTCAACAACGCCTAAAATACTTGATATCACTAGGCGTTGTCAGCCACCCACTCTAGATTTCCTGCAAAAAGCCTCCTTCCAATGTTCTGACTATCAATTGAAACCCTAGCTATCTCCCACCGCCTTCTCCCGCCCACTCTCCACCGTTTGTCCATTAAGCGTCGCCTTTCCCCCCTCCCTTCCCCCCGTTGCTCCAGAAATCGCATCATCTTTTTTATAATCGGAATCGGAAGACGGTGGAAGGAGAGAGATGAAGCTTTCGTTCTTCATTGATCAAATAGAGAGAGGGATTGGCTAGGGTTAATGTCAATCTGATTCTTGATTGTAATTTGGGGACTTCGCATGTAAATGGTGGGTGCCGCTTATCTCTGTGATTGATTTTGTGGTTCATGGGATCTGGAGGAAAGGTGAAGAAGACGAAGATGAGAGAGATAGGGAAAGAGGAGGAGAGAGGTAAAAGTGCCGATGATAGAGATTTGGGAGAGAGAGTTTCTAAATTTAATTAACCTAATTTGCAGGGATTTAATTTGATTTCGATTTTTTTATTCTAATAATGCCCTTGTCAGTTTTTAATAGATTCCAAAGATACCATTTGATTTATTAATAATTACCAGAATGTCATCTCTCATCTTAACCTTTGAATTAATTTTGTGATCTTGTGGTCCAAAATTGGTTCTCAAGATCTCATGGTTTTTTGAGTTCTCATAAGAACCTATATATATATATATATATATATATATATATATATATATATATATATATATATATATATATATATATATATATATATATATATATATATATATATATATATATATATATATATATATATATATATATATAAAGTAAAAAGATTTAATTTTTTTTATTATTCCAACCGTTTGAAATAGAGCCGTTGTGGGGGGGGGGGGGGGGGCGGATTTTTAAAACATGCCAAACTACAGGGACCAAAGAGTTATAATAAGAAAATGGTTAAATGGAATAAATAACAATATACTTTTGTTTAACGTTTATTACGAAATTGTAGTTTCATTATCAATTAAGTATCTCAGACAAAAGAGTTAAAATTATGAGGCTTATATAGAATGTGTGTTCTTCATCTATTAAAGAACAATACGTTTGACTTTTATACTTGCATCTAAAAATGTTGCTTAATTTAATTTTGTTTATTCAATAAAAATGATAACTTAAATAATGGCATAATACTATATTAATCTTTACTTAACTTGGTTTTACTATAAGCTTGTATAAACACCATATATTAAAAGATATAAGCATCTCAAACCTTATCAGGTTGACCTTAAAACTCGGAATTCCAAATACTCGGTATAACCTTGGGTAGGGTTTTTAAATATGAAAGAAAAGAAGAACATGAGAAATTGCCATAAAAATGCAGGCTTAAAGAAGAACATGAGAAATTGCCATAAAAACGCATGCTTTTTGGGCATAAACCCTAGAAACGCAAACCTCATAACTGTAGGTAGGGTTATTCAATATTAAAGAAAAGGAAAACATGAGAATTTGCCATACGCAAACTTTTTGGCATTAAGAAATCATGTAAGCGCCAACCTCAGACAACCAACAATCCATCTGCAGAACAAAAAAAAAGTAAAGCGAAAGGTACCTTCAAAGTCTGGTAAACCGTACAACGAACAACGGAAGAGGTTTGGCTTGTGCTTAGAAACGAAGAGAAAGGAAGACATAGCAGGTTCACAAAGAGAAAGGAAGACGTAGTAGGTTCATTAGAGGAAAGAGGGAAAAAGACCACTGTAAAAAACATACATATTCGTTAGTGGAAATGGGTAAAAAAGACAGCTGTAAAAAAAATACAGATGTCAGGTTAAGAAAAATGGGGAGGGAGACCAAATAAAACCCTAGATGCAGAATTGAACCCGGGTGCTTTGCTTTGCATTAAAAGGTAGTAAGGCAATGTAAGTTTATTGATCTGTTTTCGCACACAACAATCATATTCTGGGAGAACTTTTACGGTTTATTAGATGTAAAATGTAATATAGGGTAATTACAAGAAAAATAAAACCGTCCACCTAGACATTACAATTTATAACTTTTTAATACTAATATGTGGTTTTTAAAAGTCTTCTACAACTACTTAATAATAATAATAATAATTGATTTTTAAACATAATTGACGATAATAATAATACATAGTAACATAAAATTATAAATTATATTACATTACCTTAGTGAATGTTTGCTATTTTAAATAATCAGTGTGATAGAAATAAAAAGATGGTAACATAAGTAATATTTAATTAGTTAATAATCACAATAGTAACAGTAATACTAAATTGAGAATTATACTTAATTTATTCAAGTGCAAGTCGTGGGTAACGACCATTGAGTATTGTGATTGTTTTATTTTGGAAACCACAAATAATTATGAGCGTACTCGGTCGTGATAAACCACGTCGCCATTTAGCCGGCGGCCCGGAAGCACGATCCTTTCCCCTTCCACCTGTTTTGCCCCACCTTAGGAAACTCCCCCACATGTGCTCCAGTCACGATTCGAACCCCTAACCTTCACCCACATGAGTATATAACCCCGGTGCATCACTACCAGCAAGGTTGGAGATCATTTGCGAGTATTGTGATTGTAACAGATGTTTATTGTTCAAAGTGTTACAACTTTATATACTCCCTCCGTCCCATTTTAGTTGTCCATAAAAAAAATCACGTAGTTTAAGAAAAACACATTTAATGCAACTTTTCTTAAGCAAAATGACTTATTTATCCTTGTATGAATAATTAATACGCCTAATCAAAAATTAGATGCTTCATTTAACTAATCAAAAAGAATAAGTAACGGAGGAAAATATTTCTCACCATCTTTTTAATGTAAATTGAATCCAACTAATCAAAAAGAATAAATATTCGAGGCAAAGTTTTCCCACCATTTTTTTTACAGTAAATTGAATCTAAACTTACCTCCAAACAAAAAATTTAATCCTAAGATAAAAATCTTGGCTCCAAGTTCTCCCTCCATAATCAATTCATTGAATCTTTATAACCCATTCCCATTCACCTTTTTTCCCTTACGTACAACAGTAGATTATGGAAAACTCTTTAATTTCATCAACTAAAAAACACACAAGTCATGCCCAACGTCAACTTATACATCAAGCCTTATTGCAACAAAGTTCCAATGGGAAGTTGAGAAGGGGTTCCATAAGTGATGTAGCTGCACTTTTCTGCGTATCTAAGCGGACCGTAAGTTGTATTTGGAAGCGGGCTAAACTTCAAGCTGAAAATGGGTCTACAATTGATCTATCTTCAAAGAAGCTAAAAGTTGTTGGGCGAAAAAGGGTTCAACTCGATTTGAATCAAGTTTCACAAATTCCGTTACGTCGTCGAACAACCGTTCGGTCTATTGCAAACTCATTAGGTGTTTTAAAATCAACTTTACATAGAAGAATCAAAGAAGGTGAACTTAGACCACACACAAATGCCATCAAGCCGGATCTTACCCAAGCAAATAAAACAAAGAGGTTAGAGTTTTGTTTATCTATGATTACTCGACCATTATCTAATTTAAATCCTACATTCCATGATATGTTTAACGTCGTCCACATTGATGAAAAATGGTTTTACATATCGAAATCATCAAAACGGTACTACCTCGTTCCCGGAGAGGACGAACCGTCGAGAACATGTAAAAGCAAAAAGTTCATTACAAAAGTCATGTTTCTAGCGGCGGTTGCTCAACCACGATTTGATGCATTTGGAAATGAAGTTTTTTCTGGAAAGATTGGAATCTTCCCACTTACAACAAGAGAACCGGCTAAGCGTTCAAGTAAGAACCGTGTTGCGGGAACATTAGAGACAAAACCGATTTTATCCGTTACTAAAGAGATAACGAGATCGTGGTTGATAGAAAAGGTTTTACCCGCTATAAAAGCTAAATGGCCACCAAACCATACGGGTCCAATATTCATTCAGCAAGATAATGCAAAGCCTCATATTGATGTTAATGATAATGAGTTTCTAGAAGCATCATCTCAAGATGGATTTGATATTCGCCTTTGCTTTCAACCCCAAAATAGTCCAGATTTAAATGTGTTAGACCTTGGATTTTTTCGGTCGATTCAATCACTTCAAGAACAAGAGGTTCTTCATACGGTTGATGAATTAGTTTCTGCAGTGCAAACCTCATTTGATAAGATGCAATCTCATGAGCTTAACAATGTTTTCTTAACTTTGCAAACATGTATGAAAGAAATCTTAAAGGTTCAAGGTGGCAACAACTACCGAATACCGCATATTGGTAAGAGTAGGTTGGAACGACAAGGTAATTTGCCATTACAAATTGAGTGTGAACAAAGACTTATAGATGAAGCAGCTTTATATTTGGTTCACTGATATGTAAACATGAAAAGAGATGAAGTTTTAATTTTGCCGTGTATTGTACTCGTTGTTATCTCTTAGAAAAAAATGTTTGATGTACTCATTTTTAAACGAAAAGTACTCACAGTAACGTCATTATGAGATGAAAATTTCCTTTTCCTTTTCTACTCCAACAATAAAAATGCGGGTAGTAATTAGCCTGTTTAGATTTATGTGTAGTATTTATAACCAAGGGTAGTATGGGAAATTAAGTTAATTATAATAGTCTTTTTTTAGTAGGTTACAATAGTTTTGGGACAAACCAAAATAGTATAGTTGACAACTAAAATAGGACGGATGGAGTATAAACTTAGTGGAAGAATTGTTATTGCATATATAATTTAATGACAGTTTTTTCTTACATAACTTTAACTTGCACAACACACAAAATTTCATGTAGTATATTATAAAAGAAGAATTTTCCTTCCATCATATTGATTTGAAACCCGCCAAAATTTCAACTTCCAACATATTATATCTAACTTTTTAACTAAAATATGTTATGACATTTAAATATGATCATACTAATGGTAGACTTTTAAAATTATCAATAAAATATAGTTAATTTTCTAATTTAAATATAATGTTAAATATCAAATATCAACTAAACTTAAAAATAGACTTTCTAAAAATAGTTATAAATGTCAAATATTTTAAATATGAAATATAAATCGTGAAATCGAATTAAATAATAGGTTTTCAAAAGTTAAATTTGATAATAATTGAAAATTTTCTAATTAATTGGTTCTAAAAACATAAAATTGCAAATTATTTACGTTATATTAAAAACAATGATTGATATTTTAAATAATCGTTATATAATCGAAATGAATAATATGTCAAAATAAATAATTATTAAATTAATTAATCATAACACTAAAACAATAATAGATCGAAAATCATATTCATTTTTATTCAAACACAAACTTCGAGTAAAATTTATTAAATGATATGATTCTAATATGTTCAAACTAATTATTATTTTATATATCAAATTAACATAAGAATTATTTTTAATTGTTAATATTAATAACATATTTATTGTCAACATGTATTTTCTAAAATTTTAAGTATATAATTTTATTCTACGCAACGTACGAACATTCACCTAGTATACATACATCAACGTACGAACATTCAACGTACGAACATTCACATAATAAAAACTATTTTTATACCAAGGATAGACTGTATTAATAAATTATTAACGTCAAATTTGAAACTAAATTCGTAAATTATAAATAAAAATTAGGAGAAATTTAAAAAAAAAGTAAGTTGATGGAACAAATTTCTTAAAAAAAATAATAATAAACGTTGATTCCAAGTTATAAAATGGATAAGAAATGTGCCTACTACAAAATGAGTCTAATGCAACACTTCACAAGCAACACTTAAAACTTTTGTTGGTTTTGGTTTTAAACCAACGCTTTCAAAATAAGTGTTGCATTAAAATACTTGATCCAACACTTTTTTCAAAGTGTTGGGTTCTTTATATAAAACGCCAACATTTCATAGAAGTGTTGCATTTATTAAGATTTAAAGCCAACACTTATGTAAATGTGTTGTGTTCATAATTAAAAACTCAACACTTATTTGAAAGTGTTGTAATCACGTAATTTGTATATATAACCTTAAAGTTAATTGTCATTTTATAATATTAAGTTTTTTTTAATTAAATATATATTCTTTTTTAACCCCTCTCTCTCTTATTGCTGATATATTAAACTTTATACATAAATTTAGGTATTGTTAATTATTTATAGTTGCAAAATTTATATACAAATTAATCCTACAAATTTATGATTGAATTTTATTTTAAAAATATAGATTAAAGTTGTATAGATATAGATATTTTATTAATATAAAATTAACATAAATAAATTTATAATTAATCAATTGAATTAAAGATATAAACTACAAATATAAAATTAATTTTGTTTAAGAAAACACTAAGGCCCTGTTTGATAGGATCTTAACTTTTAAGATCTTAATTTTTAAGTGGTCTGAATTTTCAAGAGGGTCTGAACTCTTAAGAGCTGAATTTTAACAGATAGTTTGGTTGGAACCTCTAAATTGCTGTGCCAAATGATAAATATGACCATTTTACCCTTGTGAACAATACTCTTCAATAACATCAAAGTTCAACACAAAAACAGAGAAACACATAAACATAAGCATCTTTACATCAAAATTTGTTATCTCATATTCCATTTTCAGGTTCTAATTTTCTGGAAAAAAAAACATCGCATCTCACATTCTAATTTCAAAAACACGTTCACGGCATTAGATTAAAATAGAATCTGATTTCACTTATCAGATTGTAACTTCATCAGGAAAATAAATAAAACATTGCAGCAATAGCAAGGAGAGCGACAGCAAGAAACATACCAAAAATTGATTTCGAAAAAAACGAATTTAGCAAAAAATTCCCAATACACAAATTGGGGCTAGCAAATCGAGCGGCTAGCAAATTGGGGCTTCACACAAATTTGTCAAACCTAAAGTATGGAATCAAACATGAGGAAGGGAGTACGAGACCTGGAGAGACGAATCGAGTGGCTAGCAAATTGGGGCTTCACATTGAGATAACAATGGTGACGATGATAAATTGCCGGAAGAAAATCGTCGGAAGCAGACGGCACAACATCGGAAGCGATAACAATCGACCTTCTTCTCTCCTAGGTCGTAGTCGCCGACAGAGGAGGGTGCAGCGTAGTCGCTGGCCGTGGAACCGTCGCCGGCGGAGGTGGGAGCGACAGTTAGACTCAGATTGGTGGGAGGCGGCAGTAGGGCAGTAGTTGAACGATGAAGTGAACGATGAAGAGAAGGATGTTATGGGAACGATCGTTGAAAAGGTTAGGGCACAAAAGGAAAATGGCGTGTCTTATTTTTATTCAGATACGGCTCCAAGTATGGGTCAGTAAGAGGCTATTATTAAATTAAGAGGGTAAAAATAAGTTACTATCAAACACACTTAATATTAAAAATTAAGAGTTGCCTCTTAATTTCTCAATTAAGAGGCTATCAAACAGCCCCTAATTTTAATTCCCTTCGCTGATTTTAATTTCCCTCCACACAGACTTCATGTCAAATTAATTTCGTTTAGACCTAAATACATACTTCCCCAAATTCGTCTCTCAAAAACTCCCTAGGTTACTGTCTCTACGCAACAATCATTCCATACGCTATACGCTATGTTCTTAAGTTTACTTAACGAATGGAAGGGAAGGGAGGGGAGGTAGATGTGTGTTCTTGAGTTTTTTTTATGGAAGGGAAAGAAACTAGTTGTGTTCTTGAGTTTTTTTAAAGGAGGGGAAGGGAAGGGAAGGGAGGGGAAGGATACACAAATTACACTATAAACTTACCTGCCCAAATATGGGTTGCTTGGAAAGGATTACTTCCATTCCATTCCATTCCCTTCCTCTTCTCTTTACTTTACTTCCATTCACTCCCCTTCCTTTGCCTTCCATTCCATTCCCTTCTAATTTTAACTCAAGAACATAGCGATAGTAGCAAGACAGCTATCGATCGACGATCCGCTCTACTACAACACAACTCTCGTTGCCACTAGTTTGGTCATCAAATTCTCTCCACCTCCTTCTTCAACAATTGGTATGTCTCTCACACTCTCTGTAGCCCTCTCAATCTCTTATATTCTTAAACTCTTTGAATGGATTGCGTTTCTCATAATGGAGATTGTTGAAATTCTGAACATTATGTAAAACGGACAATAGAATTTTGCTATTTTACTTGCTTCTTGATGTACCTGAATCGATCCTTTTTTTACTATCGGAACCAGTCCTCTTTTTTCATCGGTTTTGATCTGGACTGGTGATCTTCAATAGTTGTTTGCAATCTTATCATCTAGTTTAAAATCGAAAATTGCAGTTTGGTTGCATATAGCGATCTTCAAATTGCCGATATACCTTCTAGTTAGAAAAAAATATTGGTCCGTTGTGTGCTCGTTTGGTTGTACGTGTTGTCACCGAGTAATGAGTAGATAGAAAGGATTCACAAGCAAGAAAGCATTGAAAAACATGCATTGAGCCTGATATATCCAACTATTACCGAGTATTCCAACCAATCTTAGTTTTTAGTAATTTTAATTGTTTAAACATCAATAAAATAGAAGTATAAAAATGACCATTTCTAGTTAAGTCTGTTATGATAAAAATTGAGGAAGCATTGTTCTTGATTTATGTCATGAATTATCCTGGAAATAGAAAAGAGTACATGAGGAGAAAGAAGTTAAAGTCGAAGTTAAAACTGAGTCAATTGTGACAGGGAAATGATTGTTTGACCATGTATGTGTGTATATATGTGATAATGTATGTCACTATTTTTGGCACCATGTAACATTTGTATAATATATTATGGATTTGTTAATAAAAATTATTGGTGAAAATTCTTCTTTTTTGTGCTATTTAGGAATCCTGAAGAAATCCCACGAGGTGAAGTTGTGGCTGATATTGTGGTGGAGCCAATCGGAGGTTCTACAGATAAGGACAAGGCTGCTTCCCATTTGAAGGTTTGATTGGACATCTATTTTTTACATGATTTTGATGCAAAAAAATATAATAAAAATGCAAGTAATGTAGATGGACAAATATTTCTTAAGGCTTACATTTTTTAATAATTTGTTTTGTATTTTTAGGGTGGTGCAAAATTTGTTCCTAGCAAGGATGCTCCCATGTTCATTGTAGGTGTCATTGAGAAGGAACACATGCTCAAGATTAACATTGTTTCAAATGCCAACTGTACAGCCAACTGCCTTGCTCCCTGAGCCATGGTTAATGCGAAAATTGCCTTTTGATAATATCAAAAAATTCTTACATTTTTTCAGATTCTAATTTTTGAGAAATTTTTGGTTCATCAACGATAGGTTTTATATTGTTGAGGACCTTATGACAACAGTGCACTATATTTTCGGTATGTAGACTTTCAACTGATTAATTACTCAATTAAATTGGCAAGTAAAAAGTAACATTGGTTAAGTGATTTGACAAGGGTATTGTTGTAAAACTTAATTTGTTTGTATTGATATTTCAGCCCCTCAAAAGACTGTTGATGGAAGGGCCGCTTCTTTTAACATTATTCCTATGGGTAAAGTGTTCCCGACTCTCAATGGAAAATTGACTGGAATGGCATTTCTTTCCAACTGTGCATGTTTTAGTTGACTTAAAAGTAATCCTTGAGAAGAAGGCTACCTATGAGCAGATCAAGGCTGCTATTAACTAATTTTATTTAAATTATCGAACAATTTCAGTACTAATGTTGGTACAATATTTTTAACAAGTTTTATAAGATCTTATGAAATGGTTTAATATACCAGGGAGGAATTAGAAGGCAGAATCAACGCTTTATTGGAATATTATAGTGAGGATCTTATGTCGATAAATTTCGTTGGTGATAACAGGTGAACCATCCATCTTTTCTTACATTTAAGACATTTATTAAATATAATATTCCCAAGTAATAATACCTTGTTTTGGCATTTGGTCTTATTTGGTAATCTTTAGCTCACGCAACTTTGACACCAAGGGTGGAATTTCTTTGAATGATAACTTTGTGAAGCTTCTCTTATGGTACGGTAACTAATGGGGATACAACTTTTTTATTATCAACTTGATTGTCAAATCGCCTCTTTAGAAGCTTGTGTACGTATGTGTGCCTTTTTCTCTTAAGCAGTTTGAGATGTTTTCTTTCAATATTGCTCACAAAAAGCTTCAGTAAAGTATAACTAGAAGTGCATTAAGTAATAAGTACTACTAAAAATAGAATATTTTTATGTTATTTATTTTCTTTTTTCTACATTGACATTTCAGGCACCCTTATGATGACATGAGTACAAGAAAGGATCGGTCGGTAGTTTGGAGTCGAGGGTTTTTGGAAGTAGGATGCTGTAATAGAAAGAAGGATGCTATCATACTTTGGTACATTTGTACCCGATTATAACCATCTACTTTTAATTTTTTTCTTATTAAGTCATCATACTTTGCAAATTTGTTTCAATCATGATTTTTTCTGATCAGTGTACATGATTACCTCACAAGTTTTTGGAGTTAGGATGCTGTAATAAAAGAAGGATGCCATCATATTTTGGCAGATTTGTAACCAATTATAACTGTCTACTTTTAATTTTTTTTTCTTATTAAGCCATCGTAGTTGGCAGATTCTTTTTAATCATGATTTTTTCTGATTGGTGTGCATGATTACCTGACAGGTTATTGGAAGACGGATGCTGTAATAGAAACAAGGATGCTATCATACTTTGGCAGATTTGTACCTGATTATAACTATCTACTTTTAATGTTTTTTCTTATTTAGTCATCATACTTTGGCAAAATTTAGTTTTTTTTATCAGTTATGATCAGATGGGGCAACCAAGAAAAAAAAATTGAGGAAGAATCTAGTATTTTTCATGATTGTAACCAACATTTTTTATGGTGGTTATATTTTCTATGATTATCATTTAGTTTGGACCATATGTATTAAATTACAATATGATATCTAATATATGTTTTTGTTCCTTTGCTGAAAGAAATTAGTAATGCATATCATTGCATTTGTAATGGTTGGAGCTTTTGCTCCAACCAATAAACTAATAAATGTTTGCATTGAATCAAGTAAACTGTTGCATAAACTTTGAAAAGTGTGTCATTAATTTATTGAACAAGCAAGTTAAAGTGCTGTCTAAAAGAAAGAAAAGTGTTGTCAAAAAGAGAGAAAAGTGTTGCACCTATACAATAGGAAACAGAAAGAAGTGTTGGACTTGATAGGTAAAAGTGTTGTTATAGGCTGGAGTTAGTAATGAGAAAGTGTTGCATATGGTGTAAATAAGTGTTGCGTATGATAGGCAAAAGTGTTGTAATAGGGTGGTGAGTAATGAAAAAGTGTTGCAATTTTTGGAAAAAGTGTTGCATTTATAAAATATAAGCAACACTTTCAGAAAGTGTGGCCTATTCTAAAAGAAGTGTTGCTTTAGGCCTAAGGCAATGGGACCTAAGGCAGCACTTGGTAAAGTGTTGGATTATACATAATACAACACTTTTTCCGCATAATACAACACTTTATGGGTGTTGCAATAGCTTCATTTTGTTGTAGTGCGGGTCAAAATTGTAAATAAGAAATGTTGGTTAAAAGTGTAAATTAAAAAAGTAAGTTGTCAAAATTGTAAAGTATGAAGTTTTGGGTAAAAGTGGAAAAATAAAAACTAGATTGGTTAAAATTGCAAATTAAAAAAGTAAGTTGTCAAAATTGTAAACTAAAAAAAGCAAGGTGTAAAAATTATAAATAATGTGAAATTATGAATACACAGAATCACATTTAAACCATATATTCTTCAATGTGGATAAGTACGACCTTAAAGAGAGCGGTCTTTATTGATAACTAGTGTGTGGTCCGTGCTATGCATAGGTCAGGGAGAAAATTAATTAAAATCCTTATCGGTTCATATTTGTTAATTTTTGCTTCTATAACACCAAAAACGATTTTGCGGGACAACATGAAGAGCAAATCATGCCTGAAAACCATGAAGAAAAACATCATTCTTCAACTAACTTAAGCTTTATTATCCATATTTAACGACTTTAGATTAAAATAACTCTAATTATTTGATACATATGAAATCAAAAGATAAATCAAAACTCACCAAACCCTCAAAGGATCAAGCAGTGACAAAAATACGTATATTATGGAGGTTATAAGTTATAAGCTTTTGAAATTTGCAAAAATTTGAATCAACAACATTGAATCTCCACGAAGAAGCACCAACCCTAGATGAACAATCAAACAATCAACATTCAAAATCTCCAATTAAGTCATTAAACAAAAGGATCAATTCTAAAGTGTTAGTTTTACCGATTAACTTCAAACAAAGAAAATTAACAGAAAGTGAAGCAATATGACATTCATACCTAGTTTACGTGTCTTATCATGGCTGGGAGAGCAAAGGTTCCTTTTTTTAAGGTACTCCTGGGAACAGATCCAGTGGAGATGGAGTGGGGCCTGTAGCTCAAAGGACCAGAGCACATGGCTACGAACCACGATGTCGGGGGGGGGGGGGGGGGGAATCCCTCATCGCCCACAACCGGCCCAAAAGGGAAATATTATTTTCTAGTTATCTTTATAGTATAAAATCGTAATTTAATTAAAATAATAAAAAAAACCAAAAACACGTTTCATTAAAAATTACATAAATAAAAATGTTCCACGTTGCAATTTTTCATTCCCATTGCATTATACCATACAGAAACACAACCTAAGAGTGAACCAACAAAGAGAAAAGTCAACAAAAAAGGTTTGACTTGTACCTTTCCACTAAATGCAAAATTAGATCCCTGGTTTGACTATTTGAGCCTGATTTCAACCCAACTATTGGTAATATTAAATGGGACCAACAGTACAAACCAACAACAAGATCTCCATGAGATGCCTACATATTATTATAAATCCATTATTACCATATTATGCTTCTTTATGGGAATTTAAAAGAGGTACTTTATTGCCATAATGGATATTGCCTGCTCACAATTCATAACTTTTATTTATAGCATTCTACTTTCATTTGGTTGTTTATATGCTTCCATTCATTTGTTTATTATAGCACCCTACTTTCATTTTCATTCTGTTACAACATTCTACTTTAGACTTTTTTCTTATTAAATCATTCTACTTTGAGAAATCTACTTTAATTTTGTATTTTTATTAGTGCATTGTAGTTTAAACAATCTACACAATTATACAAGTGAAAATTGTTGAGATTTTTCAAAGTACAATTGATGTGATAGAATTGAAAGTAAGATGCTATAATAATCAAATAAAGGCAAGTACGTTGCCATTTCTTGCATAATCTAATTACTTGAATGTTCAAGGTTAACATCATAGACATTTACCTGGTCCATTCCACCAGATTGTGTCCCAATGTGTGTTTCACACTCACATGTAAGCTGAGCAACTTGTTGCTGCCATGGAGTAAACAAAGAATCATTATCAAACATATTTTCAAAACAGTCCCTTGTTATTTACAAAACATATCAATGTTATAGTTAAAAAACATAAACTGTTTAATATTGCAGGAAAATATTCGGTATATACTGAGAACAGCAGACTTCGAATAGTGGAAAACTACTTTTAATATCTTTAATATCTCCAGTCTGTGAAAAGACATGAATACCCTCATCGTTATCATCAAAAATAAAGAAATCATCGTAACACCTTCGGAAGATTAACATTGAGGGTATCGATTATGGCAATTGTAGAAGAGCACACAAAAACTGCAAAACTTGATAGCATGTAAAAATATCGACCGCATATGTGTGTAATAAGAATGATAAATAGCCAATATATTTAGAGTAACAAAATTGTATGAAGCACTACAAATTAAAAACTTTTGCAAACATAAAATGTTGCCTTCATACACTAACGTTATTTATCATCGTCTTATGGAAACATCAACATCTGTGTATATTAAGTCAAGAGAGATTGATAAAAACTCGAATTAGAACTTAACAGACAAAGACTTTGACATAATGGAACTTAAAACATGAGGAAACTACAAATTCATATGTTTCTATGCACTCTAACTTGAAATAGAAATATAGGATGGAGTAACAATACACCTGGATGTGTGATTGACATGGAAATAAACTCCGATTTATTAAAAGCAACAACAACAATGGCTTCATGTATTGTTTTGTAAAAAATAACATCAACCTTTTTTATATTTATTTGGTTTATTTAATAATAATTATATTTTGTTAAAATTGAATACATCCACCGACCTTCATATTATTCATTCCCCCATCAACGTGTCCTTCCATCCCCAAAGATCTAGTCACACCCTCATTCTTATCGTGGACATTACACATCCAAGAAAACCCACCGGAAAAATCAAAATTAACCCAAAGAAATCAACGGGTAAACTTTTAAAACTAAGTATTCAATGATTTAAGTATTAAGATGCATAAAACAAAGTCAAGGGAAAACCAAACCTTGAAATCAAAATCTGGTTTTTGTTGAGTTTTTCTAGGTTACAGATACATTGGAGAAGCAAATACGGACTGAAACATGGAGTCAAACCATTTTCTTCTTTGAAGAGTAACCTTTTAGTCTCCAAGTTTCCAACAAATAATTAATCCCTGAATCATTGTCTCCTACAAAAATTTCAACAATAAACATTCAACATTATATAAGCTTATATAATGAAGATTGAATTTACAATCAAGCCGGCTTTTAAGTAATCATCCGTATTGTAAATAAGCATCGGCAATTTTTGCTAAATAACCTTCATCGCAACTAACAGACAGCAAATGGAGATGAATTAAATTCTCCCAAATCAGAATTGGACATCCCAACCATATAATTGCCAGAAGCGAACAATACCGATTGCGAGATTGAGGGTGTGTGGATGTGCCGCCATTGAAGCTTCAGATCCTGCGATTGCTAGAAGAAACGGAGAAAGCCAAAAAGTCGACCCGAGATAATCTCCAAGTGACCACCGAACCACCACCAGCCACCATCGCTTTTTGAGCCGTTGTCCAATTATTGCATCATTCCAGAAACGGAGTCACGCCAACCGACCCCCGCCACCACCACCAGCAACCGCCGCCGGCAGCGTCGGTTTTCGCTGCTCCGACGGGACACATTCAACTATCGATTCGACGCCCTTTTGAGCATCTAACCCTCCGATGAACCCGATTAGCGGAACATCTACTACAAAACACGTTATGGGACCCGGTTAAATCAATTATATAACCCGGTTTTGAACCGGGTTTTATGTCTGGCGAGTTCTATGTGAAAAATGATATATAACCCGGTTTTCAAACCGGGTCCTATTATTCTTAAAAGAACTCGGTTTTGATCAAAAAACCGGGACATACAAGGTTCTTTTAAAACTCAGTTCTTATCAAAAAACCGGGACATATAATGATTTTTTTAAAACTCGATTTTGATCAAAAAACCAGGACATATAATGATCTTTTTAAAACTCATTTTCGATCAAAAAACCGGGACATATAATGATCTTTTTAAAACTCTGTTTTGATCAAAAAACCGTGTCATATAAGGTTTTTCTAAGTACTCTATTTTAATCTAAAAACCGAGACATATGAAGATTAAATTAACACCGTTTACATCCAAAATTACACTATGTTACAATTGACCAATTATAAAAGCATGCACAAACTAATAATTAGATCACCAAAAAACACATTCAATACAAAGAGCATGAATTAATGAATAGGTTCTATTAACATAGACAAGCTAAATAATCAACCACTAAAGTCATTGACAAAAACATGTCTAAGTATCACAAAAAAAACCTCCTTGATTTGGTCATTTCTTACCATAAAACATAAATAAAGATTATCAAAAAAACAAATTGCTATCGCATTGGAGATGGATTGTCCCATAATGAAGTATAGTAGCTATCCTACATCCCAACTGAAAAACAAACACAAGAGATAATTAGTTTTTTCTAACATTTCAATACAATTAAAGGTAATCAATTTAAAAAAAAAACTTTTTCTTCAACATGAAATTACATTATAATTATAATGGTGTGTTGAGGCAATGACAACTTGCTACCAAAAGATAATAAGACTATTGTTAAGGGGGTGGATGCAAATAAGGAAGAACATCAACAAACAAATCATTAAACTAAAAGTAGTATCTTATGAATATTAATAACTAACATTATATGCTTCTTTAAACAACCACATCGTTCATATAATTATTCAGAATTTCTCTAGCCCAGGTACGAGCAATCTCAAGGAACTCATTTTCCTCAAAGGGAGTTTTGTCTTTCCAAAGGGTATCAACCTATATCAAATATAAAATTAATACCTTCAATAACAAAACACATAGTTTCTTGCTACATACGAAATGAATAATAATTTAAAAAGTACTTACGATAGTCGGGAATCCATATTGTCTGGACAACACAAAATCAAGCATCCACTTCATTACATAGTGCCCACTCAGCTCACTCCCAGATACACCAACTTGGTTGCACTAAAATTGTAATAAAAAGTAATCATAAGTCAGACAAACGATACTACATCATTTAATTGTTGGATAAGTAATAAGATAAATTACCTCGGCGAGCATCCATACAATTGGAGTTGTCTTTTTTTCATACCTTGCAAAAGCCCTACAAATAAACAATGAATAGAGTTGTCTTCAAGTTTATAGAAAGTGTTATTCTCATGTCATTTTTATAAATGTCTTACATCTCCATATGTTTGAGCAAGTAGTACGCGTCGACAGGATTTTGCACGGGCTTCATCAAAGAATCCAAAATGTACACGTCGCGTTTTGAAGGGCAAATCACCAAGAGGACCCAATGCATACTAGTAATGTTTAACAATTTTAGTATAAATGATAAAAAAACAAACAAATATTAATAGAGATAGCAAGTTATGGTACTTTTGTAGATATGGCGCGACAAGAAACAATACTCCATGATGAAGACTGACACGCCTAGGTCGTCGTGCGGTCAAAAATAAAAAGAAACCTAACACACACTAGCACAATGGTAGTCAGGGTCGATCCGCAGGAGCTTCGTGGTTAGACCAGATGACAGATTACCAACTAGTAGTATACGCTACAGTCGGAGGACTTATAGTTTCTAAGTACCCAAAAAGCAATGATCAAACAAACCCAAGCCAAGCAAAGCTAAACTCAACTTAAACAAACCTAGTTACTTTCTGAAATCAGAAGTGCATCTCTAAATCAGAAGCAAACGAAAGCATCCAAAACATCCAAATCAAACAAGGCATAAACTAACCAATAACTAAGGTTCTGACTGAACAGTTACTAGTTAAATTCAAAGCCTAAAACTAACCTAGTTGGCTACTGAAATCAGCAAAGGAAAGCAGTTCCAAACAAGGTCACAATACATCCAAACACAATTCAAACAATCAGAAACCAAAACAAGCATAAAAACACCGAAAAACCAATATTGCTTATAACCAAATGCTTCTCATTACTCAAACTCAATTCCAAACATCCAAACAGTAACCAAATGTTGCTAAAACATAAACTAAAGCGCAATATCAGTGGATGTCACTCCCAAAGATACTAGCCAATGCTTAATACTATCTAACTAATTGAAAATAAAATCAAAAACATAAAAATACCAATTGAGAAGTTGCTGAAACGAAATCTTGGAGTCAAAGAGCTTCAAAGTCGATTTTACACCCGGTCTTTGCTAGGGTTTTCGGCTAGAAGTGCCTTTATTTATAGTTGCAATTTTCCCGCAGCCGCGCCGCGCAAATGAAGAATCCGCGGCGCGCGTCCTAATCTTTTCCCGTTTCTTCGGCATTTGAATGTGTTACACCGCCTTAAGCCCGTGTCGCGCATTTAGGAAACCTGCGGCGCGCGTACGTATTTCCTTGATTTTTTCATTCTTTTCCAAACTTCTTCCTTTTGCATGCTTTTAGTCCCTGTTTTCATTTTTTTTCTTCCAAACAAGTCCTGGCACGAAAAGTGAGAATA
Source organism: Cichorium intybus (assembly GCA_023525715.1). NCBI lineage: Eukaryota > Viridiplantae > Streptophyta > Magnoliopsida > Asterales > Asteraceae > Cichorium > Cichorium intybus. The sequence goes on from CM042014.1 coordinate 59,958,853, forward strand.
CCAAGATATATCTGATATAATTTTATCAAGAACAGGGCTCAACAACGCCTAAAATACTTAATATCATTAGGCGTTGTCAAAGACGCATTGCATCAACGAGATAAGTGACAACATCTAGCGGAGTTTCCAGGCAAGCTTTCCCAAGAATCTTATATGGGTTTAGGAAAGCACATTTGTTCGTACATGCCCGAGCCATTGAGCGTAGAATACTACAAAAGTATAAAAAAACATTTTACAATCAAGTAATAACTTATGAGTAGCCTAAAAACAAAATATTATATCAATAAATAATAGTAAATTTTGAATGCACTTACATCTGCCAAGCTGTTATAATGGATAAATTTGCTGTTTGTTTTCTCAAGAAACATAAATATTCTTCATATGTAACAGAAAAAGCATACTTCCCAACTTCTAAATGCACGGCATCACTTACAACATTCACCACTAGGTTGGTCTTCAAAAGCACACGAAGTGATCTATTGGCTTTTTTTGTTCATCTTTTGGATAAGCGTGCTTTTTTCCATAACAACCTTTGCGGCTCTTGGCATCGGACTCGTGATCGGAATTTGTTGTGTTGGTTGTTCCTACATTAGTTACACATTTTATGTTGATGTATATATAATACATAAAAAAGTAAAGGATAATGAAGATGTACCTTAATGAGAACAATTGCATTCCTCGGCCATTGAATTACAGTGCCAAGTGCATCTTGTAGGGTTGCAACTTCATTTGTCTTCACTGGAACAAAAATACCTTTCAAACTTTCATCTATGTCGTCTACCATAACCTTCAGGTGATTTTTGCAAAAAGGAAGTGAGTGTATTAACCCATCATTATATGGAAATACCATCCCTGTGGCACATTTTTGGTTCATATCGCCGTATGGTAACACCAAATCACAACGGGTAATAGCCTACATTCATATAGCATGTAGTGTATTTCATGTGTCAATATGTTAGAAAATTTGATATATCAAATAATTTGGCAGCAAAGTTCAAAGTAAATTAGGGACCATTTTGGTAAATCATGACCACTTTTGTAGGAAAAAGGTGAAAAAGAATGCTATGATAAAGAATTACCTTTATAGCATCTAAAGCATCCAATGTCGACAACGAGCCACAATTATTTTTTTGAACACCCGAGCATACATCATTCAGAACTTGGCTCCTGGACTCTTGCATCGCAACCTTTTCTTGTAGCTCTGCCAACGTGGACGTCGTTTGATCTAATGTCGCCTGTATCTTAATAAGAGCTTCTTTGTCATGGTTTTTTCTCTTTTTTTTATCAATGCCATGCATCCCCTTTCTCAAGCCAACATCTTCACCAACTGCCCTGGTGCGACCGGGGTGCTCCGGTCCTATCACCATGGTCAACAAATCCTCTCCAGGACCCGACACCAAATTTCCTTTGGATATTTCAGTTTGTACATCTATCTGTTAATGCAAACAACATAAATTTCAAAACAATTGCATAGGAAAAAAAGATAACTAAAACTAAGAACAATCTTACCATCTTCTTCACTACGGGCTCCATGTTAGCTGGTATTATTTTTGACCCAGACTCATTTTTAGATCTTCTACCCATGACATAATCTCTTGAACGCTCACTTTTTAACTCATACAACGGTGGCGCTAGCTGACCCGATGCCATCTCTTGTTCCCACTTAGGTTTGTTGCCCCGATAACCATGTGGACCTAGTCGGGCTGGATTCGTATTAAATGTTGAACTCTTCTTCACTTTCTCACTCATTACCTGCCAATAGAAGTAACAAACACAATTATGAAAATACAACATAATAATTAATACTATTAAGATACATTAAAATCCAAAAAACCTGAAATTCCTTTGATAATATTCTTTCCTTAAATTTTTCCAATGTAGACTTCTCCAAAAATGAGTACATCCAACCATCACCCTGATGGCCTAGTGGATAAGGCTTAGGACTCTTTCTCTTCCCCCATAAAGAGGTTCTAAGTTCTAACTCACTCCCTCCCTTTCCCCATAGAGAGTGTTAGGTTTCAATCAAGGGATGGCCACTGGCCACCTCTCTACCCCCGTAGGTGATTGACCCGGACCACCCTGCTGCCAGGTGTGCGTGGGCCTCGAGGTTGCTTCATCAGGGTCATCCAAAGGATGGGTCGGGTGGGGTCCTCGGTTACCAAAAAAAAAATGAGTACATCCGAAGTGGATCTCGCTTATTGGCCAATATAATCTTTTTAAGCCTCTTCTTGAATGCTCTCCACTTAGAGCTGCAACTCTTAAGCACATTTGTTTTACGATTATCATCACGAATATTCCAGCGGTTCTATTTTTGTTTTAAAAGAAGATTAATTATTAGTAACATATATTAATCAAATGAAAGCACAAGACATGGGTGTTACATAACAAACCTTGATATCCAACCATAAGTTATCTTTTGCACTATTTGGCACTTTCTTCCAAGTTAGATATCCGATAGAAATTAACTCTCTCGTAAGAACGCCACAGTCGGTAGCGAACTTATTTTGTTTATTGCCACAGTGCTGACCAAAATTGTTGAATTGAACTTCTTGTGGCTCTGTTATTTCCATTTGACGTGTGCCTGATCTTTTTTTCCTTGGTTGTTGCGGCTCCGGTAGTGGTGGTTGTTCCGGTAGATCATCCATCATGTTGATTTGTCTTTCAATCAACAATCAATTTCCTGATAAAGAGTAACCAAAAATATTCATTAAGCATGTTTAATTACTTGACAATAGGTAAATATTGAATAAAATGGAAAGATAAACTAGAATTATAACTTGACAAGAGGTAAATATGTGATAGAGATCTGTGGGGAAACCATGTCATAAAGTATATCCTTATTATGACCAAATGCAACCAATTATACGTGTAAAGTAGGAATGAAGATAAATATCTTATCATACCTAACAACTTGATTGCCAATATCTGTCCACGGATAAAGAGTAAATTAAATTATCAAATGCATTCATACAAAACACAGGTATAAAAAGCGCATCTAAATCGATGAAGCAAGGAGAACTGACAAATCGATGAAGCAGAAAACGCAGCAAGTAAAGGGATAGATCGATTCAGAAATAGTGCAGCAAGTAGAACCGGTAGATCGATTCAGAAAAACAATCGCAGAAAACACAGCAAGTAAAAAGGATAGATCGATTCAGAAAAATGCAGTAAGCAAGGACTGGTACAGCGATTCAGAAAAAAAAAACACAACCAAGGTATTCACTCCAACAATTCAGAAAAAATGCAGCCAAGGATTCAAAATAACGCAGCCAAAATACATACATGTTGAATCGTAGTGGACAGCTCGATGATAAGAAGGATGGAAGAACAGAATAATTGAATAGTTAAGGGGTATTTTGGTCATAAAATTCGTAATCCCTCCCAATCGCCCCAAATATGGGCGGATTGTTTGAATACTCAATTCTTTTTCTTCATTTAATATAAGCATTAATACCCCATTCATTAACGTGTAAAGAGACAGCTACAAGTGTCAAGCTGTTTATGAACCCTAGAATCACAGACGTGAAGGGGAAAGAGAGGACTGAGTGAATAACAAAAAGGATTAACATACCTGTAAAGCTTAGAATCGCACCAGTGTAAAACCTTAGAACCTCACCACTGTTGTGGATCGACGCAGACGATGGAGCAGTTCCGATGAGTTAGTTCTGACTGTGTTGAAAATTTTTCTTTTTCCCTCTTCCGATGAGGCGAGTTCCTAATGGCGGGGATTCAAAACTTTTTGACATTTTCACTTGCCTCCAAAAAATAAAGGGTATATATAATTTTTGTTTTTTATTAAAATTTAAATAAAAGTAAACTATAATAACTGTTACAAAATACGCATTCGCAGACATTGCAATAAAGGGTATGTATAATTTTTGTTTTTAATTAAAATTTAAATAAAAATAAACTATAATAACTGTTACAAAATACGCATTCGCAGACATTGCTTTTACAAAACGCAAAATGTGTACACAATGTGTTTGATAACAATTCCAATTATCTATAATTCAAAATAAAGTTACAAAATTATATCTCATACCTATTTTTCTATTTTAAATTTTGACATGGTTATATTGTAACATTTTAGATTCACAACTATAACATATAATTCAATGACATTGGCGTATAATTAATCATCTGAAACATTAGCGGGGGATTAACAAATTTTGACATTTACTTACCCCCTTAAAATTGCTTCATAAACCGTTACCATAATAACCTGGAAACTGTTACAAGTAATTGGTGAATGACATAATTATGTAATCACTTTGTCATCACCTTCCATTTACCAATTAAACAACTATATTTGAATAGTAAATTTGGTAGTATAAATAGACCATCAATGTAAGGAAGAAAATGCATCTCATATCAACTCTTTCACAAGTGATATAAACTCTCTCTACTCTCTCCAAGCTCTCAAGCTTTCTTTCTTTCTTCATCTATATTCTAGTTTTTAGTTTGTTCATAATTGTCGTGATAACGCTGAATTTATAACACGTTATCAGCACGAGGCTCTAACGAAGGCAATTAAAAGACACATCGATCTTAATCAATGTATGTAATATCATCAAAACTAAAATGTTAATTAATAATAATAAGAATAATAACGACAACAAAAAAGGAACATTTTATTCTCGAAGTTATGACTACTAACAAATTTCTTTTCTTATTTATCCTTGACGTTATGACTACTAACGAAGTTCATTTCTTATTCTAACTTTATTTACGCTTCATTGACATTTATTAGTGCAAACTAACTTTTATTATCGCATACTAATTTTTATTTATGCAACTAACATTTATTTATGTATACTAACATTTATTTATGCAAACTAACGTTTATTTACGGCAACTAACGTTTATTTTTGCAACTAACGTTTATTTACGGCAACTAACGTTTATTTATGCAAACTAACATTTATTTATGCATACTAACATTTATTTATGTATACTAACGCTTATTTATATAAACTAATGTTTATTTACGCACACTAACGTTTATTTATGCGCAACCAATTAAAAATAAAAATTTTAATTTTAAAATAAAAGGAATTTGAGAAGATTCATCTATTTAATTATGTCTGTAACTATAATAGAAATAGTAAAACTCATCCCCACCTTTAAACGACAAATTTAATGAGTTTTATTTTTCTTAGGAACTACAATATGTCAAACATTGCAAAGCTTGAATTTACCGCTCTTGAAGTCAGCGGAAAGAACTACATGCCTTAGACTATAGATGTTACGATGCATCTTGAGTCCATGGATTTATCTGAAACTATAAAAGAAAAAAATAAGTGCACATCGCAAGATAAAGCACGTGCAATAATTTTCCTTCGCAAACACATCGATGAAATGTTGAGGTATGAATACCTCAATACCACCGATCCTAGCACTCTTTGGAAAAGCTTAAAAGAAAGATTTGATCACCAAAAGGAAGTTATACTTCCAAGTGCTAGGGCTGAGTGGTTATCGTTGATGTTTCAAGACTTCAAAAAGGTACATGACTATAATTCCGCATTATTTCGAATATGTTCACAACTAAAATTTTGTGGGGAAGAGGTTTCTGATGCTTCAATGTTGGAGAAAACTCTCTCCACATTCCATGCATCAAATATGACATTGCAACAACAATATCGTATGCAAAAGCTCAAAAAATATTCTGAGCTTAATACACTTCTCCTTGTTGCTGAACAAAATAATGAACTATTAATAAAGAACCACCAGTCCCGTCCAACAGGTTCAGTAGCACTTCCAACAGGTTCAGTAGCACTTCCTAAAGCAAATGCTACTATCACTTATGAACCTAGAAATAATTCGTATGGACGAGGACGTGGTCGTGGTCGTGGACGTGGACGAGGCCGTGGTCGCGGTCGAGACCATTTTAACCAAAACCAAAATTTTGGGCGCGGTTATACTCAGGGTCGTGGACGCGGTCATCCTTATAACCGTGGGCGTGGTCAAAGAAACAATAATCAACACACTCCACAAGGAAATAATGTCCAACCACAAAAAAAAAAATGATGCCGGAACATCACAGAACCCCGGAGGTTCTTGTTATAGATGTGGTAGCACAGGTCATTGGTCAAGGACCTGTCGTACAGATCCACATCTTTGTAAACTTTACCAAGATTCCATTAAAGGAAAGGGGAAAGAAGTAAACCTCATCGATGGTGTTGATTTAGGAAACATTGAACTAAACACTCTAGACTTTTGCAATGATTTAGACATCCAAGAAAACTAGTTTCCTTTTTGTAACATGTTTTTTTTTAATTTTTCATTGTAATGTTTTTCTTTCTTAATGAAGTTTTTTTTGGGTCACTTTTATTAAAATTGTGTTCATAACTCATCATTTATTTTTCTTATATGAAGTTCAAAATGAGTTCAACTGGAGCACAAAACCAAGGAAATCTTGGAGAACTCTTAATAATTGATTGTGGTACTACACACACCATCTTGAAAACAAAAAAATATTTTTCCACACTAAAACCCGTAAAAGGGCACATAAATACAATATCAGGTCCTGTAGACTTGATCGTAGGAGCAGGAAATGCTTGTTTCATGTTACCTAATGGTACGAAGTTTGTAATCAGTAATGCGTTATTTTCCCCAAAGTCAAACAGAAATTTATTGGGTTTTAATGATATATATCTTAATGGATATGACACATTCACCAAAACAATAGGAAACAAGAAATATATGTTTATAATAAATGAAAACCATATATTGGAGAAATTACCACAATTTGATTTTGGTTTACATTTTACATATATAAATATAGTTGAGTCAAATTTGGTGGTTAAAGAAAAATTTTGTGATCCTAGAATATTTAGTTTGTGGCATGATAGGCTGGGTCATCCAGGATTAACAATGATGCGCCGAATAATTGAAAATACATCTGGGCATCCATTGAAGGACCAGAAGTTCCCTCAAATAGGTAATAAGAACCCGTGTATTTCTTGTTCCATTGGGAAATTAATTACAAGACCTTCACCAATGAAAGTTGAAAGGGAATCACCTAGATTTCTAGAAAGAATTCAAGGAGACATATGTGGACCAATTCATCCACCTTCTGGACCATTTAAATACTTTATGGTCTTAATAGATGCATCAACTAGATGGTCTCATGTTTGCCTATTATCAACTCGTAACATGGAATTCGCAAAATTCCTAACTCGGATTATTAAACTGAGAGCACATTTTCCTGATTATAACATCAATAAAGTGAGACTTGATAATGCAGGTGAGTTTACGTCTCAAGTATTTAATGATTATTGTATATCTATAGGAATTACTGTTGAGCATCCAGTTGCACATGTACACACTCAAAATGGTTTAGCAGAATCACTGATTAAACGTCTCCAATTAATAGCTAGACCATTAATAATGAGAACAAAACTTCGGGTCATGCAATTTTACATGCTGCATCACTGATTCGTATGAGACCAAGTGCATATCATACATATTCTCTCTTTCAATTTGTTTCTGGAAAAGAACCAGATATATCCCACCTTAAAATTTTTGGAAGTGCAGTATATGTTCCTATTTCTCCACCACAACGTACAAAAATGGGTCCTCAAAGGAGGTTGGGAATATATGTTGGTTTTGAAACAAATTCAATAATAAGATATCTTGAACCTTTGACAGGTGATATGTTTACAGCACGTCTTGCTGATTGCCATTTCAATGAAGAAAATTTCCCAACGCTTGGGGGAGAAATGAAAACCCAAGAAAAGAATGTTTCATGGTATGAACCTTCTTTATCATATCTTGATCCCCGTACACAAGAATGTGAGATGGGTGTTCAAAAAATAATACATTTGCAAGAAGTTGCAAATCAATTACCTGATGTATTTACTGATACAAAAAGAGTTACTAAATCATATATACCTGATGTTAACGCTCCAGCTCGAATTGAACTCCTAGATAGACAATCTGATAAAAAAGTAACTCAAGAATCCAAAGCACGCCTGAAGCGTGGAAGGCCATTTGGTTCTAAGGATGCAAATCCTAGAAAAAGAAGAGGAATGGAAAATATGTTTGAGCATAATGAAAGTGTTCATGAAGAAACACAAAATAACATTACTTCCCCAGTTGAGGAAATAAATGATAAGGAGATTGAAATTAATTATGGTCATATAAAAATAGTAAGGAGCCAATATGAATTAGAAGATATAATATTTTCTTTTTCAGTTGCATGCAATATTATCAATGAGGATCCAGAACCACAATCTGTCATTGAATGCCAAAATAGACAGGATTGGGGTAAATGGAAAGAGGCCATGCAAGCTGAATTAACGTCTCTCAATAACATAAAGGTTTTTGGACCTATTATACTCACACCTGGAGTTGTGAAACCATTAGGATACAGATGGATTTTTATACGAAAAAGAAATGAGAAAAATGAAATTATGAGATACAAAGCCAGGCTCGTTGCTCAGGGTTTTTCTCAAAGGCCGGGAATCGATTATGAAGAAACATATTCTCCTGTTATGGATGCAATCACTTTCAGATATTTAATTAGTCTAGCAGTTTCTGAAAATTTAGATATGCATCTTATGGATGTTGTTACTGCTTACTTATATGGATCACTTGACAGTGATATATATATGAAAATCCCCGAAGGATTTAAAATGCCAGAAGCATTAAGTGCAAAACCCAAACAAATGTATTCTATCAAACTGCAAAGATCATTGTATGGGTTAAAGCAATCTAGACGTATGTGGTACAATCGTCTAAGTGATTACTTAATAAGCAAAGGCTATAAAAACAATACTATTTGTCCGTGTGTATTTATTAAGAAAACAACATCTGGATATGTGATTATAGCCGTCTATGTTGATGATCTAAACATTATTGGGACGAATAAAGAAATCCTTAAAGTGATTGAATTTTTAAAGAAAGAATTTGAAATGAAAGACCTTGGGAAAACCAAATATTGTCTTGGTTTACAGATTGAGCATATGCCAAATGGGATACTTGTCCATCAATCAAACTATACAGAAAGGGTCTTGAAACGTTTTAATATGGATAAAGCCAAACCTTTAAGCTCTCTAATGATTGTTAGATCACTAAATATTGACAAAGATCCATATCGCCCTTGTGAGGAAAATGAAGAAATTCTTGGTCCAGAAGTACCATATCTTAATGCAATTAGAGCTCTTATGTATCTTACTAATTGTACTAGACCTGACATTTCTTTTGCAGTAAATCTATTAGCAAGATTTAGTTCATCTCCAACAAAAAGACACTGGAATGGAATCAAGCACATATTACGATACCTTCGCGGAACTACTGATTTAGGTTTATTTTTTCCTAATAGTTCAAAACAAGGCTTGATTGGTTATGCAGATGTAGGTTACTTGTCTGATCCTCATAAAGCTAGATCTCAAACTGGATATGTATTCATGAGTGGAGGTACTGCAATGTCTTGGCGTTCTCAAAAGCAAACATGTAACGCCAAAACTTATTTTATTATGTAATTATAATAAAAAGGGCAAAATGGTCATTTTACCTACAAAGGGTAATTTGGTCTTTTTGACAGAAAAGGACTTGTTTGAAAATAAAATTTTGAGTCTTGGACTTAAAATGTTATAATAATTTGATTTTGTCATTTAATTTGTAAATTGTGGCAAAAACATGAGAAATGCAACTTCAAGGACCAAAATGCAATTTATGGAGGTATAAAAGGTTGGAACCTTCTCCTAGTTTGTGCAGAATTTTGGCACTTACGGGAGGAGTTCTTAGGCGATTTTCTGCAGAAGAATTGAAGTGGTCTTGAAGATTTAAGTTGCAAGATTGGATTATAGCAATTTCAAGGGTAAATTTGGAAGTTGAAAGGTTAGTTCTTCAAGTTCTTGTTAGTTATTCTTGGTGAGTTTTGTAGAACTCAAAAACTGCAATTACAGTTGTGATTGAGTGTTAAGATTGATGAAATACTTCCATTAAGTCATGCTAGTAAGAGCTTAATTCAACAAAATGGAAGTAGGTTGTTATAAATGATAAAATTGAAGATTTGGGGTTGTTAAAACTAAGAACCCTAATTCTTAATATGGATGATTGAGTGTGTTTTGATGGTTAAAAACCTTGTAAAAATGTAAGGTTTTAGCCTAGGAACAAACCCCAAGTGATTAAGAACAGAAATAAGGACTTAATGGACGAAATCTGCAAGCTACAGTGCATAAATCGCGACTGGCCAGGAGGCCTGCCCAGGCGCCAGGCGGGGTGCGCCCAGGCGCAGTGCGCCCTGGCGCAGTGCGCCCTGGCCCTGGCGCAGTGCGCCTCCAAGGCAGTGGCCAGGCAGGAACTTTGAAACGCTGACTTTTGTTTGGCTTGTCCGTTTTAGCTCAAATTTGGACCATAGGCTCGTTATGGTCTGAAAAGTTTGGGAAAATTTTTAGATTGAGTTTTCGACCCCTCGGGGGCACTGTAGACCGATCCGAATGCCTCGGTGAATAGTAAAATTTATATAAAGTTAGTAAACGGAAAGTTTATTAACTAGGCATTGTTTATAACATTGTTTTATTGAACTCTAGTGTATTAGAGTTAATTGAAATGGGTATTAACCTATAATCATTTTGAAAATGAATGAAATTATAGGTACGGGACAAAATCATACGGATTTCATTTCAAAGCAAGGAACGATTAACGCTAGTAGTAGCAAGTCTTCAGGTGAGTAATCTCACTATTATCTGATGTGATATGTGTAATATGGGCAGCTGCAAATGGAAATGATTTTGGGGGACAGAAATGCTAAATTACATGACTTACTTTATGACAATACCAGATAAGCTGTGAGTCTGATAGAGACAAGAACGGAGCTGTGAGTCAACAATAATGACATGACAATATCAGATAAGCCGTGAGTCTGCTATAGACAAGAACGGAGCTGTGAGTCAGTTAAATTTTAAATGGTGCGACAATACCAGATAAGCCGTGAGTCTATAATGGACAAGAACGGAGCTGTGAGTCAAACCGATATAGACAAGACCGGATAAGCCGTGAGTCATTTCGATGGCAAGAACGGAGCCGTGAGTCTGGGCAACAGCGGGATAACCCGTGAGCCATATATGATTTTTATATAGCATGATATTGCTTAATTGATTTTGTATAGAGAAATTTTATTCTTATACATGTTATTATTGGTTTGATTACTCATTGGGCTTTATAGCTCACAGTTTTATTGACATGTCCCTGCAGGTGAGCGTGACCCTGCCAAGGGAAAAGACAAAGTCCGTGACTAAGGACTTAGGATCGTTAAGTGACAGCCCGGCTTAGAATGTATAATATTTTATGTATTGTACTTCGTGATACTCTTGTACTCGTATTGTATTAACTAATACCCCTTTACTTATGTTTTAATGTAAAATATTTGGTTTGAAAAATGAAAAATTTTTGGGGTGTTTTTGTTAATAAGCCGGGTGTTACAAAACACTCGTCGCCACATCTTCAAATCATGCAGAAGTAATTGCTCTAAATGAAGCTAGTAGAGAATGTTCATGGTTAAGATCGATGACACAACTTATCCTGACTTCTTGTGGAATTGATAAAGATAAATCTCCAACCTTAATCTATGAAGATAATGCAGCATGTGTCGCTCAAATGAAAGAAGGGTACATCAAAAGCGACAGGACAAAACATATTCCTCCAAAGTTTTTTGAATACACTCAAGAGCGTATAAAGAATCAACAGATTTAACTAAAATATGTTCAATATAGCAACAATGCAGCAGATCTTTTCACAAAGGCACTTCCTACCAAGATTTTTAGAAAACATGTTCATGGTATTGGAATGAGACATCTGCACAATACATAATGGTCATTAGATATCTAAATGAGGGGGAGTCAACTAGACACTGCACTCTTTTTTCCTTCGCTAAAGTTTTTTCCCACTGGGTTTTCTTTAGCAAGGTTTTTAATGAGGCAGTACTTCAAAGTTGAACTCTGATGTAGAATGATGTCATTCAAGGGGGAGTGTTACAAGTAATTGGTGAATGACATAATTATGTAATCACTTTGTCATCACCTTCCATTTACCAATTAAACAACTATATTTGAATAGTAAATTTGGTAGTATAAATAGACCATCAATGTAAGGAAGAAAATGAATCTCATATCAACTCTTTCACAAGTGATATAAACTCTCTCTACTCTCTCCAAGCTCTCAAGCTTTCTTTCTTTCTTCATCTATATTCTAGTTTTTAGTTTGTTCATAATTGTCGTGGTAACGCTGAATTTATAACAGAAACATTATTATTGTTAAAAACACGACGTTAATTTATATCATTATAAGTGAATGTCACTGTTAGAACAATTTTATTTTTGTAGAGATGCAAACAAACAATATCGCATCGAAAGTCTTACTATACCCAAACTAAAAATGTCGATATACTAAGATATTGCATCAAAAGTATTACAAAACTAGAAAATTTAAAAAATAAAACTAAAATTTTCTAAACAAACTGATTAGACTAACACATCTTCTTAAGCCTCTTTGTTATTTGTTATTGTAACGTATCTCGTTGTCGTATGTCCTACAAACAAAATAACCCATGTTAATACATTGCTCATACTAGATTACAGCAAACTACAATCAACTCAGTGTGTTTCATATCGAAAAAATTGATTATTACCTTCTAAATTACATGGTTTTATGAAATCCATATTCCTTCATTGTGATCTGATCGTAAGTAAGCAGCATCATCAATCGCTTCATTTGAAGATGGAATGCCGACAGAAAATAGGGGTAGCTCGTCAAACTGATTGTATTCCTCCTCGTCCACGACATTATCAACACCAAGTATATGTCGTTTATCATGCATGACGATGTGGCAACTCGAATCTTTCGGGTCCTTGACAAAGAATACTTGAGTAGCTTGTTTGGCTAAAATAAATGGTTCGGATAGGTAGCCATTTGTGGAAAGGTCAACAATTGTAAAACCATCATTGTCAACCTTAACATCTCGTTGATTGTGGACCCATTTGCACTTGAACATGGGTATAATGATGGAATCATATTTCAATTCCCATATTTCTTGAATGACACCATAATATGATTCTTTGGCAATTCTTGACCTTCCACCATGATTATCCCCGGAGAATTCAGTAGTAGATGATATCAAAATGTCACTCTGCTATTTTGAAGCGTACTCTTTCCATCCTGACAATTAGTGTAAAATGTATACCCGTTAATGTCGTATCTTTGGTATGTTGCCACAAGATGTTCCGGACCATTCCCTAACTGTGCTACAACTTGATCGACATTTTCTACATCGTTACTTGCTTTCACTCTGTCTTTCAACCATTGGGAAAATGTTTTGTTATGTTCGGTTGCCAACCATCTTTTGCTCTTATTACCATTATTCATTGCTAGCATTCTTTTTTGTTCATTTATATATGGAGCAATGATTGTCATGTGTTGTAGGACTGTAAAATGTGCAAGCTGGAATTCCTCTCGATCTGGAACGACCTTTTTCAATCCAAGTGTCCCGATCCCTACAAGTCTACCCTCATGTCGAGATCTCAGAATGCCAATATTCGTGACACCTTGTAGATAGTCGGTGCAATATTCGATTATTTCCTCTGAAGCATATCCTTCAAAAATACTTCCCTCTGGTCGAAATCGATTCCTTACATACCCTTTCAAGACGCTCATATATCTTTCAAATGCATACATGTACCGCAAGAATATCGGGCCACAATACTTTATTTCTTTTACAATATGACATATTAGATGAACCATGATATCAAAAAATGAAGGTAGAAAATACATCTCGAGCTGACATATAGTGATGATAATATCACTTTGCCATGAATCCAACACCTCCGGGTTAATAACTTTTGAGTGAATCATGTTGAAAAACAAGCATAGTTTTGTGATTGTGTGTCGGATGCGGTCCGGCAATATTCCACGAATTGCAATGGGAATCATATGTGCCATCAGAACATGACAATTGTGGGACTTCATACCAAGCAATTTTAGTTTATTCATCGACACCAACTTTTTAATGTTAGCCGAATACCTAGATGGAACCTTCACACCATGTAAACATTGACAAAATTTTGTTTTCTCGGCCTTCGACATAGTATAACAAGCTACTGGCAAGTATGTGCGCTTTCCAGGATTCTCGACAGGAGCAAGTTTCGGTCGAATTCCCATTTTGACCATGTCTTTTCGAACACTAATCCCATATTTTGACTTTCCCTTGATGTTCAATAATAAGCCCAATAAGCTTTCACAAACATTTTTTTCGATATGCATGACGTCAAGACAATGTCGGACGTGTAAGTGCTTCCAGTATGGTAAATCCCAAAATATAGATCTCTTTTTCCAAATATTATTGGGTGGATTTGTATCTTCACCATCTCCTTCACCTTCACCTCCACCATCTCCTTCACCTTCACCTTCACCTTCACCTTCACCTCACCTCTACGTTTACGTTTACGTTTACGTTTACGTTTACGTTTACCTTTACCTTTAGATTTACCTTTACTTTTGTGTTTTCCAAACGTAACGTTTATATTTTCAACTCGAGAAAATACAATTTCTCCTCGGAAAGGTAGCCTTGCAATCCTGTTCTCAGTTTTGCCATTAAACACATTTTTTTTCTTACGATAAGGGTGATTGCCTTGAAGAAATCTTCGATGATCCATGTATACATTTTTCTTACAATTTGTCAACCATAACGACTGTGTGTCGTCTTCACAAACAGGGCATGCCTTCGCTCCTTTTGTACTATATCCTGATAAATTTCCATATGCCGGAAAATCACTTATGGAGCAATAAATCATGGCTCGAAGTTGGAAATTGTCCTCCGCTAATGCATCATACACTTCCACGCCTGGACTCCATAACCTTTTCATGTCCTCGATTAATGGAGCTAAGTACACATTGATGTCATTTCCAGGTTGTTTTGGACCTTGAATTAGCAATGACATCATAATGTATCTTCTTTTCATGCATAACCATGGTGGAAGATTGTAGATGCAAAGAAGAACTGGCCACGTACTATGGCGACTGCTTAGGTTTCCAAATGGATTAATTCCTCAGAACTAAGTCCGAACCGAATATTTCTTATCTGCTGACCAAATTCTTTAAAACGATAATCTATATTTCTCCATTGAGGAGAATCTGCCACATGCCTTATTTTTCCGTCTTTTTTACGCTCTTCGCCATGCCATCACATCAATTTTGCATCTTTTGCGTTTGCAAATAATTGTTTTAATCTTGGAATAATAGGCAAATACCATAATACTTTAGCAGGCGGGCCGTTCTTTCTAACATTACTGCTTTCTTATGTATGATTCTTCTGCTTATACCGTGATATACCACATGTAATACATTTATCTAGTTCCGCATACTGATTTTTGTATAGCATACAATCATTTGGACATGCATGTATCCTTTCAATTTCCATTCCCATTGGACACATTAATTTTTTTTGCTTGGTATGTTGAAACAGGTAGCTCGTTATCTTCGGGAAGCATGTCATGAAAAATCTTTAAAAGACTTGTGAAACTTGTATCACTCCAACCATTGTTTGCTTTTAAATTAAACAATTTCAACACAGCAGATAATTTGGTAAATTTTGTACATCCAGTATACAACGGTTTTTCGGATTCGTCAAATAATTGTTGAAAATTTTCATAATTATTTTCAGCAACATTATCCTCACAATCATGTAACATTCCAGATAAGTTATCATAGTTGTCATTGTGTGGATCATCAATATCATCATTGAACTCTGAAGCAACCGTGTTATCATTAACCAATATTTCACCATGTCGTGACCAACATGTATAATCTTTCATAAACCCACGAATTACTAAATGCTCTTCTATTATGGCAGAATCGGTGTACGTATGATAATTTTGACAATCTATACAAGGGCACCGTATGTAGCTTTCACCTTTGTTCAATCGATTTTCCTCTGCAACCTTAAGAAAACCACCCAAATATGTCAAATATTCATCGTCTGAGCGTTTGATTCTATACATCCAATAACTACGATCCATCTGCAATTTCATAAACTATATATTAATAACATGAATGTAGGACGAAAAATGCATCTAAATGCTTATATAGTGTAAGCAAATACTAAAATAATATTGGAAAATATGATCTAGTGACTTCAATTAAATTGATCATGTACCAAAACTACATAGATCACAATAACAATGTTACATTGATCCTAATTGAGACTTACATGATCACTTTGATGTTGATCGGTACTTTTCATATTATGTTGATGCTAATTTTGATAATAAAAAGGAGTAAAACTGTTCATTAACCAATTATAGAATTACGCTTTTAGTTTTTATTTTTAAAAAACTAACAAAATATACCATTGTACTTTCTGTATTTGTTAAAAACTATCCAATGCATTTAGCTTTCAGTTTTTATAATTACCTAATCATAAATTCTATAATTTTTTGAAAAACACCCAATTATAGTTTTTATGGTATTGCACTTGCAATTATAGTATTTATAGAAATTAACTTTCATTTTTTTTATAACTGCCATTTTTCTTATAACGTACAAACAATTATTACATTAAATGTAGACGCTGGAAAGGTCACTACGACAGAATCCAATTGTGGAATCTTAATGAAGGAATTTTGATAGGCTTTAAATTTATAGGTTCAAAATTCGTAGCAAACTAGTATATAATAAATACTTAAGGGAAAATGACTTATAAGGGTAATTATGTTTCAAAATTGTTCAAAAAACACCATTCAAGTTTGGTCTGTTCAAAAAACACCATCCAAATAAGGTCTTTGTACAAAAAACACCATCCAAGTAAGGCTTTTGTACAAAAAACACCAACGAACTACATGTTTTGTTCAAATTTTACCCGATAGTAACCGGCTCTTGCAGGTTAAAGGATGACTAGGCCTAATATTTAGTGACATGACATAATAACAGATGAACAGTTTAACATGCAAGAGCCGGTTACCGTCGGGTAAAATTTAAACAAAACATGTAGTTCGTTGGTGTTTTTTGTACAAAGGCCTTACTTGGATGGTGTTTTTTGTACAAATGCTTTACTTGGATGGTGATTTTTGAACAAACCAAACTTGGATGGAGTTTTTTGAACATTTTTAAAACATAATTACCTTTATAAGTCATTTTCTCAATACTTAATTTAATAAACGATTTATAAGAAAAAAAAACATTCATTGAGCGGGAATATTTTCCCCTTTTCCGCCAAAACGCCCCCATTTATACATACCCACGATGTCATACTCGATACTTTCTTATCCTCGCCCCCAACTCTTTTCATCCCCATCTTCACAGTTCCTTCCAATCAATCGGAAGAGCTGCGCGCCCCACAGACCAACAGAGATGAAGAAATCGTGAGGGAAAGGGTGAGCCGAACGCAGAGAGTCTGTTAGAGAGATTCAGAAAAATGGCTGCCTAGGTGGAGGCGGCGGTGCTGGAGCAGATGGCTTACGGTGGTCCAGGGAGCAGCGATCAATTGAGATGAAGAAAACAAGGGGCAAAAGGGAAGTGACATTAAAAGAAACTGAAAGAATACGGGAAGTAGGTTGCCGGCGTTGCTCTAGGAAGCATCGATGGTGGCTCAATACCACCCAATGCCTTCCAATTTGGTTGCCGACTATAATCTTTAAGGTATTGTATCAAAACCTAAATATTTTGAAATCTGGGCATTCTAGATTTGTTGTGAAATTTGGTCTAAATTCAATTAAAGAATACAAGTAACGTATCTGATTACCTCAATGAATGTGACTGGAAATTCTTGATTGCTTTTGTTATTGATCGGATATTCTTGATTGCTTTTGTTATTGATCGCATATTCTTGATTCCATTTTGCTTTTATGTCTGTGCGTTTTTAGCTATTTGTGTTATTACTTGATGAATAAACACAATGGGTATAAATAAACTAAATAATCTCAGGAATTAATGGTAGTTATCCTCAAAATTAAGATTGTATAATTATCTAATAGAATTTTATAATTTTAACTAATGATATCTTAAGTTTTGAAAGTAATTTTTAAATTTGGTAATTATCGGCTTATATAATTGTTAGTTTCCTTAATTTATGTTGAGTGTGAAGCCACTCTTGTGGTTTGTCAAAGATTGTTAGGTGAAAGTTTGAATGAAGATTTTCAAAGGTAGGAAGATTTGGTAGCCTCTTTTGTTGAAGGCAATATCTTCCTTGTTCATATTGAATTTCATTTACATTCTCATGCCTATAAATACAAGGCTGCAGAACTCACCCATTGTCCAACAATGTAGTTGAATATAAATTCCTAGTTACCCGCATGGACGTAGGTCAGTTTTGGACCGAACCACGTTAAATTCTTGTCTTCTTAATTTGTGAGCTGAGTGTGTGAGTCTCGTGTTCGTATGCTAAGTGTCTCGATCCTAACAATTTATTTGTATATAGAAATTTAAATAGGCTTATCTAATTGTTTGTTTCCTAAATCGCAGGAACTATATTGCCCTTATTCAAGAGAATGTCGGGAGTGGGATTAAGTGGTTTCGGGATTACATGAGTCGCCATCTGCCCATCTGATGATTTTTTCTCCAATCTTCCAATCAGTCGTATGTATATGACTTCGTGTAGTGATTTGGTTAGTCAAGTTTAATATATATAAAAGTTGACACTGTTATATTCACATTTTTAATTATCCTTTGTATTTTTCAATGACAGCCAAGTCAATTATCATCATTGGTTGATCAACAACTACTTGAAGCAAAATCATGAATTGAGAATGCTGCCTTCACGAACAATGATTCAGAACTCTACGCCCCTAATTATCGGAATATTTCGATGTTTATAAGGTACCCGTATTACATCTATTCAAATACCTTTGCTTTTGATTAATTTACGGCCTGTTTCCTTATGACTGAATGGTTTAAGCATTTAATGTGGACAACTTAACATGGCTGTTTCTTTTTTACTCAATCTAGACAAAATGACTTTATGGGTTAAGACAAAAAACTTGGCTTAATATATTAAGACACTAACTCTTTACCTATTTTTCGTTCTTTTTATTTCCTCCCAAGTCCCAACTCCTCTCACGTTGATGGATTTGTCAAATTTGTTTTTTAGAATGTAAGGGTAAAATGTTCATTTAGTCTCATTGAGACGGTTTATTTGGTCCAAAAAAGAAACGCACCTTCTGTATAAATATATTTATCCAGACATACATGAACATCATTACCATTCAGTCACTTTACCCATACAGTGTTCTAATCCAAATTGTTTGAGAGTACAACATAGATTGGTAGGGGTATATTTGTCATTTGAACCTGTGACCATTTTGGCTAGTAATTTGATGCCCTATCACCTATTTTTGAAACTTTGCAAGCTGAAATTAGCTGTCCGCTGGTTGCCAGGGTTATTTTAGTCATTTGAACCATTGACCATTTTGGCAAGTATATCATCCGACGAAAATTTAAATAATTTCTGCTATTTTCCGCATTTTACCCTTTCTAGAAAATTTCCAAGCTGAAATCAGCTGTTTCTAGGTTGCCAGGGGTATTTTAGTCATTTAAATCATTGACCATTTCAGCAAGTATAGCACCCATAGAAAATTGAAATTATTTTGTATTTTTCATTTCCCTCTTACCCTTTTTGGAAAATTTCCAACCTGTGCTCTGCTAGTGAAATTCTATTGGATTCAACTGGTGTAGAAGATCTGGACAAATTGCTAATCAGCACCTTGTTTGAGGTATGTTTTGGTTCTCAAAATATTATTATTATTATTATTATTATTATTATTATTATCATTTCTCCAATTAGAGGTTGACTATGACTGTACACTGTTGTGACAGGTTGTAACAGTGAGAGTAGGGATCTTCCTTTTGTTTTGTTCATGAAAGATGCAGAGAAGTCCATTGTTGGAAGCTCTGAATCGTATTCAACATTTAAAACCACGCTTGAGAAGCTTCCGGACAATGTTGTTGTAATTCGTTCACAAACTCATGCAGATAGTGACATAGAAAAGGTAGTTTTTAGTGCAATTCCTTTTTATGTTATGAAAGTATTAAAGAATTGTCGCTCGTAATTGCAATTCATGTGGTTTCCCTGCAGTCATGTCCTGGGGGTTTGCTTTTTACAAAATTTGGCAGCAACCAAACCGCTCTTCTTGACCTGGCTTTTCCGGTAAGGACTTGTTTTGCCAATAGTTCAGAAGTATGGGGATGAAAGGATGAAAATATATTTCTTTTACTTAAAGATTATTTATACAAGAGTAAATTACATTTTTGGTCCCTGAGTATAGACGATTTTTGCAATTTTGGTCCAAAAAAGTTTCTGGTACCAAAACTGAAAACTTCAGCTAGACTCAGGGACCACAATTGTAATTTACTTTTTATACAAATAAGTAGAGAGTCAAATCTATAGGGCTATTCCAGAGTATCCCTTGTTCATCCAAATCTATATCAGGAGACATTGTCTTTTACTAGTATAACTTTAAGATCTTTTTCTAGTAAAAATTTACCATCAAGCAAAAGAGATTATACTAAAGAATTCACTAGTATATAATGTTAATAATGTAATATAAAAGTTGAGATATGGCTTAACCTATTGGTGAGTCTTCTAATAACCTTTTAACGAGGTCAAAAGGGTCTTTTTGTGCTGCAAGTACAAGAACACGTTTTGTGCACAAACCCATCCCAATCATCATGAATTCGTTTTTCCTCTTACACATGGTTTCTTGGGTTTTCTGCTGCTATTCGTTTTTCATCTTATTTTCAGGATAGTTTTGGGAGACTACATGAAAGGGGGAAGGAGGTTCCCAAGGCCACTAAGCTTTTAACCAGACTTTTTCCCAATATAGTAGCCATTCACATGCCTCAAGATGAGAACCTCCTTGCTAGTTGGATTTGATTCCTTATCCGATAGCTAGATAAGTACTATAGTTTGGATAAACACTTGAATATAGGATAAGTATTTGTTTTCCTTAGTTTACGTAACTTTGTTATTTACGTTTTTCCTCAAGATTGTACCTATATATATTTGCCATTGGTGCTTAATAAACAACAAGAACTGGATACGAATTGTATCAATTATACCCTTTTCTCAATTTCTTTATGTTATTTTTTGTTCTACAAATTTGGTTGCTAAATTGTCCAATTGATTAATTGGTAATATAATTATATTTAAGAGTTCTTTTTCATTTAAGAATTTTGGAAATTTGTGTCCAATTGCTTTTCAGAAACAAATAATATGCTTTTCTTAGATTTGCTCAAAATTTAGTTTTAGGCGAAAAGGAAGCGTCATTATTTACTTGTGGGATGGATTTATCATTTTTCATAATGAAAGAACGCGGCTGTATTCTAGAAACCGGGTCATATTGCTCTACAGCTAAAAGGCTCGGTTGCTACATCAGAACCGGGTTGTTTAAGCATAACATAAAGCCCGGTTTTTTGGTTTAAGCCGGGTCATATAATCTTCCCCACTATAGAACCCGGTTTCTGTAAACACCGGGTTCTATAAAGTGATTCCTATTTAGCTTTTTGTAGTAGTGACATCATCGCGAGTCGGCAACCCTAGCTTAAGGGGGCGGTGGTGAAGTGGGGAAGATAGAAATAGTGGGGCACGTGTCCCATCTCTCAAATGTGCAGTGATGATTCATCTTTACCACACCAAAAAACCTGCGTTACAAAAAAACCTACCTTACGGATCCAAAAAAACCGACGAAGAAAAAAAAACGTTACACGGAGTAATCAAAATGACGGGAATTAAACATATATATAAATATATAAGATTGCACATGCTTATCCAAGATCTGACACTCATTAAAAGAAGCAAACACAGGTTGAACATGATGATAGATGCACGCTATAACTTTTTTAACAAACGTCTCTCTTGCTCAATAAAATGTGCCCTCTAATTCTTCGCTATGGATAGAAATAAACGCATCCATTTGTTTAGCAGGAAGGGACGCACCAATTTCAATATCAGCAGGTGACTCTTTGGAAGCATTAACAGAAATAATCGAACTACGGTAATCGATTGATATGGTCTCATACTTTTTTGGTTTCCCCCATCCAAAATCCAAATCGTAGATCTTAATCTTTGTTGATCCTGCCACACCAATTCCCGGCACTGGGACAAAGACTGCCTTAATCAACGTCTCCCCGTCTTCGATCAGTCCATTCTTCTTCTTTACCGCTTCGCTCAATGACTTTCCAAATAATTCAGCAGCAATAAGAAATCCATTGTTGCCTGCTAACAGTGTGCTTTTTACTGTTGTTGTGGCAGAAACCCCTATACAGTTACCAAAATAAGTTTGAGGTATTGGTGGATCGAGGCGGGACCTCCAACCCACAGCATAATCAAGCCTTTCAACGTCATCATCTCCCATCCTTTCTCCAATATGAACATGTGATTTGGCTATGCAATGCCAGATATAAGAACATGCCACCAAATAGGATGATACGTATTCCAGTGTTGGCAGTTGAACGGATAGCCTTTTCTTTAACTGAGTGATGTGTGCTTGGGTCAAGATAATGGTCACTCGAACATTATCTGTATGGCTAACAAGCTGACGAGGCTGGTAATCCGCATTAATAGCTGAAATCCCGGCTTTTTTTAAAGCCATTTCATCAAAGGAGCTCGGGTATTTAACCACTCTTTCATAAAACGGTAAAGATCCACTAGCTAAGAATAACTCATCTGTACCATGCATAGCAATCGAGCTCCAAGCCTTCAGGAAATCATGCCTTGTGGTCGCATCACAAAGAGAGTGGTGGTTGGTGATCCCAATCGAGATGCCTGAGTTGGGGAAAAGTGTAACTTGCACTGAAAAAACTGGGATGGTAAGGTAGTCGGATACTTTTGTTGCACGTCCCAATAGAGGTACAAGTGGATAAAACATGTCACACTTACGAGGATGATTTCCTGTAAGATCGTTGAAATCAAGAGTACACTCAGCAACGGTAACTGCAACAGAGTCGCCCTCTACATGACGAAGTGTTGAAGAGTGATGGATAATGAGTGTTTGAGGTTCGGAACAATTGTTTCCAAGAAATGTTCTCTAGAGTGAGGGAACTCATAAAAGAAAACATGGTGGATCGGGAATAATCGTATCCATAACATGTCTAAGAAAGTAAGCGGCAGACACCTCTCCCCCACCGTGGAAGGCGGTGGAGATACTCGGCAATTCTCGAGAACGGTCAACATACCAGTTCTGGGGTTTGTTTGATCTGGGGTTTGTTTGAATAATTAGTAGTTTCCTCGATTATGCCAAAGTTTCCAGCTGATGGACAATTATATAAGCACGACACCAAACAGAAGGGAGGTTTAATACTAGTAATCCACTCGTGGGAAACATGAAAAAGTTAATTGGAGTTGGTTATGAATAGTTATAATATGAGATTAATTTGTTGGAACTCGTGAATCACATTCATGATTAAAACATGGAAAAAAATAATTAAAACATGGAAAAAAAGTATAATTGAGATACGATCCATACAAAATGAATACTTCGTCTAGAATATTTATTCAAATGCTCTTAAACATTGTGTGGCTGTGTAAACTTAAATTGCAAAAAAGATACTAAGTTTACAGAAAATTTCGGTTTTTAACACGATATTTTTTCTTTTTGCAATTAACTCACTAAGTTTTCCAATTTGTAGTAATTTTGACAATTTGACCGGTCAACCAGGTTGTTTGCTGACGTGGCATGCTGACGTGGCGTTGACATGACATGATGACTTGACACAATGTCAAAATCGAAAAAAATATAAAATGTAGAGATTTAATTGCAAAAAAAAAAAAAAAAATACAGTGTCATAATCGAAAAAACAATGTAGCAACTTAATTGTGCAAAAAGACATACAATGTCAAAATCGAATTTTTATAAATAGTTAAACATGTAACATCCGTGTTTTGGGTCTAGGAGTTTTAGACTTAAATCGAAAAAGTAAATTTTATTTTAAAATTGAAGAAAACCAATAAATAAATAAATTTAATATTTTATTATATTTTTTATAATGAATCAATGAGCCAAATAAAGTTTAAAGGACGACATGAAGTTTTAAAATCTATTTTTTAACCAAAGATGAGAAATTTTGTCATAAGGATTAAAGTTGTCAATTTGGCCAAACTTAACCATTGAGCTTTGACTAGTTAAGGATTTAGAAGGATTAGAATATAGTATGAAGGAATTGTGGTGGAATCATAGATTAAGGAAAATATTTCGTCAAGTTAAAAGTAAGGACCAAATTGTGCATAATTTAGTGAAAGGAGCCATTTTCGCCAATATGACAAACTAACAGTTAGTGATGACCTAGTCAATGACTTAGGTGAAGATAAATTAAGTTTCGGGTCAAATGTGTGAAGATAACGACTTTAATAAAAGAGTTAGGTCATTTGGGGTCATTAGGATTAAGACCTAAACCTTAGAGACCATTTTTGCAATTATTCAAATGATCTAAAGTATAAATAGATAGGGAAAACCCCATTTTAGCCATTTTTGGCGATTTTGGACAAAGAGAGTGAGATGGGGGCAATTTCTACAACTTTGGAGGAGAATCAAGCTAAGGTTTCAAGAAAACATCATTGAGTTGAAGTCTCCTAGTGATCTAAGGTATAACTTCTTTATTTCTTGCTTCAAAACCCACATCAATATGGTGTTCTTGTGTGAATCCGAAATTATGAATTTAGGAGAGGAAATACTAGGATCTCAAGTGGTAGTTTATGATTTTAGTCCATGATTTGATCAACATCCAACCCATGGATGATCTAGATCCAATTATTGGGTTGATTTGGGTGTTATGAACCCTAGAATTCTGGGATTTGTTTGCAACATGAAGAATCTAGTAATTGGTCGGTGATTATGGTAGTTTTGAATAAGGAGGACACACTTCCAGTGCTTCCTGAATGATTCCAACCTTTGATGAATGCATAAAACCCATGAATAAAGGTTGGGTGTGTACGAGTTTGGAATTGGATTGGAGAATGATTGAACTCTTGGGGGAACTTGTGATCTATGTATTCATTGTATCAAATTGGAGGTATTAGTGAAATATTAACCATTTCCTAATGATTTCATGGAATGAAAGAAGGAATCCTCACTTTTAGACACCAACTGATGGAATAGAATTGGGTTTTGAAGGGATTTTGCCCAAAAGTTGATAGTTGGATCCTCTGATGGGTTATGGATGAATGAATTCACCCTTTGATGATTCCCTTTTGATTTCAACCCCATTAGTGAACAAACCCTTTTGAATGACTTGAAACCATGATTAGAATAGGGTATTCCATGAGTTTCATCATTTTAATCAATGAATGGAATTTAGGATTCAATGAGGTTCTTTTCTATGGGATTTGAGTTAGTGTGTTGGAATGATTCCCTTGTGGGTGACCTTAGACTAAGAGCTTAAGGTTGCTTATAAGTGTCGGGTGTAATGATTGACTTGGGGCATAGTTCATTAACATCTTGTTAAGCAATAAGAACTAGATTAATAGGTTCCATTGGACTAAGTCATGAACATTTAGATTGAGAGTTGAATTAGTGGAAATCAGATCTTAAATATGTATTTTCATTTCTATTTAGTGTTCGGATGAATTGGAACATAGTTTAGGTCAAAAGGGGGTAAAAAGGACCAAAAATCGAGCCCACGGTGTGTTTCATGTAGCCGGCATAAGGATTTAGCCTTCTGCCACGCGACCCGCGAAAATGCGTTTGATGGTTTCCCAAGTTGTTTTGTTTTGGGTCTATGGTTTGGGCTTTGGGTCCTTGTTTTGATGTCAATCTTCGGGGATGTTGAAACTAAGATTTTCCTTATATTAAGAAGCTCAGAATATCATCTTAGGATAATGAATGATAGTTCCTTCCTTGGTTTTAAAAAAGTATAGATAGTGTAGCTTTTGGATGAATCAAGTGTGACACCTTCCATTCTTGTCTTGTAAGATGGAAGTGGAGTGTAGAAACTTGGAGATGGGATTGAGGACTTAAGTTATCACCTAGCTAGGAGGATTTGGGATTGAGGATTTGATGTTTATGGACACTTCCCAATGCAACAATCTTGTGTGGAGTTAGTGTTGACTCTTTAGTTAATCTTGGGTGATTTTACCGTGTAAGACCTGTATTCCAGTTATTGCATTTATAATTGTTGTGAATTCTATGATTTTTTGTAGTAATAAAGCTAAGAAAAAACTTTAGTTACAATTTCATATGAAAATCAGCATTGTGTGTCGTTTTTAGAAAAAATCATAATTAATTCTAGGAAAATTGTTTGGACCTCAAACTAGTGCAGAAAGTTTAAAAGTTGAGTCTAGTACTATTCTAAAAATAATAGTAAGCTTGAAAATGGCATTATCTATTGTGAAAAATGCAATCTTTACTGATTAGTTCGAAATTGACAGATTAGATAGTCTGTTTTCAAAAATTCATAATAAATCATAAAAAAATCGTATAAATACATGCAATATATCCCTGAAAAGGTATTGAGATGACTTTTTGGAATATCACATAAAAACTTGAATTGCATGTGTTTAAGATCGGCTAAACCACTCTTGAACAGGCTGTTTCTAGAAGGTCTTCAATTTCAACAATTTATATTAATAAACTCTTGTAACACCCCAAAATTTGTCCTTTTTTTTAAAGAAAAAACGCAAAAACGCCAAAAGCGCATTTTGCCAAAAGCGCATTACGTCAAAAGCACAATAGCTAGTGTAATATTTTATAAAACTCGTTATTGAAAAATCTCATATTTCGAAAACCATGTTTCTTTATAAAACATATTGTCAAGCTTTAAAAACTTTTCTCATGACCTCGTGTCATGTCTTAAAAATTTGGTCCCAACAAAAACAATTAAGTTGTACAATTGTTTGAACAACCACGGGGGTTACAACTTCATATCAAACTAACCATAGAAAGCAAGTTAGGATTACAAACCAGTTCATCAGCCCATGTTAACTCAATCTAAGATCCAATTTCTTCGGCTCATCTACTTGCTTCTATCCCTCATGTCTAGAACCTGGGATACATGGCATAAAATAAAATACGTAAGACAAAAATGTCTCGTGAGCTACATGGGTTTGGACACAAAACATTTATAAACATAACATGTGTCATTTTCAAAATCTTTGTAACCAAATCATGTCATAACACTGGCTTTTAAAATCATTATAACTTAAACGTATCATCGTTTTGCTTTTAAAACCTTTCATAAGAAGTTTGTCATTTGCAAAACCTTCGTAATCAAATCATGTCAAAAGACTTGCTGTTAAAAACATAATAACCGAAACATATCATCATTTTGCTTTTAAAGCCTTTCATAATAAGTTTGTCATCATAAAACTTTCATTACTTAAACTTGACTGGTATTCAAACATTTAGATTTTTATACTTAGGACCTTAATCACTCATGGTGATACCCCAAGTCTATACTGAGATGGTAAGAACATAATCAAACCACCTCAGCATCTTATCATATGCTTTGACTGGTATCTCAACATGCTTTATTTTTATACTTAGGATAATCACGCTTGGTGATATCCCAAGTCTATACTAAGATGAAAAGAACATAATCAGTCCATCCTAGCATCATGAGTTTTAGGACATCTACTTCGCGAAGGGGAAGGTACCACCCCAGTAGACTCCTTTATATTCCCTTA
Source organism: Cichorium intybus (assembly GCA_023525715.1). Lineage (NCBI taxonomy): Eukaryota > Viridiplantae > Streptophyta > Magnoliopsida > Asterales > Asteraceae > Cichorium > Cichorium intybus. The sequence goes on from CM042014.1 coordinate 59,986,457, forward strand.
CAGGAATATCATGGCCCGAGCAAAAGTGGGTAACATACTAACTTGCATTGTTGCATTCATTCATATCTCAAATACCAGTCATAAAAAGGAAAACATAATATGATTTGACATCAAATTACTTGCTGAAATCACATTAAGGCTAGTGCCAAAACAAACTTTTCAATTCCGATTCAGTTTGATGTCAAATCACACTTTTCAAAACATATTAGGCTTAAAGCCAAATCGTATTTTCAACTCATATCGGGCTTAATGCCAAAACTTGCTTTCAAACCGTTATAACTTTGTGCCAAAATATACTTTTCAAATCACTTAGGCTTAATGCCAAAACTTTCTTTAAAATCATTGTACAAGACTTTTATAAACAGGTCATAAGTAAAATAAACTTGCATATTATTTCATAATCGAAATTCACATAAACCATAAAAACATTTTTTTTGCCATGTACCCCAAGAGGGAAAATGTCACATGTACTCACCTTAGTAGCTAGGTACGTCTAGCTACACTAATCCACATAACTCTAGGCAATGTTGCTTCCAAGCGTCCTTCAACCTCTATTAATCTAATAGAAGATTAGAACATATTAGACAACTAAACATATATCATGTGTCTAATCATTCTTGACTACTACTACTCATTATCTAGTTCTATTCTAATGGTCAAGTATGATTTCTACAACATAATAAGCATTTTGGACAATTTTACCCTTTTTGTCCCATTTTGACAATTTAGTCCAAAAGTCGTGTAAACTTTTGTTTAAGTCATTGTTATATAACTCAACAACGTACCAATACTTTTTAGAATATGTATAAAGCTTCAGGGAACCTTTTAAACCATTTTTCGTTTCGACACTATTTGACCATTTTCTTATTTAGGCATCCTACTTTGCCTAATTGTGTTTTCTCAGGTTTTAGTATGAAATTCTAGTGACTTTCAACTTCTTATATCTTTATAAGCTTATCTCAATGGTTAGATGTCAAAACATCTCTCTTTTTACTAGTTTATGCAATTTTGGCAAATTTCAACGAATAAGGTTTCTAAAAATATAAATCATCAAAAACATTGATACTTTCCTTCAAATATAACCAACATGTTTACAACACTTCATAAATTTCATTCCAATTCCCTTTTACATTCATGTGTCTTTCTTTAGATTAAAACAATAACTTTTGATTTCGAACCGGACTATTCTAGTCATTTTTAGTCTTTAACATTGTTACCACTTTTCTTATTAGCTTTTGTTCTACTTTTGTTTATGCATAAATGCACACTAGTAAAATTTGATTATATTGTTCTTTAAACATCGAATGATAGAGTTCATTATTTCAAATCAATCTCAACGGTTGACTAATAAAACCAATTCAAGTTTTCTTCCACTTTTAAACTAGCAACCCATAAGTTCTTAAGCATTCACCCATCAATTTCATTCTACATAATTTTAGCCAAAGCAGAAAATAATAATCTGAGATTAAGTCATCTATCACCCAACTTCAAGCTCTCTTTTCAAGGTTTAAACATTTTACTAACCAAAATTCAAGAACTAAAAATACCCATTTGTTTCCTCGTTGATCTTACTCAAAACATCAACGTGTTCCATAAGTCCAATACTACAGCAACATGCAATCAGGATTTCCAAAAATTTCATCTTCTAAGATTCAACATTTCCAATTGTTCAAGATATAACCCATAAATATAAACCCTTGATGATTATGTATTAACACAGTAACATATTCCAGGAACTATAGCCCAAAATTGACATGCATTAAACCATTTCTTAATTCAAGCAATTAGAGCTTTGAAATTGGTAAGTATACCTTGAAAAATCCCTGCTAATCATGAGGGATACAAAAAGTTTAAGAGATAATTGCACCAAATTTTGACTGTCCTTGAACCATACCAGGCTTCCACCACCGTCAGGCTACCGCCGGCCACCCAAGTCCGCCACTAAGGGTGGCGTTGCTGCCCTCATTGTTCTCCATCAGCAACATTGTTGCTGTTTTGCTTCCCTTTGAACCTCAATCTGCATATCGTGACTGTTTCCTCTTCATCTCTGTAATAATCAAGCACCCACACATTATAATCGAACACGCACACACAGCCATGACCACCGACGGCGTTATCTCCGGCTGCTGAAGCAAGGAGCGCCACTGTGCAATTTATCTCTTTCCGTCCTGCTGTCATCGTCCCTCTATCTCTCTTGATTTGATCTCGTTTTGTCTTTCCCTCTGTAGGATACGAACACGCACACACAATGCGATCGGAGTGTGAGTGCGTGATTTGAACGAATTCCATAATTGTGAAATTCCCTTTCTTTTCTTTCTTTTTCTGATTTACTTCCCAAGAAGAGCCCACCGATCGACTCACGCGAACGTGGTTTAGAGGAACACGGTTTTCCAATTTCAACTTAGGTCAGATTGCAAAAATTCCCAAATTGCCCCTCCTTCATGCCTTAGGAATATTTCCCAACTTTTGCTATTATTTTTCATGATTTTCATTTGGTCATAACTTCCTCCTATGACATTCAAATTTTACAAAATTTGTACCTTATGAAAGGTGGGAATGAGTTTAACAAGTTTTCTCTACTGACTTGAGTGCCATTATTTCTATATTTTTAGTTACAGACCCTTGAACATGACCATTGGATCATTTTTGCCACTTTTGGGTCATTTTGAAACCTTCATAACTTTTTCGTTATAACTCCAAATGGCCTGAATCATTTTCCTAAATTATTGTTATCTCAAATATGACTAAAGTCACCTTGATGTCGTTTTCTCAATTCCTTTTACATTTCGAGATATTAATTTCCAAAGTTTGTACAATAAACTTTTCACTTATAGTCCCTTTAATTCACATTCTTCCCTTATGTCATTTTCAAATGAAGAAACAACTTCATTATGACTTAATAAGAGGTCTTAAGACATAAGCTTCCATACTTTTACCTTCTTGGACCATTTTGCCATTCAATTATACATTTAATAAATGTGACATCAATCATTCTTAACATCAAATATACTTACACTTGATTCTTATTTATACAAAAATTTTAGTTGTCGCAACTCTTTTCTCAAAAGTAGCAAGCAATTCTTAATTCAAGAATTCAAGTATAAATACCCCCAAAACATCTCATAAACCACACAAATAAATCACAAACCATTCCATAGAAGTTGCTAAGCACTTGAGAGTAAGTAGTGAGCGGAAGGAGCCTCAAAAGCCAAACGCAGGAGTTCTAGATCCCGACGAACTGTCATAAGGTAACCACAAACCTTTCTTTAACTTAATTAGGTATTGTAAAATAATTTGTGTGTTAAGAAGTATAATATTTGATAAGTATAACATATTTTATATTATACTCATTTCCAACAATAGTAAACAAAAAAATGTCGTTATTATAACAATTCGTAATTCTGAAAATAATACCGATTGATTTACTGACGAGAACGGTGACTAGGCCGATTACTTGGGATCTGGTTGTTGGATTTTCAGAAAGGCTAAAATGCTGAAAGGATCCTGCTACCCCATCTAATCTTCTACCTGGCCGTTCTTTACTTGATAAATCATGGAGTATCATGTTGGAATTATTGAAGGGTTTAATGATACGACTATAATATAGTTAAGGATTAAGAAATAATAGGTTTCTTATTATGTTAACAGTTAAGGTTAAAAGGGAATACAAAGCACAGAAAGATAAATACTGTAGTCAACTACAATCAGGTGAGTCTTCTCACTATACTATTGGTGATATTGCATGTGTAGGAAGGAATATAGGTTAGACTAAGGTAGTCTTACCTATTATGATAATTGTATGAATTATTGCTATGATAATGATTGTTTGTGGACGGAACGGGAACAGCCCGCGAGCCAATAGGCGGAACGGGAATAGCCTGCGAGTTATTAAACAGAACGGGAAAAGCCTGTAAGTGATAAGACGGAACGGGAACTGCTCGTGAGTCTTCATGCGGAATAGGGATAGCCCCGAGTCTCACAGACATATGAATGGTTATTATGTGTTGTATGTTATGTGATGGATCGTATGATATTTTGAGAAACTCACTAAGCTTTGTGCTTACCCCGTTGGTATTTAACATTTTCTGATAATGGCAGAGACAGAGGGAAGGCTCCGACTTAACGCACCACATTCCACTACTTTCAAGACTTCCGCTACTTTATAAATAATTTATGTGAAGAATAAAAGACATGGGTTTCTATATGTATTTTGTTAAAATCAATACTATGGCTGATTTCTTTGTTTGTAAAATACTCTTTTATAAATCAATATATGGTTTTCAAAACGAAAAATTTGGCCTAAAAATTTGGGGCGTTAGAAGTTGGTATCAGAGCCTTAGTTTGAGGGATTTGGATAAACTTTCGGGTAAATCTGAACTCAAACTAAGGACTGAGATTTTTAACAAAAAAAATTAGAAATTTTTAAAAGAAAAAGAATGTGATGCGTGCGATCAGCCGGAGCTCAAGTGAGTAAATGATTCCTCAAATATCTGCATCCATGTATATGTTAGAAACTTGATATATACGATTAGTGTAAGTCTAAGAATTCACACAGGAATTGCATGCTAGAATTCCCTGACATAAGAAGCCTTATTGTCTTATATGATGATCATTATTTGCAACTAGAACTATGCTTATGCTCTAAGGTAGTCAAATGAACATTTGAATTGCACAAAGTTTAGATCTGATGGCCTTAGAATTCTCAATCCTACTTTATTAGTTGTTCCTTGTTTGGTTGTGATATTAGGGTAGGATTACTTATTCAACTGTATATTTTATCCTCAAAATTACGTGATAGTAATAAGAGACTACATAGTAATTTTGGAAGGACGTTTGGTACAAGTAAGAATAGGTGTGGAAGATAGTACAGGGCCCGTACTATCGAAAGCACAGGATTCTTACATGTAACAGAGTTAGTCGCCAAAAATCCTATAGAGTCGGGTTGGTAGGGTAACCACGTATAACGAGCATGGTCTCACCATCTTGTTTGTACAAATAGAATGGTGGTGATTACAAGAAGCAATGGTAATGGCTCTGGGTCTAGCGAGGGACCAAACGGACCCATTTGATCAGATGAGGAACTACGAGACTTAATTGCTGAAGAGGTATCACGCGGGGTGCTAGCCGAAATTCCTCGTTTCTTTGGTACAATCAAAACTGAACTGATAACGATGATTGAGGAGCGACTTGCTACAATCAGTAGACCAAGGGATAGAATGGCGACTTATCGGGATTTCGCCGGATGTCAAGCCCCGATGTTTTGTGGGGGAAGGTATCCAATCGCTAGTATAAGATGGATTTCTGCAGTAGAGGGTGCTTTCAGAACCTGTTTTTGCCTAGAGGAATCAAAAGTCATATTTGTTGTAAACCTGTTAAGAGACGATGTAAAGGATTGGTGGTGACTGTAGACTAAAGATCTCACCAATGCTCAGATAGAGGCTATCACTTGGGTCGAGTTCACGACTCAGTTTAGACTAGAGTACATCCCGCAGGTAGAGATGGAACGTTTGGCTCAGGAGGAATACCTGAACCTGACTCAGACCACACCACAGAGACAGTGGCAGAAATCACCAAAAAGTTTAACGAGCGGGCGCTCTTTTGCCCAGAGTATGCGGCCACGGAGAAAATGCGGATGACCCGATATCTGGCAATGCTTCGGATGGATATACGGGAGTTTGTGTCTGCTGCCAGGCACCAAACTCTTAACGACATGATTATAGCCGCTCGAGCCCGAGAATTGGAACTAGAGAACCAACAAAGGCAGAAGCGTCAGGCACCGACACAATCTCATCCAGCATCAAAGAAGCATAAAGGGGTGGATCATGGAAGACATGGTCAGAAGAGCCACGGTAAGTGTGGCAAGTGTGGGAAAAACCACGAGGGGTGGTGTAGGGCACTAGTGTGCCATAAGTGTGGCAAAGAGGGCCATTATGCTAGGGATTGTCGATAGGAGGCCAAAATGTGCTTTAACTGCAATCAGGTGGGCCATATCAAATCTCAATGTCCCAGCCTCGCTAAAACAACAGTGCAAAACCCGGTGCCTAGTACACTTCGTATCACAGATGGTCATCAAGTAAAGACTAGAGCCCCTAAAGCCAACGGCCGGGCATTTCAGTTAACCGCGGAAGAAGCACAAGCTGTACCTGACGTCGTTACGGGTACGTTCTCAGTCAACTCTATGTCTACTTTAGTACTATTCGACTCAGGAGCTAGTCATTCATTTATATCACTTGAATTTAGTAAGAGTTTTAGCATTACCCTTGAAACACTTGATAATCCGTTAGAAGTAGATATTGCGGATGATAAAATTGTACGAGTCTTTAATGTTTTTCGTAATTGTAATCTGGAAATACAAGGAATGAGGTTCAATATAGACCTTATTCCTATTCCCTTCAGAGATAGAAGAGTAATCACTGGTATGGACTGGCTAAGTGATCATGAAGAATTGATTGATTGTAAGAATAAACAAGTATGGGTTCGAACCCTAAGTGGGGGAGAACTGATCATCCAAGGCGAGAAAAGAAGGAACAACATGACATTCTGCTCAGCTGCCAGAGCACGAAGACATTTTCAGCATGCAGGCACAGGATTCCTTGCTTACGTTACTGATACTAGGGAGGAGAGAAAGAAGACCTTTGAAGATGTGCTTGTAGTGCAAGAATTCCCAGATATATTCCCTTAGGATTTACCAGGCATACCTCCCGAAAGGCAAGTGGATTTTCGAATAGATTTAGTTCCTGGGGCAGCTCCGATAGCCAAAGCACCCTATCGTCTCGCACCACCAGAGATGCAAGAGTTGTCTACACAACTTCAAGAATTGTTAGACAAAGGATTCATCAGACCTAGCAGTTCTCCCTGGGGAGCGCCGATTTTATATGTCAAAAAGGAGGATGGATCACATCGCATGTGCATTGATTATAGGGAACTAAATAAGCTCACGGTAAAGAACAGATACCCTTTACCAAGGATTGATGATCTGTTTGATCAACTGTAGGGAGCCTCTTGGTTCTTTAAGATTGATCTACGCGCGATCTCGATACCATCAGATGAGTGTAAGGGAAGAAGACATTCATAAGACAGCGTTTAGAACAAGGTATGGCCACTACGAGTTTGTGGTAATGCCTTTTGGTCTTACGAATGCACTGACAACATTTATGGATTTGATGAATCGAGTTTGTAGACCCATGCTTGATAAATCAGTAATAGCATTCATTGATGATATCCTAATATACTCCAAGACCCGAGAAGAGCATGAGAACCATCTATGTGAAATATTAGAAGTATTAAGACAAGAAAAGTTGTATGCCAAATTCTCTAAATGTGAATTCTGGTTACGAGAAGTTCAATTCCTTGGACATGTTGTTAATCAGAAAGGAATATTAGTCAATCCAGCCAAGATTGAAGCTGTGATGAAGTGGGAAGTTCCGAAGACCCCCACAGAGATTAGAAGTTTTCTGGGTTTAGCTGGTTACTACCGTCGATTCATCCAAGACTTCTGTAAGATCGCGGTACCATTAACTCAGCTAACCAAGAAGAATGCTTCATTTAAATGGGGCGAGGATCAACATAAGGCATTTGAAATTCTAAGGAATAAGTTGTGTGAGGCTCCAATTCTAACGTTACCAGAAGGAGTCGAAGACATGACAGTATACTGCGATGCGTCACTTCACGGAATGGGAGCAGTCTTGATGCAGAGAGGAAAAGTCATCGCTTATTTGGCCTAATAATTGAACCATCTGGAACGATGTGAAGCTGTTATATCCAGGTGAGTAGCCCTACATAGCATGTTAGTTGTAACATGTGTGTGCTTAATTATTGATAATACATGTAGTAGAATATGTGTAAATTATGTAGACATTAAGGATCACTTGTGATTTCATGTGTTAGATGTATGCTGCCTGTTGCGCATCACCCCAACTAAAGGCAATCGCCTTCTTGGTTAGCCGAGTCAAGGGTAATGCGATCTTGGGGAAATTTTGGATAAATCGTCGATAGTATCCTACCATCCCAAGAAAACTACGGACCTCGATGAGTGTCTTCAGCACCTCCCACCGCATGACCGCCGAGACTTTGGCGGGATCGACCATTTTCCCCATCTGGTTCACCATTTTCCCCAAAAACTGTACTTCACGCAACCAGAACTCGCACTTGGAGAACTTTGCGTAAAGCTACTCCTTCCTCAAGGTCTCCAACAACTCGCATAGGTGTACCTCGTGCTCTTTCCTCATCCTCGAGTAGATTAGAATATCATCGATGAACACAATCACTGAACGATCCAACATTGGTCTACACACCCGGTTCATCAGGTCCATGAACGATGGGGGTGCATTGGTAGGTCCGAAGGGCATCACCACAAACTCGTAATGACCATAGCGTGTACGAAAAGTTGTCTTCTCTATGTCTTCGTTCCTAACACGCATTTGAAGATATCCCGACCTCAGATCGATCTTCGAGAACCATGACGCCCCCTGAAGCTGGTCAAAAAGGTCATCGATCCTCGGTAAGGGATATCGATTCTTCACTGTAAGCTTATTCAGTTTGCGGTAATCGATACACATACGCTGCGCTCCATCCTTCTTCTTAACAAAAAGAATCGGAGCTCCCCACGGTGAGCAACTCGGCCTAATGAACTCCTTCTCAAGAAGCTCTTGCAACTGTGTGTACAACTCCTTCATCTCCGGTGGAGCAAGTCGATATAGAGCCTTGGCCACAGGCGCAGCACCTGGAACCAAGTCAATGCAGAACTCCACCTGACGCTCCGGCGGTACTCCCGGCAGATCATTGGGAAATACATCTACTAACTCTCGTACAATAGGTACATCCTCTATCCCAACCTTTTTCTTGCCATCGCGCGCATCTATAACATACACTAGATATCCAGTACCGCTATGCTGTACATATCTCCTCGCCCTTGCAGCTGAACATAACGTGACGCCCCGACCGAGTGTGTCGCCTTATACGAACATTTCTCCTCCGCTTGGGGTTCGAACTCGAATTTGTCTCAGTCGACACCTGATCTCTTTGTCCACGGCACCCATCCAGTCCATCCCCACAACCACACACAGCTCCCTCATCACTATCGGAATCAGATCGATAGGGAAACTCACACAGTTGAGTTCCAAAGTACAACCACGATAAACCCGGGTGACGGTTACCGTCCTATCATCAGCGATCTCCACCACAAGCGGGTGGTCTAAACTCTCCACCTCACGACCCAAACGTTCACCAAATACAATCGACACAAATGAGTGGGTTGCACCACTATAAAAAAGAACTAAGCCAGGTACATTATTCACACGAAAAGTACCTAAACATTTACGCAGTTAACAGGCCACTACGAAATAGTAGGAAACTCAAAAGAGTCAAAACAATAATGAGAGTTTACCTGCTACAACCTTCGACGTCGACTTCACCTCCTCGGCTGTGAGCTGGAAAGCCTGCCCACGCGATGCTCGGTCCCCGCCTGACCTGTGCGTCCGTCAGTAATGCGAAGAGAGGTCATAACTGGGGTCTTCGGAACCCCTCCCCCGATCTTCAGACTCGGGCAGTCTGCCTTCACGTGTCCCATCTGACCGTAATGGTAGCATATCTTCATCGGCACCGAGCAGTCGCGAGTGTAATGCCCCTACTTCCTGTATTTGTAACAGACCAACGCCGTCCTGGCCGTGTTGTCCCGTGGCCTAAATCACCCCTTCTTCTGACTTGAGCGTAGGTCAGAAGTCCTAGGCTTCTTGGCCGCTGATAATAATGATAATACAGGTGCCACAGCTAGTGCCACCTTCCTCTTTCAAACCTGGGTCTCAAGCTCTCTCTCGCTGCCTCGATCATGGTTGCCAAGGTCGCATGCGGGCTCGCGGTCACAAACTCCCGGATGTCAGTACGCAACATGTCAGCATATTTAGTCATTTTCATCTCCTCCGATGCCGCATACTAAGGGCAAAACAATGCCATCTCGTTGAACTTTCGTGTTATTTCAGGCACGGTCTCCGACGTTTGCTCCAGAGCCAGGAACTCACGGGAGATCCGCTCCATCTCCACCCGATTCACATATTTCCTCTGAAAACGGGTAACAAAATCCTCCCAGGTCAGTGCCTCGATCTGCTTCCCTGTCAATTTAGCAATCTCCCCTCCCCACCAATCCTTCGCCGACTCTCGCAGCAGGTTTCGAACAAAGCGAACCTTCTTATAATTGGGGCACCCACTTGTAAGGAAGGCACCCTCCACCTCACCAATCCATCGCATGCTGCCGATGGCATCCGTCACCCCAGTAAACTCTGGTGACGAGCAAGCAGAGATGTCACGATACATAAACTCCCTCTCTTACCGTGGTGCCCCCACGTCAACAGGTATAGTAGCAATCCGCTCCTCCACCATGGTCCTCAACTCGTTCCGAACCTCAGTAAACATGGATGGGAACTCTGCCCTAATCGCTCGCGTCACCTCCGCTGCAATCATATCCTGGATTACCTGGGCACTTAAGCCTGAATCTGAACCGCCATCCGCCGATCTTGTGACAACCATTCTGCAAAGGAATGAGATTCATTTCAACATTGCACTAATGTTTAAATCAATTAAACTCAGCCCTCACACCCAGCAAATTAGGTTTCCTGTGGCTACCCCTCGACTCGGGAGCGGATCCTGTGCTTTCGATAGTAAGAGCTCTACTACTACCTTCTACACGTATCCAGGCTCGTTTCGAGCCTCGACACGGTCCACCCCATTTGCCCCTTATCGGCACCTCTACACATATGCCCCCCAAGGCATACGTCATACCTACATAAGACACTAGGGACACCACTCCCACTCTGCTACTCTACCCAATACAGAACTCCCACTGATGCTGACAAGTCGCTTAGGAAGAACGTGCAGTAAGGCCTAATCTACTACCTTAAGACTTATTTAATTCATATTGTACATAACTACTAAGGACCCCCTAGCCACTTTACAGCACTGGCATCGAGCGTATTTACAAGTAACAGATGCATAGCAAAAATGGGTGTTCTATCTAGTAAGCATACTAACATACACTTAAATCATGTAAAACATCAACAACTTACACACTACATTTCCCTTGCTAGCATCGGCTGGTGGTGTACACTGCGTTTCCTCCCCATGTTCACCATGTGTTATAAAAGATTTTAAAAGTTTTTCTTTATTCAGCCTCAACTTGAGTTCAGAACCCATCGTAGTGGTGAGCCTGATTTTCTAAAGCTGTGCTCTGATACCAACATGTAACATCCCAAAATTTGAGTAATTTTAAGAAAATTTAAACGACATTTTATTAGGAAAAATACATTTAATATAAATTCGGAAAAAAATACCAAACCATTTAAACATCAAGATCAAACAAAGTCTATATAGTTAAACAATAGCGGAAACATAAATCCAATAATAAGTCCCAATGAAGCAGCACAGTGTACACGCGTCACGCCTAGCCATCTCCCACATCTAAAGAACCTGGAACAATAAGTTAATAGGGAAAGTGTAAGCACACAGCTTAGTGAATTTCAACACATACACAGTATATCGATCAAGCATGCCTTGCCACAACATAGATTACCACATAATGCACCCAGCAGTGGCATGACCACCCACATAAATGCACGCAGCAGTGGTATGGTAACATAATGCACCCAACAATGGTAATACTACATTATGCACCGCAGCAGTAGTATCACCCCAATATCCAGAACAATGCACATATTATAGCACAATTCACACATATCACATATATCACGAAACATAGATAAAATATCAACTCATAATCATAACACAACCCAGCAGGGAATGAATGACATCAATACAATGCAGTGAGAAACTCACCTGATTGTAGTTGACTATAGCATTTATCTTTCTCTGCTTTGTACTCCCTTTCAAACTTAACTGTTAACATAATAAGAAATATATTATTTCTTAATCCTTAACTATATTATAGTTGCATCATTAAACCCTTCAATAATTCCAACATGATACTCCATGATTTATCAAGTAAAGAACGGCCAGGTAGAAGATTAGATGGGGTGGCAGGATCCTTTCAACATTTTAGCCTTTTAGAAAATCTAACAACCAGATCCCAAGTAATCGGCCTAGTCACCGTCCTCGTAAGTAAATCAAGTGGTATTATTTTCGGAATTACGAATTGTTATAATAACGACGTTTTTAAGGTTTTTGTATACTATTGTTGGAAATGAGTATAATATAATATATGTTATACTTATTAAATATTCTACTTCTTATCACACAAATTAGTTTACAATACCTAATTAAGTTATAGAAAGGTTTGTGGTTACCTTATAACAGTTCGTCGGGATCTAGAATTCGTGTGTTTGGCTTTTGAGCCTCCTTCCGCTCACTACTTACTCTCAAGTACTTAGCAAACTCTATGGAATAGTTTGTGATTTATTTTTGTGGTTTATGAGATGTTTTGGGGGGTATTTATACTTGAAAAACTTGCATTCCACTTTTGACCAAAGAGTTTATTAATATAAATTTCTTGAAATTGAAGACCTTCTAGAAGCAGCCTTTTCACGACTGGTTTAGCCGACGTTAAACACATTCAATTCAGGTTTTTATCTGATATTCCGAAAATTCATCTCAATTCCTTTTCAGTGACATATGGTATGTATTTATACAATTTTTCTATGATTTATTATGAATTTTTGAAAACAGACTATCTAACCGGTCAATTTCGAACTAATCAGTGAAGATTGCATTTTTCACCATAGATAATGTCATTTTCAAGCTTACTATTATTTTTAGAATTGTACTAGACTCAATTTTTAAACTTTTTGCACTGGTTTGAGGTCCAAACGACTTTCCTAGAAATAATTATGATTTTTCCAAAAACGGCACACAATGCTGATCTTCATATGAAATTGCAACTAAAGTTTTTCTTAGCTTTATAACTACCAAATTATTATCTTTATTATGCCGGAATAAATATTTAAAAAATATGTACCGAGAAATGGGGTGTTACAAAAGTTCTTCAGCTAAGCCGCTTCCTTTGACGCTTCACTTGCAGCTATGTACTCTGATTCGCACGTAGAATCAGCCACCGTCTATTGCTTGAACTCTTCCAAGTAACCGCTCCTCCATTTAAAAGAAATACCCAGCCCGATTGAGACCGACTGTTGTCTCTATCTGTCTAGAAGCTGGCATCAGTGTACTCGCTAACTCTGAATGTATCACTGCCACCAAGAACTAGAACCATGTCCTTCGTCCTTCGTAAATACTTGAGAATATTCTTTATAGCTATCAAATGAGCTCTGCCAGGGTTTCCCTGATAACGACTGACCATGCTCAAAGCAAAGGACACGTCAGTGAGAGGACATGTCATAGCGTACATGATCGACCCTACCGCCGAAGCGTAAGGTACCCGACTCATGTCAGCTATCTCTTCATCTGTACTCGGGCTTTGAGTCTTACTCAATTTTGCATTGCTTTGGATAGGAACTCTCCCTTCTTGGAATTTTCCATACTAAACCTCTTTAGTACCTTATCCAAGTATGTACTTTGACTAAGTCCCATTAGTCTCTTCTTTCTATCTCTCAATATCGTTATCGCGAGAATATAGGCAGCTTCTCTAAGGTCTTTCATGGCAAAACTCTTTCCAAGCCAAGACTGAACATCTTGCAAGGTTGGAACGTCGTTTCCCATGAGCAATATGTCATCGACATACAGCACGTGACTATACTCCCACTAGCCTTGACATACACGCAGGACTCATCTTCGCTTCTAGAGAAACCAAACTCTTTGACTTTCTCATGGAAGCAGAGATTCCAGCTGCGAGAAGCTTGTTTCAATCCGTAGATTGATTTCTTAAGCTTACACACCTTATTAGGATATTTTGCGTCCACAAAACCCTCTAGCTTATTCATGTCAACATCCTCAGCCAACTTCCCGTTAAGGAAAGCAGTTTTGACGTCCATCTGCCAAATTTCATAGTCATGAAACGCATCTATGGCGAGCATTATCCTAATGGACTTTATCTTAGCCACTGGTGAGAAGGTCTCATCATAGCCAACCCCTAGGGTTTGAGTAAAGCCCTTCGCAACCAATCGAGCCTTAAAGGTGTGCACCTTTCCATCCATGTCGGTCTTCTTCTTGAAGATCCATTTGCACCCAACTGTTTTTCGACCCGGCACATTGTCAACCAAATTCCAAACTTGGTTGTCATACATGGACTTGATCTCGCTGTCCATTGCCTCTTTCCATTTAGCAGCCTCAGGGCCTGCCACTGCTTCCTTGTAGCTAGCTGGCTCATCCAAATTTACTAATGTCCTATCATTGATAAACGTGTCACCATCCGTATTTATATGGAAACCATAAAACTCGGGTGGCATGCTAACTCTACTAGAGCGTCTAAGAGGTAACAAATTATCTATCGGACCAACAGGAACTTCTTCCTCTTGTTGGGTGCTAGTTTCTTCTAAGGTTCCATCATTGGATGACTCCTGAATTTCTTCAAGGTTAATGGTACTCCCACTGTCCTCTTTGAATATGAGCTCTCTCTCAAAAGACTCCTCGTCGTGCTACAATTACCATGTCCTCGCTCGGTCTGTAGAACAAGTATCCAAAGGACTGTTTCGGGTATCCAATGAATATACACCTCTCACTTCTAGTTGCAAGTTTGTCTTGAGTCTCTCGTCTTACGAAAGCCTTACAACCCCATACTTTGATGTGTGCTAAAGAGGGAACTTTCCATGTCCACATTTCGTGAGGTGTTGACAACGCCTAGTAATATCAAGTATTTTAGTCGTTGTTGAGCCCTATTCTTAGTGAAATTATATCATAGATGCTTTGGTATTATCACTTTTTGTGTCAGTGCTTGTTTGGAAAGAAATGGTATAAACAGGGCCTAAAAGCGTACAAAATGGAATAAGTTTAAAGATAAAGTTTATTCTCCAGTGCTCTACCTCCCTACTTTCCTTTAGGCCCCGCAAATCAGAACAAATGTGGAAACCACATCCTGTGTCAAGGACCCAAGAACAAGAAGATGATGAGTTTTTAGAGATAGTGTATATACCTGCTGACGATGGCTTCACTTTGCCATCCTTGATGTCCTGCAAGTATCTGCAGCACTTCATTTTCCAGTGGCCCTTCTTTTTGCAATAGAAGCAGTCGGCTTCCTTGGGATTTGGGACATGAGGAATGGCAGAGGGCTTGGATCTCGAACCATTACTAGATGACCCGACTTGAACCTTGTCCTTCCAATTCTGCTTTGGAGGACCTCTCCTCTTCTTTCCTCTCGCCTGCCCAATAAGCCATGACAGGAGTGTTCACGGAAGGTACACCTTTACCCTTTAGCCCATCTTCTGCAGTTTGCAGCATGTTATGCAGTTCAGCCAAGGTAGTCTGAGTGATGTTCAAATGATACGCCAATATGAATTGATCATAACAACTCGTCAAGGAGTTGAGGACCATGTCAATGGCCAGCTCCTCGTTAATCTGCATATTCAGCTTCTGAAGTCTTTCCACATATCTCTACATCCTTTGCACATGTGTGCAGACAGACTCTCCGTCCTTCAACTTACAAGCCATGAGGGGTCAGACTACTTCATATTTCTCTTGACGAGCTCGCTTGCGGAACTTTTCTGCAAGGTCCTTGTTCATCTCATAAGGCCAGTAGTCCTCGTAGAACCTTTGCAATTCTGGAACCATTGTAGCAACCATGATGCAGGCCACTTTGGTCGCATCATCATAGTGTTTCTTGTATGAGGCATATTCATCGGGAGTAGCTGTGTTGGGGTCAACTTCAATAAGCTCTTTGTCAAGGACATACTCTTTGTCCTCATACCTTAGAGCCATTTTTATGTTTCTCATCCAATAATTGTTGTTTGTGCCATCCAAAGTTACTTTGGAGCACAATGAAAGGATTGAAGTGACGTTGCTGTTGTTGGAGTGGGGTGAGGGTTGGGGAGCAGAAGCATCAGCTGAGGAAGACATCTATAAAAGAAGGAAGTTTTAATTAGATATATTTATTCCTTAATATTAACCCAAGAATAATAATTAAGGCTAGGACCCAACTATATAATTCACAACTTAGAAGAGGGATGTCGTAATCTAATTGTAAATTTTATAAAGGTAGGTGAATGATGATTCACCAATTCCACCGCGGAAGATAATCATATTAAGTGAAATTCCTAGATCTTTGAGATTTATTGAACTGTTCATTAGCAGGTTTAATCTCGAACTATGCTCTTCCATTTGTGACTGGGATGCCGAGTATCACAAACAAGATGTGAATAACCATGCAAATTAGTTTGATAACATCAATGTCGTTTATCATCTCAAATTGATGTGCCACTTAACCACACACGCTCCATCAACAATGATAAATTTAGAGAAACCCATTAACACTCTTTATGAGCCCCTATTAGTGTGTCGGTTAACTACACACGCTCCACTAATGTCTTATAAAGTGTAATGTGCAATTTCATGGATTAGCATATCTTTAACATTTTTCCTAAAGTAACTAGATTTGAGATTTTATAAATTTGTTCTAGTACTTTGATTAATAACATTATACTTTTAATGAGACTAATCGATCTTATCAAATCCGTTCTGCTAACGACCCTCCATTGATCAAATCCGTTCGAAACCCTAACCCTAAAATCGATTATGCCATATTTAGGGTTTAGTTTCTATAAACCCTAAATTTCAGGTATAACTATTATAACAATTCAAACAGAAAACAACCAAAAAGCTCTGATACCACTGATACATTTTAAGCAAAACAATAAAATTAAACTCTAAGTTCACATGCAACCTAATTCGGATCTATGTTTTCACTATTTGAACATATAATTAAATACCTAAGGCCAATCAAAAATTACTAAAAAGAATATAATAGAAAAAACTAACCTTTAGTTGATTTCTTGAAAACTTAGCACCACAAATGTCGTGCCTCAAATGGAATCACACCTAGTAGCTTAGAAGTCGAAATCTCAAAGAGAAGGAGAGGGGAGAATGGCGCAGAATAATGGGTGCCAGGGGTTCCTATTTATAGCCTCCAGGTGGTTACAAGATAAACTCTAAAGATAAACCTTTTTGAATTCAAATCGAGATAAACCTTTTATCATTTAATTCAAACTATATTTATCTATATATTATATTTCGAAATCATGGATTATCTAATCCATAATTTCGCCAACCACCTGGCTACCAAAACTGTGAGTACTCAACTATTGAATAATTACAATTCAGCCCCTGCACCTTTAATTAATTCAATTAATCACCAAATTAATTCTAATTAATTCCAGACTAATTTCTAATTAATCAAAATACTGTTTCTAATTAATATATTATCAACATAATATATTAATAAACTATTTATTTTATTTATATTGATTTATTAATCATATAATAAATCAATCTCTCTCCTAGTAGGTTTTTCTGTCAAACTTCTAGCTATGAGGGCAACCCAAATGCACTTTGCTACTATCAATCAGGTAAATACAAATTATTAGTCATGACTTAGACACCTAATCCAACAATAAGTACGGTGAAGACCCATCTCACAAAAATATATGTATATCAACTTGTTTACGTAAAGTTTGTATATGAAAAACCCTTGTATTTACCATTGCCAATTTCCATGATAATATAATAGTGTATAATAATTATATATTTTTATATAATTATTTTGCCTTGTTCATAAAGTCATGGTAACTCTTTTGTTCATAAACTATTCCTATAATAGCTTATTTTTAGTATTTCTTCGTACAAAGCATATATTCACCAATATAAATGAAATAACTTGTTTAGATGTTCATGATAAACATCTTTTAAGATATTTCCCACAAAAAATGGTGTAATAACTTGGTTATAACCATTTTTGCTAGAAAAGTCATATTTCCGGTCACAAAAACGTTGTTTATACTAGTTTTCAGTTTTGTGACTTTTGTTTTGAAGATCTAGCATATTTACCCACATTATGTTTATATATTTGTATTTTTATTTAAACATATCACATAAAAGTGTTCATAATACTTAGATCTAACACTATTTCATGTTGAAAACATTTTTACACAAAAACTCGTTAAAAACTTGTGTAAATAGTCGTTTTTAGTGTGTAAACTTGTATTCTCCCCCTAAAAGTTTGAATAAAGATGAAAATAAGGGGTATGAACTCACCCTTGAAGCGTGCTTTGACTAGAAACATGTTTGGTCTCGAGAGATTAACAGTAGAAACAAAGATTTAAGTCTTGGAGCTTGGAGGACCCTTGGAAAAAGCTATTATCCAATGGATTTCCGTAGATGTTAGTGTGTATAAAAGAGATGAAAGTGGTACAATAGGTCTTAAAATCACTAGATAAAGCTAACTTACCAAGTAGATTTGAAAAAGCACTTGAAAAATGATGAATGGTAGTGGTGGGATGTGGTGGTCGGCGGTGGTTTATGGTGGTGGCGGGTGGTTGAGTGGTGGTGTGTGAGCCGTGAGGTAGAGAGAAGAGATGAGTGTGGAGTTGGGTGAATGGTGTTCAAATGAGAGCTTTTCTTCATAAAAGATATGAGAGATTTTCTTAGATTTGATTTTTGTATTATTTAATAAAAAGAATTCACTTATAGGTTCCAAGCTAGGATTTAGAATAGTAAAACAAAGATTTTGGTGTGATGGGGAGCTCCTTGGCTGCCGATGGGGGTAGGGGTGGGGGTGGGGTAGGTTGTCTCTTATAAATAATACACTTTAACTTATAAAAATGGGTGGTTTTAATAAAATACGTAAAACGTTCGAAGTATTTTTATAAGTTTTTGAAGAAACGAACTTGTAATTAAATATTATGTATAAAAATATTGTTAAACACTTATTTAGATTGATTCGTAATTCGTTAGATGATGGTATACGCGTTTAAGCGCAATATTCTTTTGAATACGTGATTTTCAGCATTTTACCGGAAGATATATATTTGGCTATGAAATTAAATACTAGATAATATTACGCTTCATAATATATGATTTGTTATCCCATTTTTGATGTTTAAGGTAACACGTTTTGTATTTTGGGTCCAAACCCTGTGTACATTTATTCGTTCACAATGATTTATCTGTTGTAACTTTCACATACGAACTCCGTTCTCGACGTTCTATATATCTACAAGTTCGTATTCATGAATACATCGTTTTATGAATATTATTATTCCCAAAATAATAATTGTATGATTATCGAATTTTTACGCTACAATAATTTATTATCCGTATTTTCAGCGTTTACTCGATAATTGGTTTGAATTAGCGTACGTAGTATTATAATATCTAATAATACATCATAAAAGTTCTGAAAAATTACATTTCATCTTACTGATTTAACGTACACTCTGGTTGACTTAGGTTGACTTTTGTTGACCAAATTGACAATTGTCACAAATTTTTATACTTATTTATTAATTTTGTAGGGATGTAGTAATATCTAAATTTTAAAAATAAAATTTATTACAATTAAGACTGTAAGAACCCGCAAAAAGGTGTAAAAAGGGTAAAATGGTCTTTTGCTATATTATAAGACCATTAGGTAAAATATTATGCTATTTGTAAAATGATAATATAAGAAATAAGAGTTTAAGTGTAAACTGGAATTTTACCGCGTGAATAGTGAAATTTGACCAAAAAGGACAAATTGGTCATTTGACATAAAAATGATCATTTTGTTAAGAAATTTCATTAAGAAGTTAAGTTGGTGTCAAGTGGAACTTGATTTGCAAAGATTTGAACCTTGGGACTAGTTTTGAACAAAAGGAAAGAAGAGAGGGTCTAGAGTGTAAATATCTTATATAAATTAAATAAATAAATGTGAGAGTATCTAACTCTCATTTCCAGAAAGCTGTGGAATTTTCCAGAGAGAGCGAGAGAAAGAGAGCACGGGAGGAACACGGGAAGATCAAGAACTTGAGAATTCTTACAAGGGAATCAAGGAAAAGCCTTGGAATTGGTGATTCCAAGCTTTAAGAGGTAAATATTCTAAGCTTAAAGCTCAATATCTTGAACGGGAATTAAGTCTCAACTTCTGATTTTCCAGAATTCATGGTCCTAATGGAATCATCTTGCTCAAAATCACCATTTAAGCATATTCTAGCCATGAAATATGTAAAAATCAAGAAAATGATGATTTTGCTCAAGAACCCTAATTCACGGGTTTGTAAGATCAAAGCTAGTTTTTATGGTTTTGTTGAGTCCAAATGATCACTTAGGATGTATTAAGACACTCCTAAGTGGTTAATTTCAAAAATTTGGATTTTTAGTGAAAATCATAAAAAACGGGTTTTCAAGAAATTGAAGTGGAAATCAGTGATTCCATGGGTTAAAACCTGATGTAAACTAAGGGTTTTAGTCATGGAATGATAGTAGAAAGATTAAGTTAAGTATTAAGTGCTTAATAGGTGAAAATAGAGGTCTGTAGCTTAAAAATCGGACTAAGAACTGGACCTGCAGCACAGGCACGAGTCGTGCCTATTTTTCCTTGGCTAAGCACGAGTCGTGCTCCACTGTAGAGCCAAGAAATAGCATTCTACAATGTGCACGAGTCGTGCATCCTAATGAGCAAAAAGAGCACAAGTCGTGCTCTTGCTGGGCAGCAGTCTGTCCAATTTTGAGATTTGAACTCGATGCTAGGCGTATCCGTTTGGTCTGTAACTCATACCATAGCCTTAAAATGGTATGAAAACATGTGGGAAATTGTTAAATTAGTAATCCGACCTTGCGGAAAAACCACTGTAGCGGCAGTGGCCAAACATCAAGTTATTGTTAAAACTTGATTTTTGGAACTTGAGCTAGACTTGTCCAATTAACTCCAGATTTGAAACACAAGTCTAATACATCATAAGACTTCATGGAAAAGTGTCGGAACTGAAATACGACCCCTCGGGGATACTGTAGCAAAATACGCGTATTTTGGAGAAAATTATAAAATAAGTATATTAATGGTTATCTATTTAGTATAACCTGAAGTGGAGTCGTATGAGACCTTAGAACTATAGAGTTAGTTGTATTATGTCTTTATATATATGATACTTGTGTAGGTGGTGCTTCAAACATTGTTGAGCACGGAAAAGGGAAAGGTGTACGAGAGGCCTAGTGACTTATAGCTACACCAAGGTGAGTTTTATGAGGATTTCTATAGTACATAGCAAAATGATATTTTCAGAAAATGAGATTTCCAAATACTTTTAAATACTAAAGTTTGGAAAATAGTTTTTAAAGTAGCTCTATACAAGGGCTAAGTGTTTCAAGCAGATTTTTAAGAAGTACAGTTTGCAAAGTATTTTGAAAGAAGTTCCTTATGTGAACTAAGATGTCAAAATCAGTTTTGAAAGTATTTTCAGTAAAGAGTTATAAAGTGTATGAGTATGAGTTATTTATAAATTGTGTCCCATTTTAACCAATTTGAGATGTAATGAGATAAGAATTAAAGAAAGAAAGAAGTAAGAGCCAGTTGTTCGGACTAGGATCACCCACATAATCGGGGGATCAGAAGACACTACTGGGATGGTACCTCCCGTCGCGAAGTAGTTGTCTAGCTTAGTATACCCTTGTACTTGAATCCGTTCCAAGTCACCAAGGGGAGACAGAATGAGCATAACCTAGCGGGCGGATCTGTTCTGTCCCGCGAGGGGAGCTAGTAGAATGAATTAAACTAAATTAATTCATGAGTTTCAGTTGGTCACAAGTAAATGAGAAAGAAAGCAGTTATAAGAAGGAAAACAGTTTTTAAAGAAAGAAATCAGTTTTGAGAAAGAATACAGTTTTGATAAAAGAAAGTAGTTTTTGAGAAAGAATACAGTTTTTATAAAAGAAAGTAGTTTTTGAGAGAGAAAGTAATTTTTGAGTTTTGAAGATAGAAAAGAAAAGAGATTTGAGATTATTTATAAAATAAGTTTTAGTAGTTTACTTGTTTATAATTCAAGTTTTAAAGCAGAAAAGTTTTGGGTCTAAAACCCATATTACTCACGAGACTTTATGTCTCACGTATCAGTTTTTTGTAAATGCTATGTACTTAGGTGAGATGAGCAGGAGCTGGAGTGGGACCAGTATGAAATACAGTAAGTTTAAATTATGGTTTTCTATATTGAGTCTGTAATACCCCTTGAGAATATGTTTTAAAAAAAAAATTAAGTGACTTTTTCATAGTCACACTTTGTAAGATATTTGTATTATAAACTGTATTAAATTACGGTTTGAGAAAGGGGTGTTACAAAGACTCCCCCGCCTAGGCGTCGACTAGTCCTCGCCTAGACCGACTAGTCCTAGGCCCCAGTCTACCGTCCGCCTACCGCCTAGCGATTTCTACAACCTTGATAATAAGAAAGCAAACCATAAAGAGATCTAAGAGAGTTGTTGACATGTAGCAGTAGTCCACCTGAGAAACGGAATGGATAAAATTCTTGTTGGTAATAGTTTAGAGCAAGTTAAGGCATTGCACATTAGAAGTACTTTGTTGTGTTAAATTAGTCAACAATAATAAGAAAAGGAAATTGGAAACTACATTAGTATTTATTGTATTAATCGCAACTGTACATACATGTAGGAAAGAGCAATGGAGTTTCCATGTTGTTTTCATCAGTTTCACATTAGCAATGCAGCCCATTTATTATCCATTTATTGATCTATACTTTTTCATAATTGGCAAGCAATCTTCCTCACAGAAAAATTGCCAATTGAATAAGTAGTATTTATATTAATATTTTGCAAATTAATTTAATGCTAGTGTTTCATGGTGATTTGGTTTTATTGTTAACTAACCTTTTCTAGAAATTATATAACCCTAAAACCCCCAAAAAAAAGTTGCAGACCCTAATATTTAAAGCAAGTTTATATATTTTTAGAGTAAATTACACGAATGGTCTCTATGGTATAGGGTAACTTGCATGCTTGGTCCCTAATTTTTTTTTTCAACTCGGACCGTACCTATTTTTTGGTTTCGTTACACGTGTGGTCCCTAACAGATATAAAATGACTATTATACCCTTTCTTAATTTCTTTTAAAGTAAACTGCAACTTTGGTCCCTATGGTTTGCAAAAACTGTATATGAGGTCCAAAAAGTTTTCAACTTGCACCACGGTCCAAAATTAAAAACATTTTTGTCCCTGAAAAAGTTGGAATGACTATTTTGCCCTTTCAAATTTTTTTCATTATTTTTATATTTTTTTAATTTTTTTAATGTTTTTATTATGCAACACACCCACTTTGTTAGTCTATCTCTTCCTCACTCTCCATCTCTTTCTTCTCTCTCCACAAACGTGATTTCTATCTAATTCGAAGGGATACATAACACTTATCAAGGGTAGGTAAATCATGCCAATTTTTTACAAGACCTGCTATCATTCCATTCCAAGAAACTGCATCTCTAACATCCATATTACCAAACACTGCTTAGGCTTGATTCCTTCTGTTTGAATCTATAAAAAAAGGTTTATATCTTGATCGTGCAGTCCCTTTAATGAATACCCAGCAAGCCTTGAAGTCCAAGACACCAAATTTCTGTCAGGCATTTCATTGAATACATTCTCAGCCATTGAAACCCTTTCTGCTTTTGTGTACATATCAATTAGAGAAGTGCCGACAATAGCATTCTCAAGAAACCCATATTTGATACAATAACAATTTATTTGTTTTCCTATTATTTGAGCGAACAAGCTTCCGCATATATTTTAGACACATGAAAAGATTGCCCTGTTAACAGGTATACCCAAACGACGAATTCCCAGAAAGAGTTTAAGAGCTTGGCCGTTGTTATTGGTTCGACCATACTCGAAAAGCAGGTGGTTATGGTTAGAAGCGTAACATCTCTGTGGGGCACTGTCGAACCGGTTGGGCTTTAGTTGAGATTTGTTAACCTTTCAATCATGTTGTCACCTTCAAATCTAGGGATTAGGACAAAATGGATCTGATACTCTTTGGAAATACCAGCTTCAAAACCGCCGGTGGTAGAGTCGATTTCATATTCGCCGGTGGTGGAGTCGATTTCACAGTCGCCGGTGGTGAGTTGATTTCACAGTCAGCGTGAGAGAAAGAAAGAGATAGAGATGAGGGGCCAGTGGTGGAGTCGATTCCATAGTCGCCGGTGGTGGAGTCGATTTCACAGTCGCAGTGAGAGGGAAATAGAGAGATAGAGATGAAGGGCTGGTGGTTGATTCGATTTTACGGTCACGTTTGTGGAGAGAGAAGCGAAAGAGAGGGACTGTACGGATTGGGGATCAGAGAGTTGCATAAAAAACATTTAAAAAGTTAAAGAAATATAAAAAGAATGACAAAAACAAATTAAAGGGTAAAATAGTCCTTTTAACATTTCAGGGACCAAAACCATAAAAAAAAATTTAATTACTCTATATTATTAATTCCCGTAATTTTTTGGGGTTTTGTAACGTTTGTTTTTTTTTCGGGTTTTGGATCACCTTTCGGGTATTTTCCACCGCCTCCCGCCTACTCTTTATGTCTATGAAATTACGATTTCTTTTACCTAGGGTTTGTTTTTTTTTTTTTTACAATTGCTATGGGGATGGCAGAGAAGGCGATGGTGGTGTTGAGTAGCTTGGCCGCAATCGAGGAAGGGAAGACAGCAATCGTTGAAGAATGCGGTATCGCCGCCTTGGTGGAAGTGATAGGGGATAGTACATCGGTGAAAGGAAAGGAGTTCGCGTTCGTGACGCTGATACAGCTCCCGCAACCACCGCCTATTTCCGCGATTTTGCTTCAAGCTTTTAAACCAAATCACACCTCTGTTTCTTTGACTCTCTATACGAACCCACCTGTTACTCTACACGTCTGCCAATGGCTTCTCCCCACGAAGTAAGACACCTGCTAGCCCACGCCACCAGCGTCTCCACATTCTCGGCGTTTCCGTATTCTCACCTTTTCCCATGTTTTTGCCAGACGTCATATTTTGAAGCATACTACCGCTCCTCTTTTCTATTTCATGCTTAAATTGATTTTTGTATTTGTTATATTTGTTCTTCTTGATTACTAACCGTAACCGTCAACTGCGTTTTTATAGGTCAAATTATGATCTTGATTATGCCAGATGTTAGTTTT
Organism: Cichorium intybus; assembly: GCA_023525715.1. NCBI lineage: Eukaryota > Viridiplantae > Streptophyta > Magnoliopsida > Asterales > Asteraceae > Cichorium > Cichorium intybus. The sequence continues at coordinate 60,011,481 of CM042014.1, forward strand.
TTCCTCTTGATTGGAGAAACGCCACTCCTGGTATGCATGCTTTTTCAACCGCTTCTTGATAATTAGGGCTTGGCAACGTTATTAGACGGATGTACTCAAAATCAGCATCCTTAATTTTTTGTGTTGGGCATATTGAAATCGGTATAAAAACATCCTTATGAGACCCTCGATAAGAAGACCGTATTTTTTGGTTAAATTTATTGTCCTACTGATTTTGGGTTCTGGAATACGTACCTAGATTGAAAGATCAACCCCTCCCGTTTACACATGGTCACCGAAAATCTTCAACTATTTATTATTATTTCGTTTATAAATGTTGAACTGTTACTATTCTATTCATCTGGCCCGATCAATCAAAGAATTAAAACCCCAAGGAATCAATCAAAGGCACAAGATGTTAACGGTTATTTTGAAGGACTGCTTGTTAATTTTTTTTTTCAAATCGAAGTGTCGAGAATTTGGGCCTGTTAATGTGATTAACAGGTCTCCTGCAAGTTTTTTAATTTTGTTTGTTTTAAAAAATGGTGATTTATATAGCTATTTACTTTTGGAAAATACGGTTTTTAAATTTTCTGATGTCAATTGCTACAACAAATTTTTTTTTGTAGCAGTTTATTTATGTCTATCAAGGTGTCCTACGTTAATTTCTTTCAATTACAACTTTCTTATCAAGCCATTGTATTTTGGAAAGGTACAGAATTATAGCATTGTACATGTGTAATGCTTCTATAAAATAACGAAACTACATTTTGCATCTGTGTACTTTTTGTGGTTGATAAACTATTTTGTTTTGCATTTAACGATAATAGTCTCCTCATTTTAAATTTTTAGTTTCTATGTATTTCAAAAATAACTATATGAAGTTTAACTGTTGAACTCTTTAAACTTGCACATACCAACACTACCTCATAAGCGTGTTAAAAAATGTAAACCGAAGCTAAAAGCTGGAGAAAGTTTCTCATGATCTCTTGCATATCAATTTTGATTCAAAGTATGTTGATTCTTTTTGAAATTGAGATGAAAGATGTTAACTGCACTGTAAATTTTTTTCTTTATAATCTTCTCATAATATGAATATTACTTTGTGCAAAGACAAATCTTGCAAAAAACCCGGCTTGCAGATCTTTTTTGCTGAAAAAACATCACAAGTTGTTGATAATAGGTTAGCAAATACAAATCTTATATTTATAATATTTATAAATTTCTGAGACTTGCTAATGTAATCTTTATACAGGCAGAAAAGTCAACAATGAGGTCAATAATGTAGTCAAAATGTCAAAGATATACATGGCACTGGACCACTGATATGTGGAATTATAAATGAGAATGAGGTGAAGCTTTTAAACATGTATATTTTTTTTTGAAAATTTTCTGTTTTATGCGTAAATTGTTCATTAATGTATTATTACAACATAAAAACATCATGTTACACAGGTTGTTATGGAGCAGCCAATTGGAACATTGAAATATCCAAGAGTTGCTAAAGGATTATATGTTGCTTCACCTTTAGGTTTTCTTTTATTAATAAGTATAGATTTGTGACTTTCCTTTTTCTTTAATACCTTTTATTCAATCCCTTACCAAATAGATTATGTCACAGGTAGTGTTTTGAACGTATCTCTTCTTTTTTGCATCAAATAATTAGTTGGTTAAATGTTTGAAAATTCATATTCTATAAAACGCAAACAAATAAGTTACACGAAAGTACTTTTTCATGAGAAAATATGATATGTAAACAAGGGCGGACCTAGAACAAAATCTCAGAGATAGCACATCGGAAAATTTGCATTTCGATGAAATTTTTTCCTAAAATTTACACATCCGCCAATGTATGTAAATTTGGAGAAAAAGTTAGAGCTGAAAATAGTAATAATAGTTGATATTTGATGTAATACACAAAAAGTTATAAAGAAGTAATAGAATGCGTTATTCGAAGACAATTCCTGCCGAAATACATTATTGTGATTGTGATTCTCGGATTTTGGGTACCGTTTGCGACATAACTTTCAATTAATAGTGGCGTATGATCTAATTTTCCTTCTCATTTTGAATCAAATTAGAAAACATCATTTTTAATTTTTTTAACGTTTACTCCCTAATAAATTTTATATAAATAGTCTTTTCACATCTTTAGAAAAAAAAGATGTCTTTCAAATTCAAAAGAAAGAAAATTTTTACTTGCCGTTTGTTATATATCATTGTTATTGATATGGATCTAGAAAATTAAGGATCACTTGTTTTGGAAACTATATTTTGCAACTTACTCGACATTTGTCCTCACAAGTGACCCAACATATACAAGACGTTGCTGTCGTTAGGCGGATACAATTCTACCAAATTTCGAGATTAAAAACTTCATTGCTTATATTAGCAAGATGGTAAGTAATTGTTATTTGTATATCATTATGAAAACTTACATTATGTATCCCCATGTATAGCTAATTCCTGCAATTTTTGCTCCCTAAGGTTTTGGAACTTTGGTCCTTATTTGAGGCGTTTATGATGTTTTTGTTTCATGTTTCATGTCACAAGTAAAATAAATATTTTTGGGCCCCATGTATAGTTGGTTTTTGAATCCTTAGTCCCAAAAATAGTCATTTTACTTGGAACAGGGATCAAAATTGTTACAAAAACTCAAACAAGGCCAAAATGGCAAAAGAAGTTTTGTCCAACCAAAAATGAAAAAAAAAACTATTCTCAGCGACCAAAAATAAAAAAACGTAATTTATTTATCATTATTATCATTATTATTATTAAGATATGGTTTACAAGTATAGCCCAGTTTTACAGTTTTGATCCTAAAGAAAAGTCTTCAATTGCAATTTTGTTATTATTTTTTTTTCTTTTGATGTTTTTGCTCCTCTTTTGAAGTAAAACTATATTTTTTGGAGTAAAATTGCAAAAATAAGCTTATATTCGAGGATAAACAATCATTTTATCTAGAGAGGCACCAAAAAGTTATAGAACCCACAAATAAACCATATCCACTTATGATAAATGGGCATTGCTGCCATTTCCTGCTAAGGTATATTTTTTTTAATATGACGAAATCGCACTTCACCTACTACGCCAATGATTGAAAAAAATATTTTGTTGGTTAATATTTGAAGAAATTAGGTTAATTTTATGGTTTCTGGTGATGTTGAATTCATCTAATAGAGCTTGGATTTGCAGCGTTCGGGTTCTTCACTGAGTTAGTTTTGGCCTTTAGGTTTTTGAACTAAAGCGAATTTTAATACTTTTTATGATTTGTTAACCTTATTGTTGTTATTAGTAATTTCAAATTATTTTTTAATAATGGTTTTACATTTTAGGTAACATACTCGAATAAATGAATACAGAACATTTTAGAATATTGTTTATGGTTTATGATCAATGAAAATTGTACTGTGGTATTTAGATTAAACAATGTAATTTCACCATTTTATACCGTATTTTTTGTATAGATCATTAATGGCAAGTCTCTTACTACAGTGTGGTCAAAACTCAAAAACAAATGTTGCCAAGATGCTTAACGAGGTCGAAAGGTAAATCCGAACAACTTTTACGTATTTTTTAATATAAAAAAATTTGTTTTCCTATTTATCGGTTTTCCATTTTGATATGTTGATAAATATTGAAACAGTTAATAACAAACTATAAGGTCATGAAGAAGGGTGGAGTTTATATTCTGGTAAGCCCATAATTAATTGGTGCTGAATATTAAAGATTTTCAGATGATACGCATTGCAGAAAAAATTGTTGCAGATAACATATGGTATTCCTTTATAAGACATTGCACTTTCAAAAATACCCCTAATTATGGCATTGTAGTTCCATTTTCTTCTTATTGGAACATCAGAATTTTAAAAATCTATCCAATTATGGCAGTTAAAACTGAATTTTATTCGAATTACATTGGTATAATTGGTAGCTTTTTCCAAAATACAAGGTTGTAATGAGAAGAATTGAAAATAAAAGGTCATAATTTGGTATTTTTCCGAAAGTAGGTTGCTATAATTGGAGTCTAATTTATTTTCTTCGGTCGTGTTTCCAGGAACTTTAGACTCTCTTCTGGTGAGTTTCCTTTCCCATTCAACCACTTGACTATTTTTTGTATTATTTTTTTGGACCGTTAAAGAGCTCTATTTTTACACAACTAAATAAAAAAGGACAACGTAATTTCACCATTTTATACCGTATTTTTTATATATCATTAATGGCAAGTCTCTTACTACAACGTGGTCAAAATTAAAAAAAATGTTGCGAAGATGCTTAAAGAGGTCGAAAGGTAAATCCGAACAACTTTTACGTATTTTTTAACATAAAAAAATTTCGTTTTGCTATTTATCGGTTTTCCATTTTGATATGTTGATAAATATTGAAGCAGTTAATAACAAACTACTCACACTCATACCCCTATCGAGTGTGTGTGATGTGATTTCACAAAAAATAAAACTATTGGAGCTCTACCCCAAAACAAACTTCAATTCACTGTTGTTCTTGAGAATGTCACTTCAAATCGGTAGGTTACATGGCTCAAATCTTATGAATATATTTAGACATTGAACTTAAAAAAGGTCTTTGAATATTATAATGTACAGAAACAATGGAAATACATTGAACTTAAAAAAGGTCTTTGAATATACTTCGGCTCTAGTTCGAACTCGACGTTAGATGTTTTTCTTATCTCTTGTCTTCCTCAGCGTCCCCATCGGTGTCGGTGGCTGATACATCCCGTCTCTATATTGGGAGGCAGGGCCATTGAAGTGAGAGTGATAAGAGATGGCTGTAGTTAGAGAAGGTCGGCAGTGGTTAGTGGTTTCCGGCAAAGGCTAAACGAAGAGAGGATGCAAACCTTGTCTTCTCCGATGGCTTCGTGGTTCGAGTCTTCGGGATGTCAGCGATTCAACTTCATGCGGTCCAGATCGGGGGTTGAGGTTTCCGAAGACGGAGGTTAAACGGAGAATGGAAGTGGCGAAGATTGGGGGTTGAGGTTTCCAGAGAGACGAGAGGCATCTTTAAAACGGGTGAGTTGGGGGAAGACGATGAGAGTGGGGTTTTGTGGGCCCCAATTCAATTTTAATAAATAATAAAGAAGTGGTAAAATATTAGAAATAAATGTATAAAGGTATTACCGTCTTTTTAATAGTGGTAGGGATCAAAGACGCAACAAAAATACATTATAGGGATGATCCGAGTTCAAAAACAAGTTAGGGACCAAACGTGCAAGTTATAATAAACCACATGGACCATATGTGTAATTTACTCTACTTTTTATAATGATATTTGTGTATACGAAGATAAAGACAATATTCAATCTTCCGTGTGTATTTCACAAAATCTAAAAGATTAACCGATGAACTATTCCCCATACTCTTAGACTGAGAGGTGTGGTAACCTCTTGGTGTGAGAGGTTTTTTTTGCCACGTAGGCTCCACCTCATCTTCCATTCACCTCTTCAATTCTAGGAAATGGTAACCCCTTACCAACCCCTCACTTTTTGTTTTAAATAAATAAAAATTAAATTAAATTAAACCAAAATAATTGTTTTAAATAACATTTCATTAATTAAAAGAAGACATTTCTATGTGTTTAAAAATTGTATGTATGAAGATGAGAGGGTTTTGTGTGTTAAAATTGTTGTATGTGAATATATATATATATATATATATATATATATATATATATATATATATATATATATATATATATATATATAATAAAAAAGATTTAATTTTTTTTTGTTATTTCAACCGTTTGAAATAGAGCCGTTGGCGGGGGTCGGATTTTTAAAACATGCCAAACTATCGGAAACAAAGAGTTATAATAAGAAAATTATTAAATGGAATAAATAACAATATACTTTTGTTTAACATTTATTACAAAATTGTACTTTCATTATCAATTAAGTATCTCAGACAAAAGAGTTAAAATTTTGAGGCTTATATAGAATGTGTGTTCTTCATTTGTAAAAGAACAATATGTTTGTCTTTTATACTTGCATCTAAAAATTTGCTTAATTTAATTTTGTTTATTCAATAAAAATGATAACTGAAATAATGGCATAATACTATATTAATCTTTACTTAACTTGGTTTTACTATAAGCTTGTATAAACACCATATATTAAAAGATTGGGAAAATACCATAAAAGGGTAACTAATAACATCAAATATGTTTTTTGGGTCATCAAACTTTTAATTGGTTTTATTTGCCCATTAATAGTTTTTTTTTGTTCAATTACACCATTGATGCAATTTCTACCGGGTATCATCGGTTGTATTCCCACGTGGACTCCAGGTCAGCTTCAAATTGCTATTGTCTTCAATTCTTGTCTGCATTTCGAAGCGACAAAAGCCAGAAAGTTCAAAGCAAACATAGAGTCTTGTGTGAAAGTGATTTAATCAAATGTGAAAATTACTAACCTGCACAGTGAGTAAAGTTAACCCAATGATACGAATCTTGGCCCTTACATCACCCAAGATACAAAGCTCGACACAGTCGTTAAGCGAAGCGTCTCTAACTAAATTAGCAGCATCCGTTTGCAAAAGATTCAGTCGATCCACCGACACGTCGTCTCCACCTGCCTCACGCTGTGAGCAGGCTAATAAAACCCCGTACGGTGCCCTGACCCAACGGTATGCCACTGTACATGATATTGAATGTCGACTCCTCGTACTTGATCCCCACCTTGTTATCATTTTTGGCGATGAACAGCATGTGTATCGCCAGGGATATAGAGGCGGAAATGGGGGAATTGACGGTGGCCGAAGGCGGAGCTGCCCACGGTTCTGCTTCAGCATTTCACGGAGCTCAGCCATGTCAATCTGGTTTGATTGTCCCTCTGGCTTGTAGTAACCTGTAACCGGATCTGGAACCCATGGAGTCGATTTCTTCAATTCTTTTTTAGTGATTAGGGTTATACCCATTAGGGTTTTGGTAAGCCCATTAGGGTTTAGGTTTGGCCATGATCCCCCATTTTGTATCCCTATTTATATGGGGTTAAACCCTCAATATTAATGCTAGAGTATAGAATGCTTGATATTAATATTGAGGGTTTAACCCCATATAAATAGGGATACAAAATGGGGGATCATGGCCAAACCTAAACCCTAATGGGCTTACCAAAACCCTAATGGGTATAACCCTAATCACTAACACCCCCCCCCCCCCGCAGTTTGATCGGAAAGAGACGATTAAACTGAAAAAATAAACAAAACATAAAAGAAAAACATAATTGAAAAACAGCGGCAGCGGTGGCAGAGCTCTGACGATGGCGGCTAATAATAACTGCTCGTCGGAGAAGAAGAGAGGAGGAGTGGCGGCCAGAAGGATCCGTTGAAGAAGACGGGAGAGCCGTGACGGTGATCATGGAGCCGACGACGGAAGAGTCCGGAGAAAGGCAGCGAGCAAAGAAAGAGGACTCGAGCTGCGGCGGACGGCGCCAATTTCGGTGAGATCGACGACTGTAGTCATGACAGAGGAGAGAAAGACGACTGCAAATCGGAGGCTTCCCGACGAAGAATGTCCGAAGAAGAAGATGTCATCCGAGGAGAGAGGCCGAAGTAGACGATGCAGTAGAAGAAACCGATGACGGAGCTCTGGTTTGATGCCGGCGGCTGTATTATTATTTATGAGAAAAAAGAAGAAAGGGAAAAATATTGAAGGCACCTCCGACGACTAGGTCGCCGGAGGTGGAGGTCGGCGGTGGCGGGTTGTGGTCAGCAGTAGGATTTTAACCTAGAGCTCTGATACCATGACAGAATATAGAATGCTTGATATTAATATTGAAGGTTTAACCCCATATAAATAGGGATACAAAATGGGGGATCATGGCCAAACCTAAACCCTAATGGGCTTACCAAAACCCTAATGGGTATAACCCTAATCACTAACATTCTTCACCTCCTTTTTGCATCACCGTAGCTCCACTTGTGATGCAGCGAGCAGATGACTTGGTTAATGTGTCTCTTATGGGAATACCTGGTTGTTGACGCCGACTTGTTGGAGATTGAATTTGGGTTTTTTAGGTTTCACGGCGAGGAAGATGACGAGGACGACGGCGATGACGATAAGGGCGGGGAAGGAGAAAAGGAGGAAAAAGCAGCAGAGGATGAGACGGAAGAGTTTGAATAGTAGTGTTGGTTGTGGCATGGGTTGTAGCTTGATGGTGGCGGTGGACGGATTATGTGGTTGTGGTTTTGGTGGGTGCCGGACTGCCGGTCATTTCAGTACCGGAGGTCGTAATTTTGTTTTCCGACGATGATATGTAGGCGGTGGAGGTGCCGTGAAAAAATGAGTAAAGCTACGAAGGCCGACACCTCTTCGCTTGGTTTATATGCTCATTATTTGTTGCCGAGTCTTTTTGAGCGGGAAGAAAAGAGAGAGGAGAGCGGAAGTGAGTATATATTTCAAGGATGTAAGCTGATTTGGACTTTGGAGTACACGTAGTTAGGTAACCGGTGATATCCGGTAGAAATCACATCTGATGGTTTAATTGAACAAAAGAAAATCATTGATGAGCAAATGAGACAAATTAAAAGTTTGATGACTTAAAAAGCAAATTTGACGTTATTAATTACCCTTTTACGACATTTTCCCTAAAAGATATAAGCATCTCAAAACTTATCAGGTTGACCTTAAAACTCGGAATTCCAAATACTCGGTACAACCTTGGGTAGGGTTTTTAAATATGAAAGAAAAGAATAACATGAGAAATTGCCATAAAAATGCAGGCTTAAAGAAGAACATGAGAAATTGCCATAAAAACGCATGCTTTTTGGGCATAAACCCTAGAAACGCAAACCTCATAACTGTAGGTAGGGTTTTTTAATATTAAAGAAAAGGAAAACATGAGAATTTGCCATACGCAAACCTTTTGGCATTAAGAAATCATGTAAGCGCCAACCTCAGACAACCAACAATCCATCTGCAAAACAAAAAAAAAAGTAAAGCGAAAAGTACCTTCGAAGTCTGGTAAACCTTACAACGAACAACGGAAGAGGTTTGGCTTGTGCTTAGAAACGAAGAGAAAGGAAGACATAGCAGGTTCACAAAGAGAAAGAAGACGTAGTAGGTTCGTTAGAGGAAAGAGGGAAAAAGACCGCTGTAAAAAACATACATATTCGTTAGTAGAAATGGGTAAAAAAGACAGCTGTAAAAAAAATATAGATGTCAGGTTAAGAAAAATGGGGAGGGAGACCAAATAAAACGCCTGAATGCAGAATTGAACCCTGAATGCAGAATTGAACCCGGGTGCTTTGCTTTGCATTAGAAGGTAGGTTGTTAACCAGTAAGGCAATGTAAGTTAATTGATCTGTTTTCGCACACAACAACCATATTCTGGGAGAACTTTTACGGTTCATTAGATGTAAAATTTAATATAGGGTATACAAGAAAAATAAAACCGTCCACCTAGACATTACAATTTATAACTTTTTAATACTAATATGTGGTTTTTAAAAGTCTTCTACAACTACTTAATAATAATAATAATAATAATTGATTTTTAAACATAATTGACGATAATAATAATACATAGTAACATAAAATTATAAATTATATTACATTACCTTAATGAATGTTTGCTATTTTAAATAATCAGTATGATAGAAATAAAAAGATGGTAACATAAGTAATATTTAATTAGTTAATAATCACAATAGTAACAGTAATACTAAATTGAGAATTATACTTAATCTTATTCAAGTGCAAGTCGTGGGGTAACGACCATTGAGTATTGTGATTGTTTTATTCTGGAAACCACAAATAATTATGAGCGTACTCGGTCATGATAAACCAGGTCGTCATTTAGCCGGCGGCCCGGAAGCACGATCCTTTCCCCTCCCACCTGTTTTGCCCCACCTTAGGAAACTCCCCCACATGTGCTCCAGTCAGGATTCGAACCCCTAACCTTCTCACATGAGTATATAACCCCGGTGCATCACTACTAGCAAGGTTGGAGATCATTTGTGAGTATTGTGATTGTAATAGATGTTTATTGTTCAAAGTGCTACAACTTCATATATAAACTTAGTGGAAGAATTGTTATTGCATATATAATTTAATGACAGTTTTTTCTTATATAATTTTAACTTGCGTAACACACAAAATTTCGTGTAGTATATTATAAAAGAAGAATTTTCCTTCCATCATATTGATTTGAAACCCGCCAACTTTTCAACTTCCAACATATTATATCTAACTTTTTAACTAAAAATATGTTATTACATTTAAATATTATCATACTAATGGTAGACTTTTAAAATTATCAATAAAATATAGTTAATTTTTTAATTTAAATATAATGTTAAATATCAAATATCAACTAAACTTAAAAATAGACTTTCTATAAATAGTTAAAAATGTCAAATATTTTAAATATGAAACATAAATCGTCAAATTGAATTAAATAATAGGTTTTCAAAAGTTAAATTTGATAATAATTGAAAATTTTCTAATTAATTGGTTCTAAAAACATAAAATTGCAAATTATTACGTTATATTAAAAAACAATGATTGATATTATAAATAATCGTTATATAATCGAAATGAAAAATATGTCAAAATAAATAATTATTAAATTAAGTAATCATAACACTAAAACAATAATAGATCGAAAATCATATTCAGTTTTATTCAAACACAAACTTCGAGTAAAAATGATTAAATGATATGATTCTAATATGTTCAAAATAATTATTATTTTATATATCAAATTAACATAAGTTATTTTTAATTATTAATATTAATAACATATTTATTGTCAACATGTATTTTCTAAAATTTTAAGTATATAATTTTATTCTATGCAACGTACGAACATTCACCTAGTATACATACAATATAAAAGACTAGCAAAGTTTAGAACATCAACGTACGAACATTCACGTAATAAAGACTATTTTTATACGAAGGATAGACTGTATTAATAAATTATTAACGTCAAATTTGAAACTAAATTCGTAAATGATAAATAAAAATTAGGAAAAATTTTTAAAAAAGTAAGTTGATGGAACAAATTTCTTAAAAAAATAATAATAAACGTTGATTCCAAGTCGTAAAATGAATAAGAAATGCGGGTCAAAATTGTAAATAAGAAATGTTGGTTAAAAGTGTAAATTAAAAAAGTAAGTTGTCAAAATTGTAAATAGTATGAAGTTTTGGGTAAAAGTGAAAAAATAAAAACTGGATTGGTTAAAATTGCAAATTAAAAAACTAAGTTGTCAAAATTGTAAACTAAAAAAAGCAAAGTGTAAAAATTATAAATAATGTGAAATTATGAATACAAAGAATCACATTTATACCACATATTCTTTAATGCGGATAAGTACGACCTTAAAGAGAGCGGTCTTTATTGATAACTAGGTTCGACCCGTGCGGAGCACGGGTATTGTTTGGATATGATTTTGTTTTTCTTTGACTTTGGATCCACGAGAAGGCGCACCTGCTTTAATCTGACCGGTGGCAAGATCAATCGCCAGGTCGGCAATGAAACAATAATCCGTTTCACCACTTCTTTGTGATATTACAACTCCCCATTCAGCATCCTTAGCCATCTTTACCACTTCAATTGCTTCTGTCACTGTCCCCATTTGGTTCACCTGCCAAAAAATACCAAGATACTTTTATTCAGTTGTGTATTATAGCATCCTACTTTTTTTTTCTTTTTATTACAACATTGTACTTTGAAAAATCCAATCAATTATAGATACCTTGAGAAGAAGGGTATTAGAAGCATGTTCATGGATGGCTCTTTGGCAAAACATCTGGAAAGTGAAACCGACTAAATTCTCTAGGCTTAGTTGGCATTGCAAATATCATAGAATGCTCCTTCCATTGCAATCTATCATTAATCCCTAATTCTCCAAACAAATTCTGTATATTTGGGTAAGCTCCAACTTCAAGAAATAAAAAAGTTCATTGAGCATTAGGTATCCAAAAAAGACTATTTTTTAGAAGCTTGAAGGATAATAAAAAGGTTAAAACTTACAGAATATGTGTAAACCTGTCTCGTACCAATCTCCATCATCATCTTTCCAAGCTCCACCTATGTAAAATAATCTAAGTCTTGAACTTCTTGATCTGCACCAACTGTATATTTTCGTTGCTGAACGGATCAGCACTGGTATTTTCTGATCCGTATTTTCTAAACCGGCACTGCTGAACCGTAATTTCTGAACCTGGAATTTCGGATCCTCACCAAGTTCGGATCCTCATTTCTGAATCAGAACTCCTGCTCTTCGGAACCTTTGATTTTCTGACTTGCTTTCGGTATGCTCAACTTCTAAATCGACTTATGTATCCCAACTTCTGGACAGCCTCGCTAGGATTGGGTTTTCGGAATGGTGCTTGATTTCGGTACTCGATGTCTGACGATCTTGGCCGCACAGTAATTCCACTCGATCGCATGGTCTTATTACTCGACCGCACGCTTTATTCAGATCGACCGCACAATCTCCATTTGCTTTTCATTTTGTTATTGCTCTTCCTTGTAATTACTCGATCGCACAACATAGTTTTGCTTTTGTATTTTACATTTGCTCAATCGAACTATGTATATTAAATGCATCTTACTCGACCAACATATATTATTTTGTTTGAGCTCCTATTCGACCACCACCTTTTGCTTTCTTCTTTTGATCGGCTAGCACATGATCCTTTCCATTTCTTCTCTTTTTCTTATGCTCACGTGTCATAATATAAGCCACAAACATGCATGCAACAAATGCATATATTCCATTCTTTCTAATTTACAATTGTCATGTGAACTCATGCGTAATATATATATATATATATATATATATATATATATATATATATATATATATATATATATATATATATATATATATATATATTAGGTTAGAAACCGTGTAATACACGGGATGATTAAAAAATGCATAAAATAATATGAAAAATATCAATATTGCAGATGATAAAAGTGTGATTTGTGAATTTTGTTTATTTTGATATTTTATATGATATGATAAATTTTGCTGGTTTTAGATAGGAATTACGAACGCTATGTTCAAATAAAATATGATTAAAATGAAGAATAAGTACCAAAAGTAATAAAAGAATAATACGGAAAATGAAAGACGTAATAATAATTCAAAATGCTCGAAATACTTCTTTGTCTACAACATTTGATGTCCTATTTGTAATTTTACACTTTTTATCTAAAATCAGTAGTTTAAGTCATTGTCTACTTTAAACTCTGGATAACGCAACATAGAGCTGACCATGTGTGGAATGCCTTTACGTATCTAAGAGTTCCCATCAAATGATGATGTGTTTCCTTTGCAGGCAAGTGATTCCTGGATTCCGACGAAATCAGAATTCTAGATTTCATTCCATAGTGTGTTTTTGTATGCCAAGTGGACACATACTAACTAAAAAAAGTCATAAATCAAAAACGTATTTACATTGTAATTTACATTTTATTAATGAACTTATTTAAAAATAATCCAAAAAGTCATTTTTTCATTTTTGCAGAGTATGATGCTTTTCATGAATTGTTTTTCTGCAAAGCTCAATGTTATTAATGAATTTTTTTTCCAGAAAATTGCCATATAAATGTGCCGCAATGTCCAGAAAAATGAAATTTTTTTTGGATCATGTAAAAAAATGAGAAAAAGTCATTTTTCAAAGTACGGTGTCATTAATGAGATTTTTTTTTGTAAAGTTCAATGTTAAAAACGTTAATTTTTTTTTAGAAAACGTTCATATAAATGAAAGTTAATATACAAAAAATGTGAACCGGAAATTCCCATATACGAATGTTTGTCTTTATAACTTCAAGGATAATAATTCAAAAAGAAAAGAAATTAATGTTACATGAGGTAAAACAATAGAAATGAAGAAGTGGGTCATAAAGAATATAAAATACAATCATGTTAACAAAATGGATTTTTAATGGTTAAATAACAAAGAGAAATGTGAAATGTGATATTTCAAGAGGTTTGTGCATTATGAAATATGCCATTATGGCTTTCTTTTGTCCTGTACAAGTAGATTAATAAATTATTCCAAGAGGCACGGTTAAAAAAGTGTATCATACAAAATAAATAATAAATTATAAAGCTATAATCCTATGTCTCATGACAAACAAATACGTATCCTTCTTAGTATGATGTATGATTCAAAAATTAGTGAAAATGAATGAGAGTGAATCTTATACCTGCATTCTTAAACTTGCCCAACCCACAAAGATAAGTAGCTTTTTGTATTTTTTAAAACCTTTAGAAATAAATATGTAGCATAAAAGTGTCAAATCAAAGGAATCAGATTCATTCCGTTCAACAATGGAATCAACCATTCCATTCCTATCTTAAACATTGAAGTTTGCATCTTACCAGGTGATCCATTTCTCTCAATATCTGCTACCTTATACTCCCTACATGAAATCAAGAACTCCAAATCCATTAAGTAGAATATTTTTAGTGAAAAAAGAAATAAGTGATGCATAAATGTAATATGAATGTTCTAATTACAGGTTCGCTTTCCTTATATTCTGCATCACAAAGATTTTAAATCAATATGAGTGTTCTAATATCCCAAAAAATCAAAATAATAGATAGAAAACATAAAAATCAAGCATTAATCCTTCAAAAATATTAACAAATGGTACATGGACCAGCACTGTAACTTAACCCAAACACGAACGCCTCAACCCATTGCTATGCATCACAATCCATAAAGAATGGAAAAGAAGAAAGAATTTGCATCTTTTTACCATATTTACATGTTTGCTTTCCTTACAATCCGCATCACAAGTTATAAAGAACCAGAGTTGGAGTTCGTAAGCCGGATTAAGAGCTACAGATAACTATCTCAGCTTCCTTTCGCAATAATATACTCTTACGATTTCCCAGCTCTAGTTGTTATATCAGAAAATACTGAAGGCTTAAGAGAAAATAGCAATTGGAGATAGAGAAGACGAAGGCAGTGGTTGCACATGCTTTCAAAGGTGGCGACTGGTGGTGGTTCTTTAGCGGTGGTGAAACTCGTATTGATGGAGGCAATGACTGGTGGTGGTTATTTTCATGTCTTGCTGATTTGTGTTTTAATGAAGAGTATTTCACAGTAGGCACTTCTAATTCGTGCATATATAAACAAAATTGCGAATTAATCAATTAACAAATCAACATGCAAGATCTATGTGTTATCGTTGACTGCATCTAAATGGTCCTGTGTGTACTCATCGACTATGTATTATCCACCTGATTCAAAAGCATGCAATGTTCAAGAAATACAAACATGGTCTAAAAGTGAAAGCGAAAAGAGAGAGGTCATGATTTTACGTATGTACCTATTGGCATGGAGAAGAGCAGCAGGGTTGCGATAAGATTCGAGATTCCACCAACAGCTAGGACAGGAGTGCTACAACAGGCGCACAATATGCATTCATAAATTCTGCCCGGTTTTTGACTATCATTTTTACTCTGAGGAATCTCATTCCCTTCCCAATCAGACGGCACCGGAGGTTTCCGCTTTAAACATATGCGGCAAAAGGCGTTATCATCGTCGTCTCCTCCGATAGAATATCCGTCAAAGAATCTCGATACAAAGGCAACATTTAGATCTAGTCTTCACGGACCCTAAACACGAGAAATAAAAAGCACAAAAACATGAGAAATCTCAATTCTACGATTTACTATGTTTAGAGTTCATAGTAAGGAGGAAGAAGCAATGGTAACGACATGATGTCTAGGGTTCGTAGAGAAAATGAAAGTGTTTCTTGACAGGAAAAGAAATTTCAAATTTTAAAATGTAGACGGCCTCTTAAGAGAAGGCGAAAGATGAGTAATTGAAGGCAAGCAAAACGGAAACCGATAATCTCACAGTTTGTTACAGTGAGTTTCGATAAGTTGGCAAGCAATTGGCTCAAATTAGGTGGAGGGGAAAGGCCTTTGCGCCTTAGGTAATCGCCAACCGCCCTAGGTTGCGGGGCTGATTACCCTCAGGTGAAACCATATCTATTCGCTGGTTCAATAAAAAGATTAATTTAAATTATTATTGTTAAAATATAATTTTAAATTAAATTAAATTCAGAGTACACGTGTCGGATGGAGAAGAGGGTTTAAAAAACGGACACGTGGCAAAAATTATTTTTATTTATTAGGTATAGTAGATATATATATATATATATATATATATATATATATATATATATATATATATATATATATATATATATATATGTATATATATATATATATATATATATATATATATATATATATATATATATATATATATATATATATATATATATATATATATATATATATATATATATATATATATATATCCGTATTTCTTTTCTACTGTATATTCCATCTTTTGGTTCGAGTGCTTTTACGGTGTTATTGCTTTTGGTCTCGATGAAGTTCGTTCGTCTTCTAATCTTCAACATCTTCGGCATTTACACTAACAATATCCCCCTAAATGGTGATAGATGTTGAATGTAATTCTTGAGCTGTTCGGTGAACTTCATCATCAATTCCTCAATCCCATTGCTGAATAAACACTCAATATTTCAGAGCATTTACCCAACAATATCCCCCTAAATGATATGAAATGTTGAGGATTGAGATATCAAAAATTTGAGGAAAAATTGATTGCTGGTGGAGTTGTACCGGATCTTGGATCCCAAATGTTGATGGGGTTTTAGAAATTTTTGAGAAAATCTTCTTGGTCATGAAATTTTAATAGAAAGAAGTGATTCGTGCTAAGTGTTCAAAAATTTGAAAAATTACAGTTACTGAAAATTTAGAAAATTTCTTGTTGCTGATATGTTGTTGTTGATAGAATGAGCCGCTATTGCTTTGGTTCCAACTGATGAACTTCTGAAGTTGCCAGCTCTACCCAAACTTCTTGATTCCAGGAGATATGAAAACCTTCTCCATTCAGCGCATTCAGACTTCTAGAGTCTTGACATTCGAATGCGACTTGGCACGCGCCTACGTCGCCGCAAGAACTGAATCGTTACAGCCCCCCACTAAGAAATTTCTTTTTTCGAGAAACGAACCCTTGACTGTAGTTTTGAAATCGCCTGCTGGATCTGGATGCTGCCATTGCTGATACCAACTGCTGAGTTTTGGGTGATCAGTGTCCTCAATTCAACTTCTCATCTTCCTAATTTTTCTGATAAGCCATTAGAAGTTGAATTTGTCTATCTTTCTCTTGATTTTTGGTTCAAAATTGTCATTTCTCCTAAGATTTTCGGAATTTGATTTTCTGAGGCAAAATTTCGATTTTTTTAAGAAGGTTCCGAAAATACTGTTTAGAAGTTCCATATTTTATTTTCTGAAGTGGATTTTTGGAAATTTTTTAACGAGAGTTTCCGAAAATTCTGATAAAAAAAAATTCGGAACAGAAATTTCTTATTACTTTTAACTGTGATGGACTTCTTGAGCAAAATATGAATTTTCTGAACTCAGATGTTACAAAGCATCTAAGTTTTGAAAATGGGTTAGAAGTTTGATATCAGGTTAGACATTAGTGTTATGAAGCACCAATGTTGTATTCAGAAAGTCTAACTTCTGATGGAGGGAAAGAAAAGAAGTGATCTCACTTAGGAAAAGGTAGGTGATGTCACTGCTAAAAAGGTGAGTGATATCATCAGACAAAAATGCTGGAAAGTAAAAGGGTATTTTGGAGAAAATGACAAAAGGTGTTCCCAAAGAGTGATTTCTGGAGAGAAGTGAGACAGAAATAAGATGTATTTGACTTTCTCTTTTTGATAGATAATTAATTATCCCCCCAAATATTTAAAAATCTGAAGAACTAAGAGAAAATTAATTAATTTCAACATTTTTTCAGCAAAAAAAAAATCATTTTTGAACAAAAATAGCCAAAAAGAATCACGATCGTTATTTTTTTGTTTTTAATCCCAACAAAACGATTTTCGTCTAAAAACACGTTAATGTTTAAACTACGAAATTTTTTTTGTTACACTTGTTTTTACGCGTTTCAGTCATTTACGTCCTTTACGATTTTACTTTTGTTTTTGCGGAAACGAAATTGAGCACAATAGCATGCAACGGTTTGTAGAGGATCCAAAGGTTGTTGCTCAAGCTTAGCTTAAGCAAACTGATCATAGTGGACCTTGCAAACAGCTACTGATCACTAGACCTTGCAAACAGCTACTCAGGCTCTGATACCAATTGCTAAAAATATTTACGAAAACTCGACGGTTTTCGTTTCCAACATCTTTCGCCCAACAATAAACGAATATATATATATATATATATATATATATATATATATATATATATATATATATATATATATATATATATATATATATATATATATATATATATATATATATATATATATATATATATATATATTAAGTGCGAAAATGTAAAGGAACGATGCGGAAAATATAAATGACATGAAATGTAAAGTTGCGGAATATTAAAGAAATCGTAAAAAACAAGTGCAGAAATTAAAAGACAATAATTAAACGATATAATGTAATTCATATTTTTCATTGATAATAAGAAATGTGTTACATATTGGAAGTTAAGCTCAAACACAATTTCTAGTCTAAGTTGAATTACATAAAGATCTAGGAGGGAAGAAAATATAGAAAAGATAGAAGGATAGAATGGGAGATATGGAGTGTATAAAGAGTGTTCTTGATGTTCTAGAGGTGGCTGGAGAGAAATCTCCAGCCCCTCCTCCAATTCCTTTATACTACATTGGAGTGATAGTTTCTCTCCAAGTCTAACAAATCTCACACTAAAACTCATGACTCAAGCCTCCTATTTATAGGAGGAGAAGACATTACAAGTACAACTAAAAATAATAAACTATTACAAAAGTAAAATCTAACAGCTGGCTAAAATAATCTAAGTCTTGAACTTCTTGATCTGCACCCGCTGTGTACTTTCGTTGTTGAACGGACCAGCACTGGTATTTTCTGATCTGCATTTTCTGAACCGGCACTGTTGAACCGTAATTTCTGAACCTGGAATTTCGGATCCTCAGCAAGTTTGGATCCTCATTTCTGAATCGGAACTTGTGCTGTTTGGAACCTTTGATTTTCTGATTTGCTTTCGGTATGCTCAACTTCTGAATCGACTTCCGTATCCCAACTTCTGGACAGCCTTGCTAGGATTGGGTTTTCAGAATAGTGCTTGATTTCGGTACTCGATGTCTCACGATCTTGGCCGCATATTAATTCCACTCGATCGCATGGTCTTATTACTCGATCGCACGCTTTATTCAGATCGACTGCACAATCTCCATTTGCTTTTCATTTTATTATTGCTCGGCCAGCACGTATTGCTCTTCCTTGTAATTACTCGATCGCACAACATAGTTTTGCTTTTGTATTTTACATTTGCTCGATCGAACCATGTATATTAAATGCATCTTACTCGACCAACATATATTACTAGGCGAATCCCCGCGCGTTACGCAGGAACAAAATTATGTTGTTAGAATAATAATACATATGTTTTGTTAAAAATATAAGTCATTGTTATCTACTATGTACTTACAATTGTATATAAGAAACAAAAAGTTGATGTATCACTAATGAATTATCTTATATCAAGACATTCGTTCTAAAAAATCAAAAAATAAATAAATAATTAGTAATAGTATCATAATAAATAAACAATAAGAAATTTCAGGATAATGGTTAAAAAAATCAAAATATAGTTGGAATCTATATTGTGGAATTTTTTTAGACTTATTGGTAATGAATTAACATATTTTTATTGTCAACACTTAAAAAACTAAATACTAATGTTTAACTAAAATAAACTACCTTAATTAATGTGGTAGTATCATTATAATATCTAACTTTGTCATAATATTTACGATTACAAACTAATGATAATGTTTGTATTGATTTAATAAACATACTAAAAGCGTGTTTTTATGTACATTTAATTCTAAAAATTACATATACAATAAAATTAAAATCATGTTTCATCATCTATTTTAAACAATTAAAAACTAATATTTATTTAAAATGAATCACCATGAATCAAGTGATAATATCATTATAATATATAATTTATCGTAATATGTTGATTATAAACTAACGTTAACATTATTATTAAAAAGAACATGAAGTCATAAGAGTTTTAGATAAATGTGAATGAAGTAAAAATACCTCTATTAATAATTATAATAGGTAGGTAATTGTAAAACGTATTTATATATTAGCAAACTTCATTTCGTAGAAGATAATTATAATATATGATAAACCAAGTATTTTGTAAAAATTATTCAATTTAATCAAATTTAAGTATTGATTATATGTATGATTTACTAAGTATTTTTTAAAATCATTCATTTCGATCAAATTAAATTATTAATTATAATTTTATTAGAAATGCAATAACATTTATTTATTGATCTACTTGCTTTATTTTTTTTAATAATCTCTTCAAGTATTCATGTGTTCTTTTGATAATTTTCCTAAATGTTCGTTTAAATATAAATTCTAAAATATAATATCTATTTAATTAATTATGTATAAAGTTCTTTCAAAATACTAAATACCCAAATATATAAATAATATTTTATTTTATAAATCGCAAACATAACACATGATAATAAAATATCAAAGCTTGTATTACATGAAGATGTATAGTATTCTAATTGATGAAATAAGAATACCAAAAATCTCAAATAAGAATTCAAATCATCAAGTAATTACATAAGCTTAAGTTTGAGTTACAAAATAAACATAAAACATAGTAAAATACAATAATTTCATTGCAAAATGTGTTTCATACACACACATTTTATTTGTCGATAATGGTTGTATGATCATCGTAATATGGCTCGAAATATATCAAAAAACATGATAACAAAATATTAAAACGTATTACATGAAGATGTATACTATTCTAATTGATGAAATAAGAATATTAAAAATCTCAAATAAGAATCCAAATCATCAAGTAATTAGATAAGCTTAAGTTTGAGTTACAAAATAAACATAAAACATAGTAAAATATAATAACTTCATTGTGAAATGTGTTTCATACACACACATTTTCTTCGTCGATAATGGTTGTATGATCATCCTAATATGGCTCGAAATATATCAAAAAAAAAAAAAAAAAAAAAAAACTCAAGCCAACACAAATATCTTTAAACCTTGGCATTATTCTTTCTATATGATTTTTCTCACTTTGTATGTGTTTTGCATTTTTGTGTTCAATTGCTCAACCAAAATCGGAGCTTCCATCTACTTTCTTAATTATTATTTTATACATCAACTTAAAATAATAATAATTATTTCACAATTAATATCAATAGCATATATATTATCAACATGTATTTTCGAAAATTTTAAATATATAATTTTATTATGTGCAACGTGCGAACATTCACCTAGTATATCTACTACTACTTATAAAGCAAATTTACTAAATTTTTAAGACATTCGAATTTTTATGGACACAATATAAGTTTTGAAGCACATCATACAATATCAAAAACCTTTTGGTACAAATGATTATGCATGGATTGTATTAAAAGAATCGTATCAACAACGACAATGAATTTGAATACGTATCTTTGAATACCAAACTTCTCCGGTTCTCTCTTCCATGCTCTGCGATCTTGCTTCTTAACTCCTCCCCACAATATCTACTTCTTCACATCTTCTGTTGCTTCTTAACTCCTCCCTTCCTCTCTCTAAATCCATTAAAACTCCCACCAGCCACCATCGGCACCACCTTCAACCATCCACCCACTGCTTCCCCACTTTGCTATTAGCTACGATCCATATGAAACATGAAACCCCACACAAGTCCCTTATTCTACCGTCTTTATTCTTCTTCACTGCCACCATGCCTTACTACTACCGCCTTACATCACGTCAGTCACACGACGCACCACTCGCACCTTCTGCTGTCATTACCACCATACCTCACTACTACCACCGAGTACTGCTTCCAATATTTACCAGATGTACAAACACACAAAACCGCAAATATGATTTTCAACCTTTAAAATCATTATATTTTATTTTGTGTATGTAATATTTTCTTCAAAGTATCTTGACCTTGGTAATATTCTTGGCATATACTCACCACCGCACCCCCATTTTTCAGGTTTGCAATTTTGGGTCTCGATGAAGGCTCACCCTATGCAAAGCTGTCCTTGGAAGCTTGGGTACGTTGATGTTTTCTCTGTACAAAGCCCTGCTATGGTTATTCAGAAGTTAGAAAGCATTATAAGTAATTTTTTCTGGGGCTGCAATGCGGATAATAAAAGGATATCCTGGGTGTCGTGGAACAAGATATTGAACACGAAGGAGAAAGGTGGGCTGGGTGTTGGGAGCCTGCAGTCTTTGGACCTTGCTCTCCCGGTGAAGTGGTGGTGGCGGTTTAAAACGGAAGAAAACATGTTTTGGAAGGAAGTCATATGCAGTATCTACGGCTCTGTTGGTAATCTGGGGCGTAATGTCTCTTAAGTCAATAGTAGAGGGGTGTGGGGTAACATTACTAATCTCAACAAATATATTAATATTGGAAACATCAATATTAGGAGTTTGTTCTACGAATCCGAGGATGGTTGGGAGTGGGGCTTTGAGAATGATGGAAGGTTTTTGGTTTCTTCTTCTAGACAACTCTTTGATAGTTTCTCCCTTATTGATTGTAATTGTGGTACTTTTTGGAATACCGTTGTCCCAATCAAAGCTAACATTCTTCTTTGGCGAGCTAGATTGGGGAGGCTCCCTACTCGAGTCAACTTGGAGAATAGAGGCGTGTCTATGAGGAGTACCCTATGTCCATTTTGTAACAGGTTCGAGGAATCAGAAACTCATTTATTCAGGGGCTGTTCTTTCACTTTGGATGTTCTCGCTCGGATTGTGGAGTGGTGTGATGGGTTCCCCGAGAATCTTGACCCTTTGGATATGGCCCTCGTGCAAATTAGAAACATGGAATATAAGCAAAAGCAGAAAGGTAGAAGAATTAGGTGTATTTTAGCTGCTTTCATTTGGAATATCTGGTTTCAAAGAAACCAATTAATTTTCAAAGGCAAGGAAGAGAACTGTAAAATTGTCTCAGAAAAGATCAAGATAATTGCTTTCCAATAGATCAAGATATCCGGTAGGGAGTGGGGCCTTGAGAATGATGGAAGGTTTGTGGAATGTCTATAATCTGATTCATTTATTACTTCTTCAAGTTTTAGAGGGGCGTCGTATCCCTAAATGAGATATAAGCAAACATGGTTGGGTTGTTACTTGAAAAGCCCTAATCGCTAAGAATTGTCACTACTATTTTTCTCTCACTCTCTATGTTGGGAAGAAGGAGTGTTTATAGATATCTTAGGAGTGGTACAATGTTTCAAGTTCTTGCATCGCTATTTATAGCCAAGTTTATTACCTACCAACTAATTTAAAAAACATTTATTTGACTTTGAATACTTCAAACTTCCAGAAATCTAACAAGGATGTTGTAAGCACTTATGTAAGCATCTAGAAAACCAAATAATCTGAATTATTATTTATCATTTCCCCCCTTAATTCAGAATCTTCAAACCTTCTTGACTCCAATCAAAATTCTCATCTCTTCATGATTTGTCTTCGCTAATGCTTTGGTAAGGATATCTGCTTTTTGCTCCTTACTACAAACATGAAGTACTGTAATCTCTCCATTTTCAACACATTCTCTAATGAAGTGATAACGTATATCTATATGTTTGCTATGCCCATGGAACACTGGATTCTTCATCAGATCTAATGCTGATTGGTTGTCAACAAACAAGGTAACATGTGGTACCTTTTGTTTTGTTATCTCAGTCAGGAGTCGGTGCAATCAGATACCTTCACAAGCTGCCTGAGTTGCAGCCATAAATTCTGCTTCACATAAGGACAATGCCACAACCATTCACATAGAATGCCATTCCTCCTGTGATTTTTCTGTCATTCACATCATTTGCTAGATCGCTATCTGAGTAACCTGTGACGTTTACTCTGCTTTCTCTTTTCGTGTAAGTCAAACCATGATCGAGAGTGCCTTTCACATATCTTAGTATTCCCTTTAATGCTTGTAGATGCTGTTCAGTTGGCTTCTCCATGAACCGACTAACTACTCCGACTGCAAATGAGATATCAGGGCGTGTATGAGTCAAGTATCTTAAACCTTCGACTATACTTCTATACTCGGTGGGGTTCACTAATTCTCCTTCTCCTTCTTTGGTGAGCTTCAGTTTGTGCTCCATTGGACTCTTAGTGGGGTTGCAGTCCATCATTCGAGTCTTCTTTAAGATGCTTTTGGCATAAGCTTCTTGCTTCAGTGTTATACCTGTTTCCTTTTGGCTTACTTCAATTCCCAAATAATAGGTTAGAAGTCCAAGATCACTCATCTCAAACTTGGCTTTCATATCTGTTTTGAAAGCTTGAATACTTTTGTGACAACTTCCAGTTACTAATAAATCATCAACATAAACTCTGATGATTAAGACATTTTCACCTTCCTTCTTCGTGTAAACAGAGTATTCTTGAGCACATCTGGCAAACCCCAAGCTTTTCAAATACTTATCTAAGCAAGCATTCCATGCCCTTGGTGCTTGTTTTAGACCATACAATGCTTTTGATAGCTTGTACACTTTATTGATTTCATCCTTCTTCGTGTACCCTTCAGGTTGAGACACGTACACCTCTTCTTCCAGAGTACCGTTCAAAAAAGCTGATTTCACGTCAAGATGATGTACACGCCATCCATTTGAGCCTGCGAGAGCTAGGATGACGCGTATGGTTTCGATCCTTGCCACTGGTGCATAGACTTCGTCATAATCAACTCCTCGTTTTTGGACATACCCTTTTGCCACAAGCCTCGCTTTGTACTTCACAATCTTTCCGCTTGGATCTCGTTTCACTTTGTACACCCATTTTAACCCTATAGCTTTGTGATCCTTAGGGAGATCGACCAAACTCCAAGTCTTGTTCTTCTCAATTGATGCTAATTCAGCATTCATAGCTTCAATCCACACTTTTCTCTTGCTTGCTTCCGTGTACGAGACTGGCTCGTCATCATTGCGAATCATCATTAATTCTTCAATTTCTTCAGTTTGGTCGTATAAGTCTGTGAATAAGCGGAATCGTTTGGGAGAACCACCGCCTGTGGAGCTTGAGGCGGAGCTTGGAGACGGAATAGGGGAATTTTGGGTGATCGGTGAATTGGGTGTATTCGATAAGTTGATGGGTATATTTTGTGAGTTTATCGGGGAGTCTTGTGGAGAGTTTATGGGCTGGAAACTTTCTTCGGTCTGATCACTGTCACTTTGTGGAGACCCAAGATTTTGTTTCGGTGTTCGTGGTTCCGACTCAGAATTTTCATTGTACAAGTCGTCTAGGTTAAAACCTTCGACGATGAAGCTCATACCTGGTGTGGCTTTAATTTTTGAACTCCTCTCGCACACCCAACCTTCTTGTTCTTCGAAAACCACATCTCTACTCACATATATATTTCCGGTGTCCGGATCAACCAATCTATATGCCTTTGATCCCTTCTCAACTCCCAGATGAACCAATCGCTTACTTCTTTCATCTAGTTTTGTCAGGTGGCCTTTGGAGACTTTCATATGTGCAACACAACCAAACACCCTAAGATGTTCAACATGTGGCTTTCTCCCTGTCCATATTTCGTATGGAGTTGTGTCTTTCAATGCTTTCGTGTGAGCTCTGTTTAGAACATAAACAGAGTGATTCATAGCTTCACCCCATAACGTGTCTAGCATTTTCATGGTTTTCAAATTACACCTAACCATCTACAATACCGTTCGATTTCTTCTCTCCACCACCTCATTTTGCTGTGGAGAATATGGGGATGTGTAATGTCTTTCCAACCCTGTTTCCTTGCAGTATGTGGTGAATTCTTTTGACAAAAGATCACCACCATGATCAGTTCTGAAAACTTTCATCTTCTCCCCGGTTTCAACTTCTACTAAGCTCCTGAAGTTCTTAAAGACTTGAAGAGCTTCATCTTTTGTCTTTAGCAGATAAACCCACATAACTCTGCTATAGTCATCAACTAACAACATAAAGTACCTATTTCCAGATGCTGTAGGGGGTGATACTGGGCTGCATAAATCGCCATGAATTAGTTCAAGCTTCTTTTTTTCTCTATAATTCGTGTGTGTAGGGAATGGACTCCTTGTCTGTTTTCCCACGAGGCACCCTTCACAAGGTTGTTGAGGAATGTTTAGTTTTGGCATTCCTTCAACCAGCTTCTTCTCCGCCATGTATTTCATTGAATTGAAATTTATATGACCCATTCACATATGCCACAACCATGTTGGATCACCTATTCGAGCGGTTAGACACATCGAATTGACTTCTTCCAACTCTATATTGTACAGTCGATTTGGAGATCTTCTAACCTTCATCAACAACTTCCCTGTTGCATCATGGACCCATAAGAATGGATCTTTGATCGTGATTTCATCACCACCCTCTGCTAACTGTCCCAAACTTATGATGTTGCTACATAAGTCTGGAATGTAATAGACTTCATTAAGCTTTCGATGTTCACCATTCTTACATTGAAATACGACTGAACCTTTGCCTTCGATCTTTACCTTTGATTCGTTTCCAAACTTCACGTAGGCATGAACAGTCTGATTCAAGTCACGAAACTTATCTTTATCACCGGTCATGTGATTAATGGCTCCTGTGTCGAGATACCAGATACTTGATCGCTTCACCTCATCATCCCGTTTTCTCAACTCTGGGAATACATTTTCTTCATTTAAGGAAACTTCACCATTGTCAAACGAAGCTAACAATAGTGCTGGCTCATTGGCATCTTGTTTGCGAATCAAGTTGTTTTCTTGTCTTCTTTCACGTCTTGGGTTTGTACATTCTGCTGCATAGTGGCCGAATTCTTGACAATTGTAGCATTGGACCCTACTTTTATCTTGATTATTTAAAGTGCTACGGTATCCATCTTTCTAGGAGTGTGATCCACCCCTGCCACGACCACTACGACCACCACGACCACTGCTGTTTCCTCCTCTTCCTCTGCCTCTGCCTCACGAACCTCCAAATCCGCCACGATTTGATTTAGACTTGGAGTCACCTTCTCCCTTCTTCTTATTTCTCTCTGACCACTCTTGGTGTGTCAAGAGAAGTTTTCGATCATCATTATCACCATGGCCTCTCATTCGTTCTTCATGTGCTTTGAGCCTTCCGATCACTTCTTCCACTGTCATATTGTCTAGATCTCTAAATTGCTCAAGTGTTGAGGCGATTTGGAGAAATCTGCTTGGTACCGCCCTTAACAACTTCTTTACCACATATGACTCCTCCACCGTGTCTCCCAATGCTCGCATGGTACTCACGATATTGTTCACCTTCACAGCGAACTCATCCACTCCTATGGATTCCTTCATGTTCAGTGATTCAAACTTAGCCTTTAGAGTTTGAATTATGGCGGTCCTCACTCTTTCTTCTCCCATAAACTGTGTCTTCAAGGCTTCCCATGCTTCATTGGATGTTTTCTTTTCTGCCAATCCAAGTAGCAAATCTTCTGGAATGCTCTGATAGATGGCCGCCAGAGCCATCTTGTCTTTTTTCACATCTACTGCCGTGTTTGTAGTTCGTGGCTCAACAGCATCCCACACACCTTGGGCTTGCATGAACACTTTCATCTTGATCGCCCATGCAACATAATTCGTTCTTGACAACATCGGATAGTGGAGGGTGACCTGTCCATCCTTTTCACCATTGTTTCCTGCCATCTCTTCTCGAGATTGGTACTTGGGCATAAACAACAATATAACCCCTTTTTTTTAAATATGGGGACCAAAAGACAATTTTTTTGAAGTTGAGGAAGTAAAATGGACCTTTTTAGAAGTTCGGGGTTAAAACTAAACTTTTTGGAAGTTCTGGGGCTAAAATAAACTTTTACAGAATTTCAGGGTTAAAACTGAACTTTTTCAGAAATTCTGGGGCTAAAACAAACTTTTACAGAATTTCGGGGTTAAAACTGTAATTTTTTGAAAGTTCAGGGGCTAAACTGCAATTTTCTGAAAGTTTAGGGCTAAACTGTATTTTTCTAAAAGTTCAGGGGCTAAACTGCAATTTTCTGAAAGTTCAGGGGCTAAACTGCAATTTTCTGAATGTTCATTGGCCTGTTTTGCAGTTTCTGAAACTTCAGGGACCTGTTTTGCAATTTCTGGAACTTCAGGGGCTATTTTGCAATGCATGGAACTTCAGGGTCTGTTTTGCAATTTCTGCTACAGTGTCGTTCTCCGGCGAACTGGGTCACTATTCAGGCCAAACTTTGACCTGACGTTTGGAGGTCTTCCGGTGGTCGAAAAATTCCGAAAAATATATATTCGGAATCCTGAGAGCGAGACCTTTTCAATGGTGTGCTCGGAAATTAATTTAGAGACAAAAACGTTTTGACGAAAAACAAGTGGCTGCCCAGAAGCTACTCTATAGCTCTGATACCAAGTGTTGGGAAGAAGGAGTGTTTATAGATATCTTAGGAGTGGTATAATGTTTCAAGTTCTTGCATGGCTATTTATAGCCAAGTTTATTATCTACCAACTAATTTAAAAAACATTTATTTGACTTTGAATATTTCAAACTTTCAGAAATCTAACAAGGATGTTGTAAGCACTTATGTAAGCATCTAGAAAACCAAATAATCTGAATTATTATTTATCACTCTATAGAACCATAAGACAACATCACTTGACCTAAACCACTACTCTAAACTTTTACACTTTTGTATTTTGGAATGTTTGTTCAAAAGATATAATTTTTTTCTGCAATTATTGACTTATCGATTCTCTTTGACCAAACTCACACGTCTTCATAACTATATCATTTCTTGATATGTTTATTCTACTGTAAATGGTGGTAATGGGTACTCTGTATGTTGTCATGTTTCTTGGTGAATTCAGGAAGGTATTCTGCAATATTTTGTGCTATATCACTTGTAAGTTCTAAAAATTCAAAGGTGAATATCCTTCTTTCTTTTTGGTTTTCTTTCTAGACATGCGTTCTGAATTTGATTTCTATAGGGTATTAACCTGATACTAATATATGACATCACTAACTTTTGAATTTAAAATACGCAGTATGGTCATCTTCTTTATAAGATC
Organism: Cichorium intybus; assembly: GCA_023525715.1. Taxonomy (NCBI): domain Eukaryota; kingdom Viridiplantae; phylum Streptophyta; class Magnoliopsida; order Asterales; family Asteraceae; genus Cichorium; species Cichorium intybus. Next base: position 60,040,572 of record CM042014.1, read on the forward strand.
AATAGATATAATTAGAGATGTTAACGTGTTACACCTTTTGTTGGGGTTTTAATTAATTTACCCATTTTGTATAGTTTTTAATATTTAATTTCTTACTTTACATGTTAAAAGAAATGAAAGTTGCTTTTTATTCGTCTTAATCTGCCACTGCTATTGAATACCATGAATTTTGTTTTTTTGTTTTTTGTTTTTCAATATGTTGTACATATTCATTAGCCTTCTTTTAATATAAACTAGTGGGACCCCGTGCTCCGCACGGGTTCGGAATCACTGGAGCACGGGTCCTCTTAAGTAAGGGTCGAGGCCACCTCTAGTTTGAAAACCTACAATTTGTCTTAATTTGACAACCCAAATACTTTAAACAACAGAATTAAACTCACATCACTTGAAATTAATTTGCATTCACTCCTAAGAGGGATGTTCAATAATGAAGTTTGCAGATGGCGATGCACGTGGAAATGTCAGTAATAGCCAGAAGCTTCTTGATTCCAGGAAACAAAGGAAGAATTGCAATCAAAGCATCACCATGTCCCACAGGTTCTGTTCATATAAATCAAACATGTAAAATATAAAATTAAAAAAAATATATATACAAAATGACTCAAATTAATGTAATTCATAAAACTATAAAAGTAAATTATGGTTACCACAATCATCACGACAATTTTCAAATATTGGATTTTCCGGTTCTTGTAAAACCCAAGAGCAACAACAATTGATCACAATAAACTGCAGAAAAATTTGTTTAGATAGACAAAATCTGATGTCAAATAGAATAAACAAAAAAAGAAAACATCTTTACCTTCCAAGATAGACACCATCGCCTAAAAAGATGACACCAATGAAAGTTGAGATCACAATTCCTATTGGATGAAACATAGCAACAAAAACTGGACCTCTCCTTTTTACACACCATGCTTGAACCATGACTTGAAAAGCAGACCCAAAAATCCCCTATCTGTTTTAGTCAAATGTAAATTATGTTTGAGAAAAAGTGAAGGAATTTAGCAAAAAGAAAAACTTACCGAGTAAATGATAGAAAGCAGCCTTATTTTAGGCCTTAAACTAAAAGAACTCAGGTCAGCTTCTACAATGAAAGAAGCTAGAGCTGACTATCAAACTGGGTACTTGGTGGCATCGATCTCGTCGACGGTCCCAACCGCCACTCCTGTTGTTCCAACCACCGCCGCCACGTACACCGCCACCACCGCCGCCGCTATACCCTGACCTGAAGTCGTTTCTGGGAGCGGGAGCAGCCCAGCGGTTGTAAGTTTGACATGGACTCGAACATCAATTGTGTCTGTGCAAACAAAGATTATTGTCAATTCACACACTCGATCCTCAAAACCAATTTTTCTTGTTTTAAAATTCAAAGATCAATCATGTTTCATGCAGTAAAATATATAAAAGATCGATTGAAGAAATGGGGGCCAGACAATAACCTTTCTAGATCTAGTATGCATAAGAGCAGCAGTAAGTTCGGCTTCTAACTCTGCCATGTCACTCACAGAGAACTTACTCGGTTCTTCATCAAGCCTGTGAATGTGTGAGCTGAAGTTATTACACATGTCAAATACACACATATATATGATTTGCATACCTTCTCACAGACTGTAAAAGCTCTTTGCATGTTCTGAATTTTGTGCTTCCCTGATTAAACAGACATTTGTATTTTATACATCATAAATTATGCAATCTTTTAGCAAAACTCGGTACCATTACTTACTGGATCATTGGAAGCCGCTTCTTGGGTGGTTTGCTGTTCTGTATGAAGGCAGTTGTTTTGATACCTAGAAATCATGGGCTCCATACTGCACACGATCGCATTGAAGTCCAATAGTTAGTTGCAACGTTAAAAAAGGGAAAATTACATTGAAAGTACAATTTCATTCCGATTGCAGATTATTGTGCCCCTAGAAATCTTCATTCCGATTGCAGATATATCGTACAGTTTGAAAGCCTAAAGGTTATTGCTCCGTATATAATAATAGTAACATAATATTGAATAAAATACAAAACGATGGCTGACCTGTCGGTACCCGCCGCTGCAATATTCATACAGCTCGCCACCGGAGGAGACGATGACAACGGCGACGTCTGCATCGTGGAGATCAGAAAGCCGCCGTGCATTCTTATTCAATTCTGCTTTCCGCTTTGAAAACGCCTTGTCTTCGATTCGCTTCATCTCAAACTTCCTCCGCCGTGTAGTTCCACCGCTCTCCAAATGAACCTCTTGGACCTAAGTTTTGCAGTTCCGATGGCCATTTTAATCGGATGGTGGATTAGAAACCCTAACCGACCGACATCTGCAAATCAAACAAACATTGTCAAATCAAGAATCAAAGTTCTAAATTATAATTTACAAATACAAATTAATTTCCCAAGGAAAAAAACAAAATTATATTTATACCTGTAGAGCAACATCCGCATGCCAGATGACAGCATTTCGTTTTTTCATTTTGATATAAACCGTGGCTGTATGACTGTTTGAAAGACATTATAAAAGATGAATAAATTCAGATAAAAGATGAATAAATTCAAAACTCCATTTTACCTCTAGTTGCATACATGATTGCTGAAGTAGGGTTTAACAGAATAGCCTCGGTTAGATTTTTTTTTTTTAGAAGCCGACAAATATTTTAATGGTCTCACCAGAGGGTACTCGACCCCGCCACCCAGGGCGGTTGGCGATTACCATAGGCGCAAGGCCTTTTCCCTCGACCATGCCTCGCCTCAGGGAAAATCCCCCACAGGGGCTTGGAACCAGGTTTGAACCCGGAACCTCACCCCACATGGGTATATAACCCAATGCCTCACCCAGCTAGGCTAGAGATCCTTGGCACAAAGTACAATCTAAGAATTAATACAATCTAAGAATAGCCTAGGTTAGATGGTCGATAACTTCCTCTACGTTACCTTTTTGTCACAAAGTACAATCTAAGAATTAATGCAATTTCAAATAAACTATAAGTTTGATATTAGATCTGATGGTTGTGACAAAATAGGGCTACAATTTGCATATAAAGAAAAAGGGATATGAACAGACCACTGTCAATTGCTTCCATGTCCTTAGCTTTTGCTTATTGGGAAGCTTCACGTTTTTCATCAGAGACCTCAACAGAAGAATCTGACATCTAAAATGTTTAAATGTTTAATTTTAAACAAAATTCGTCAATTAAAACTCCAAAAAAGGGAATTAAAAACAAAGTAAGAGCATTTGTGGAGGATCATTATCAGGCTCAATGGTTTGACCTTCAAACGGGGAAATCAAGAAAATGAGGAACTGAAATAGGGTATGAAGAAAGATGGGTGGGTGGGGTGGGGTGGGGTGGGGTGGGGGGTCTCATCTGGTTCTAGGTACATCAAAATATCGAAATTATAGAGAACCAATATAAGAAGACAGACTTGAAAAACAGCGAGTGCAACAAATTAGTGAAGCTTGAGAGTGAGTTGGTGGCATATGCATTTCTAGCAACCCAAACCTCCCAGCAACCAGAGAAGATAAAACTACCCTAAAAATCCCATTTTAGATTTGATAGAACTGCCTTGCAAATAATATCAAATTAAGCAAAGAATCCCAATTTTATGATTTATAGAGAATTGATGTAAAAATGAACATAAATTATTTTATGTTAACCGTCCAATTGAGACTATTGTTTATTCGACTACATTAGCAAAATAATGACATAAGACTTACCATATTAAATCCTAACTTATTATAATTTCGTCCTCGTTTATTTATTTATTTTTTTCGTTCAATTTCCCAAAGTGTGACGTCATTTTCTTGATTTTTTTCCTTTTTGAAATTTTATGCCACTTATTTTACTAACTGGCGTTAAAGAGAAAAATACCCCTTCGAGTCATCATGTGCAGCAGCCAAGTTATTTTTTGTTTACTTTAAGTTATATGAAAGTACATTGCTATTTCTCGCACTTTAACATAACCCTGAATCCAGATCATTCACGTCTAATAGAGATCTTTGAACATGTGTGTTTAAAATTCAATGTGTTATTTAGAAAAATTATATTGAAACCCCATAACAAAGTTGTTTTGATGTTTATTAAGGTATGACCTAATTACTGATTAAAAACTATATAATCAAACAAAAGATATTCGAAAAGCATATAGAAACATGTAAATATTTTATAAACATATAAAAATAATAATAATAAGTTCAAGAGACTTCTTATCTCATTTCCACCACACATAAGAGACGCGCCAATGTAGGTGCAGTGTAAAATATTGTGACTTTATATCTGTCAACAATGTCCCAACAACGTCCACAATCTGTGTAATTAGGAACCTGCATGTAGCATTAAAAGGTCAAACACAAATAATAGCAACATACTTACATATATTTATTTATTATAGCATCATACTTTCTTTCCATCAATGTTCTTTGGAAAATCTAATCATATACAACAATAGTATCCAAACACAGAAACCTCATTGCTATAATAGGTAAATTTTCAAAGTATGTATGTCTCGATACAATACCGTAAGTGGTAGATCTTTCAAAATACAATGTCTTCATAAGAAATATATGGAAAATAAAAGAAAAATTAAAATGACCAACTTACCCCTTCATAAAGTATAACTGTTGCTCCATTAAGCAGAGGTCCATAAGTAACATAAGTGTGTCCAGTAATCCAACCACAATCAGCTGTACACCTATAATTTAGTAAAATTCATATCATCATTAGAGTACAGGTTGGAATTTATAAATATTCTTTTTTGTAACTATTTAACTGAATTAGTACCAATATATATCAGAATCTTTATAGTCAAATGCATATTTGAATGTTGTTGCAGTGTATATCATATAACCTCCTGTAGTATAGTATGCAGAACACCCTATCAAATGCACCACTATTTATTAATCATAAAATCTCAACCAAATATTAAAAAAAATCAAATTTATTAAAAAAATTAAATACCTTCGGCTTTCTAGTGCTTACACTAGTATAAAGAAGAAAAAGTGGACCCTCTCACTCTGCATCTACCAACTCCACATCACACGTAGTAGAGCATTTAGGAACAACATCCTGCAAAAAAAAAAGTTAACGCACATGATCATATAATAATATCTTTGAAAATAAATAGTTTACAAATAATATTACTACCTACCACCAAACATCTCTTCCCTTTTGCCATTTAGTATCTTCTTTCTTCATGCCAGGTTCATTTTCGTATGTCAAGCATGAATATATTTTATCACATAGAATATCTAGTTTGTCACCTAATGAAGCCTGATGACAAATTGTCAAATAAATGACAAATATACCCATGACCCACCTACAGATACTCCATTTTGAGATGATTCTAGAAGTGCAGCATCAACAATGTCTTTAAGATTGAGTACTTTTTCCCTCTTTTAACCACATTGAAAGTTACCACAGTCTTTGGTTTGCAATCCATGATTCTTTGAAAAGGCGATTCTGAAGAGTATCCAGCAAAAACAACCTGAAAGTCAAATGTAAATCAGTGTCATAATCATTAAATAAAATTATATAAACAGTAATTATACAAACCTGAAGATGTCGAATCGAACCCTAGGTTGATTGCAGCTCCGATAGGGGATGGAGGGTCTGTGAGGGTGAAGGAAGGTCGGTTTTTGAAGGATTAGGGTTTGGGAAGCCATTAGAGATACAAAAGAAGAAGATCAGGATGAAGCCATTATCGCACATCAAGTGGTCATCGATGTAAGCCTGCGACGACATCCTCTCCCGATTATCGCTGGATTTGGAGTTCTAGAATCGTGGGGAGAGGGGAAGAACATCGGGTTGAGTCGCTACGTCAAAAGGGAATGCGCTACTTGTATAATAAGATCCGAAAACAACGATTCACCCGAAATAGTGAGAACGGATCCACAAAGATCCGTGTGACACCAAAAAAAAAAAACCAGGGCAAAAAAAAAAACGTACATGAAGGAAGCATAAATGAGTAAAATGCTATAAATGATCTAATAAGAATAAAAGCTGAAAGTAAAATGCTATAAATGAGTTGTTGCTCAAATAACAGTGCCTTAATAAGAAAGAGTTTAGAAGCATATGATATAATACAAAAACTAAATGGAAGTACATTGCTTATTCTTGCATTTAACTGTTATTCAAAACTCTAACTTATCATTAAAATGACCAAAATAAAGAGCGGCTTATCACAAAATGACCAATTTTGGTAAAAACTATCACAAAATTATCTTTTTTCACTTTTCATTTCGTAAAGTAAGAACAATTTCATAAAATAGAAACAAACTCACAAAATAAAAACAATTTGGCAAAACGGAAACAAATTTGGAAATTAAAAAAATGTAGTCGATTTTTTTTTGAAATGGTCAAGGAAAAAAAATTCAAGAAGTAGTGGATAACCCTTGTTTAACACTAATTAAATAAACAGAAAAATACCATGAAAGTTAAAGTTGTGAAAATCACTTTTAAAAAACACAGATGCCACTAAGAGCTCACCCACCATAACCCATGGGTGCACCATATGGTCCCGCCTGCCTCCATGGCCAGGACCAGGTGAGCTTGTTGCATATAACCCCTAGGAGGCGGTGGGGGTTGGGGAGCCATTGGTGGCTGTATGTCAGCATGATTTTGTGGACCCTGCCAGTCACGATCATGGTGGTCCCGCCTGCCTCCATGGCCATTGTTAAGATAGGGATCTCCATCACCATGAGGACGAGTTCCAAAGTTATTCCTCCTCCTAGTTGATGAATGATCATTCATAGCATTCGAGTGGCCCATTAGTCTTGGAACAAAACTGTTGCCATTGTAGGGTGACTGCTCTCTTACAGAAGTATCCATCATAGCCGGTACAAAGCCACGGTATGGCATTTCATAGAGAGGGAAACGTGGCATTGGTGGTGGTGTTGGTGGCTGTGGTGGCGGAGGTGGTGGTCGGTTATAGCCACCACCTGCACCTCCATCTCGTTTTGTTGGCCTTTGTCGGGTAGAGTGGCCATGGTTTTGATTAGAGTGGTGGTTAGCATTAGGTCTAACAGGTCTCTGTGGCTGTTGAGAAATTACAGGTGCCTGTAGAAAAACAAATAACCATGAACGATCAGTAAACTCGAAAACAATTGATTTTCTTCTGAATTTGGAAGTATAAGTATCGATTGTATGTAAAATAGAAGATTTACAGAGAAGATGTATTTGATTTTATAAGTTAAGAATCAAAAAACATTATGGAACCTGAGAGATAGCGACCGATCCATCAGATGTAGGTTTAGAAGATGACTCCGACGAGAACGACAGCGATTTCGGTAATGCTTTAGTCAGTTCTGAGAGCGCAGGCCAGGAAGCAGCGCCCATCGCTCTCAGGCCAGGAAGCAGCGCCCATCACAGGCGTAGTACTACCCTCAACGACGCCGTTTGGCGAGGGTTTGTTCCAAGCCGACTTCTTTACACCAGTCGCATTACCATTATTACTACCCTCAGTCACCTCCGGATGCGTCTCCACGACCGCCGCCGTCTACGGCTCCGTTACCGTCAACTTATCAGAAACCACAATGTTTGGCTCCGGCAAAACAGACGATGGCCATGCAGACGGAGAACACGGAGCGACAGGCTCTCGCTCACCTCCTCCACGAATGACTTGAGCCCAGGGCGAAAATGAAATCAAAACAATTGAAAAAGGAAGCAATACCAGAGCGTGACCGAGATTGACGGTGGTCGAGGCCATGATGGGTTAAAAGATAAACCGAAAGAGAAAGAGATTACCGGTTAGGGCTCCTAATACTTGAAATTTGATCTTCCTCATCTGTGGGTTGTCTCATCGATTACTTGGGAGGCTGAAGCTGGCTTGGTGGTGCAGATCTAGGAGAAGAGAGTTCCGATGAGGCGTAGAAAGGAAAGGATCCGATGGCGGTGAATGTGAGGAGGGAGGAAGGTGTAGGAAGCAGTGGGAGAGGGTCTTGATGTAAAGCGGTGGGAGAGGGTGTTGATGTAAAGTGATACTATCCACGAAGCAAAAAAAAAAAAAAAACCAGTACGCAAACAAAAAACGTTACACCGGATTACGTTTTGAAAAATTACGGCTTTTAATATATAGATAAATGTTATGTAAACTTGTAGCAGTGTGGATGACATGGCACCTTAGAACGTCCAGAAGGTTTGCAACTGCTACCCCTTAACTTTATGAGACATGTTTAATGAATTGAATATATATTTATCATGGACCGCTTAAGTTTAAAACATCAAGTATATTTTTAACTAAAGATTTAACAAGAAAGAAAAAAAGTATTGAATATTCACTTACAAACTAAATTTTAAAGACAGTTCATGGCATGCCTAAATTTAAAAATTGCATGAATTACGATAGTACTTCACAATAGTTTGGATGAGGGAGATGGTCTCTCAAACGGTCGTATTAAGCACCTGCTCTGAATGGATAGACTCATATAGATTTCAAAGATGGTATCCCTCTTTGCTTTCCCTGTTTTCATGTTCCAAACGGTCGTATTGTTATGCTTACTTTATAACCTCCATATCAAGTGGAGATATGTTTTATGGAATATTAATTTCTCAATAACCAAACTCTTATTTTTAATAATTATAATAAAGTAATTTAATATCAGTTACATTTTTGCTTATTTCTCTATAGATTAAAAAAATCCGTGAATGTATTTATATAAAAGTATTGTACCTTTTAAAGTGATTATATACTAAATTTATTTATGACGTGTAACTTTTTAACGATACAAATGATTTGTATAATCTACCTCAAAATTATTGCTCATATTCTAACAAAAAAAATTTGTTGTATTACGTTATAAAATCGCAATACCTTATTTACAAGAGTTTGGTTTAATATTATAACACAAAACGAAGCAACAATTATTGTATTATCTCTATGAAATGTTTCCATAAAAAGATACAAATCGCCAAAACCAAACCAGGTGTGTAAGATGCTTTTGTGTTGGTCGACAAGTAACCTCTCATAGTCTTTAAGAGAAAGTTAATTAAAATGTTTTTCTCACTATGTCATATGATATTAGGGAAAGTAACCTCTCATACAAATTTATGTTTTTCTATTATAATATCTGACTTTTGGTGTCTTCCATTGCAATGTTTTTGGTTATCTTTTAAATGTTTTTTTCTCACACTGTCATACGATATTAGGGAAAATAGGTTTACTTTTGTTTTTGGACATTAATTGATAAAATGAAAATGCAAAAATTGGTGTATGTCACCCTTGGATGCACTGTTTATGGTTGCAAATGTAGATTGTCATGTGATGTCATATGTTCAACAAAATGCTTGGTAGAGCATCACATATATTTAGACGTAAAATAATAGATGATGCAGGATAGCCATCCTAATGGATCCTTATCAATTCCATTTTTGTGTTTATATATATATATATATATATATAAACACAAAAATGGAATTGATAAGGATCCATTAGGATGGCTATCCTGCATCATCTATTATTTTACGTCTAAATATATGTGATGCTCTACCAAGCATTTTGTTGAACATATGACATCACATGATATATATATATATATATATATATATATATATATATATATATATATATATATATATATATATATATATATATATATATATATATATAGAAGAGGGACACCTTAAAGAGCTATAGTTGATCTATATATCACAAAAAATATCAACTTAACTTTTTTTGTTACCTGTATGGATTTGACAAAGAATGCTTGAAGAGAAATGAAATATCAAAAGATCCCAAGGATCACACCCTAAAAAAGCAATGAACTTTACGTCTCATCCAAAATAGCATTATGCTTTTATCCTTTAATTGAAGCTTGCATTTGTACGTAGTTGTTCTTATGAAAATCTTGCATCCCCCATCCGTTATGTAACTCACATGAAGGGGTTGAAAGAATGTTACGTTCCAACTATTTGGATAATTAGTTCATGGTGCATATAGATTACCATAAATAATGTGAAGGGTAGAAAGTATGATGCTCTCAAGCAAAGAATGTATTCAACTACACCCTTTCTGTATTTAAGTTCCATAATTTCTTATTCCTTTGATTTGACTATATTTATTGGGTGTTAGTGTTGGTTGAGTCAACGCCTTAGTTTTTTGTAAAATCTTGGAAACTTTGATTGCATATTTCTTATAGCTTCAATACTATAATTCTTTAATTCTGCGGTGCCATTTCAAATTATGTATGTTTATATAGAAACCTCGATTCGAGTGTACGACACTGACAAAGAAATCAACACATGTGGTCGAATTGTGATTACATGTGGTCGAACATTAGAGCTGTGCGAACCACTTTCTTATCTAAAAGCAAGCATCAAGAAATAAACAAATTCAACACCCTGTACCCCCCCCCCCCCCCCAATTCAGCGCCCGCCGCATTATACGGGTACACCACTAGTTTATATAATATAAAAGTCTAGCAAAGTTCATAACATTAGTAAAGACGACAAAATACGGGCAACACTCAATTCTAAAGGCAAAGGTAAAATAATTCCCTCCTGTAGAAGCCGAAGTATTAAGAGGGCGTTTTAGAAAAAACATTCACGAGTATTTTTAAATTCCAATCAATAAAATTCACAAAATTGTCTGCACATGAACACCCAAAGTTGAACAATGTTTTATAGAACTAGGGGTAATACCCCGCACGTTGCTGCGGGTATTTTTTTCAATGGTTTACTAAAGTAATAATTTGTAAAACATAATATAAACTCTTTTTATACGAAGGATAGACTGTATTAATAAATTATTTGTTGTCGCCAAATATTCTAAGTAAATTGCGGAATAAGAAAGATTGCGGAAAGATAAGTTCCGAAACTGGGAGGTTTCGGAAGAGGACAAGTCCGAAGACTTGAGTGGATTTGCGGAATGATAGAAATACAATGAGTGCTTAGAAAATATCGATAGCTCAACAATAATTAAAGTGCATAAACAGTTAGATAACTTGTAATGTAAAGACAGGAAGATTATGGTGCTAGAAATGTAAAGACATGAAGAAATGCAGATAAGAACAAAAGAATTGATGGAATGAAAGAGAGTATATTGATATATGTCAAAGTGTTACAATTTGTCTCTCAAACTCATGATGACTGAAGATGGACATGGTCTTCCTTTTGTAGACTAAGGGAGGACCTTCGGATAAAGACCTATGGACTGAAGAGCAGACAACATGTCTCTCTTCAGTCAGACAGGAAGGATAAGACTAATATAATAATACAATGTCAGACTAGGGTGGCTTATCTAGAATAAAATAATACACTAAGTACAAGATCATGTGGAAGAGTAAGAGGATTTACATTATATATAAGGATATAAGGATTTGATTAGTATGCTCTTACTGGTCACTGTTTAAGCCAAGGATATACTCATATTCATTTTGGAGCTATAAGGCTAGCCCTTACTTTTCATGGTAGAAAAGGCCTCCTAGCCTACTCTCGAATAGCCCTTGTTGATACTAGATTTGTTGAATACCAACATGCCTGTATTGGTACCATTCAAACAACTATAAATATGGGCACAATATTTGTCACTTTCTACCCGAATTTCAACATGCCGCTCAATGATCCTTCCTTGTTTGCAGCTCTAAAGGCCCAGATCCAAATAGGTGGAACTCCTCAGGTGAATACCTTTCAAGAAACGTTTCACTACCAAATGGTGTATCATGTTCAAAATCATTCTTTGGACATTATGGCCCCTAGACATGACAACTCAGGAGATGCTCTGTTCCTTGATGTTGATTCAAGTACAACGCCAACTTGTACCTATGTTCCTAGACAATTATCTAGAGAAGAGCTTCTCAAGCTTCTTCCTGAAAAATGGGTCACAAATTATGAACAGATTCATCAAGCTCCAATCCAGAGCACTACAACTCCGGATTTTGTTCGTCATGAAAATGGCCTTGTGGAAGTAAAGTTTTCTTCCCAACAATCTTTACAGCAAAAAGATATCTTTCCAACTATCCATATGGTCCAACCTTTATATACTCCCTCACAGGTCAAGCAAACTGAGGTCAAGCAAACTAATCACTGTTGGTATGATGTTTTAATTGCATAGATTGCTTAGACGAAGCATTTTTGGTCAAATATAATGATGAACCGATAAAGCAAGGAAAATCGCAAAAGACACTGAAGCAACGCTATGAATCAGGTGACACTTCAGTTGGACTACTTGGTGAACCATCAGGAAAATTTGACTACTATGTTCTATACAAGAAGTCACCTCCCAAACCTGATCCCCATCCTTTCAAAACTATACAACCCACAAGACTTTCCCCATACAACCAAACAACTTTATCCATCATCCACAAAGACCGTTTTCTCCCATCTCCAACCACACAGCCTCCTCCTGCAAGTTGTAACGTTATCTCCACCGATGCTTCCACTTCTGCATCCCAAACCTACAATGTTGAATTTCCTCCTCTAATTTTATTCAAAAATCACCAACAACGTACTAAGCATGAATGGAAAATCAAGAATCCTACGACGATCACGTCCACAGGAGTTGCTGCCTCTATCAGCACCGCAGAAGCTACTTTGAACTGGCAAAGTGAAAATGTTGTTGCTCAAAATAAGGTTCTCACTCAGATCCTTTCTCAACAACACAAATTCTCAAAAACACAAGAGGTTATTTTCTCAAAGGTCAATACACTCGAAGACTTGATTACTGAAGTTCGTGTTAAGTTACAACATCTTCATACTGACCTTCTTCAAATTGCAAAAACTTCAACCTCCCCACAAGTTCTGAATTCTCTTCTTCAGAAAGAAGCAGAAATGAAGTCTCTTAAGTCACAACTCATTGACTTAGAACGCCAACATAAACAGAAGAGACTGTCAACATTTGTTGATGATCCTTGGCGGTTATCATCAACACCTTTTGTCCGAAGCTCTTTTGAACCACAACCTCTACCGCTAACTCTTTCTCAAACGACTTCTCCTTCTATGTCCTTATGGTGATGAAGAAGATAAATTCAGAAAAATGAGAAAGGCACCCAGGGAATCTGCACCAAAACCATCTTTTACTAAACTTGAACAATCTTACCATGGATCATCATCCTCAAATACTCATGTTGTAGCCTCTTCCAAAGCGCCTGCCATTTTTCCTATTGTTCCTATCAACCCAATGGCTCTTTTTTATTCAAACCTTACTCTACCTACTAGTCCTTAGGTTCCCCCGCTTGTTGCTCCCATTCTAGACCCAACATCTCATTCTGATGACGAAGTTATTGATAATGAAGATCCTGAACCTAATGAAGAATTTGAGCATCTTTTCATGACAAAAAAAATTCAGAAATACATGTAGAAGATCTAGATGATACGGATGCTGATGAATCCTCTTCTACCCGAACTAGGCCATCTTTCACCAAGAAAGCTCCTAGATCTGATACTAAAATGTAGTTCACCTATGACAATATCCCTCCCACCAGATGGCGTGAACGATGTATTGAAATGCAAACATGGTGTGCAGCTGAGCTTCAATACTATTCAATGGATATGGTCATTAAAAGATTCCTTGCTAGAATCTAAGGTCGATTACGAGATTGTTATCTCAGCCTTGGTGAATACAGACAATTGACTTTAAAGAAAAGTCAATCTGCTGAAGATTTCATAAGTATCATCCATAATGAATTCATTAGGAGCCCTTTTGGGCACACTATCCAAGCAAGGGAAGAATTCATAAAAATGAAATGCTGTTCTTTTCAAAAGAAGGATCTTGAAAAACATTATGATCGGATGTCGCAACGTTTCTATTGCCTCCAAGGAATAGATGATGTTAACCTTAAAGGAGTTTTCCTAAACTCTTTTCCTGAATTTCTCTCAAGCGAAGCTCAAAAGTATTTGGAGTTCAAAAGTCACAGTGGCACAAACCTCCCTTGGTGAACTATATCAGTTAATCCTAAATGCCCTGTCAAAACTTTGCAACCAGCAAAAAGTCTTGGCTAAGTATGTAAAGGCTGGAAAAAAATCTTGGATCGGCATGTGATGATAGGCACCTACGAATCAAATGCAAAGATAAATCATCCCGTGACTGCTCTTTTACAAAAAAGAAGTCCCATTTCAAAAAATTCTCGAATTTTGAAGCCTCTAATCCAAAGACCAGGTTTTCTCGAAATACTTCCCAAAATCAAAAGAAATGGAAGTATATTAAGAAAAAGCCATTTCGAGGCCGCACCTCTGACAAATGTTTTATCTGCCACAAGCAAGGTCATTTTGCAAGAAACTGCCCAGACAAAAAACGATCTCAGTCACTGATCCAAGTTCTCAACCAAATAGAACCAGTTGACATTTCAGATCTGGAGTCTCTTTATTCCCTGGACGATGAACCAAATGATGACTCAATTTGGTCCTTTGCTTATCCTGACTACTCGTCAGACGAAGATGAAGAACCCAGCTTGCCAATATTCCATTCTTTCATGATAAGCCCACTTCTTCCTGCGCAACCAAATCCAAGTGTCAAAATTACCTAAACTCCCAAACTGATTCCTCCTGTCCTCCCTATCCGTATAAAACAACAAGTACCTTGGCATATACTTTGGGTTATATCGATGATATTCTCCTTTTTTCCCCCGATGAAAAATCTATCTTGGAATTGCTTTCGAAATTTCATTCATTGGTCAAACAATATGGGATTATGCTTTCCGAGAAGAAAATGGAAATTGGAGTTACTTCTATTGATTTCCTTGTCATGAAGATAAAAGATGGTGAATACTAGCCACAGCCCCATATCTCCCAAGAACTTCATAAATTTCCATATGAACTTCATTCGCCAAAAGAAATCCAGCAATTTCTTGGTATTGTTAATTACATGGCGGACGTTTTTCCTAAGTTGTCAACTCAAACTGTTTGGCTATTCCCCATGTTAAAAAAGAATCCGCCCACTTGGACAGTAAGACAAACTGTAGCTGTCAGAAATATTAAAAAGCTAGTCGATGTGATGCCTCCTTTAAAGATTCCTTCTGTCACTGACAAAAGAATCTTACAGACTGATGCGAGTGATGACTATTGGGCAGCAGTGTTACTGGTCGAATATGCGAAAGGTGGCAGATCCATTTGTGGATACAAAAGTGGCACGTTTAAACCATCTGAACAAAACTACCATTCCACGTTTAAAGAAATACTCGCAGTTAAAAGAGGAATAGAAAAATTCCAATTCCATCTAATCGGGTATGAATTTCAAATTGAAATGGACATGTCATCATTCCCTCGCATGCTCCAATTCAAACAAAAGATGCTTCCCGAGGCTCAAATTTTAAGATGGGCAAAATGGTTTTCCCAATGGAAATTCACAGTCAAACACATTAAGGGGACAGATAATCTGCTTGCAGATTTCCTTTCTAGACCAAAAGGGTATAAATACACGGACCCGTCACCATCCAAAGCCACATCCCACATTATCAGAATGGTTCTTCCAATTACCAACGTTTCTGATCAAGGGTCCTCTTCCTGCAACACTCCCCAACCTCCTACCCAAAACCCAGTCCCATTACCTCAATTACCAGAAGATATCATCGAGTCAATTACAGATTATACTCTCGTAGAACGATCATCCATCAACTACGTAACCTTCCGTGCCATACTCCTTCGTAGTCATGGTCTCTTTATGAAAGGTCTCAGAATCCATCCCACTTACCATTTCCTAAACGTTTTCCATATTCATGACCTATTCCGACTCCCAAAGGAAGCTCTGGTTTTCTTTTGGTACCTCTTCGAAAAGTATACCATTGCCATATCTTTCAATGCTGTCAAAATTCTTTCCTATATCTTCCACCATGAGTTCAACAAATGTGATGCACCAACGAAAAACCTCTTTACTCTTCTTCAATGGTTTCTCCCTGCTCATCAATGATCAAGATTACTGAGTCCTGGTAATACAAATTATGTTGTGATCATGTTCAGACGATCCATAACCTACCTCACAGCCGCTCTAGTTAGTCAGCCTCAACCAATTGCGTACCACTCTCCAATATCCTTTATCCATGAATGGTGTGACGTCAATCCAGCTAATGATTTTTGTTTCACAACAAACCCATAATTGTATACGAGAATGCGGAGTTCTCTAGCTCATGCTAACCAAGTTGATCCTGCTACAATTCCATCTTTTATCACGAATAAAGAAGTGGCATGGTCCTTTAAAACCCCAGACTCGTTACAATGGATAAGATCTCTTGATGTTTCGGTGAGAAACAATTTGCCAAGAAAATATGATTCTTCAGAAGAAAAAATGGCAGAAGGATTTTCTGGATCTGATTACATGTACATCGACGATCCAAACGACCAATCAGAATATGACACTACGCATATTGACCCATGGTCAGATGGATATGATGACGGATATGACGACCGAAGCTCACCATTTGATCCATATGAAGATGACCCTTCCCATGAAGATTCCCGCTGGAAGTAAAGACGACGGTTCCAATAAACGCCTTGTTTAATAATGTTTAATTATAGTTTAGTTTGTATCTTGTCACCGCTGATGTCATATGTATGTCATTAGATTAACTAGTCATGACAAGTTGTTTTATTTTATTTCCAAAAAGGTGTGGTTGTTATTGAAAGTTAGGCCTTTCCTTCAACTATAAAAGGAGGCTCCTCTTTCATTTGTAAGACACCAAACTATTGAGTTCTCTCTACAATACAATAAATATTATCTATCTCTCTTGTTCTTCATGATCTATCTCTCTTGTTCTTCATGTTCTTAGATATTTGTTCTTAGAATAATAGTTTCCTTCTTATGTTCTTATATACCATGCCCATGATATCATTGATATTAGTACAGATTTCCCAATAGACATCTCTACCACCCCGTGTTATCCAGACCCCTTTCTTACCGGTCTTCTATAGATCTACCTCAACTCCCCCCACACTATTGTATCAAAGGATCTTCTTGTTGGTTTTGATCTCTTACTCAAGCTACCAAACATGACATTTTGGGTTACGGGTGTCCGTTACAAAATTTTTTTTACTCCATGGAGTTCTATCCCGCAAATTTGCATGGCCACACCCTTATCCTTGGAAACCCTAAAACAGCAAATCATACAGTCATCATGTGCCTTGTCCCACACAGATTTCCTCGCTAAACACTCGTCCCCTCTTTGGTTAAACCCCTCTTTCTTTGTTTCCTTGCCATTCAAACAAAATAAAGATGTGAAACCTACAAAAGCTAGCCACCCTGGAATGAATCCTGACCATTATGAGCTAGCTATTCAAGAATGCACTGATTTATCAATCAAGGTATCATTGAGCAAACTACTTCTCTATGGGTATGCGAAGCTTTTTATGTGAACAAACGCAATGAACAAGCATGTGGAAAACTAAGATTGGTTATTAATTATCAACCTTTAAACCATTTTTTGGCTGATGATAAATTTCCACTTCCACAAAAGAAGACTTTGTTCCAATTTTTAGCTGATGCTAAAATTATGTCCAAGTTTGATCTCAAATCAGGATTTTGGCTATTGGGAATCACTCCTAATGACAGGCCAAAAACAGGTTTTTGCATCCCTAATAAACATTACCAATGGAAGGTCATGCCGTTTGGTTTGAAAAATGCTCCGTCTGTCTTCTAAAAAGCAATGATTCGAATTTTCGAGCCTATTCTTGCTAATACATTGGTGTATATCGATGATATTCTCCTTTTTTCCCCCGATGAAAAATCTCACCTGGAATTGCTTTCGAAATTTCATTCATTGGTCAAACAATATGAGATTATGCTTTCCGAGAAGAAAATAGAAATTGGAGTTACTTCTATTGATTTCCTTGGCATGAAGATAAAAGATGGTGAGTACCAGCCATAGCCCCATATCTCCCAAGAACTTCATAAAGTTCCAGAAGAACTTCATTCGCAAAAAGAAATCCAGCAATTTCTTGGTATCATTAATTACATGGCGGACTTTTTGCCTAAGTTGTCAACTCAAACTGTTTGGCTATTCCCCATGTTAAAAAAGAATCTGCCCACTTAGACAGTAAGACAAACTGAAGCTGTCAGAAATATTAAAAAGCTAGTCGATGTGATACCTCCTTTAAAGATTCCTTCTATCACTGACAAATGAATCTTACAGACTGATGCGAGTGATGACTATTAGGCAGCAGTGTTACTGGTCGAAGATGCGAAAGGTGGCAGATCCATTTGTGGATACAAAAGTGGCACGTTTAAACCATATGAACAACACCACCATTCCATGTTTAAAGAAATACTGGCAGTTAAAAGAGGAATAGAAAAATTCCAATTCTATCTAATCGGATATGAATTTCAAATTGAAATGGACATGTCATCATTCCCTCACATGCTCCAATTCAAACAAAAGATGCTTCCTGAGGCTCAACTTTTAAGATGGGCAAATTGGTTTTCTGAATGGAAATTCACAGTCAAACACATTAAGGGGACAGATAATCTGCTTACAGATTCCCTTTCTAGACCAAAAGGGTATAAATACACGGACCCGTCACCATCCAAAGCCACATCCCACATTATCAGAATGGTTCTTCCAATTACCAACGTTTCTGATCACGGGTCCTCTTCCTCCAACACTCACGAACCTCCTACCCAAAACCCAGTCCCATTACCTCAATTACCAGAAGATATCGTCGAGTCAATTGCAGATTATACTCTCGCAGAACGATCATCCATCAACTATGTAACCTTCCTTGCCATACTCCTTCGTCATCATGGTCTCTTTATGAAAGGTCTCAGAATCCATCCTACTTACCCTTTCCTAAACGTTTTCCATATTTATGACTTATTTCGACTCCCAAAGGAAGCTCTGGTTTTCTTTTGGTACCTCTTCGAAAAGTACACCATTGCCATATCTTTCAACGCTGTCAAAATTCTTTCCTATATCTTCCACTGTGAGTTCAACAAATGTGATGCACCAACGAAAAACCTGTTTACTCTTCTTCAATGGTTCCTCCCTGCTCATCAATGGTCAAGATTACTGAGTCCTGGTAATAAAACTTATGTTGTGATCATGTTCAGACGACCCATAACCTACCTCATAGCCGCTATAGTTAGTCACCCTCAATCAATTGCGTACCACTCTCCAATATCCTTTATCCATGAATGGTGTGACGTCAATCCAGCTAATGATTTTTGTTTCACAACAAACCCAAAATTGTATACGAGAACGTGGAGTTCTCTAGCTCATGCTAACCAAGTTGATCCTGCTACAATTCCATCTTTTATCACGAATAAAGTAGTGGCATGGTCCTTTAAAAACCCATAATCATTACAATGGATAAGAGCTCTTGATGTTTGGGTGAGAAACAAGTTGCCAAGAAAATATGATTCTTCAGAAGAACAAATGGCAGAAGGATCTCTTGGATCTGATTACATGTACATCGACGATCCAAACGACCAATCAGAATATGACACTACGCATATTGACCCATGGTCAGACGGATATGATGACGGATATGACGACCGAAGCTCACCATTTGATCCATATGAAGATGACCCTTCCCATGAAGATTCCCGCTGGAAGTAAAGACGACGGTTCCAATAAACGCCTTGTTTAATAATGTTTAATTATAGTTTATTTTGTATCTTGTCACCGCTGATGTCATATGTATGTCATTAGATTAACTAGTCATGACAAGTTGTTTTATTTTATTTCCAAAAAGGTATGGTTGTTATTGAAAGTTAGGCCTTTCCTTCAGCTATAAAAGGAGGCTCCTCTTTCATTTGTTAGACACCAAAGTATTGAGTTCTCTCTTCAATACCATAAATATTATCTATCTCTCTTGTTCTTTACGATCTATCTGTCTTGTTCTTCAAGTTCTTAGATCTTTGTTCTTAGAATAATAGTTTCCTTCTTATGTTCTTATATCCCATGCCCATGATATCATGGATATTAGTATAGATTTCCTAATAGAAATCTCTACCACCCCGTGTTATCCAGACCCCTTTCTTACAGGTCTTCTATAGATCTGCCTGAACTCCCCCCACACTAACCGACATGCTCCTAAAAGGTCACGCCTGATCTAGTCTAATCATTTCCTATATGTTGGAATGCTTATCCATTTGTCTTTTCTTCAAGTTAGTCTTCAGATCTTCAGTCTTCTATGTTGAATGTTTAAGTAAAGATGTTCCTAGAAGTTGCTTATATTGTTGATCCGAAATCCTGAGTGGATTTCGGAGTCCTGGCATTTATGAATCAGAGTAACTTAGGAACTTGGTCTTCTTGGTCTTGAGTGATCTTCTGAGTTAGTTCGGAACATGGTCTTCCTGGTCTTGAGTGATCTTCTGAATTAGTTCAAAACATGGTATTCCGAACTGTGTCTTCCGAACATCGTATCTTCAGAACTTGGTTTACTGGATTGATGTTGACTTAGTCTGAGTTCTGAAATTCAAGATTGGATTTCAGACATATATAAAATGGTCATTACACAAGTCATCCATAACCATAAGTATATTCATAAAACACATTCGGAACATACAATTAAAACATTCAAAATATAACAATTGTTTAACACTTAAAACATTCATAAGAAACACTTGTTTAAACATTCTATCAAAATAACTAATCTTCAAATACCACAAATCAAACACTGAGTTGGTCAACGACTCCTATTTAGCACTAACAATTCCCCCTTCGGTGACCAACTGAGGGGTTTGAGTCTTCTCAACTTCATGCTCTTTCCATGATAGCTTGCCTCCATGCATATGACCAGAAATGTGTCACACCTATCATCCATTCCATTTGCAAGATCATCTGTTTCTTGGCTTCTGGATCTGTGTGACACCCCATTTCTACTGTTTTCAAATACTATGGTTTTTCGTATAAATACATGATTACAAAAATACGGTTTATCAAAAACCGTTAATTTAAATGCTTAAAACAGTGGGTGTACGAATTCATATCAAGCTAACCATAGTAAGCAAGAAAGGATTTAACCTTGAGTCCAATATAGGAGCTAACTTAAGCACCACTCCAGCTAAACTTCATCCCATTGATAGCAACTTAATTTGACCTGGAATACATGGCAAACCATAAAATACGTAAGTCAATAATGTCTCGTGAGTTACATGAGTTTTAGACTCAAACTTTTAATTTATTTTCCAACCTTTTTATAAAACTTATAACATAAAACATCTTTCAAAGTTTTATAATAATATCATACTATAGCTCTTTACTTTTCAAAATCATCACATATCATGCCTTGCAAAAATATCTTCTTTCCAGACTTTATAATAGCAATATACTATAACTTTTTACTTCTGAAAAATCATTTTATGACATACTTTACAAAAATAACATCTTTCTTACTTTCTTTGAATGCTTTTATAAGCTTGCTGGATTTTTATACTTAGGGCTTTAATCACTGTAAGTGATACCCCAAGTCTATATGGCTAGAAAGAACAGATCAATCCTCACCATAGAAGTGCTGAGGCGATCTACTTCGCGATGGGGCTTGTCCCCAGTAGACCCCTTACCTAACCCGGGTAGGTTGGAACACAGTTCCCTTACTAACGCTGCTTGCTACAATTACCAGTCATACAAAAACTTGCTGCTAGCTTGAACATTTCTCATAAACATATAACTTGTGGCTAAATGCCAAACTACATCATTCTATGTCTTTACGGCTAGATGCCAAATACATAACCTTCCAAACATATTGTGGCTATATGCCCAAAGTTTGTAACCAAAACATACTTCTTAAACATTTTATGGCTATATGCCTATCCATACTTTCAAACATGTATAACTTGTATTAAACATGTACTTTCACATATTTGGTTCATAGACCAAAACTTACTTTCACATAATTGACTCATAAGGCAATATATACTTTCACAAATAAGTTAGAAATAAAACTCTTGCATATAATTTCACATATAAGATTTTATAAGAAATCTTGAAAATACTTACTTGCCATGTACCCCAGAATGGGTAAAAATACTGCATGTACTCACCTCATGTATTGCTAGAAGATTGACTACACGTTTCTTGTATTTATACTCTTTTGATCCATTAGTCACTTGGCATGGACCTATATTTAACATGTTATACATTAACATTAATGCTAACTGACTCTATAACTCATTAGAGTCCTTATAATACTATCTTGGGTCATAACACTTATATATCTTTTAAATGACCAACTTTAGTTAAACCATATTTTATACGTATTTTACTACAGTACCCTTGGAGGTTCGTATTTCGATTTCGACAATTTTTCATGAAGTTTCACAACATATTAGACCTATGTTTAAAATTTGAGGTCAAACGGACAAGTATAAGACCAAAACTCAAAATCCATTTGGGCTTGGCAGGAGACTAATTGAGAAAACTGCATTTTCACTTTGCCGCTAGGGCGCATCGCGCCCAGGTAAGGGGCGCACCGCGCGTACTGGGCAGCAGCCCAGAATCTCCCGATTTTTATGCTACAAATTTCCATTTTCTCATATTAAGTGCTTAATACACGTCTTAATCCCTAGGGTTTGTTCCAAGACCAAAACCATTCATTTACTTCATGTTTTTAACCATAAAAATCATAGATTTTGATTACTTTTCCAAACATTCCCGTTTTTGCATTTTTGATCCAAAAACCGAATTTGTTTGAAATTAATCACTTCTACTGCTTTATTTTAACAATTACCACATATAGAACTCATTAAAACCCCTTAGAATTGGTTTGATCATGTAAAATTGATTTCTAAGGCTTTTGAATAAAATTCCAATTTTTCAACAATAGCAACATACTTTGATGATTTTAAGATATGTTCTTATTTCTTGACTTAATTGGTTTAGGGTCATATCTAGGCCCTAAATACCAACTTACACTTAGTTTTAAACTTCAAAATCATCAAATTTTCTTTAAAATCTTGAAAATTCTTCCGGAAACAACATTTTTTTTTACCAAAAATCGTTTTATTGAATTTTCAAGCTTATGAATTGATTTCTTGTTTCTTTTATAACATTTTTAACTTAACTAAACCATTAGAGCCATTTGAAATCAGTTTCAACTCATTAACCCATTTCTAGGGTTCTTGAGCTAAAAACCCATTTCATCATTTCTTGACATCTAAGCTTCAATTCCTTTGAATTAATGACTATTATATGTTTCTTTCACCTTTTCTAACACATTAGATTAATCAAAACCATCTGAATTTTCAAACCCGTGACTTAGGGTTCTTGAGCAAAATCACCATTTTCTTAATTTTCTCATACTTCATGACTAGAACATGTTTTAATGGTGATTTTGAACAAGATGAATTAGATGTTTACATTGGAATCATGATTTCTGGAAAAATCAGAAATCAAAACTCGATTCCCGTTCAAGAATTTTGAAGTCTAGAACTTGAAAACCATACCTCTTGAAGCTTGAATTCACTAATTCCAATTGTGTTCCTTACGATGTTTGATATTCTTCTTCTCCCGTGCTCTCTTCTCTCGTTCTCTCTAGACTTTTCTGAACTTATGAGGATTAATGAGATATTTTCTCATTTTTATATTTTTCATATTTACAGTTTTAGTCCCTGAACTTTCATTCCTTGGACTTTTGACACAAATATTAACTTTGGCCACATGAAGCTAAAAGTCTTACATTTTTGGTCCAAACTAGAATTATACTTTTATAATAATTCTTGTATATAGTCAAATGACCAAATTACCCTTCTCATGGTAAAATGACTAATTTACCCTTACAAACATACTTTCTCATAAAATATACATAAAACTTTAAATTATACACATCTTGTTTTACATATTTATATTATTAAATTTGGGTCGTTACAATCTGACTTCCTTGAGTTCTGGATTGCTTCTATAAAGTTCCGAAGGAAGGAGTTGGAAGCTCTTCTGATTTGTGAAGCTCTGAAGAACAGCTTGTGGGATGTATCTTCCGAACGATAGACGATGCCAAGCTCTGGATCTTTTGTGGCACCAAGGGTCCATTCTGCTCGATCATCAGGCAAGGATAGATCCAAATATTCAGAAAACACATCGTTGATATCGGGACGGACAAGTCTGTATAACTCCTTATCATAGAATATGAACTCAAGAAGGAGTTGTTCTAAAAACTTTCTTGCAGTCACATACGCTTGTCTGGTGTCATTGTTTCGTTCAATTTTTAGAGATAACCACATCACCATTGAGTATAAGTCATTTGGGTTCAATTTCTGGAAGTCGGCTTCGGTTATAGTAAATTTTTCATTGCCTCTAACTATTTGAAGTTCATAATAGTCAGACTTTTTGAACCTTCTTCTTTTCAATCCGGAAATGGAGGTGATTGGATTTCTTGACCATACAGCAGACAGGGGTTGTGAGTACCTGTTGAGAAATCTCTGAACTTTCTTCCGAAGAGTGGGATTTCGATGCACTGCAGCGAGACCTGAAAAATGTATAACAAAATTTCTTGACATTTGGAGATAAAGGCACATCCCAGTTGTGAGAGGAGATTACAGCGGATCATAGGAACGAACAGGTGGGAAGTATGTATCAATCAGGTTTCGAGGAGCAAAGAAATTGTTCTGAAACGATTAATTTGTAGCTTTGGCTGCTTCTTCGGCTTTCATCTCTTCATCAAGATGATCAGCAATGATTGCTGAAAGTTCATCATAGTGAGCATTTTTTAAAGCTTTGAGCTGAGGGGGATCAGAGTCTTTGATCGGGGAATATTTGGGTTCAAAAGGATTGAGTTTTGGGAAGTTTGGTAGAGTTGGAGGAGGAGTTGGAGGAGGGGAGTTCTTTTTCGGAGAAGTTGGAGGAGGGGATTTCTGATCGTTGTTTTCTTTATTTTCTCCTTCTTCTTCTGACTCTGACATTTTGTCGTCGTCATTGTTTTCATTGTTGCCGGAGGAGGGGAGTTCTTTTTTGGAGAAGTTGGAGGAGGGGATTTCTGATCCTTGTTTTCTTTATTTTCTCATTCTTCTTCTGACTCTGACATTTTGTCGTCATCATTGTTTTCATTGTTGCCGTCATCATTTCCGTCAGCATCAGCATTGTTTTCATTATCCTCGTCATTGTCATCATTGTCATTGTCATCTTCATTATCATCACCGAATGGTCTTGTGCCTGAAGGACCGGCTCCTAAAGGTCCTGCTCCTGAGTGACCAGGGCCGAAAGAACCAGATATGAAGAAACCTGTTTCGAACAAGGGTGGAGGAGGCACTATTCCCCCTCCTGGGGCTCCTTCGAAAGTAGGAGTCACAGGCAAGTGCCTAGAAATTTCAGACAGTTTGGTAAAAACCTTGCAGGAAAATGATTTTAACTCTTTAGAAAAAGAGTCATACGATGGGGACTGGATGTATTTAATTTGAGAAACTAATTCCTCCAACTGATTAGAGGCAAGATGGATGTTGTCGATGGGTTCACAAACTGACTCTGAAATGTCTTTTAGGGCTACTAAGAGGAGTTGGGTCAGAAGGATGTTGGTTTTCCTGAGGGACTTATGATCCTCGAAAGTGCTTTGGATGTAATCCTTGACGTCATCGAACAATGAAAGAAATTTGGCTTCAATAGAAGAATTGAAGTCCTGAACTTGATTGAATAATTTCACCGATGCACTTTTGACTTTGGCAGCTTACTCAACGCTTGCCCTAGCATCCGAGCGACGCTCTTCATCTATTTTCTAAAGACCCACAGTTATGGCCTTCTGAATAGAGGCGTCAAGTGACAGTTCTTTCTTTTCAAGCCTCTCGACTTTCTGAGGTAACTCAGAGAGTTCTTTGAGAATGGTTTCGTTGGACTGGGAAGGATTGAGTGCAGAAACCATGGTCAGAAGGGAGTTAAGCTTGGAGTTGACATCTGACGTACTAGCTTTCGGAGATGGAGGTGGAATTTTTGTTTCATTGTGGTGACCGTCTTTTTCGAAAGAGGATGAGGATTTGTCGACATGAATATCTAATTTCGAATGAGGTCGATTCACCTCATTGTCTGGTCTGAAGAATTGCATGGTTTTCGAACCAATCTCTGAAAATATGATTCGGGATCCCGACTCAGCAGATCGAGTCGGAGACTTGGATGGGGACTTCTGTGTGGTAGTTGTTTTCTTCGGGTTGTTCTTCTCATTGAGAGCTTTCAGAAAGCTTTGAAATGTGATCGGAACAATATGCTGAATGTGGTTTTTCCAGTTTTTCTCGTTTGAGTTGAATACAAATTGAGATGATGATATTCGAGATAGCTCGAACTCTATCCATTTATCGATTTCATCAGCTTCAGTTTGAAGCTGGGCTCTCTTCACTTGTTTTGCTTCTGAGTCAAGATCAGATGGTTCTCACAAGGCTTGGATTTGAAGGAGTCTGGTGTTCCGAACATTGAACTGTTGTTCCATTTGGACAAGTAGATTTTTCCAGTTGGCAAGAGCGTTTCTGAAACGAACTTCCATAAGAGTACCTAGGGTAGGGAATTTAACATTTAGTGCCTCTTTTTCTTTTTCGACATCTTGATCATGCTCCTTGTTCTGTTTTTCAGGAGACTTTTCAGATTTAACCTTTTTCATTTTCTCTCTCTCTTCTTCTGAGTCGTCAAGCTCAAACTCAGTGATTGTCTGAAAATGTTTCTGATGTTAGGAGTGTAAAAATAATATAACACATACCATTATGATCTGATTAGGGGAACAAAATTTTGAGTTATCACATAGATATAAAATTCATGACCAAACAGCTTAGATTGGATTTCTAAAAATTTAGATTTTTGTTAAGCAAATTGTTCTGAAACAGAAGTTAGAACAATTAGACCTAATAATACTGAACATGTATTAGGATTTCTCGAATGCCAATAACGATAAACAATAGTTTTCGAATAGGGCATTCAGTTTTGACTTATATAAAACAAGTAAGATGTATGTTCCAAATTCAAGGTGTGCCAGATTTTTATTTAGAACAGAGTATTCAGGAAGTAATTCAGAAGGGAAATTCAGAAACACAGATTCAGAAAAAGAGATTCAGAAGGACAGATTCAGAAAGAGGGGGTTTAGAAAGAGAGATACAGAAAGGTGGGTTTATAAAGAGAGATACAGAAGGGGGGATTTAGAAAGAGAGATACAGAAGGGGGATTTAGAAAGAGAGATACAGAAAGGGCGATCTAGAAAGAGAGATACAGAAACGTGGGTTTAGAAAGAGTACCTTTTGATTTTCTTTTGCATCTTCTTTTGAGGTTGTTTTGATGGAGAAGCTTCAGAGGCTTTCTTCTTTCCTTGACCTTTGGGAAGGGGTTCTGGTATCAAAGGTGCAGTAGGGTAAGGTGGAACGTTCGCTGTGACCTCCAGATGTTTAGTAAGAATTAGGTTTTCCGGATCACCAAGACTGTAGAATGCTTCAGGAAGGCATCGTAGAGGACCGAAAATATCATCCGCTTTCGGAGTGTAGGGGTTACTGGCTCTAGTGTAAGCGGTCTAGCATCCTCTTCTTCTAGTATCGGAACCCTGTTGACTTTATGTAAAAATTCGATAGCCCAGTATCGGACGGAGTGCAGGCGATAAGGGGTTTTTGCGAATCAGAGACATAAGACATAAAGTCTTCAAAAAGTATTCCCGCATAATCGACTGGTCTGCTTGTGTACAAACTCCATAGTAGCTCGAGCATTTTTCTGCTCATCTGGTCTGTACCACCGGTCTTTATGGTCAGGCTGCGCATACAGTAGTGCATAACACATTACCAAAGGGGAGATAGGCAGATTTTATTTAACGAGGAGAGATTTTGAAGGAGGTATTCGTATTGTTCCTATCGAACTCTTAGGCGTAGTGCTGTGCCAAAGGAATTTTTGTCCAAGTTTACCTGTTTGCCGTTAGAGAGAGAAACTAGGATGTGGTTTTCTTGCTTCTTTGCGTTGAGAATGGTTTTCTCAAGCAAAGGTACATGAATAGCTAGAGGAGCATCAAAGAATGCTCGTGAGAGAGGGTGTCTGTTTAAGATGTAAATGACCACCTGCAAATGGTCTTTGAATACTAGTGGGTCATTTGGGACGGGAATGTTACAGTTCGCAATTGTAACGTTGCCACCTAGAGCAGATCCACCGCTTTTGGAGGAAGTGGCCATTATAACACTGTTGATGAAGACACAGAATTAAGAAGTTGAAGATGAGATGAAGTAGTTAGAACAGACTACTTCGATTGAGAGGCGTGAGAGTTTTTAGGGTTTTGCGGTTAGTAAGAATGAATGTAATGAAGGGTTTTGTAGAAGACGAAGAGAGGAGAGAGAGAGAGAGAGAAATGAGGTAACGGTTACAAGGTTTGAATATTGGGGATGAACCGTCGGATTAGAGAATGAGGGGACGTGTGAAGAGACATGTCAGAAAAGGGAGTGCTTGGCATTTAATGCTAACAATGATGAAAATAGATGGTCCACTGAAGGACGGACACGTCTGACAAGGAAGAGATCCGACTGAAGAAATTCTGATTATGTATTTCTAATTATTGGATATTTAATGTAACGATATTTAATTTTACATTCCTTCATTAAGTTGGTATGGTTTAAAGATTTCGTTGGATATATCATGTGGATTCAAAAAATTTGAGATCAGAAAGTGTGTACCTTGATTGGCTGATTGCTGAGTAAATGAATTCAGAAAATGCATACCTTGATTGCTAAGGGGAAAGGGAGAGAGATTCGGAAGTTGAAGAGGATCAGAATTTGATGGATAGTCAGAGATGGAGACTATCAATGATGTAGAGTTCCGAAAACCTTGGTCAGAATGTGTATGGTCCAAAAACTATTAAGAAAGTCTCTGAATGAGGATTTAGAGATTGGTTTGTAGATTTAGAAAAAGGAAGGGGGAGAGGTTAAGTTTCTGAGCAGAAGCACTCAGAGATAGGGAGTTCAGAAGTGGAAATGGAAGTTTTAGGTTCAGAATTAGAAGTAGTGAAGAACTCAGAAAATTTAAGATAGTCAGAAATTCAGAAGATGAAGAAGTGAAGAAGTTCAGAAAATTTAAGAGATTAAGAAATTCAGACATTCAGAAGTAATAAGGGTAAGCTCCGAAATGTAGATTTTCAGAAAGAGGGTATATAGTAAGGAGAGTTTAGGGAGAAAAGAAGATAACCATATATGTCAACTCAAGAGATGATGAGAACATTGTCATTGGTGATCATGAGTGTTAAGTGTCTCTGCAGAGGTTATTAATGACGCCGGCGGATTGTGGAAAACCGTTTAATCAATTGTCTTGACACGAATTTGCATTGATTGATGCATTAAAATTTCTGCAAAACTCATGATTATTTCCAGGGGTTGGATTGTCGCCAAAAGTGGAAGAGTAATCGTCTAATTGTTTGCCTATAAAAAGGGAGTTACTCTAAGCAGAAGAAGTCACACATAACACAATCCTAAACAAGAAGATGGCAGCAAGACGTCTCTTTAATCGTGATGAGAAAGTTGAAGTGAAGATGCAAGAGGGGGAGTTTCCTGGGGCCGTTTACGGTGGTGTAATCAAGGGGTATGGAATCATAGGTATGAGGTGAAGATGACTACCCTTACAGATGGGGCAACTGGTGGTCTGTTGACTGTTCACATGGGGTTTCCATTGTTGCAGCCAGTTCTGCCAAAAGTCATGGTGGAGTACAAGAAGTTTGACCTCGTAGAGGTCTGGTATCGCTGAGAATGGTGGCCGGCGGTGATTGCTAGGACAACTCCCTTCAACCAGTTTCATGTGATGTTGGTTGATGGGACTCGACTGTTTGTGGATGAGTCCGAGTTGCAAATCTATCAGAAGTATCATCTTGGGGATCCTCCGATGTGGCAATACTACAAGCTGTAGGAGAGGTTGTATTTGTTTTTGTGACTGCTTGTAGATGTTGTTCTAGTGGTTTTGTTGGTTTTTGTATCTTTTTGTTTTAGATAATGAAAGTTGGTTTCTCCTTTGTTTACTTGTTTGAGATCTTGGTGATATTTGATAAAAATAAAGAACCAAAAATAAATAAGTAAAAGAGAGAGTGCTCAGAACATAAGATGGGTTTTCTGAAATGTTAATTGTAGATTTTTGGAAGTGAAAGGGGGAAATGTTAGAAACAGGTTCAGAGAATCGAGAGTCGGAAATGGAGTTTCTGAGATGATGAACTCAGAGATTAGGATTTCAAAGATGAACTTTATGATTTTTGTCGTTTTTGGAATAGAGAGAGAGAGAGTCGATGGACTACACGTGTCAGTTCTAGAGGGAAGTAGAACGACGTAGGCTCTGTAGAACTCATTAATTACGTCGTCAGAAGCGAAAAACTGTCTAATCAACTGCCTTGGACACAATTTCGAATTGATGTGTCTAATCAACTGCATTGGACACTATTTCGAATTGGTGTGTGCATTAAATGTCGGAGGCGAAAACTGTCTAATCAACTGCCTTGGTCATTGATTAGATCTGTTGATGGAAGACTAAAGGGCCAAATGTCCGCCTATAAAAAGGGGAGTTGGCTTAAGTGAAAAATTTGTATCAAAGACAAAAATTAGTCAAATGGCTCGTCACTTTTTCAAGTGTAATGACCAAGTGGAGGTGAAGTTCTTGAAAGAGGAGTTTGCCGGTGGATTTTATGGTGGAGAGATCACTAGGATCTGGTCTCGGCGATGTGAAGTCCAACTTGCTACTCTTACAAATGCAGCAACTTGCTACTCTTACAAATGCGGCAACCGGTGGACCTCTGGTGGTGATTGTGAAGTTTGGTGCTCTTCGACGGTTCCACCGACGTTCTTGGTGGAGTATAAAGAGTTTGATTATGTGGACGTCTGGAATCGTAATGGCTGGTGGAGGGCTATGATTGGGGGAATATCTGCCAATCAACAGTACAACGTGATGTTGGAGGATGGAACGCCGTTGCGTGTTAATGAGTCGGAGCTGTGAATAAATCAGACGTTCTTCCATGGAGATCCTCCAAAGTGGGAGTTCAATAAACGCTAAGAAAATGATGTAGTTGTTTTGTTGTTTTTAATGGTTTTTAGAAGGAGTCATAGCGTTTTTTGTGGTTTTTGTATTATCTCCTATGGCTTAATGAAAAATGGTTGCTTTTACTCTTGTGTGAATTTTAGTTCTTTTTTTTTTATGAATGTGATGAACACGTAAATAATGAATAATAACTGATGAGTAAAACAAAAGAGATAAAACAGAAATTTTATGAAAATCAAACAAATAATGGAACCAACACTAATACTTTTCAAGTAATAAGAATAAGTTCCGAAACTAGTCAGAAGTTTTGATATCGGAACCCAGTGTCGGATGTTCAGATTTGATTTCGGAGAAAGGCTCCGAGAGATGTTTCGGAAGTGGTTCCGAGAGGTGTTTAGGAAGAAATTTTCCGAAGGAGATTTTCAGAAGAGTTTTAGAAATGGTAAGAAAGAGAGAGAGAGATGAGTGTTGAGACTGAGAATTAGGTAGACAAGGTCATTCTCTGAAGAAATCTGAGTCAGGATTCAGCATTCCCAGTTTTTCTAGAAAATTTTGAAGTTTAGTAGAGTCTAATGCCTTAGTGAAGACATCAGATACCTGTTCCTCAATCGGGATGAAATAAAGTTCGATATTACCTTGTAAGATTTGATCTTTAATAAAGTGATACCTAAGGTCGATGTGTTTGGTCATGGAGTGCTGAATAGGATTATGGGAGATGGCTATAGCACTCTTGGAGTCACAGTAGATCGGAACTTGAAGAAATCTGTATCCATAATCCAGTAACTGAGTCTTCATCCAAAGTACTTGTGAGCAACAAGTAGAAGCAGCAACATATCCTGCTTCAGCTGAGGAAAGTGCAACGCAGTTTTGCTTCTTTGAGGACCAACTTACAAGTCTTCCTCCCAGAAATTGACAGCCTCCGGATGTACTTTTCTTGTCTAGTTTGCATCCGGCGTGATCCGAATCGGTAAACGCTTGAAGTTTGAAGTTGTCTCTGATTGGATACCATAGACCTATAGCCTTTGTGCCTTTGAGATATCGGAAGATTTCTTTTACAGCAGTCAGATGTGAGAGTTTCGGGGCTGCCTGATATCTTGCACAAATGCAAGTGGACAACATGATGTTAGGTCTGCTGGCAGTCAGGTAGAGGAGAAAACCAATCATTCCTCGATAGATCTTATGATCTACTGGTTCGCTTTCTGGATCTGCAAAGATTTTGTGATTTATGGATATCGGAACCTTTGCAGTAGAACAATTTTCAAGAGAGAATTTTCAGCAATTCAGTTGTATATTTTTCTTGATGGATAAAAATTCCTCTGCTAGTTTGCTTAATTTGAAGACCTAAAAAGAAATTAGTTTCTCTGTTCATGGTCATGTGAAATTTTTCAGTTATGATCCTGGCAAACTCATCAACCATTGTTTGATCAGTGGATCTAAAAATGATGTCATCTATATAGACTTGTACGATCATAATATGTTTATGATGTGATCGAGCAAAGAATGTAAGGTCAATGATTCCTCTTCTGTATTCGGATGTTACCAGGAAATTTGATAGAGTTTCGTACCAAGCTCTTGGTGATTGTTTTAATCCATAAATCGCTTTATTCAGACGATACATGTGGTTAGGGCGAGACAGATCTTCAAAGCCAGGGGGTTGCTGAAGATAGACAACTTCCTGAAGATCACCTTGCAGAAATGCACTCTTTACATCCATTTGATGTACAATGATGTTCTTGTGAGCAGCATAGGCTAGGAAGATTCTGATTGCTTCTAGCCTTGCTACTGGTGCATATGTCTCATCATAGTCAAGTCCTTCTATTTGACTGTAGCCTTTTGCCATGAGTCTGGCTTTGTTTCGGACTACGGTGCCCATATCGTCTAATTTGTTGGTCGTGGCACAAGATCCCATACTTTGTTTCTTTCGAATTCTGCCAATTCTTCTTGCATGGCTTTTATCCAAACATCATCATCTAGTGCATCAACGATGGTTTTTGGCTCAAATTTGCTGATGTAGGGGTCAAATTGACATTCATCCTGGATTGATTTCTTAGATCTAGTCTGAATTCCGGAGGAGGGATTTCCAATGATCTGTTTCGGAGGGTGGTTCCGGGTCCACTTGTGGAGTCTCGGCATCAATGCTGGATCAGATTCGGAAGGTGAGATGTTTTGGATGAAGTCAGTCGGGATGAAATAAAGTTCGATATTACCTTGTAAGATTTGATCTTTAATAAAGTGATACCTAAGGTCGATGTGTTTGGTCATGGAGTGCTGAATAGGATTATGGGAGATGGCTATAGCACTCTTGGAGTCACAGTAGATCGGAACTTGAAGAAATCTGTATCCATAATCCAGTAACTGAGTCTTCATCCAAAGTACTTGTGAGCAACAAGTAGAAGCAGCAACGTATCCTGCTTCAGCTGAGGAAAGTGCAACGCAGTTTTGCTTCTTTGAGGACCAACTTACAAGTCTTCCTCCCAGAAATTGACAGCCTCCGGATGTACTTTTCTTGTCTAGTTTGCATCCGGCGTGATCCGAATCGGTAAACGCTTGAAGTTTGAAGTTGTCTCTGATTGGATACCATAGACCTATAGCCTTTGTGCCTTTGAGATATCGGAAGATTTCTTTTACAGCAGTCAGATGTGAGAGTTTCGGGGCTGCCTGATATCTTGCACAAATGCAAGTGGACAACATGATGTTAGGTCTGCTGGCAGTCAGGTAGAGGAGAAAACCAATCATTCCTCGATAGATCTTATGATCTACTGGTTCGCTTTCTGGATCTGCAAAGATTTTGTGATTTATGGATATCGGAACCTTTGCAGTAGAACAATTTTCAAGAGAGAATTTTCAGCAATTCAGTTGTATATTTTTCTTGATGGATAAAAATTCCTCTGCTAGTTTGCTTAATTTGAAGACCTAAAAAGAAATTAGTTTCTCTGTTCATGGTCATGTGAAATTTTTCAGTTATGATCCTGGCAAACTCATCAACCATTGTTTGATCAGTGGATCTAAAAATGATGTCATCTATATAGACTTGTACGATCATAATATGTTTATGATGTGATCGAGCAAAGAATGTAAGGTCAATGATTCCTCTTCTGTATTCGGATGTTACCAGGAAATTTGATAGAGTTTCGTACCAAGCTCTTGGTGATTGTTTTAATCCATAAATCGCTTTATTCAGACGATACATGTGGTTAGGGCGAGACAGATCTTCAAAGCCAGGGGGTTGCTGAAGATAGACAACTTCCTGAAGATCACCTTGCAGAAATGCACTCTTTACATCCATTTGATGTACAATGATGTTCTTGTGAGCAGCATAGGCTAGGAAGATTCTGATTGCTTCTAGCCTTGCTACTGGTGCATATGTCTCATCATAGTCAAGTCCTTCTATTTGACTGTAGCCTTTTGCCATGAGTCTGGCTTTGTTTCGGACTACGGTGCCCATATCGTCTAATTTGTTGGTCGTGGCACAAGATCCCATACTTTGTTTCTTTCGAATTCTGCCAATTCTTCTTGCATGGCTTTTATCCAAACATCATCATCTAGTGCATCAACGATGGTTTTTGGCTCAAATTTGCTGATGTAGGGGTCAAATTGACATTCATCCTGGATTGATTTCTTAGATCTAGTCTGAATTCCGGAGGAGGGATTTCCAATGATCTGTTTCGGAGGGTGGTTCCGGGTCCACTTGTGGAGTCTCGGCATCAATGCTGGATCAGATTCGGAAGGTGAGATGTTTTGGATGAAGTCAGGATTTTCAGGAGGTATGTCTTGAATGTGTGATTCTTCAGCAGATGTGTCTTCATAAGCTTCAAACTTGAAGATTGGTTCGTCATTGGCACTGTCTGCTGAAGAATTGTTTGTATCATCTCCTGAGTATTGATGGTCCCCCTCGGATTGTGGGATACCATCAACATGAGTTAGGAGCAGGAGCTCCCCCTCGACTTGTGCTGGGAGCAAGGGCTCCCCCTGAACACTTGAATTGGTATTTGAAAGTCTAACATGATTGTCCGGAAGTATAGGTTCATTGATGTTGTATATGGAAGGTCCGGATGCTGAAGTGATTTGCTGAATAGCTTCCAGAGAGCGAATGACTTCTGCATGTGTGGGAGTCTCCCGAGGATCGAAGAGAAGATCATAATCTACCTCGATTGTTTGAATTGGCTGATGTCCGACTGGGATGTTAGCTTCCATAACATATAAGATTCCTTGAGCTTGTTTTCTCCAAAGGTACTGATCATCAAACTCAATGTCAAAACTTTCTTCAATGACACGCGTTCTTCGGTTCAGTACTCGGTAAGCAATAGATTTGGAGGAATAACCCATGAAGATTGCTTCATCACTTTTGGGTACGAATTTTCCCAAATAGTCTTTGTTATTCTTAATGAAGCAACGACAACCGAAAATGTGGAAGAATTTAACATTGGGTTTTCTTCCATTCAGAATTTCATAGGGAGTCACCTGAAGCCTTTTATTGATGATTGATCGATTCTGAACAAAGCATGCTGTTGCTATAGCTTCTGCCCAGAAGGATAGTAGGAGGTTTGTGAAATTAAGCATGGATCGAGCTGCTTCAACCATAGTTCGATTTCTTCGCTCTACTACACCATTTTGTTGAGGTGTATAGGGTGCTAAAAAGTTGTGCTCGATTCCCTTTGATGCTAGGAATTCTTCGATTTGTCGATTGTTGAATTTTGTTCCGTTATTGCTTTGGATTCTTCTTATTGGTAGTTGAATTTTGAGCTCAACAGATATAATGAAGTTTCGGAGTTCTAAGAATGTGTCTGATTTCAATCTTAAGAAGAATACCCAGGTAAAGCGGGTGAAATCATCGACAATAACTAGAATATACTTCTTATGATTCACTTACAACTGTTGATGGACCACAGAGATCAATATGGAGAAGTTCTAGTGGACGAGTGATGCTTGAATCTGTGATTGTTTTATGTGGTTTCTTCTTTTGTTTGCCCAACTCACATGCAGCACACAAGTTTTCATTGTCAAACTTCAGAAGTGGCATTCCTCTGACCATCTCATCGGTTACTAGTTGGTTCATGTATCAAAAGTTTAAGTGAGCTAACTTCTGATGCCATAACCAGCTGATTTCGGAGTGAGCCTTTAACAGTAGACATAGTCTAGGCTTTCCAAGAAACATGTAGATATCGAGAGGGAACATGTTGACATGTCTTGGTGACTTTACTAAGCATCTGTCTCGAGTACCAGTCATGATATAGCTGAATTCATTATAAAATTCTACTCGGAGACCGGTGGTAACCAGTTGTCCCATGCTCACAAGGTTGTGCTTGAGTCCAAGAACGCAGGCAACTCTCTGAATGGTGAAGTTTCAATTGGTTAATACTCCGTATCCTTTGATGATTCCATTCGCATCATTTTCGAATGTCACATATCCTCCATGAT
The DNA here is from genome assembly GCA_023525715.1 of Cichorium intybus. Taxonomy (NCBI): domain Eukaryota; kingdom Viridiplantae; phylum Streptophyta; class Magnoliopsida; order Asterales; family Asteraceae; genus Cichorium; species Cichorium intybus. The sequence goes on from CM042014.1 coordinate 60,076,762, forward strand.
TGACTTCTCGATAGTCCCTCAGAAACTCTAATCTCCCAGTCATTGCATTGAGCAAGCGCTATCAATGAGCCATTCGTCATCTTGCTCTTCCGCACTAAGTGCCCAAAAATTAGATAGTTAGTTTGGGCACCCAAACTTGTTTGGAGCCATTTGTTTTTCTAGACATGGAAGACATGTTCTTAATTGTCCTGTTCTGAAAAGTTTCAACTTCTGGGACATGGGTAACTGAGTCAGAGGGTTTGAGTTCTGAGCTAGATGATTTTACAACCCATTTTTGGACAATTCTTTTTGGAGGTTTCTGAAAGACATTTTTTTATGACTGAAATTCTTTGGTTTAGTAGCAAGAGGTGTTTTTGAGATATGATTGCAACAGTGACAATAGGGAGTGCTTTGTTGTTGTTTTAAAATCTTCGGAACCTGTTGAAGGTTTTTAGAGATTTCCTTCTTCGGAGGATTTAAAGTAATTTTTTCATTTTGAATTTTGAGATTTTTGGTTCCGAAAGTCTTTTGCTGTTGAACATTCCTTTTTGAGGTTTTTGAGAAATTTATCTTTGGTTTGGTGAACTCAGAATCATGTCTTGTTGGGGAAACAGACTTTGCTGTTTTCACAACATATGCTATTTTGGGAAATTCTGAATGATAATCTAAACAGTTAGTATATTGGAAATAATGAGTTTGTATGGTGTTTGGAGTCGGAAGTAATGCCTTGTGGATGTACTGTTGTGGTGCTGAAGGATTGGGCTCCCGAGTATGATTCAGAGTGATAGCGGGTGAATTGACTTTTGGTTTTCTTTGAGTGTAGAAATAATTTTTCTGTTCAAATCTTGTATGAGATCGAGGAGATCGGATATCTTTTCGATTTAAGATTGGTTTTACCCCGTTTTTAGTTAGATTTTGTCCTTTTCCTTTTTGAAAAATTTCTCTTGGAGAAGAGTCAGATAAAGAATCATTTAAAGAGTCTGACTCTTCATGATCAACTTTAAGTTTTTAGAGCGAGATTTGGTCCTAGTTTGAAATATTTGAAAGATTATGTTGTAATGCATCTACGTATGATTTGGTGCCTAAACTGGGTGGTTCAGTAGTCATTTTAGATGTATTGTCAACATTGGGACTTTTTATTGTGATTTTGTTGAAATTGTTTCTGATGATAATGCTGTTAGGATGTTTTTCCATTTCAATTTCCTCATCAAGACTTTATTCTTTTGAATTTTCCGAGTCGTTCTGACATTGATTGAATTCTTCAGTAACGCAGTTACTTTGTAGATTTTCAAAGAATGAGTGTTGTTGAGAAGTTATGGATGAGTTATTTGGGATCGAGGTCATGTGTCTAGGCATGAATGGGACCGAAGTTACAGACAATTTGCTGCTTTCGGCAGTGTCCACTTCCGAAAATTATGAGAAAGGAATTCTAACTCCCTTATTTGATTCAGAAATGGCATTTTCTGTCTCAGTAATAGGAGTTTCGGATAAGTTCTTAGTTAGGTCCTCATCGTGCTTATCATCATAGTCATTTGACGGATATTGAAAGAAAGGACTTTGTTTGTTGTAGATGGGATAATTTTTGTTTTTGGCTTTTCTTGCCCATCCTCAATTAAAAGTATTATCAGAAGTGTTAGTATTCGCAGGTGATTTGAAAACTTCAGTTGCATGGTGCAACTGATCCACTAGTTTGTTGAGTCTTACATTATCGCTTCGGGCTAAATCCCTTTGCAAAGTAAAAAGCTGATTTGAATTTTCTAACAAAGTTCTAGAAGTCTGTTCAATTTTCAAATAAGCGTTAAGTTTATCACAAAATAGTTTCCTATCCTCTAACCTATTCTTCAACTTTATCACTTCGTCATACCGATCATCCCTTTCCTCCAAAACTCGCTGATATGATACTAAGGCATCTGCGCATGTGTTAGAGATTTTTTCTAAAGCAGGTTCTAAGTCATTAAAGTAAATATGATGAGAGTGAAGCATATTACGTACATGTTCTATGATGCTCACTCCTTTGCGAGATCGGTGATTGACCATGAAAGCATAGTTCTTCGGCATGTGGGATGATGTAGATTCAGCAGTGTCTTTAACATGCTTGACCCCTTCTAAGCCGAGGATTGGTGTAACACCCGGCTTTTAAAACAAAAACACCCCTGAAAATTTTTTATTTTTAACAAAGGTTTCAATACTTAAAACCATATACAGAGGGGTATATTTTAATAAAAACGGGTACAAGCGTATCAAGGAGAGTATAAAATACCGTAGTCTCCTTCGAAGCCGGGCTGCTACTGACAGCATCTATGAGTCCTACTTCAAAGTCACGGACTCTATCTTGTCCCTTATCAGTGTCGTACTAACCTGCAGGGACAATAACAAATATTGTGAGCTATAAAGCTCAGTGAGTAGTCGTATCTACAAATAACACGTATAAAATACATTCATATATCTGTCTGGATATCGAATCCAAACTCCTAGCCTTACTGGCTGACCAAATCTCTTAGGATTTCACATCCTAATTTATAGCCTTACAAGCTAAAACATGATAACCTGCAATTATCAAGCCACGTCTGTTATTTGCACATATAATCATATATAACCATTTCTGTCCCATGTTTCTTAGTCACATCGGACCGCACTGTATATCCTGGCTATTTAAGCCGCACCCTGTGTCATAGCTATATAAGCTGCACCAAAACATTATCAATATATAAATCATAGCCCGCAGGCCACACCAGCTGGGTTCAATGACCCGATATCATAGCTATAAGTGGCCGCACCATCTATTAATAGCTTGTATCAAGATCAAATATGGCTCACAGGTTAGCCCGCTGTTGCCTTGGCTCACGGGTTAGCCCGCTGTTGCCTATATAAATTTGACTCATCAAAATAAGTTATGGCTCACGGGTTAAACCGCTATTGCCTAGACTCACGGATTAGCCCACTGTTGTCTATATAATTTAATTCATCAGAATAAACTGTGGCTCACGGGTTAGCCCGCTGTTGCCTAGACTCACGGGTTAGCCCGCTGTTGTCTATATAACAGTTTACATAGATATATTGACTCACAGTTCCGTTCTTGTTTATTATAGACTCACAGCTTATCTGGTCTTGTCATTTTATTGACTCACAGTTCCGTTCTTGTCTATGATAAACTCACGGCTTATCTGGTCTTGTCATTTTCATATGTCTTTACGCTTGTCATTTTCGTCTCTCGAAGCTGTTTCAACCTGTAACAGTTCAATCATCATATCTCATATTTGATATCAGTGAGATTACTCACCTGAAGGCTTGCTACTACTAGCTTTTGTCGTTTCTTGCCTTGAAATGAAATCCGCAAGATTTTGTCCCGTACCTTAATTGCTTGGAAATCACTATCTTCCAACAATTGATCCAAGTTCTTGCTTCAAACTTCAATGATCTTCCAGAAATCGCACCAAGAATCCTCTCCCGTTGCTGCACAAATGGCCAGTCAAAGAAGAGAGTCAACCCTTCTATTTATACTTCCAAACTTTACAATTTTAGTCCTTAAGTTCCATTTCTTGAACTTTTGGCACTAATATTAAGTTTTATGACAATAAAACTCTATTTTCTTATACTTTTGCCACAAGCAACAATATTTTTACCCAATTGGTTCCTCACATGGTCAAATGACCAAAATACCCTTTTGTGGTAAAACGACTAATTTCAGTTTTTATAACATTTTAAGTCCAAAACTCCAAATATTATTTCAAACTAAATTCTTTTCTGTCCAAAAGACCAAATTACCCTTCTAATGGTAAAATGACCAATTTACCCTTTTTATTATATTCACATAAAAAGAGTGTCTTGGTGTTACAAATTCTCCCCTCCTTCAAAAGATTTCGTCCCCGAAATCATACTATCAAGCGAGGGTATTTCTTTCTCGTTACAATTCCGGTCTCCCATGTCATATGGAAATTTCTATGGTATTGCCTAAGCACTTAACCATACTAGTATTCTTATCTCGTGATTAGATCACAATTTGCATATCATTCCTCCGGTTGTCCCGGGTATCATAACTACTTATTTACCTTCATTTCAGCATGAGGTATTCGTTGAAATTTATCAATCTATGTTCTTAGAACCATGAGACCCATAGAAAACTTTATAAATAACTTGAAGTTCATCAAGAAACTTCAATTGGTACACCCCAATTCTTACTCTTTGGAACCTATGGAAAAGTCCAATAGATGAGGACTTAACTTTCCTTTCGTCCCACATAGATTTTTAGTCTTTCCAAGGGATACTTTGAACACTGTCATCTTTCCCCATTTGGAATTTCAACGGTTTTTACTCGGCAATCCGCATACTACTTTTGTCGGTTTTTGTCTATTTCCAAGCTTTCTCGAATTTGCCTAATCTTTCTTCTGTTTGAAGTAAAATCTCGGGTCCAGCCAACGGCTTCTCCCCAACTTCAGTCTAGTGAGTATGCGTGCAACACGATACTCTATACTATACATTATACGAGTCATCTAAATGCTAGTACTAAAACTATTATTATCTGCGAGTTCTACCAAGGATAGACGATCTTTTCATCTTCCGCCTGGGTTTGTTATGCACACTTCGGGCATATCTTCTAAGGTATGCATCATTATCCCGTCTCGTCTACCAATCTGTGAATCTTATACAGTACTTACTAGTACTTTTGAGCTAATTATTCTTGAAATTTATGCCAAATTCAACGAATAATTCTATTATCTCGGCCCGATACAATCCGTGCCGATAACTCATGTCGACTTTTTACCCTATCTATGTAGCTTTTCACTACTTTCCGATCTTGATTTTTATCACTGGTCGGTAGAAATGTGCACTGGTTTCATAAACCAGTCAATAATTACCCATATGGTATCATACCCATGTAGTACTTGCGGAGACTTTCTTATAAAGTCTATAATAATATCGTCCCATTTCTTCTTTGGGACCCACAACGGCTAAATTTTCCGTATGTTTTTAATGATTTGACTGTAGTTACACACAAGTCAAACACTTTTCACATGTCTTTCAATGTCTTTCTTTAGCCCCGGCCACCAATACATAGGTTGTATCATCCTACACAGTTGGGTACTGCCCCGGGCATTCTGCATATCTACCCAAATATACATCTTTTAAGGGTAAATTTTCATATCTCGCTTTGTTTGGAACTCGCATACATAACCACCAAGGGTTTTCAATCGCCGTGAGTTTCTAACTAGCTTCTTTCAATAGCTAATCATTCATTCACTTTTCACGTTTTCAGACTTGCACACTTCTTCTTGTGCTACCCGAATCAACTCAGGTAATTAATTCGCCACACTCACGCATGTAGTTGTATCTTTCAAAAGATACTCTTTCTAATTCAAGGCATCTATAGCCACATCTGTCTTTTCGAGATGGTACAAGATTTCATAACTGAAATCTTTAAGTAACCCATCTATCTTTGCCATCTCATATTTAGCTTCTTTTGATCACTTAAGTATTTCAAACTTTTATGATCCATATCAACAGTAAGCTTTATACCATACAAGTAGTGTCTCTAAAGCTTAAATGTCAAAATCATAATTGCTACTGCAATATCATGTATCCAAAATCAACTCTGGATGCATTTCTATAAAACAATTTATCTTCTCCGCGTAGCAATAATACTAACACCGGAGTTTCACACAAGGTTTGTTTCAACCTTTGAAAAGTTACATGTGGTCTTTCTTACCACTCCAACTTTTCACTTTTCTTGGTCAACTTTAGTCAGCTAAACAACAATCGAGGAGCAGTTTTCTACAACTCTCCTATAATAACCCGCCAATCCAAGGAAACTACTAATTTCAGTCAAATTCCAAGGCGGTATTTGTTTTATCATAGCATCAATCTCACTGGATTTATTTTATCATCTTTGGCACTATTATCATGCCCAAAGAATTGAAACTTCTTTTAGCCAAATTTTCCATACTTGGAGAATTTTACATATCACCTAGCTCAGTGAAGTAACTCCAGTATCTGGTACAAATGTACCTCATATTCAGTCTGGTTTCGAGAATATCAGATTCTCCGTAGTCAATGTACATACACATTAACTTACCTTTCTTCTTTTCAAACAAGATAGGGCTCCACACGATGACACATTCGGCCATATGAGACCCCAATTCAAAAACAATTCCTTCCAATTGTTTTACCACTCTGCCATCTCTGCAGAGGCAATTCACTATAGAGTCTAAATAACAGGAACGGCTCTCCAGACCAGTTTAATCATAAGCTCTTCTCGCCAATCTGGCAGAAATCCTGGAAGTTCTTTTCAAAAGAAACATCCGAGAATTTATTTAAAGTAGTACACTACTATCACTGTTTTATTTAACTTGGCCAATACCACGTATGCCATCTACAACATCATTCATTTACTAACTCTTTTCCGAGTTTAAGCAAAGAAAATAACTGGTATTCTCAACTACGGTCATTTACCATGGATTTCATCCATTTCATTTCTGATTTTTGAACCATAATGTTCATATTTCTACAATTCATGTTAGCATCATTCATTGATAACCAGTTCATACGCACCATTACTTCAGGTCATTGGTAGTATTGGCTTCAGATTTATAGGGAAAAAGGGTCCCGTAAATCCTAGGCAGACTACCTTCCAGGTGTTCAATATCTTGAACATTTTTGCTATCTGCTGTAGCTACTTCTAAAATTTCATCCGTAATCGTTGATGAAATATTCAAACAATGCATCAGTGTCACCGATCCAAAGCGTAGCTTCATGGTTCAAATATAACATACACGAGTTATATTCAGAACAATTATATCGGAGATCATATCAGTCTCCTCACGAGCTTCTTCCACAATCTGCTGGAATGCTCAAGGTACCACTGGTCCTTTTTAACCATTCATTTCTTCTTTCTTTCTTGGGTTCATCACCCGTTACTCCACATTTAGCATGTGAGTATTTCATAAGGAAGTGATCTATAGTTCCACGCTGGAACCACTTCCGTCCCACACAACAAACTCGAGCAATATGCTCTCATTTTCTGTAATTTCAGCATGCCAACGGTAGAGTCTCAACTCTAAAATGTTCTGAGTGCTTTTCCTGCACTTCTTACATCACATCATCTTTTCGTTTTGGTCTCTTCCCTTCAAGGCTAGACCTGAATCATTTTATCTTCTTCTGAGAAGTCCACTATTATTTTCTGCTTTTCTTGTAGTCTCAACTACTGTTCTTTCACCTTGAATATCAACTAAGGTGAGCAACCGATTTCTTTATCTGACCACATCAGCTTACATTTAATGGAGCTTTGATAAAGGTTAGTCCGCTTCTTAGAGCTTCGCGCCCTAAATGTCTTCCAAGTAATACTCGCTGCTCGTACTTCTTTTACATTAGAAGTCAGCAATAGTTAGGTTATATATGTATAATAACAATTTATATACACCTAACGATACATCGTGTCTACTGTCTCAAGGTTTAAGTCCAGGAATCTACTCTATAGACACCTAGTTCACTTAAACCACGGCTCTGATACCAACTTGTAACACCCGACTTTTAAAACAAAAACACCCCTGAAAATTTTTTATTTTTAACAAAGGTTTTAATACTTAAAACCATATACAGAGGGGTATATTTTAATAAAAACGGGTACAAGCGTATCAAGGAGAGTATAAAATACCGTAGTCTCCTTCGAAGCCGGGCTGCTACTGACAGCATCTATGAGTCCTACTTCAAAGTCACGGACTCTATCTTGTCCCTTATCAGTATCGTACTAACCTACAGGGACAATAACAAATATTGTGAGCTATAAAGCTCATTGAGTAGTCGTATCTACAAATAACACGTATAAAATACATTCATATATCTGTCTGGATATCGAATCCAAACTCCTAGCCTTACTGGCTGACCAAATCTCTTAGGATTTCACATCCTAATTTATAGCCTTACAGGCTAAAACATGATAACCTGCAATTATCAAGCCACGTCAGTTATTTGCACATATAATCATATATAACCATTTCTGTCCCATGTTTCTTAGTCACATCGGACCGCACCGTATATCCTGGCTATTTAAGCCGCACCCTGTGTCATAGCTATATAAGCTGCACCAAAACATTATCAATATATAAATCATAGCCCGCAGGACGCACCAGCTGGGTTCAATGACCCGATATCATATCCATAAGTGGCCGCACCATCTATTAATAGCTTGTATCAAGATCAAATATGGCTCACGGGTTAGCCCGCTGTTGCCTTGGCTCACGGGTTAGCCCGCTGTTGCCTATATAAATTTGACTCATCAAAATAAGTTATGGCTCACGGGTTAACCCGCTGTTGCCTAGACTCACGGATTAGCCCGTTGTTGTCTATATAATTTAATTCATCAGAATAAACTGTGGCTCACGGGTTAGCCCGCTGTTGCCTAGACTCACGGGTTAGCCCGCTGTTGTCTATCTAACAGTTTACAAAGATATATTGACTCACAGTTCCGTTCTTGTTTATTATCGACTCACAGCTTATCTGGTCTTGTCATTTTATTGACTCACAGTTCCGTTCTTGTCTATGATAAACTCACGGCTTATCTGGTCTTGTCATTTTCATATGTCTTTACGCTTGTCATTTTCGTCTCTCGAAGCTGTTTCAACCTATAACAGTTCAATCATCATATATCATATTTGATATCAGTGAGATTACTCACCTGAAGGCTTGCTACTACTAGCTTTTGTCGTTTCTTGCCTTGAAATGAAATCCGCAAGATTTTGTCCCGTACCTTAATTGCTTAGAAATCACTATCTTCCAACAATTGATCCAAGTTCTTGCTTCAAACTTCAATGATCTTACAGAAATCGCACCAAGAATCCTCTCCCGTTGCTGCACAAATGGCCAGTCAAAGAAGAGAGTCAACCCTTCTATTTATACTTCCAAACTTTACAATTTTAGTCCTTAAGTTCCATTTCTTGAACTTTTGGCACTAATATTAAGTTTTATGACAATAAAACTCTATTTTCTTATACTTTTGCCACAAGCAACAATATTTTTACCCAATTGGTTCCTCACATGGTCAAATGACCAAAATACCCTTTTGTGGTAAAACGACTAATTTCAGTTTTTATAACATTTTAAGTCCAAAACTCCAAATATTATTTCAAACTAAATTCTTTTCTGTCCAAAAGACGAAATTACCCTTCTAATGGTAAAATGACCAATTTACCCTTTTTATTATATTCACATAAAAAGAGTGTCTTGGTGTTACAATTGGAGTTCCTGAGGATCCGTGTAGAAACATGCATTCTCCAAAACCTTTTCCTCTTTTTTGTTTGTTTTCAAAGTGTTCATCTTCGTCTCCGGAGGACCATACTTCAACGTTTCCGGACGCCATGAAGGCTTTGACTTTCTCTTCTTCCTTTTCCTTCGGATAGTTCCTTGGGGCTCTGCAGTCAGCTGCATAATGCCAAAGTCCTTCATAATTATGGCATTTGATTACTTCGGTTTCGTTCTTTTCTGGAGTTTGAACCTGGTTGGAGCAAGCAGCTGGAGCCGTTTTTGGTTTCTCTTGATGTTGCTCTTCAGTTTTCTGATAGTATCGGTTCTGATTTTGGCCAGATTAATGATGTCCTCTCCGATAATTGTTGTTGTTTCTTTGTTGGTAGCCTCTATTTTGATTGGATCTGAGGTTTTTCTTAGGACTTGTATATGATGGGATTCGATTGAACTTCTAGCTAATCAAGGCTATTTCATGTTGGTATGCAGCCTCTTCTCCCTCATTATACTCAGAATAATGTGACTCGGAAGGTTGAACTGGAGCTGGGAGACCAAGGGTTGGGGCTGCTGATTGAATGGTTTGTTGTGGGGCTGGTGTACCATGATTTTGAATGGTCGGAGTTTGGTAGTACGATGGATATGAGATTTATGGTTGAGAAGGATGATATGAGGGAACAAGAGTTGGTTGTTGAACCGTCTGAGGATTTTGACTAGGAGTAGTTTGAGGAACTGGAAAGTTCTGATTGTTGGCGGGCAGAATATAGATCGGTTGCTGAGTGGTCTGCTGATGCTGGACGAGTTGCTGAGGACTGATTCCTAGCATCGGAAGGTTGTGTTCCGCAACAAGTGCCAATAGACCTCCGAGTTGCTGATGATTGCCTTTCACGTCATGTTCCTGCCCTACAAGAATGTTATAAAGTCTGTACATGTTGTAAGTTTTCAGTTTTCTAGAGTCCTGAAGTATCATTTTGATGAGCATCCAATCCTTTCCGAGTCCTTCAAGAAATCTTAAGTTGATCTCCTGATTGGACCTTTCTGCTACTGAACTCAGGAGTCTTGTGACAATTATGGAAAACCGGGTGAATGCTTGTCACAATGTTTCTCCAGGAAAAGTTGCAAATTGATTGTATTCTGAAAGACTGGATACAAGCTTTTGATCCTTGGCTTCCTCCGTTCCTAAAAACATGTTCTGCAGGAGAACCCAGATTTGTTGGGCTGTCGTGCATTTCTGTATAAGATCGAATAGTTCCGGCGGAATGCCGCATTGAATCTCGGTAAATGCAATTTGGTCATTTTCAAGTTTCTCAATGTCTAGGGCAGACAATCTATAGGTTGAGGAACACCACCCAGAGCTTCTTCAGCAGTGTCAGCTCTGGAAGTGTAGGTTGGGACATGAGGTCCCTCCTCGACAGAACGCCAAATGTCTTTTCCTTGTCTTCTGAGATAATTACGTATTCTAGAAGCCTTGCCATTATACTTAGCAGGAATGAGTATAGGGCTCGGTTAGAACTACCGACACTATTTGCAACATTTAGAGAGTAATTCATCTACATTTTGAGTAAAAGGAAGAGTTTTGAACTGTTTAACACACAAAAGGAAGTTTTAAGAAATTTGAGCTATAATAGCATGCAAGGTCCATAGAGGATTCTAAGGTTATTGCTACTGCCAGGGCTTTTGAGCAAACTGGTCACTTAGAACCTTATAGACAGCTATTTAGGCTCTGATACCAACTGTTATCGCCAAATATTCTAAGCAAATTGTGGAATAAGAAAGATTGTGGAAAGATAAGTTTCGAAACTGGGAGGTTTCGGAAGAGGACAAGTCCGAAGACTTGAGTGGATTTGCGGAATGATAGAAATATAATGAGTGCTTAGAAAAGATCGATAGCTCAACAATAATTAAAGTGCATAAACAGTTAGATAACTTATAATGTAAAGACGGGAAGATTAAAGTGTTAGAAATGTAAAGACATGAAGAAATGCAGATAAGAACAAGAGAATTGATGGAATGAGAGACATTATATTGATATATGTCAAAGTGTTACAATTTGTCTCTCAAACTCATGAGGATTGAAGATGGACATGGTATTCCTTTTATAGATTAAAGGAGGACCTTCAGATAAAGACCTATGGACTGAAGAGCAGAGAACACGTCTCTCTTCAGTCAGACAGGAAGGATAAGACTAATATAATAATATAATGTCAGACTAGGGTGGCTTATCTAGAATAAAATAATACACTAAGTACAACCGACATGTTCCTAAAAGGCCACGCGTGATCTAGTCTAATCATTTCCTATAAGTTGGAGTGCTTATCCATTTGTCTTATCTTCAAGTTAGTCTTCATATCTTCAGTCTTCTATGTTGAAAGTATAAGTAAAGACGTTCCCAGAAGTTGCTTATATTGTTGATCCGAAATCCTGAGTGGATTTCGGAGTCCTGGCATTTCTGAATTAGAGTAACTTAAGAGCTTGGTCTTCTTGGTCTTGAGTGATCTTCTGAGTTAGTTCGGAACATGGTCTTCCTGGTCTTGAGTGATCTTCTGAGTTAGTTCGGAACATGGTCTTCCGAACTGTGTCTTCCGAACATCGTATCTTCTGAACTTGCTTTACTGGATTGATGTTGACTTAGTCTGAGTTTCGAAATCCAAGATTGGATTTCTACATATATTAAATGATCATTACACAAGTCATCCATAACCATATGTATGTTCATAAAACATATTCGGAACATACAACTAAAACGTTCAAAACATAACAATTGTTTAACACTTAAAACATTCATATGAAACACTTGTTTAAACATTCCATCAAAATAACTAATCTTCAAATACCATCAATCAAACACTGAGTTGGTCAACGACTCATATTTAGCACTAACATTATTAACGTCAAATTTGAAGTTAAATTCGTAAATGATAAAAAAATTAGGAAAAAATAAAAAAAAGTAAGTTGATGGAACAAATTTCATAAAAAAATAAAATAAACATTGATTCCAAGTTGTAACATGAATAAGAAATGCGGGTCAAAATTGTAAATAAGAAATGTTGGTTAAAAGTGTATATTAAAAAAGCAAGTTGTCAAAATTGTAAATAGTATGAAGTTTGGGGTAAAAGTGAACAAATAAAAACTGGATTGGTTAAAATTGCAAATTAAAAAAGTATGTTGTCAAAATTGTAAACTAAAAAAGCAAGGTGTAAAAATTGTAAATAATGTGAAATTATGGTTAAAAGTAGAAAATAAAAACTGAATGCCATGAGCAAGTTTCAAACCTCCGACCTTTATATAACAAAAAGCGCTTCCCACCGCTGAACTGGAGCTCATTGTCTGTTCGGAAAGTCGAATTAAAAATATGAAGCATGGAGCGCGTGAGAGGCACTTTACTTAAGTAAATGTATGAGTTATATAATGTGCTATTATGAATACAAGAATCACATTTAGACGTACATATTCTTCAATGTGGATAAGTACGACCTTAAAGAGAGTGGTCTTTATTGATAATATATAAGATTGCACATGCTTATCCAAGATCTGACACTCATTAAAAGAAGCAAACGCAGGTTGAACATGATGATAGATGCACGCTATAACTTTTTTAACAAACGACTCTCTTGCTCAATAAAATGTGCCCTCTAATTCTTCGCTAAGGATGGAAATCAACGCATCCATTTGTTTAGCAGGAAGGGACACACCAATTTCAAAATCAGCCGGTGACTCTTTGGAAGCGTCAACAGAGATCATACTAAGACGATCTATTGATATGGTCTCATGCTTTTTTGGTTTCCCACATCCAAAGTCCAGATCGTATAACTTAATCTTTGGTGTTCCTACAACATTAAATGTCGGCACTGGGGCAAAGGCTGACTTAATCACCGTCTCCCCATCTTCGATCACTCCATTCTTTTTCTTTACTGTTTCGCTTAATGCCTTTCTAAACAACTCAGCAGCCATAAGAAATCCATTGTTGCCTGCTAACAGTGTGATTTTTATTGTTGTTGTGATAGAAGGTCCTATACAATTACCAAAATAAGTTTGAGGTAATGGTGGATCGAGGCGGGATCTCCAACCCACAACACAAATAAACCTTTCTACGTCATCATCTCCCATCCTTTCTCCAATACGAACATGTGATTTGGCTATGCAATGCCACATAAAAGAACATGCCACCGAAAACGATGATACGTTTTCCGGTGTTGTCAGTTGAGTGGATAGCCATTTCTTTAACCGAGTGATGTGTGCTTGGGTCAAGATAATGGTCGCTCGAACTTTATCTGTATGGCTAACAAGCGGAGGAGGCTGGTAATCCGCATTAATAGCTGGAATCCCGGGTATATTTAATACGAGTTCATCTAAGGAACTCGGGTATTTAATCACTCTTTCATAAAACGGTAAAGATCCACTAGCTAAGAATAACTCATCTGTCCCATGTATAGCAATCGAGCTCCAAGCCTTCAGGAAATCAGACCTTGTGGTCGCATCACAAAGAGAGTGGTGGGCGGTGATCCCAATTGAGATGCCTGAGTTGGGGAAAAGTGTAACTTGCACTGAAAAAAGTGGGACGGTAAGGTAGTCGGATACTTTTGCTACACGTCCCAATAGAGGCACAAGTGGATAAAACATGTCACACTTACGAGGATGATTTCCTGTAAGATCGTTGAAATCAAGAGTACACTCAGCAACGGTAACTGCAACAGAGTCACCCTCTACATGTCGAATTTCTGGTTTTTTTTCAGCATTTGGATTGAGAAACAGAATTAAGTTGCCCGCAAATGGGAAGAAGTGTTGAAGAGTGATGGATAATGAGTGTTTGAGGTTCGGAACTATTGTTTCCAAGAAATGTTCTCTAGAGTGAGGGAACTCATAAAAGAAAACCTGGTGGACCGGGGGGAATTGTAAAGACATCATGTCGAAGAAAGTAAGCGGCAGAGTCCTCTCACCCACCGTGGTAGGCGGAGGAGATACTCGGTAGTTCTCGAGAACGGTCAACATGCTAGTTCTTGGGTTTGTTTGAATAATTAGTAGTTTCGATTATGCCAAAGTTTCCAGCTGATGGACAATTATATAAGCACGACACCCAAATGGAAGGGAAGTTGAATACTAGAAATCCACTAGTACGAAACTTGAAAAAGTTAATTGGAGTGGGACATGAATAGTTCTAATATGAGATTATTTGCTGGAACTCATGAACCATGTTTATCATATTTTATTACTTGTTTCCAATGCTGAAATATAATTAAAACATGGAAAAAAATAATGCTTGAGATACGATCCATACAAAATGAATACTTCGTCTAGAATATTTATTCAAACGCTATTAAACATTATGTCGTTGTGTAAACAGCTGACAATCCGAGTGTTTGATATAGATTTTGACGTTGTCACTTGTCAATTTGTTAACCTGATCATACTTGAGCAATAAAATCTTGAACAAATTAACACGCGACTCTTTGATGCAAACCTTTGTTGGAAACTACTGCAAGACACTTGTATTCTTCCTATAAAATCGACAATGGAAGGAGACGGTTCATACTAGGAAAATGCTTTTCCCACGGCAGACGGTAGGTAAACAATTCTGGCCGAATCTATAACACTTTATAGATATACGGAATTTGTTACCGACTTATTACATTTTTTTTATAGTTTTTAGTGTCATTGTTTCGGTCTCCGTCCGTAAAAAAGCATTTAAAAAAAGTAAAATTTTGAAAATATCCATATTTTTCAGCCAATATGCAGAAAATATTCCAATATAATAAAGAATAAATCTTATTATACAAGTTCAACAAAAAAAATGATAAATATAAATCTAAAATTTGTCAAATACAAAGGCCTTAACAATGTGTATAAATCAGGGGTGTCGCGGTGCAGTTTGACGTGCTTTAAGGTCGAAACCGCAAACTGCACTGCATTATTGGTTTTAGCTTTTCATAAACTGTACACGAAAGTTCTAAAACGAATTATGCGTTGCATTTTGGTACCTGCAGTTTATGCGGTTTAATAAACAACTCTAATCAAATAATATAATGTAGAAGGTTGTACCTGTTACTACAACACAATAAGATTTCACTATTAATGATGATCCTCACAATATAACCTTTTAGTTTCAAAATATAACATTTTTAATATTCGACTTCCAGTTTATGGAAGATGACTGGTTGTCCAGGAAATTCCATTTTCACATGACCAAGCTCTCATATCTAAGAAGAATAATGTCACAACTAGTAAATTATGCGACAAAACTCATACACATAATACATTTCAAATAGATAGATGAGTTTCCTTTTGGTATGAGTTATTTGGTTTTTATCTAATTCAGTTTGTACCCACACAGTACGATGGACGTCAGAACCGAAGAGTTGTTGGTAAGGTCAAAAAAAAGTTCGTTGTTTTATGCTAAAAAATAAAAGTATGCTAATGTCAAGATCTGGATCCTACCTAAAATTCTTTTCAGGTTTGCGAGATTATATCGCATGATCGGACCAGGATCCTAAAATCCTACAGAAAAACGTAATTAAAAGTCTAAAACATGAAAATTACTAAATTCATCGCCAACATTAAGATTTCTGGTTCAGTAGTTATATAAATAAAAAAAACTCAAACTACATGAAAAATACAAAAAAGCATAATTAAAAGTTTAGAAAATGAAAAATACTAAAATACATAGAAATACAATCTCTATAATTAAAAAAATTACCATAATAATGACCAAAAGAAATTAAAAGAGGATTACTCAGTAGAAAACATTAACATTTTTTGTGATTTTCTTTATATTAAAGATAGTGTTTGTTATTGTTTTAGTTTTATGAATCATAATATTACCCAAGGCTTTACATCTTTACATAACATATTTAATTTTTTTTTCTAATTGCAGCTATATCTCAATCAATTAATTGATCATCAGTAAAAATATAAAAGACAAACTATGATTGAAAACTTATGGTCTCATATTGAATTTTATACTCAATTGGATGCTAGTTTGCCGATTTTACCTGTGCACAATAGCATAGATAAATTATGACACGTCGCAGTCGTTGATTCGGTCAAAGTCAAAGATAAAAACCTTACGTTCCACTAGAGGCGGTAAACAAGGGTCGAACAAATGAGTTCGTGATTGGCACTCTCGTGTCGATAATAAGACCGTACTATAATGTCACTTTATAGCAGGTAAGCCACTACACTTTTTGATCCCAAAAACAAACTCAAACAACCAAAAAATATAAATTGAAACTAAATCTAGGCATAAACACTAGATCCAACACCGATGAAGCCCAAAACCAAATCTCTCATAAAATCAATCAAATAACAATTGCATGTTCATAAATCGAAACTAAAAAGAGAGTAAAATCTTTACTCTCAATCGAAAAACTAAAACTCTGTGATTAGAGAAATTCCTAGAAGCGGAATACTCGTAGCACAAAAGCAATTACAAAACTAGGAAACGTTGCAAATAAAGTAAATCTAACCAACTACGAGTATGAAACTGAAAAACTTCGACTCTTGAATCAAAGATCTCATAGATGTCATAGATTCACTCGATGGATCATTCTTTGCTCCCAAATTTCGACCTAGAAGCCTCTATTTATAGTTAAGAATTTTGACAGCCCACGCCGCTAAATAGCGGTATCCACGTTGCGAATCTTGTCTTATCCCCGTTTTATCTCAATTTGAAATTCAAGCCGCATCGGATTACGATTTTATCCCAAATCCAGTGTCATGTAAGGCTCTTCCCCACGTCGCGAATGCCTCTTTGTGCTTATCTTCGTTTTTATATCTCCAACTTCATCAATTTTGCACTTAAAACCCTGCATTTCAGCTAAAAGCAAACACAACACACTTGTCACTAAATGTGAGCGATATTAGTCTTTTGATAACAATAAAGTAACTAAAACGTTATCCAATAACGCGTAAAATATGCAATATCAATGCGCGGTATGAAACATCTCACACTTGTGGCTTGCTTGTCCCCAAACAAATAGAGCTTTTAAGAACTCCTAACAAAGACTAAACCTTTTTTGAAAATCCTCAGTTTCAAAGTTTATTGTTATCTAAGAAGTTAATTAAAATCGGGTTTTTGAAAAATAACCAGAATACCCTTGCGACACAACTTTCTATAGAACTCTTCGTTACATATTTTCAATTTACCACTTATTTGTTCAAATTCTAAAGGCCATTAAGGAAGATTCCATGACTTTCTGTGTTTTCCGTGTAGCAGGTTGTCAACAACATTAACTCAGATCAGCTGACCTGAGGTAATGAGGTGAGGGAAACCACCTTTTTCATGTTTAGTGGCCCGAACAATACAAGTCACTAATCAAATAATCCCTCCTAAATCCCAGCTTATGATATTTCTAAATCAACTATTTTTAACTTTTTAAACCACTCAACTTATTTTAACTCAAACTTAGCATATTACAAATATACATTATTTCTTGAAAAACATTGAATTTGCTAAAATTTTCAAAATTGCTCGTTTCAAAGTTACAATTTCTCAAAATTTTTGAAAAATGAGAAAATTTATAAAAAATTTGAACTTTTTTTGCAAAAACTACTCTATCTTTTTTTACTGTCCCACCCCATACATAAAACTATACAATGTCCCCGTTGTATAAAAGAAAATGCAAAACAAAGGTAGAAAAAGATTTACCCCTTGGGACGACGAATTGCATGATTGCAGGGATAGAATATATGCTCGGGTTGACAATACGTACCATGCTTGATGATATTCCAGACGCAGCAGTGAACACGCCGACATAACCGAAGTGTAGGGGTATTGTGACCCCATACTTGCGTTATGCAAAACTCCATAAGTTGGTTGCATACAACTAGGTAGTTGGCTAGATAATTCAGAGTTGTTGTCTTTGTTGATTTCCCGTCCCCGTGATACCAACAAGCATAGGTAGCGACATGAAGATGCGATGATAGCAGTTATCCATCGAACATGGTCGAAGTATCGTGGCGCTGATTGAAGAGGTCCGCGTCGCACACTTCCCAAATCAGATTTCCAATCGTAGTCACTCATTTCAAGCTACACAACTCAAATAAGAAATCACACATCTGTTAGTGTAAATGTCGAAGATGTTGAAGATTTGAGAAGAAAGGAACTTCATCAAGAATTGAGGTACAAACAAAAGATGAGGTAACGATCAGAAGTGAAGGACCAAACTTGGAGAATCCAGGTTTGGTAACCATGTACCGAAAATCATAAGGAATAGGAATTAATGATTCAACCAAAGATTTCAATGGCCAATACCGAAGATTGTGCATGATCAGAAGATCATGCATCAAGCCGAAGATTACCTTGAATACCGAAAATCACAAGCCAAACATCACAAGCCTCCGATACCGAAAGTCATGAAGCTAATACCAAAAATCATCAAGTGCTAAATATTATGATGAAGCCGAAGATCATGATGCGCATACCAACGATCTGCATGAGGCCATACCGAAGATCTTCTCCATACCAAAGATTGATAGTACCAAACATTAGATGCATGCCGAAGTCAATGATCTATACCGAAGATCTGCATGGTACCAAAGTGAAGCTGCACAATACCGAACATCATATCAACATGTAGTTTTCGGTTAGCCTAAGATCAAGGGTTCCAAAATTGTAAAGTGGATGGTTGAGTAATCTGAAATTCATGAAGCATTGAACAGAAAATGTTAGTTCACTAAATCTTTGATGTGCACAGTGTTAGAACACAATAGGATCAATCACTCAAGAACAAGGTATTTTCACACAGAAAACGGTATCGATCTCACACAGAGATCTTTTTGATTTATGAAAACTTGGTGATGTTACATGAACCCTAGCCGTAATACTTATACTAGGATTAACTACGTATATTTGGAGTATCCCTACATTTCAGGGAACTCCCAACTATAAACTAGATAAGTATGGTAGCAAGATAACTACTAAATACAAGATAAATAACAAACACAGTTCAGCTGATATACTTCCACAGAAACCCAGCAGCAGCGTGATATCCTCCTTTGACGGTATCAGATTCAAGTGGTGTTGTTGCTGATCAGCTGGTGCTGATGCTGAACAGCCTAACAATCTCCCCCAATCCGATGATATCAAAACCTTTATCTAAAGGAGGATCGACTGAGTGAAGCAACGTACTCAGCCTCACTGAGAATTTCTGGCTTGATCTATTTATACTCAGGTGCATGGAGTTCAGGCTTCTCGTTTCTTTAGCTCTTGAGATATCAGCATATGAAAACCTTCAGCTGACTTAACCTTGAAGCCTTGAGGCACTCACACCAAAGATGGAACAAATGATCAGTAGATGCTTTCTTCAAATCAGATGTACGTATAAAACACATCTTTCCATTTGCATCTTCATAGAACATTCCATCCACAGGCTTTCTGATTAGCTTGAGAGCCTCTGCAGCAACACCAAAAGGAGGAGTGTTATTGAATTCATTTGACCCATAAGGAACCAGATGATGCTTCAGCTGAATGTTCTTCCTTATTCTTCTGGGGCAGAATGTTGATCTTTGACAAGTCGAGAAGAAGCAGGAACAAGATCTAGACTGTTGGCTTTATTAATCCACCATTGAAGGGCAGCACGAAGCTCTTGAGAATGCAGCCCTTTATGCTTCTAGGTGACTTGAAGCATTTCCTCCCACTTAGTAAATCCAAACTTTGCAACTTCGTTTATGAACACTTGTTCGGGCACAAGTGACTCTTTATCTTTTCTTTGAAGATGCAGAAGCAGGATCTTTTGCCCTTTGTTTTTGGAATAACCTACTTTGACTATTGGAAGTACTAAATGCCTTCTTGTAAAAACACATGCATATTTTCCTAGGTCAATTTTTCTATTTACACTCTCAGCTCGACTGGTAATCTTGTTTTGCTTAATAGTCATTGAGTCAAAGTGACTCATGAGATCCTGTTGCTAATCCGTTGCCCTTCCTCTTGAACCAGCTGTTGAGCCATTTTATCATCCCTAAAGGAGATGATTCGATTTGTCATGACCAGCTTGTGCTCAATAGCAAAATCTTCAACTTATTCGATAGACATGCATCACTCCTGAGCTAGCTTTAGAATTTGAAGAGAAATCTTCTGATGTTTTGATGATTCTGGAGCAGAGGAGAATTCTGAAGATCGCTTTCTTTTGTTTACTAGAGGAATGTCATCATCAGGGACGTCAGCTGATAAGTGATCCGCATCAGAGACATGAGGGGTCTCAGTAGATTCAGGGACGAAGGCGCTTTGATTTTCATTGGGAAAAGGTTGTCCGGGATACAGCACAACAATGGGATCAACAAGGTAAGGCATATTAAAGAAGCCTTCCTCATCATCAATATCAGAGGCAGGATTTTCATGTGCGGAACCTGGCTCCCCCTTAGGACTTGGCTCCCCCTCAGCTATTTTAGGCTCATGCTCCCCCTCAGCTGTTGTAGGCTCATGCTCCCCCTCAGCAAGAGACAAGACTATATCTCCCCTGATCAGCGCAGAAATAATGTCCCCTTCATGTGAAGGATCTATATCACCACTACCATGAGATGTGATCTCCCCTTTTTTGGCATCATTAGAAGGAGGAGAAGGTGGTGGTGGTGGCGGTGGCGGTGGAGGCGGTGGTGGTGGTGGTTGTGGTGGTGATGGCAGACGTTGATAATGATGAGCTGAACCGTCAGGACCAGGTAGAGGAGAAGGGGGGAGGTCAAAAGCATTAGCACCTTCTGGGATTATGTTGACAATGGACCAGTAGAAAAGTTCCTTGAGATAGGTAACATCGGTTTCAAGCTGTTGAAGACGAGAGGATTGAGTATGAGAATGCTCTAGCAAGTTTTTGAGAGTGAATTGGATTTCATCCAGCTGAGAAGAACTGGGGGATGGGGCAGACTCAGTGGTGTGGAGAGGAGATAAAAATCTTATGTGCGTGGCCACATGAGGGGCGTGAAAGTCTGTTTGCATGTCTTCTGGCTCACTAAAGTGAGGAGGTGATTCAGAGGCAAAACGAATGTTGCTAGTGCCTCGTACTGGGGAGGGAATCATACGAACCTGAGAAATGTTTTGAGGACCATATACCACATCCTCAGAGGCAAATACAGAAAC
Source organism: Cichorium intybus (assembly GCA_023525715.1). Taxonomy (NCBI): domain Eukaryota; kingdom Viridiplantae; phylum Streptophyta; class Magnoliopsida; order Asterales; family Asteraceae; genus Cichorium; species Cichorium intybus. Next base: position 60,098,033 of record CM042014.1, read on the forward strand.
AGCCTCAGTATCAGAGGAATCCGTAGAAGAAGTTTTGGATGACTTAGATAAATAAGAGTCATTCTTGTCAGATACTATACCTTCAGAGTCAGACTTGTTCTCTCTGACTGGGGAAGAAATTAGATTGGTACCCGTGATGCAGAGAGGAGATTGGTGTGTTGACTCATTGTTCGTAATGAGCTGGGGTGACTTCTGGGAATCAGGTGATGAGTTGCGATGATCAACACGGTAGGAGACAGAAGTAGTTGAGTCTTTAGCATTTGCAAGAACCACAGTTTGAAGAACAGGATGAGTGGACCTGAGAAAACATTCTCTATGGTAAGGATGAACGTTCCATCCAGTCTTGCAGGCAAGCATGGAAGCATCAGAGGCAGAAGGAGCAGTAGTGCCAAAAATCTTTTAAGATAGCATAGGAAAGGTGCAGGCAACATTTTCAACTGATCAAGACTGCTCTGTTTGTAACCCAGACATCGACCAATAACCCCAGTTAAGAACTTCCACCCACCAGGAAAGCATTGATGAAGAACAAGTTTATCACCATCACGTTTACTGGCAAGATTGACATCATAACCCAGTAGATGTACAACAGTCTTTATGTCTTCCTCAGAAGGAAGATCAGAAAAAGGGAAGACGAAGACAGTGTCTGAAGGTGTCAACAGTGAGGGTGATTTCAGTTTGACCATTGTGAATCGTACCCACAATAGATGTTGGATCAGACTGGAATAAGTGTACCAGAATTCGGCTATTGCAGATGGCTTGAAAACGTCTGGCATTCCAGCAATGGCAAAAGATGGTGCCCTCTCAAGAAATCAACGAACTGTTCAAAACCCTAGTTCTGCAATCTTGAAGGGATTGAAAAATCAGCTGCAACCTTAGTAGGAAGAATGAGAACGTTTGCAGTTGGCGAGGATTCAGCCTTGAAGAGATCGGCAAGAGGAACGAACTCAAAAACATGAGTCATGGAGTTGCAGAGAAGAGGTTTAGGGTTTAGCAGGTTGAGGAAGGGGATGAAGGGTTTGAGATACGATAGATAAAGGTTTAATCTCAGCAACAGAGGACTAGTATCCCTTAGCTAAAAGGACCAGCCAGGGCTTCATATACTGAAGACTATGCTTCCGCATATGGACGGATAAAATGCCTTGCTGGGCAAGCATGCAGCAGCAGCTTCGAGGGACATGTGCTGTTAGGATATTCAATAAGAAGGATTCGAGAAACAGTTTCAAAGAGACCTTTTGTCTTTTTCAGGACCAGACAATACAACATCAGATGATTCTTGTGATCAGCTGATGAGGCAGATCAGTGCTTAATGTCTCATCAGGACACAAGACTTTGCATACAGTAGCATGCTTCCAGGGACAGAGTCTGGTTGATAAGCAAGAAAGTAACACAACACTCAGGCCCAAAAGAAAATGTTATCAGTGGGACAGGGCAGTCTCTCATCAGTGGATAGTCTGTGCTTGAACACTGATGAGAGTGAGTTGCTCTATTACATCTCAGGGCTGGTCTTGCCATTGAGAAACGAGACTTGGACATATACAGCAGCATGCTTCTAGGGACGTAGAGTGTCAGAGTTGCAGACTAGATCATAATCTCTGTCAAATCAAGAAATCTCTGACAAGATCACCTTGAGAAGATCAAAAGGTGACTTGTCTAATCAAGCATTAACTCTAGGGGAAGTAAATCGTCTCCAAAAATGGAAGTTTCGAGATCGCTGCATGAGTCTATAAAAGGAAACAATAATCAGTTTTCAAGACCATAAAAAACATAAAAAGTTATACAAAATATGGCTGAAAGTCCTTTTAGGCGATGAGACAAAGTAGGGGTGAAGTTGTTTGAAGGAGAGTTTAAGGGGGGAACATATGGAGGTGTGATTATTGGGATTTGGCTGGAGAGATATGAGGTGCTACTGACAACCCTGACTGATGGTGAAACTGGGAGACCGATGGTGGTTCATATAGGATGGGGTGCACTTCAGCCGGTGCCACCAAGAGTGTTGGTGGAGTTTAAGCCATTTGATATGGTGGAGGTATGGTATTAAAGAGGGTGGTGGTCGGTGACAGTCTTGAGAGCAACTGATCAGAATCAGTTTTTGGTGAGGCTTTCAGATGAAGTTCAGCTCTTTGTGGCTGAAAGTGAGCTGAGGATTCATCAATTGTTCTGTGTGGGAAACCCATCTTTGTGGCAATATTTTAAAGGTTAGTAACATGTAAAATCGCACGATGTAATATATTATCTTTGTGATGAATAAAGAAAAGTCATAGAATAAGCAAAATAACAAAGATAAACAAGAAATACATCACAAACATTACTGAGAGATCATTCCCAATTCACCAATAAAGTACAACATCTTTTGCTCGTCGAGAGGTTTGGTGAAAATGTCAGCCAACTGTTGCTCAGTAGGAATGTACATAAGCTCAATCTTTCCTTTCTTGATAATATATATCTCGAATAAAATGGTGCCTGATATCGATGTGTTTTGTCTTCGAGTGCTGAACAAGATTTTAAGAGGTAAGGATAGCACTTGTATTGTCATAGCAGATGGGGATCTTAGTAAGTGAAAACCCATAGTCCATCAGTTGATTTTGAATCCACAGTACTTAAGCACAACATCTGCCAGCTGCAACATACTCGGCTTCAGCAGTTGAACATGCAACTGATGACTGTTTCTTACTTGAACAACTGATTAAGCGACTTCCTAGCAGTTGACACCATCCTGAGGTGCTTTTTCGGTCTAAAGAACATCCTGTAAAATCAGAGTCAGTGAATCCGACTAAGTCAAAAGAGGACTCACAGGGATACCAGAGACCCAAAGATGGAGTATGTTTGAGATAGCAAAATATTCGTTTGACTGCGTTGAGATGTGACTCCTTAGGCTTGGCTTGAAATCGAGCACACATGCTAGTGGCAAAAACAATGTCAGGACGACTGGTCGTTAGGTACAGTAAGGAGCCAATCATGCCTCTGTAAGATGAGGTGTTCACATCAACACCTGAATGATCAGCAGATAGTGAGACTAAGGTACTCATAGGAGTTTTGGCTGGCTTGCATTCAGAGAAAAAGAATTTCTTCAACATGTCCTGAAGGTACTTGCTTTGGCTGATAAAGATCCCTTGAGACAACTGCTTGACTTCAAGACCCAAGAAAAAATACAATTCACCCATCATGCTCATTTCAAATTTTGAAGACATCACAACAGCAAATTCTTCGCTTAAATTCTCATTGGTCGAACCAAAGATAATGTCGTCAACATATACTTGAGCGAGAATGATTTCATCACCTGATCTTTTGATGAAGAGAGTGTTGTCGATAGCACCTCTGTGATAGCCCTTTTCAAGAAGATACGATGTCAACGTGTCATACCAAGCTCTAGGTGCTTGTTTGAGACCGTATACAACTTTATCCAAGCGATAAACTTGATTAGGAAGAGCATCATTAATGAATCCAGAAGGTTTTCTGAGATAGACCTCTTGAGGGCGATCACCATGTAGAAAGGAAATCTTGACATCCATCTGGAAGACTTTGAAGTTCATGAAGGAGGCATAAACCTGAAAGAGTCTGATAGCCTCAAGATGAGCGATAAAGGAAAAAGGTTCATCATAGTCAAGCCCTTCCATTTGAGTGATGCCTTGAGCCACAAGACGAGCCTTGTTTCTGATGACAATTCCATCTTCATCCATTTTGTTTCTGTACACTCATCGAGTACCCACGATGGTTTTTCCTTATGGATAAGGAACAAGTGTCCAAACCTTGTCTCTTTGGAATTCATGAAGTTCATCCTACATAGCCTTGATCCAGTCAGCATCAAGAAGAGCATCATCCACTTTTTTAGGTTCAACGAGAGAGACGAAGTTCACATAGAGACAGAAGTTGCTTGAAACTTGTCTTCGAGTACGAACCCCTGATGAAAGATCTCCAATGACTTGAGAAATTGGATGATCCTTGACAGTTTGGAGAGGTTACGAGTGAGAAACTTCTTCATCTTCAGGGTCATTGATAGACACATAATCATTAGGTGGATTCTCATGGGTCAGTGGAGACTCAGATCGAGGAAGAGTCATCAAGAGCGTGAACGACAGGAGATGGAGTATCATCAGGAGAAAAAATAGTATTAGTAGAAGAGGTTGTAGAAGGGATGGGAATTGAATCAAGAGGAGCTGAGGGGATCAGAGAGAGAAGTTCTTCAAGGACTAAGTGTTCATGAACCTCGTGCTGATGGGAAAATGTTGACTCGTCAAAGCGAACATGTATGGATTCAATAACATTTCTTTTGTTCACATTGAATACCCTGAAAGCTTTAGAAATTTACGAGTAACCCAGGAAAATGCCCACCATCAGAATTTACATCAAACTTAGACTGCTGCTCCCTTTGTTTCAATATAAAAAAAGCACAACCAAACGCGTGAAAGTAAGAAATGTCAAGAGATCGACCTTTCAAGACTTCATAAGGTGGCTTTTCATGCCTTTTGACAATGATGGACCGGTTTTGAGTATAGCAGGCAGTATTCACTGCTTCAGCCTAGAAGGAAAGAGGGAGACCAGCATCAACGACCATAGTACGTCCAGCTTCAATTAAAGTACGATTTCTTCTTTCAGCTACACTGTTTTGTTCAGGAGTTCGAATAGCAGAGAAGTTTTGAAGGATCCCTTTCTCATCGCAGAAGGACTCAAGGGTCTAATTTCGAAACTCAGTACCATGATCACTTCTCAGCTTCTTGACCTTGAGATTAAAGAGAACTTCTGATTGTTTGATCAATGATATCATTTCAGTAGCAGCATTACTTTTAATCCTTAGAAACATGACCCGGGTGAAAGGAGAAAATTCATCCACGATAACAAGAGAGTACTTTTTCCAGCAAGAGACGCCACAGTAACAGGTCCAAATAGATCCATATGCATGAAATTGAAAGGAGATACAATGGAATATCACTGTTTAGATTTAAAAGAGACTTTGATCTCTTTACCTTTCTCATAGGCTGAGCAAAATCAGTCTTTAACGAAGTTCATCTTTGGAAGACCTCGAACAAGCTGATTCTTGGAAATCTTTCAAATATTCTTGAAGTTCAAGTGAGATAGGCATTTGTGCCACAGCCAGTTGATGTGAGATTGAGCACGTGAAAAGAAACATCGCTTCAGCGATTGATCAGCTGAGAACATATCCAATATGTAGATGTCATCACATCTCTTAGCATAGAGTATAATTCCTTTAGCAGCATCAATGATGTTCCCTTCTCTTTTGTTGAAGCAGACTTCGTAATCAGCATCACACAGCTGACTGATGGAAATGAGGTTATACTTAAACCATTGATATAATAAACGTTAGAAAATTGTATATATTTATAGCGAATGGTGCCATAGCTTTTGGTATGACCCTGACTATTGTCACCATAAGTAACCACTGGGCCATCTTTCTTAACAAAATCTTCTAACAGAGATTTGTCCCCAGTCATGTGACGAGAGCATCCACTGTCAAGATACCAAATATTTTCATGGTCCTGCAGTTACTAAAACACTGTGAGAACCTCAGTGAACCCATTTGGAAATGGGTTTGTAACATGAAAAGATGCCATCGCATTCAGAGGGAAGACAATTCAATGAGTTTTCTTTCTTAGACCATCTGTTGCAGCGGGTGGCAATATTTTCTTTTCTGTCGGATCTTGACTCAAAATTACAATGATCAGCCTTATGAGAAGAGTCGCCACATATGTAGCATGTTCTGATGGGTTTAGATTTTTTAATTTTTGAAAATTTAATTTTATACATTGTTTTTGAAAAAATGGATTCTTTTTTAAATTCATCAGACACAGTAGCACAAGTGGTGCACTCAGGAGCTTCACAGGAAATATTTGTGACAGTATGAAACTCACCATCACAAATTGGAAATCTAATGAGATTCTCGGTACTAACACAAGTGTTCACCTGCTCAGTTCCTTTAACACAAGGATCAATAGCACTGATTTTAGTTTGAATGTCAATATCACCTTTCTCATTAATAGAAAAATGTTTTTCAATAAGATCAGCCTTCTTTTGAAATCCATAGGGAACAAATTTATTTTTATAATCCTCGATTAATTCTTTTTTTTAGGGAAAAGCTGGTTCAGTTTCAACCCTTTTGAAAATTTTGATTGTAGATTCAAAGTCTCCACCAAGGATTTTGTTGGCCTGAAAGGATATCTGATCATTAATTAGTTTAGACACCTTTTTGTGAGAGAGGGTCTAGTTTTTAATGATCAACTAAATTCGATTTGATTCAGTTTCAGCAGCTTGTGTTTCCTCGAATAGCAATTTGTTTTACAAGCTAAGGTCACGACATTCAATTTTCAATTTTGAGTGATCAAGATCTTTGTCTTTAATTTGATTTTTTAACTTTTTGTTTTCTTGAGTCGGATGATGTTTGTTAAAATTGGAATTTTCAAGGCAAACACTCAAATACTCAAAAGCTTTAATTTTTCCATTCATAGATAAATTAACAAAATCTTTGAGCTGATACAATAAAGAGGAATCATATTCTTTTGTTAGGTCATCTTTGGCAGCATCAACATCAACAGCACTGGTGCTGCTGCTTAACCCATCAGTAGATTCATGAGTTACAACCATAAGACAAACATTCTGATTTTCATCATCTAAGGAATCAGCTTCTTCTTCCCACTTTTCCTTTTATTCTTTAGATACCAGAACCTTCGAGCCTAGATTTTTCCTTTTAAGAGAGGCCATAAGTCTTTTATACTTTCCTTCATATGAATCATCTTTCGAGTCAGCTCTCTTTTGTTTACAGTCCTTGGCAAAATATTCAGTACTTTCATAGTTGAAGCACTTGCCATCATTCTTCTTATCAGTAGTAGGTTTGGAACTGTCACTGACAGACTTTCTGAAGCTTGAGAAGTTAGGTTTAGAAACACCAGAGAAACATTGAGGATCATATTTTCTGCTGTCTTTATACTGATTGAATTGTTTAACAATCAGTGATGCCTGAGATGCAAGATCAGCCATGTGTTTGAATTCCTCGTCTTCAGCATTTGAGTCTTCAATAGCATCTGTTTCAGTATCATTAACATCATGGTTTTTTGAAAACAAGGCAGCAGATCTTTCATGTTGGCTGTCTCTCATTATCTCTTTTCACTGAGCTTTGATCTCTTCATGACTGCGAAGGTTCCCAAATAGACTCTGAAGATCCATGTAACATCCCAAAATTTTAGGGTAAATTTAAAAAATTTTAAACGAAAACTTCAATACAAGAAAAGCCACTTAATTAATTTTCATAAAATTCCATAACTTATAAGTTTAATGAAAACACCCCAGGATTAACAGAAGTTAACGAAATCTCAATATAGCGGAATATTAATTCAAAAACAGTCCTCCAATGAAGCAGCACAGTGTATACACGTCACGCCTTGCCATCCATGGTACCTGATATACCTGAAACAATAGTTTATATAGGGAAAGGGTAAGCACGAAGCTTAGTGAGTTCCTCAAAATATCATACGATCCATCACATAACATACAACACATCATAACCATTCATATGTCTGTGAGACTCGCGGGCTATCCCTGTTCCGCTGAAGACTCACGGGCAGTTCCCGTTCTGTCTTATCGCTCGCAGGCTTCTCCCGTTCCGTCTAATGACTCCCAGGCTATTCCCGTTCCGCCTATTGGCTCGCGGGCTATCCCGTTCCGTCTAATGACTCGCAGGCTATTCCCGTTCCGCCTATTGGCTCGCGGGCTATCCCGTTCCGTCCACAAACAATCATTATCATAGAAATAATTCATACAATTATCATAACAGGTAAGATCACCTTAGTCTAACATATCTTCCTTCCTACGCATGCAATATCACCTATAGTATAGTGAGAAGACTCACCTGATTATAGTTGACTATTTCGTTTATCTTTCTCGGCTTTGTATTTCCTTCAACTTTAACTGTTAACATAATAAGAAATCTATCATTTCTTAATCCTTAACTATATTATAGTCGCATCATTAAACCCTTCAGTAATTCCAATATGATACTCCATGATTTATCAAGTAAAGAACAGCCAGGTAGAAGATTAGATGGGGTGGCAGGATCCTTTCAGCATTTTAGCCTTTCGGAAAATCCAACAACCAGATCCCAAGTAATCGGCCTAGTCACCGTCCTCGTAAGTAAATCAATCGGTATTATATTCGGAAATTACGAATTGTTATAATAACGACATTTTAAGGTTTTTGTTTAGTATTGTTAGAAATTAGTATAATATAACATATGTTATACTTATTAAATATTCTACTTCTTAACACAAAAACTATTTTACAATACCTAATTAAGCTATAGAAAAGTTTGTAGTTACCTTATGACCAGTCGTCGGAACCTATAACTTCTTCGCTAGGCTTTTGAGCTTCCTTCCGCTCACTTCTTACACTCTAGTGCTTAGAAACCTCTATATATTGGATTGAGATTTGTTGGTGTGGTTTATGAGATGTTTTGGGGGGTATTTATACTTGAATTCTTGAATAAAAAATGGCATGACACTTTTGACAAAAGATTTTAATAATATAATTTTGTTGAAATTAAAGGCCTTCTAGAATCAGTCTGTTCAAGACTGGTTTAGCCGATCTTAAACCCACTAAATTCACGTTTTTATTTGATATTCAGAAAATTCATCTCAATACCTTTCCATGGATGTATTTTACGTATTTATACGATGTTTCTATGATTTATTATGAATTTTTGAAAACAGACTATCTAATCTGTCAATTCCGAGCTAATCAGTAAAGATTGCATTTTTTACCATAGATAATCTCATTTTCAAGCTTACTATTATTTTTGGTAATTGTACTAGACTCAATTTGTAAACTTTGTGCATTGGTTTGAGGTCCAAACAATTTTCCTAGAATTAATTATGATTTTTCTAAAAACGACACAAAATGCTGATTTTATATGAAACTGTAACTAAAGTTTTTCTTAACTTTATAACTACCAAAAATCATATAATTCCTAACACTCTTATTTTAAGTATATGTTATAATCAGGATACGGGTCTTACAAGTCTCCCCCACTTATTTGGATTTCGTCCCGAAATCCGCATTCTCGAACGCCTCTATGTATTTCCCATCGAGTCCTTATGTTCTTCAAAAATCCTCCTCATCTTATTGTCGAACCTTTACAATGTTTCATTATCTTTCCCTTCAACTTTCACATGTCTCTGTAATAATGCTTAAGGTCCTATTATTCTCATTCACTCTATACTTCTTTTCTTCTAGTTACTCTAGATGTAAAATTCTAACTGTTTCTCACAGTCCCACACATCAACTTGACCGGCTACTTTCTACAGTACATATTTAGTACTTTCTAATCTTCATGTATACATAGTTAACCTAGTTAACTTGCAACACCTAATTTTTAACACTATTTCGTATTTATATGAATTCTCATATTTCAACACACATTTGTCTCAATTCAATATTTTCTTTTAAATACTTTTTGGCTAAATAATTCTATATTTGTAAAATCTCCAAAAAAAATTTGTTTCACCGAAAAATATAAAATTTACATCATCTTTCGTAAGTTTTTTTTTTTTTTTTTTTTCTTTGAAGTACTGAACACTCTTTAAACTATTTCCATTATATGGAGACATAAAATTTTGTTTTATTTCAAGAGTCTCTTTATTATCTCGTTCTCACCAGAGTCAAGCAGGGAATTTTGAAAAAATGTCACTTGGGGTAGTGAAAAGTCGCATCTACTGTAGTTAGTTTGAATTTCGGTAATTAAAACGTGAGGTGTCCTTTCAGTTCCGTGTGACCTTTCGGTTCCAGCTGCAAGATACTATATATACAGGTATGTAGTATCATTCATTTCCACATTCAATATCAGTCTCGTCCTCTCTTATCACTACTTTGTTCATAAACGAACTCATATTTAAAGCCGAGTCATGGAAAACAGATCTTCAATGGGCCATCTGTCGAACCCTGGACCTGGTTTTCCACAAGGAGAGGGTACTTCAAACCAAGAACTCTTAATAGAGTTCGGTGACTTAACATTCTAGACATCTATCATCCATATTTTGTTTATATTTCTAATGTTTTGTTTGATTCTGAATTATGTTACAGTCTTCCAGATATACTACCAATAGAGCAACTCCACGGTGAGCCGGAAATTTTTCCCGAGTTGAACATTAACTCAGAAGATCCGGTGCATGCATCATTAGACTTTGCACTTGATCAGACTCCATACCTTCTACCAGGTTAAATTCTTTAAATGATTGCTTCTATGAATATTCAATTTTGTTTATCATCTGACAGTTGTTATTCGTAGACCCATTTGTGGATGATCTATCTGACTACAATCCATTCATCGACGTACCCTCAACGAGTAGTGAGATTACCCCCATGAATCAAGGATTCATGGCTGACATTCAGAATGAAAGTCAATTACAAACAACTCATAACATCAATATTGAAATGAATCCCGAACTTGGGGTTGGTTTTCAATATCAAAATCACCTTTAGTTGATTCAGAGGAACCTAGAAGGATTTCAAAATCCTGGTATTTTAGTTGAAAACCAACAATTATTACCGATAGAGGCCACTAATTTTGATGAATCAATGTCCATCTTTGGGTCAAAAAATCAGGATCATGTTCAAATGATCCAGAATGATAACAATACAATTAGATTTGAACCTTCTAGTTCAGAAAACATAGCAGGTGGCAGTGGAAGGGGTTTCAGACATTTATTAAGTAGGGAAATAATAGCTGAACACTTTAACAAACCAATTGAGAAAGCTGCGGAGGAACTCAACATTGGAACGACACAATTAAAAAAACGTTGTAGAGAATTAGGTATCAATCATTGGCCCCAACGACAACTTACGAGTCTGCAAACTCTTATTGATCGTGTTGAGGTAAGGAATTACATTTTTTTATATCGTAAAGTTGTAATTACTAAAGTTATTTGTGTCACAGGAATTTGGTTACGAGTTTAGTGGAGCAACAGGATTATCGAAAGATTTAATACCCAACCTAAAAAGAGAGAAAGAAGCAATAATTGAAGGATCACAATCGGGTCTAACAGACGACACAAAGAAACTGATACAAGCTGCTCATAAGATTGAATATAAGAAAAGAAAATTTCTGGAAAAAGGGGAAACTTCATCCAGAACTCATACACAGCAGCAATCTCTGCCATCTAATTCTGGTATGAGTAGTATTAATCCTGGTTTACTCGAGCCTGTGAGTGATGGGAATTTTGGAGGCTCTGTAGGTAACCTAGCCTGGTTTCCTCCTTATAGCTACCCCCAACTGGTTCCGAATTGGAACCCTTCCTCATCACTTCCCTACTTACACACTCCCCAAACGAGTCAGTTTTTAGCCCATAATCATGGGGTTACGGGTTCCAACCCTATCGAGAACCCACACATTGGAGCTCCTCCTCCAATAACTGAATACATACCCCTTCTAAATTCTCAAGAAGGTACAAGTCGACCTACTGATGACAAAGAGTGGAGTGTAGAAGATCTTTTTTCGCTTCCTTCTGATTCTTCAGTTTAGGTTAGTAGTTCTGTAAACTTTTCTTAATGTATTAATATAAAGTTGTAGTAATGAATTAAATATATTGACATGTTACTATAATTTTAATAATTTCATCGATTCAATATAATATTCATGTTGTTCCCTTAATTTCGTATTCCTCCCCCACTTGGACTAAAGTCCAAGTCTGTTTATTCGATTTATAATTTTTTTACGAGCCCTTACTCTCTCGAACGAAAAACAAGCCTACTCTGCTCAGCCAACAACTTGCATCGGGGCAAACACTATCTCAATAAACATGTTTCGATAATGTAAAGATGTTTACATCAACCACCATATGTTACTCATCCGCTTGCGACCCTAGTCAACACCTCTATCGTCAGTTACCTCAATCACGAGTGAGTGATCCAAACTCTCAACCCACACGACCCGCTATCATCTCAGGCGCCGCTTGCACCTCTTTGACCGTGAGTTGGAAAACTCACGCTTACATTCTCTAGTCCCTGTATGACTTGTGCGCCCATTAGTTGCATGAAAAATAGCTACCACAATAGCATTTTGGCATTCTCCCTTTCAACAGTCTTTAATCTCAGTAATTAACTTAAGCATGATCGGTCTAACCAAACTGGTATGATCGCATCTTAATTGTTCCTAGTGAACCTCACAATCAACATTCAAAAATTGAATGGATAAAAGTTTACCACATTACACTAGCATTTAAGTTAATTATGCCAGACACTCGCATATTCAGCTCCTTGGATCCTTCGTGACGAACTCCCGACTCGAACGTGGATCCTGTGCTTTCGATAGTAGGAGCTCTACTACTACCTTCCACACCTATCCATGTTCGTTCCAAGACCCGTCTCGAAATATCCAATTCGCTTCTTACCGATAATTTTAACACATATGCCCTTACAAGGCATATGTCAACCCTTCTAGGAATACTTGGAATCCCACCCCCACCCTGCTATTCTAACTAAGACGGAATTTCCTCCAGTGATGACAGGTTGTTTCGAGAACGCAGTTGTATACAATATCGAACTAAACAGTCTTTCAAATAAGAGAATCTTCCCTAAGGCAACAACCAAACAAGGAACATGCAATAAGGTCAACTCACACATTCTATGACTATTCAGTCCATATTGTATACAACTTAGTGGAAATCTCTAAGCAACCTATCGGCACTAGCATACAGTTCTATTAGCAAATAGCAGATAATAATACAACAATATGTGATCTCTACCAGGCATTTCAGCAAACATATACCATATGTTTTTTTTAACATCCACAATATTAAATACTTAACCCTTTTCTCATACTGGCGTCAGCTAGCGGTACACACTGTGTCTTCAGTTCACCCTTCATAAAACATCCTTCTTTCGTAAAAATGTTTTAAGAAAACTCTTAAGCCTCAACTTGAGTCCAGAACTCACTAAGTGAGCCTGATTCTCTCAAGCTGTGCTCTGATACCAACTTGTAACATCCCAAAATTTTAGGGTAAATTTAAAAAATTTTAAACGAAAACTTCAATACAAGAAAAGCCACTTAATTAATTTTCATAAAATTCCATAACTTATAAGTTTAATGAAAACACCCCAGGATTAACAGAAGTTAACGAAATCTCAATATAGCGGAATATTAATTCAAAAACAGTCCTCCAATGAAGCAGCACAGTGTATACACGTCACGCCTTGCCATCCATGGTACCTGATATACCTGAAACAATAGTTTATATAGGGAAAGGGTAAGCACGAAGCTTAGTGAGTTCCTCAAAATACCATACGATCCATCACATAACATACAACACATCATAACCATTCATATGTCTATGAGACTCGCGGGCTATCCCTGTTCCGCTGAAGACTCACGGGCAGTTCCCGTTCTGTCTTATCGGTCGCAGGCTTCTCCCGTTCCGTCTAATGACTCCCAGGCTATTCCCGTTCCGCCTATTGGTTCGCGGGCTATCCCGTTCCGTCTAATGACTCGCAGGCTATTCCCGTTCCGCCTATTGGCTCGCGGGCTATCCCGTTCCGTCCACAAACAATCATTATCATAGAAATAATTCATACAATTATCATAACAGGTAAGATCACCTTAGTCTAACATATCTTCCTTCCTACGCATGCAATATCACCTATAGTATAGTGAGAAGACTCACCTGATTATAGTTGACTATTTCGTTTATCTTTCTCGGCTTTGTATTTCCTTCAACTTTAACTGTTAACATAATAAGAAATCTATCATTTCTTAATCCTTAACTATATTATAGTCGCATCATTAAACCCTTCAGTAATTCCAATATGATACTCCATGATTTATCAAGTAAAGAACAGCCAGGTAGAAGATTAGATGGGGTGGCAGGATCCTTTCAGCATTTTAGCCTTTCGGAAAATCCAACAACCAGATCCCAAGTAATCGGCCTAGTCACCGTCCTCGTAAGTAAATCAATCGGTATTATATTCGGAAATTACGAATTGTTATAATAACGACATTTTAAGGTTTTTGTTTAGTATTGTTAGAAATTAGTATAATATAACATATGTTATACTTATTAAATATTCTACTTCTTAACACAAAAACTATTTTACAATACCTAATTAAGCTATAGAAAAGTTTGTAGTTACCTTATGACCAGTCGTCGGAACCTATAACTTCTTCGCTAGGCTTTTGAGCTTCCTTCCGCTCACTTCTTACACTCTAGTGCTTAGAAACCTCTATATATTGGATTGAGATTTGTTGGTGTGGTTTATGAGATGTTTTGGAGGGTATTTATACTTGAATTCTTGAATAAAAAATGGCATGACACTTTTGACAAAAGATTTTAATAATATAATTTTGTTGAAATTAAAGGCCTTCTAGAATCAGTCTGTTCAAGACTGGTTTAGCCGATCTTAAACCCACTAAATTCACGTTTTTATTTGATATTCAGAAGATTCATCTCAATACCTTTCCAGGGATGTATTTTACGTATTTATACGATTTTTCTATGATTTATTATGAATTTTTGAAAACAGACTATCTAATCTGTCAATTCCGAACTAATCAGTAAAGATTGCATTTTTTACCATAGATAATCTCATTTTCAAGCTTACTATTATTTTTGGTAATTGTACTAGACTCAATTTGTAAACTTTGTGCATTGGTTTGAGGTCCAAACAATTTTCCTAGAATTAATTATGATTTTTCTAAAAACGACACAAAATGCTGATTTTATATGAAACTGTAACTAAAGTTTTTCTTAACTTTATAACTACCAAAAATCATATAATTCCTAACACTCTTATTTTAAGTATATGTTATAATCAGGATACGGGTCTTACAATCCATAGTGCGGATCTTCTCACTGTTCTTAAGAACATCAACATGATGCTCCCATTTTTCATCCAGAGAATCCAGAAATTTGAGAACAAGAACAGAGTCAAGCATGAGGATATTGAATCTCCTCATATCATTTACCAAGCAGTTGAACCGATTGAAGGTCTAAGTAATGGTCTCACTCTTATAGGAAAAAAAGTATTCATACCTTCGGTTTAAAGAACTCTCTTGAGCAGCCCTCACTTCAACAGTGCCTTCAAAGGCGACGGTGAGACTACACATCATCTCTTTGGCTGAAAGACAGTTCTGAACAAGATGGTAAATCTCATATGGGAGAGAGTTACTAATAGCAGCTCTAGAACAAATGTCAAGATTGACAAGCCTTTTGTCATCTTCTGTGAATTCATGAACTGGTAAAACACTAAGTTGGTACGGATAAGTAGTCCTACTACTTGGAAGCATTGGTGAACTTAGTTGTTGCAAAATAAGAGAACCTAAGGGCGAGACTCAATCTATGTGATAATTTGACTGATTTTATACCTGGCCTAAAGAACCAGTGGGAGTAATTGAATCATCAAAAGAAAGCAACATAGATAGAATTGTACTTACATTCAAAGCAAGAATAGTTAAGTGAGGCAATACTCAGAGTCATGTGATTGATTTTGTGAGAAACGCTCTCAACAGAATAAAATAAATCTAAAGATATATTGTTTGTTATAACTGCACTTCGTGAGTCATAGCTAGATTGGATCATCTGAACCGATTTCCTTAAATGGAAAAACACAAGGGTTTCTTGTAAGACACAACCAAAGGGGTTTAGGATATGCCGATATATCCAAACAGAGATGTACGATGCTCTAGAGATTCATTTAACAAGCACCTCACAAGGAAGGAGTTTTAGATTCTCAAAACATGCCAAGAGTTTGGATTTTGTGATAATCTAAAAGGAGTCCTATCATTATGTCAAAGCTAGTGGGAGTATCATTGTGATCTGCCTATCAATGTATGTCGGTTACATACTGTTTCTAAGAAACATCTCTTCTCATTACAAAGTGTAATGACTTGGCATTAAGAGATGATTCGCTATGAAAGATCTAAAGGAGATACAGCGTACCCACGTGGTTACAAGCATCTATCAGATAAGTGAAATCGCCAGTATAGGCCCTGCCAATATGAGTATGGTCTTGATAAGATTCAATATTAGTATGGACTTGATAAGATTCAAGATGCATGACACAGAGTTAATAAGTAATCCTCAGATTCCGAAAAAGGTTCAGAATGGAACAAATTGGATCCCATGAGCTTCGACTAGTTGGATCATAAGTGTCATCAACTTATGCTAATAACTTAATGCTTGGAGCATAATAAGTTGAATTCATGACATAACCTAGCTAAGAATACTGGACAGATTATTTTTTAAACAAACGTGAGAAATCATAAGAGAAATGATTGGGGTGAATGTAATAATAATTTGAAAAGAGTTTCAAATATAAAATTATTTACATCAGTAAGTGATATTGAGGGACTTCATGGTTGAAGAGTTTCGTCGGTATATTGATGGCGTTCGTCAATATCATTAACACCTTGAAATCTTCGAGATACCAAAGGATGCAGTCACCTGGACTAGATAATCCGAGAACCATGAGAAGTCACAATACATACCACCATTTCCGGAATGGAGTTAGGAAAAAGAAACAAGATGACATATTGAGATCTCATCGAAAGAGTGTCCGATCGGATTATCTGCAATGATGTTTATCGTAGATAAATGTAGGACATTTTGGATACATGGACAGAGTGAAGGTAATTTTGGGTAAATAGACATATAAAATCTTAATTGAAAGTTTAAAAGAAACCAAGAAACACATAACAGTATTATAACAATCTGATTTGGTGATTACCTCGTGGAGACTTGGTAATAAGCAGGAGTGGCTACCTGTCAGATCATTCAAAAGGCTACAGTCGTTCATACTTTCAAAAAGTAGTGAATTAAGACTGTCATGAATTGAATTGTAGATTGTCTAAGGAGTTAGACATAGCAATAGTATTGCTGCAATGTTCATGAGTACTAGAAATGGGGATTTGAGTATTAGACAAACCCACGCTCAGAGAATTACTTCATGGTGTCACACCCAAATATTTTCGCAAAATATTTGAACTTTTTAAAACAACTTTTATAAAAGAAGCTATGAGGTTACAAAAGATAAGTATCACAAAACCAAATTATGACAAAATAAACATAATAATGTGCGGAAGCAAAATAATAATGTCCCAAAATGGAAATTCTTTTAGTAGTGGTATCCCGGTGCTCCAAGTCCCGCCTCAGCCTCTTTGATCTTAATACCTGAAAATGTTAGGGAGAACCGTAAGCATAAAGCTTAGTGAATTCAAACACAGACATCATATCAATATTCACATTTACCAGTCCTAATACATTTCCAATTATAATTACATTAATAAGCAAGGAACAAATCAATGCTTATATTAATAGGGAGGACTTGTAGGTTTGAGCCGCACCGGGTAAATCCCGTATCCTTTGGCCCCGATCCCCGCACCTCATAAAGAGTATAACGTTGGTGATCTTACCTAACTACCCCTCATAGTATTAATCAATCACATACAGTGCACATGTACGATTTTATAACAATAATATAGCATGCTTTAAATATTATATCTAAACAATCACACACGAGCTATCTAGCAAACATAAACACTAATACAATGGTGTGAGAGAACTCACCTTGAGTGAGTGTGTAACAGATAGGAGTCAATATAAGGCTACCAAGCTTGTGCAAACTTCAAGGCTTCACCTAAATAGAACTAAAGGTTAGAAGAGTGAAGTTGTGAAACTAAGAAATGAGAAGGGAGTAATCACAGCAAGGACTCTAAAACAGTCCTGCTGATCGGGACTGAATTACTCCAAAATGCACAATAGAAACATAGGAATAAATAATTTTTGCAAGAAAATATAATGGCTTAGGTTTCCAGAACCATAAGGAACTCCTCATAACTCCAAAGGATGTAAGATATATGAAGTTTACAAAAAGACTTGTCACTTCAGTCTTTGGACGGACAGTCAGGTGGTGTTGGCCAATTCTGCCCAACCTGTGGGTAAAATTAGCCCCAACCAAAAATCAGAGGAACATTAGACAAAAGATTACAAGTCTCAGAGTTGGAATCGATTAAAAAGGGTTTCCCAAGCTCTAGATATAAAAATCACAAGGTGGTCAATCACAGAATCAGCATAAGCTGGTGACTGTCCATTGACCTGGAGTGTGGGTCCATTCTAACCAAGTTATAATACGAATTAACGACCCATCTTCTCCAGATATTAAATTAACTATGTAATGTACATGTGGGTATTTGGAATCACTCAGGATCATTTCCCAAACCCTAGTAATGATAAAAAAATGACATATCACAGCAGACCCGGATCAGACCCAACAGCAGAGAAGTTGTTGTTGCCCATAGGTAAAGTCCTTTTTATCGAGGGTGCCTTTTAAGAAAGTTACCTAAGTCGATTTGTGAACTGTGGGCACTGATATGGGGTCCATTTGAGTTCTAGAACTCGAGATATGATTTTTAGAAGAAGGGGGACTCACCAGCGAAATCTGACAGAAACCCTAGGTTATGTTGTAAAATTCATAACTCAGTATCTAGACCTTGAAATCAAAATTCCTCTAGTCAGAACCTGTATATTTGTCTTGGAAACCTTCGGTTAAAGTTTCGTGGCAATCCGACCTTTCAATCTCCGGGAATCGCACAAACAATGTGGCTATGTTCTCAAATCCGGGTATAGAGAGGGTTAGGGAGAGAAAGAGAGTGAGCCGAGAGAGAGAGAGAGAGAAGGAGAGGGAGAGGGAGCCGTGAATGAGAGGATGGAGTGGAGAAATTAGGGTTTTTGAACCCTAATATATTAGATTAGTGGGCTAAACCCTAAAGCCTTTGGGCTAGAAGACCATCAAGGCTTTAATTGGGTTTGGCTAAAAACACATGGACTTAATTATGTGATTAAAAGATGGGAATAATTATAAGCCCAATCTTTTAATTAATCATACCTTAATTAATTAAATTAATATAATGCCTCATAATTAATTAATTAAAATAAATAACGTACCGAGAAATGCCGGGGCATTACAAATCTCCCCCACTAGGAACGGACTTCGTCCTCGAAGTCATTGCCAACAAATAAATCCGAATAATGAGCCCTCATCTCGTCCTCCGGTTCCCACGTCCATTCCGAACCCCGTCTATGTCGCCACTAAACCTTAACCAAGTTTATAGTTTTGTTCCGAAGGGTCTTCGTTTCCCGATCTAGAATCGCGACTGGTTTCTCAACATAGTTGAGACGCTCATCAATCTGGATATCCTCCAATGGTACCATCGTGGTCTCATCAACGACACACTTCCGCAGTTGAGAAACGTGGAAGGTGTCATGGATCAGACTGAGCTCCTCAGGCAACTCTAAACGATAGGCCACCTCCCCACGCGAGCAATGACCTTGTATGGTCCAATGAATCGTGGTCCTAGCTTTCCCCGCTTCCGGAAACGGATTACGCCTTTCCAGGGAGAGACTTTTAACAACACAGAATCTCCCACCTGAAACTCGAGGTCCGAGCGTCTTTTGTCGTCATAGCTTTTCTGACGACTCCTTGCCATGGCCAAATGGTCTTGTATCACCTGAATCTTTTCCGTAGTTTGGAGCACGATTTCGGTACTCCCAAGTACCCTCTGTCCTACCTCGCCCAAACAAACAGGCGTTCTACACTTCCTTCCATACAAGGCTTCATACGGGGGCATCTTAATGCTGGAGTGATAACTGTTGTTATAGGAGAACTCGGCTAGATGCAAGTGATCATCCCAACTACCCCCAAAATCGATCGCACATGCCCGAAGCATGTCTTCCAGTGTCTGAATCGTCCTCTCACTCTGCCCGTCCGTCTACGGGTGGAAGGCTGTGCTAAAGTGTAATCGTGTACCCATCTCTTCCTGAAATTTCCGCCAAAACCGAGAAGTAAAACGGGTGTCACGGTCGGAGACAATAGAAATGGGCACACCATCGTCATACGGAGGCACTTAGCTCGAATGGGCTCGGCAGACGGTTTGCGACTGAGAGCATCAGCCACCACATTAGCTTTACCCGGGTGGTAGTGAATTTCGCAGTCATAGTCTTTCACCACATCCAGCCATGTAATCTGCCTCATGTTCAGATCTCGCTGATCGAACAAATACTTCAAGCTCTTATGGTCGGTATATACAATAAACTTTACCCCATAGAGATAATGTCTCCAAATCTTGAGGGCAAATACCACAGCCCCAAGCTCCAAGTCATGAGTGGGGTAGTTTTGCTCGTGGGGTTTTAGCTGTCGGGAGGCGTAGGCTATAATCCTGCCTCGCTGCATCAGTACTGCACCAAAACCCAGAAGTGATGCATCACAATAAACCACTATATCCCCCACCCCATCCATTAGGGCCAAGATTGGTGCATCACATAATCGGGATCTCAATTCATCAAACGCCGCTTGTTGTTCCAGGCCCCACACAAATTTCTCTGATTTCTTGGTCAGTCGGGTAAGTGGTAACGCAATCTTTGAGAAATTTTCTATGAATCTACGGTAGTAACCAACCAAACCCAAAAAGCTACGAATTTCGGAAGGCGTTTTTGGAACCTCCCACTGCTTAATGGTTTCAACTTCGGCTTGGTTGACCTTGATACCTTCTCTGTTCACCACATGCCCCAAAAACTGAACCTCTTCTAACCAAAACCCACACTTCGAGAGCTTAGCATAAAGCTTTTCTCTTGCGAGAGTCTCCAAAACTTCCCAAAGATGTTGCTCATGTTCCTCCTTGGTCTTAGAGTAGACTAATATGTCGTCAATAAACACAATAACAGAGTGGTCAAGCATCGGGCTGCACACCCGATTCATGAGGTCCATAAAAGCGGCGGGTGCATTGGTGAGCCCAAAAGGCATCACCACGAACTTATAATGCCCATAGCGAGTACGGAATGCAGTCTTCTCAATGTCTTCTTCTCGGACTCGCATCTGGTGGTAACCGGACCGTAAATCAATCTTGGAGAACCAAGATGCTCCCTGCAGCTGATCAAAAAGGTCGTCAATACGTGGTAGCGGGTATCTATTCTTTATTGTGCGCTTGTTCAGCTCCCTATAATCGATACACATACGCTGGGTGCCATCCTTCTTCTTGACAAAAAGAATAGGAGCACCCCATGGCGAAGAGCTGCGCCGTATAAAACTCTTACTACTTAACTCTTGAAGTTGCTCCTGGAGTTCTTTCATTTCGGGTGGCGCCAACCGATATGGAGCTTTAGCTATCGGAGTCGCACCCGGCAATAGATCAATGCGGAACTCCACTTGCCGAATAGGGGGCAAGCCGGGGAGTTCCTCCGGAAAAACAACGCTGAAGTCGGAAACAACCGGGATTTCATTAAGTACCCTGGCAGCAGAACAAGAAGCGATGGCCAAACGAGGAGTATCTCCCTGAATGATAAGTTCTCCGCCCTTAGGGTTTCGAACGCGAATTTGATTCTTACGACAGAGGATTTCCGCATCAAATGCGTCAAGCCAATCCATACCCACGATAACACAAAGATCTCGCATCGCAATGGGAATAAGATCAATAGGGAATTCAACCCCGGAAAATTCGAGAGTACAGCCCCGATACACGTCGGTGACATAAATCATACGGTTATCGGCAACTTCGATAACCATTGGACGAGCCAGTTTCCCGATACTACGGCCTAGACGATTAATGAATGTGCGAGATACAAAAGAATGAGTAGCACCGCTGTCGAACATAACAACAGCGGGCTCGGAGTCTAACAAATAAGTGCCTGATTCACAACATATAAACAATATTTAAACTACCATCAAATTTAAACAATACAAGAGTGAAGGAGAAAGAAGGAAAGGGGATTTTACCCGCCACAGTCGCGGTAATCGCCGGCTCCTCTGCAGTCAGTTGGTGAACACGTCCTCGTGTCACCATGGTAGTTCCCTTAGATGACGATGCACCCGCGGGTTTCATACCCCCGCCTACACTACTATTCTTCAACAGTGGGCAATCAGGCTTCTTGTGTCCCTTCTCGTTGCAGTTAAAACAGGTAGGAACCAAAGAGGGAACCTGTGGTGATGTCACCACCACTGAGGACTTGCAATTCTTCCAATGATGACCCGACTTCTTGCAGTTGTAACACACTAACCGACTCTTGTCGTCCTATCCTGCAGGCGGCCTATACTCGTATCTCGTCTTGCCACCGTTCTTCTGCTTCTTATGTGCATCTCCGGACGTCTTGGTCAGGGCGTGGTCCGCCTTCCTCTTGTGCTGCTGGGTCTGTAGCTCAATCTCCCTCCTCCTAGCGGCATCCATAACAGCTGACAATGTTGTGAACTCCTGCATGCTCACAAACTCCCGTATCTCCGTACGTAGGGCATCCTTATCCCTGCTAACCAACCATGCCTCATCTCCGGCAAATGAGGGACAGAAAGACATCATCTCCAGGAACTTGGCATTCAGATCTGATACGCACTCTAAAGTCTGCTCAAAGGTCATAAACTGCTGCAGCATCCGCTGCTGCTCCACCTTGGGCACATACTGCTTCTCAAACCTCTCCACAAACTGGGCCCAAGTCATGGCTCTCAGCTCATCATCAGTCAACAATGTCGTAACAGTCTTCCACCAGGCATTCGCCTTCTTCCTCAGCTGGCTCATCGCAACAACAACCTTGAACTGGTCTGGGCACCCGCAAGTCATGAGGGCGCTTTCAATATCGGCAATCTAGTGCTTAGCCTCTACTGGATTTAAGTCACCATTCCACTGAAGAGGGTGGCACTTAGAGAACTTCTCATAGTAGTAGGCTGAGTCGTGAACAGGCAGCGCGGGTAAATCTCCTCCGTGAACAGCTGCGAAACGCTCATCCAACAAGGCACGAACTTGGGTAATGATGTCAATAGTGACATTCGGAATGAGGTCGTTGAAGGCATTGTTAAATTCTTCAGCGATGAGTTCCCTAACTTGCTCCATTTGGGTCCGATTTAGACGAGTAGCCGGAGCCATCTATATTCGCAGAGTAAAGAGATTATTAGGATTTATTCGTCCTAGATATTTCTATGAAGACGGAACACTTAGCTCACTGGACATTTTCAACCTTGCCCCGACACGAGATCGGCATCGGTGCTTCAAATAGTAGGGGCCCTTCTACTACCTTCCACACAAATTCCAATCTTGCATTCGCATCTAGTTTCAAATGTTCCAGTTCGCTCTAGCCGGTTATTTAAACAACTCCCTCTCACATGGTATTACTAGCCTAGGTGAAATTTTAACAATTTTGGGGCTAGCTAATGATAAGTCTAAAGGCAAAGCTCCTAATAACAATTCAAGGTGCAAAAATCTATCAAAATAAAAGTATAAGAAACAAGGCTTACTTGGCTGACCGGCACACCCTTGGATCTTCCACTACTAGTCTTCAAATATTTAAAGAAAATTCTTTAAGAAATTATTTTAAGGGAAATAAAATTTTAAGAGCCTCAAATTTGAGTCTAGAACATTCCTAAGAATGCCTAGTTCTCTCAAACGTGTGCTTTGATACCAACTTGTCACACCCAAAAATTTTCGCAAAATATTTGAACTTTTTAAAACAACTTTTATAAAAGAAGCTATGAGGTTACAAAAGATAAGTATCAAAAAACCAAATTATGACAAAATAAACATAATAATGTGCGGAAGCAAAATAATAATGTCCCAAAATGGAAATTCTTTTAGTAGTGGTATCCCGGTGCTCCAAGTCCCGCCTCAGCCTCTTTGATCTTAATACCTGAAAATGTTAGGGAGAACCGTAAGCATAAAGCTTAGTGAATTCAAACACAGACATCATATCAATATTCACATTTACCAGTCCTAATCCATTTCAATTATAATTACATTAATAAGCAAGGAACAAATCAATGCTTATATTAATAGGGAGGACTTGTAGGTTTGAGCCGCACCGGGTAAATCCCGTATCCTTTGGCCCCGATCCCCGCACCTCATAAAGAGTATAACATTGGTGATCTTACCTAACTACCCCTTATAGTATTAATCAATCACATACAGTGCACATGTACGATTTTATAACAATAATATAGCATGCTTCAAATATTATATCTAAACAATCACACACGAGCTATCTAGCAAACATAAAAACTAATACAACGGTGTGAGAGAACTCACCTTGAGTGGGTGTGTAACGGATAGGAGTCAATATAAGGCTACCAAGCTTGTGCAAACTTCAAGGCTTCACCTAAATAGAACTAAAGGTTAGAAGAGTGAAGTTGTGAAACTAAGAAATGAGAAGGGAGTAATTAGGGTTTTTGAACCCTAATATATTAGATTAGTGGGCTAAACCCTAAAGCCTTTGGGCTAGAAGACCATCAAGGCTTTAATTGGGTTTGGCTAAAAACACATGGACTTAATTATGTGATTAAAAGATGGGAATAATTATAAGCCTAATCTTTTAATTAATCATACCTTAATTAATTAAATTAATATAATGCCTCATAATTAATTAATTAAAATAAATAACGTACCGAGAAATGCCGGGGCATTACACATGGATTTTATCATGAGTAATTCTGAGACGATAATATCTTATGATCTTGAAACGGAGAAATATGAGTTGCAATTTACAAGTCCGTTGTACATCGATAATGCGTAAACACATCGGTAACTCGATGTTATAAAACGTATTGTTGTGCATGATTTGATGAGTAAGGATACAAGCATATGAGTCAAAGTTTATTTTGTTCCTTTTGCCCTAACGGGAAAAGCGATATCTTTGGGCCCCTCGGTGATTTGGTGTTGACTTATAGTGTTGGGCCCAGCCAGGACTGACTTGATGTATTCAATTAGAAGTCCTATATCATCACAAATCGGAAATCATGAAACAAATCTTGGACATTAAGATTGATTCTGATCCATGTATCATGTCCGAATGATATCTTGTAGAAAGGAGGATCATATGATCACTTATCTTAGGACGCGTAACTGACTAGGTCAGAGTTCGGCAACGGCTTTTGGAAGCTATAACTTGCTAATCGATTCAGAAGTTATACTAGCAGGTATAGTCATAGACTTATCCAAGTGGAAGATTATTGGATTATGTATCTAAGCCATGACTATAATTGGTATATACTTGATTGATAGTAGCAAAGTCCTTTTGGGTTGCCCTCAACGCTAGCAATTGGACAGGATAACTTTTAGAGAGAGGTTGATTTATTATATGATTAATAAATCAAGATAAATAGTTTATTAATATATTATGAGGATAATATATTAATTAGAAATAGTAATATTTAATTTATAATTAATCAGAAATTAATTGGAATTAATTTTGGGATTAATTGGATTAATTAAAAGTGCAGGGGTTGAATTGTAATTGTTCAAAAGTTTAGCAATGGATAATGTGGGGAAATTAATTATATTCGAAAATAAGGATATATTTATCCTTATAATTTTCAAATATAAGGATAATTAAAAAAAGGTTTATTTATGGCAGCTGATAAGAATTTGAATTTAAGATAAAATGTTTATCTGGTTTAAATTCAAATAAAGCTTATCTATAAGACTTGTCTGCTAAAACCTTGAGGCTATAAATAGGGGCCCCTGGATACCCATTTTCTATGCCACTTTCATAGAGTCCCTCCCCTCTTTCTATAGTTTTCCTACTTGCTAGTGTTGAGTGAGAACCATTTGAGGCACGACGGTTATGGTGCTTGTTTCCAACGAAAACAACTAATGGTTAGTAGTTTTATTCATCTTTAGTAATCGGTTTTTTGCCTAGGCCTCTTAGTTATAGATTTAATTAGAGAAAACATAGATCCTTAGGTAGCATGTGAACTTAAGACTATAAGTTTATTTGTTATGCCCATCAATATCAACACATTGTTCCTAACAATATAGACAACAAAAACATAAAATAATTCATTAGTATAAGTGTAAATAGAATGCTAATGACACAATGTAAGTATTCAGTCATACCTGAAAAGTCTTCTCAGCTATAACAGCATGTTCCTTTGCGTGTATTTGTTCACCGCCATCAAAATTCCCAAAACCACCATTGTTCAACCCATACACTTGACAATGCCTATCAATATCAAGTATTTTAGTCGTTGTTAGGTCCTATTCTTGGTGAATTTATATCATAGTGTATTGGTATTTCTCACTTTTTGTGCTAGTGCTTGTGTGCAAGAAAATGTTCAAAACAGTGACTAAAAGCGGACAAAATTAAAGAAGTTTGGATCAAGCCAATTCAGTCTAATTCATACGCGCGCTGTGGGAAAGAAGCATGTGCGTCGCGCCACGTCAAAGGTCAAACTATTCATATAGCGAAAAAACGGGGATAAGGAAATACGCGCATGCGGACTTAGGCTTTGCGTGTCGCGGATCGTCAGATTTTACAAGTATAAATAGAGGTCATTAGGTCGAAATCAGGAGGCGAAGAACGACCCCTAAGGTGGACTTAAGGCTTCTTTGATTCAAGGATTTAGAATTTCAGCAACACTTTTGGTATTTCTTATGTTTTCACTTTTAGTTTAATATTCTTTAGTTAGATTAGCTTGTAGCCTATTGTTTCTGGATTGTTCAAATCAGTAGCAGTAGTCTAGGTTTATTATTTTCGGATTTCAGTACCTTGGATCTTTGGTTTTGGTTTTAATTGAAATAATCATTCGGTTTATGGTTTTATTGCACTTTTTAGTATTAATTGTGTTTGGATGTGTTTTGAATGCAATTGGATTGTTTGTTTGCTTCTAGATTTTGTACCTAGTTTCTGATTTCAGTAAGTAACCTTAGTCTAGGATTTGGTTTGCTTTAATTTAGCTCATGCTTGATTTAGTTTTTGGAATTGGTTTTGGAATTGTGTTTTTAGTTGGTTTTTGGAAAAGTAGAACTACTCCCTCTGGCTGTAGTGTGACACTACAGTTGGTAAATATCGTCCTATCTTGACCACCAAACTCCCGTGGATCGACCCTTGCTACCGCTATACTAGTGAGTCTGTGAGGTATCTTTCTTACTTTTGATCACATAACGACCTAGGCATGTCAAATTTTGGCGCCGTTGTCGGGAAGTTGTGAGCTTAGGATAAGACGATCTGTAGGGAAGTGTTTTCTGATTTTTGGATTTGGTTTTGGTAATTGAGTTTATTTAGTAATTTCATTTTGGTTTTGGAGGTCGTTTTGCACTAGTGCATGCGTACCCGTCGGGGTGGGCATACATCACCCTTGTTATTTGACTTTGAAATTGAGCGAATCGCGCGCAATAACCGTGTGCGTAGGCGTTTTCTTAACATGAGTCCCAGTAGTGTAGTCATAGAGGATTTCACCAATGAGCCTACAGGCGAGGTCACGGGGGGAGCACCAATTATACCCCCAGTTTTTGAATTTCACATAGGAAGCACGAGTGCTGGTGGTGGTGCAGTTTCAGCCCCTGCACCAATACCATCATGCACTCAGCCTTTAGTCCAACCTTTAGGTCAAACCATTACAAACCCTTTTCCCGTATTTGCTGTGATGGCTTGGGGAGCGTCGACCCAAGATGGCACCTCACATCCGCGATAGCAGGTACCGGTTTCTCAGCCACAACTTTCACAACCCTTACCATCACAACCATTACACCAACAACATATCATTTTTAAACCATGACCAGTTATTCAACCCTTACCACAATCTCAACCTTAATTTCAAGCTATACCACCACAAACCCAACCTCAATTACAACCTCAGCAACCACCGTACCAGTATTAGGAAGCAAACCCAGTTTACGATGAGGAAGACGAAGGATGGATGCCACATCATCCTGTGCAGAAAAACAACAATGGAACAGAGGTCGGGGACCTCCAAGGCGATATCAACAACATCAGCAGCAACAAGGACAACAATGTTATAACAACGATCACTATGACGGTAACTTTGTTCAACCCTTGTATTTTGCTCAACCGAGAGGGCAGTCAGTTGCATCACACTTCCAACCCAGGGAGTATGATTATGATGATGCTTTGCCCATATATTTTCCTGAAAATATTGAAAATCAAGTAGAGATAAGGCCCCAACGGCTAGGCATTTTACCTGAATTCCGCGGATATAAGCAAGATGATCCATACAATCATCTTTATGAATTTCTGGCCATAACTAATGCGATTACTCCTAGGAATACAAATAGAAATATTTTTAGGTTGATACTTTTCCCTTTTACTCTAAAGGACAACGAAAAATATTGGTTTACCTCATTACAATCTAATAGTATTACTACTTGGGAGCAATTGAAAGCCAAATTTCTTCAAGAATTCTATCTGGCTAGCAAGACCACGGAGATTAGACGAGCTATTCAGGACTTCCAGTAAAAGTCGGGAGAAGCATTCCATGATGCATTCGACAGATTAAAGGAGCTTTTGAGATCTTTCCCACATCATGACGTTCCACGGTGGCAGCTGGTGAAGATATTTCTCGACGGGGTGGACTTGACAAACCAAACCATGATTAATGCTTCATCTAGCGGGACAATAATGATGCAGGAGCCAGATGACGCTTGGCGGTTCTTGGAGCAACTCAACAACGGTTCTAAAGTAAATTTTTCTGCACGAAAACCTGTTAGTACAGCCGCAGTGCTAGGTGCAGATGCTGATTGGAAGAAGGAAGTGAAGAAGGAGATCGGAGAGCTAAATAGGAATTTGATAAGTTGATGTCCACTCTGCAAAATGGACCATAGAATCAGCAGCAAGGCAATCAACAAGGGCAAAGGACTCAGGATGTTAATCAAGTTCATGGTCTAGGTCAAGGACAATATAATAATGTACGACCTTATAGGCCTTATAACCAAGGAACTCAACATTTCAACAATCAGTCCTATAACAACAGATATAACAAATACCAAGGACAGCCCTCCAATCAACCAAGACAATTTCAGCCTGGGAACAACAGTGGTCCCAGTGGGAGTAACAACAGCAATAGGGGGCCGACCAATGCTAACAACAATGCCCCAGAAAGCCAGGAGAACATGATAGCTAAGATGTGTGAGCTGGTGAACGCTAGTCAGCAGTAGACCCAAGCGAATGCTAAAGCTATTGCCAATATGGAAAAGCAAATAGCCCAGATGGCTGAGGATCAAAGGAAAAGAGACAGCGGCAAACTCCCAAGCAGCACAAAAATGAATCCAAACCATATGCAAAGGGCCCGTAAGGAGCATGTTAATGCTGTTGAGATTGAATGGAGGAAGGTCACGTAAGAGGATTTGGTAGGAAAGGAAGGCGAAATTGAGACTGAAGAGAGTAAAAGTAAGATTGAGGAAGGTGACCAAACTAAGGAGGACAAGGAAGTCCAAAAGGATGAGCAACCAGTTGTAGCTGGTATTAAGCAGAAGAAGAAAGATAAAATGGTGAAAAAGAAGCAGGAAGCACCTAGCATGCCCAATGGGTCATCGATCAACCAGCCTCTATGGGAAGAATTGAAGAATGCACCAGAGGATACAAAGATTCTTCAGGAGATGTGTAAGACGAATGAGAAATTTAAGGTGCCAACACAAGAAATGGTGAGATTGACTGTCAAGGAAAGTGAGGCTCTGTTGAGAACATTGCCTAAGAAAGCAAAAGGATCCCGGTTCACCGTTGATCACTGTCACGGTGGGTGATATCATCATTAGGAATACATTATTGGATCTAGGAGCAAGTGTCAATGTTCTACCAGGATACCTTTACAATAAGTATAAAAATGAGGAACTGGAACCTGCGAAAATGGTGTTACAGTTGGCAGATCAGTCGACAAAGGTTTCTCGGGGTAAGCTGACAAACGTGATCGTCAAGGTCAACGATTTCTTTTATCCCATAGATTTTCTGGTGATGGAGTATGAAAGTTTGGAAGATGCGCCTGCATTAATCTTGGGGCGTCGATTTTTAGCCACAGTCGGGGCTGTGATAGACTGTAGAACTGGAGATATGGACATATCCTTTGGAACACGAAAGCTTAGGCTGAACATGTTTGGGTGTCCGATATCTTTACCGCCAGGGTATAACGACAAATATCTGAACAACAGACCGCTTATGGCACCGAGGGCAAATGATAAAGGTAAGAATCTGGTATAAGGAAATGGAAGCGATGAAGAAGAGATTTTGTGGGAAGCGAAATGACATCCATTGGCAACAGTGGACAAAATGCAGCTGTTAGATATGCTCGAGATGATGGAGCTGAAGCACCAACAGTATGAGAAGGACACACGGTGCAGGGAGGCAAAGGTCTTCAAGATTCTGGACGTTCAGCAACAATGGATCAGTCAAGTGAGCGATCGTATGACACAACTCACAACATTTCTAGCAACATTGGTCCATGACTTTGCGCCTGAGATGAGGAGGATGATGCCACAAGAAGAAAGGGGAGAATATGAGGAAGCACGTCTGGCTGAAGACGTTAAACTTAGCGCTTGTTGGGAGGCAACCCATCGGTAAATAGGTTAGGTATAGTGTTTTTAGAAGTAATTAGGAAATATCATCATCATCATTGCAGGAATTCGTGGTACGAGACAAGTTTGGGGTCAAATGAAGAACTTTGGAAGATTTGTAAGCCACGACGCGACATGGAGTCAAGCACGTCGCGCGTTCGCAATGTAACCCGATGCGTAGGGGTTGAATTGGGCACGTGCGACGCGGTATACTCTTACGCGCGTTGTGGAATTTGATCGGTCAGAAACCGCTTTATAAGGTACGAACTAACTCATCGCACACACACACACACAAACTCACGTCACGCAACAGATCATCGATCAACCAAGGAATTTTTAAGTATTTTTCTCGTGTTTCTAGTTTCTACTACGGTATGTCATTCAGAACTCGTTATTTCAACTTATTACGAGCATTTGGATGGTAAAATGGATTGAAATAGGTGAAAAGTAGAAAACTTAGAAAATCGGCAATGCAGACTCGTAGGGTGTTGCATTTGTAAAATCCGCACCCTAGGGGGGCTAGTCGATAGTTAGGGTACCTGGTAGTTACGTTGGATTGAGTTTAACAGGTGAATTTGTGGAGTTTTGGAAAAAATTTCGCAACAGAGGTACGGCACGACGCACCGTGTTCTTGAGGTGCGTCGTGCGTGTCTGTGCGACGTGTAGGACTGATTTTGCAAAATATTTTTGTTGTGATTCTTTTGTGCAGATGGAGTTCAGACCAGATCATCCATTCCTTTGGTTTCTATAGATGTTAGATGACACTCCACGATACGAGGCTTGACTCGATGAGCTTTGCTCCCGACTAGTCTTTGCTGTTATTCATCTGGACCTAGCGATTCTGATCTAGGCAGGACTTTGGGCTAAGATTCTGCCCTTCATTCACCATACTTGGACTGATGGGGCACGCTCTTTCACATGTCGGGGCTGGGACAAGCTCATGGCTATGACGGACGATTTGGTGTACAAGGAGTTCGTGCTCGAGTTCCTTTCGACTTGCCAATATGCACCAGCATCGCAGGAGGCGCGATCCCAGCTGATTCGATTCAGGCTGGGAGGGGAGAGTCGGGTGTGCAACCTTTGAGAGTTCGCTAGACACACCAAGATTTATACTGAGGAGGAGACAAGGAGAATTCACTTTGCACCTTTCCTGCGCGCTTGCTTCGGGGGACAGCCTCAGCGGGAAGCTAACACGGTCATTTGGGCAGCAATTTCCAATGAGATGTTCGAGGCTGGGTCGGCCAAGGAGAGCCAGCTCCACGACCCACTACACCGTTTGATGCACCGTATCATATCCACCTCCATCATGCAGCGGAGGGGATGTGAGAAGGTGTCTGGGGAGGACATGTTCTACATGTGGGTTCTCTCCGATCCCAGTAGGTTCCTCAACCTTCCGTATGCACTGGTAGTTTCATTGATGACCCGGGCAGCGGGCGTATCTTCCAGCAGTCCCACGGCCGGCGGGCACTTCATCACCTACCTGGCCCGATCTTATGGTATTTTGACGGCTGAGGTCATGGCGTGCATGACAGCAACACCACCCTCAAGGACATCGGTCCGTTAGTTGGAGAACATGAAGATTATTCACCAGCCATGCGCAGGCATTATTGAGCGGATACCGACGGAGGCGGCAGAGGACATACCAGCATACCTTCCGAGTGACCACCACCGTTGGATGGCTAAGACACAAAGGCTGATCATGCTCCAGTTGCATAATGAGGACATACCAGCATACCTTCCGAGTGACCACGATGATGAGGCTGGTCCATCTGGGACCCAGCACGATGACTGATGTATTTTCCTTACTATATTTTGTGACGTTGTACAGAACTTATTTTGTTTATATTTTTGTTAGGAATTATTTTATTGGTTTAATCATTGCATTTAAAAAGGACTAAAATAGAAAATAAATTTAATTTAGGGGCTGTTTGGACTTTTCGGTTGGGGACCAAAAAACTAGGTTGTTCGGTGCGTTGGACCGAAAAACCATGGGGTTTTTCAGTGGGCTTGTCTAAATGGGTTTAGGTTTTAGCTAGGTTTAGGTGTAGAGTATAAATACTCTTTATAGCCTCATTTGTGGGGTTGGTTGTCTTGAAGTGTGTGCTAATTAGAGAGAGAATTAGAGTGTTCTTGGCAACCAAAGAATCTTATGTACTAGTCTTTGGATTAATCAAAGAGTGCATTGAAGGTTATAATCTCCTTGTTCTTCTTGTGTTTGATTGATTGATACCATTTGTGTGTAGATCTAGGATTTTTGGACCTACAATTGTTATCAGAGCTTGATTTTGGTATAAATCTTCTCATTGTTCTAGGAGATTTTGAAGGGTTTTGGACTTGTTTTTGGGTGTTTTGATCTGTTTTTGGACTGTTTTTGGTGTTTTTGTTCTTGGTGTTCTTGGTTGATCTTCATCCAAAATCACAAAATTACCGTTTTTGATGTAAATTCATGACTTACAGACTTGTTTACCGATATCCAGATCTGTAAAGAGTTACTCGGTCACACTCCAGGGTTGCTCGGCGGTGGTACTGTAGCGATCTAGGGTTTCTGGAGTTGTTCGGTGGCGGCTAGGGTTTCTGGAGGTTATTCGGTCAACTTTTGGGTTGTTCAGTCCGAGTGTCTGGCGTTTCGGTCTCGTTTTCGGTTCAAGTACTGTTGACATAGTGTTTTTCAGTTTGACTTGTTAGTTGACTTTTGGCGTTTTTCAGCTTATTTTCAATGGATTTGACTACTACCATTTTGCATTTCGATCTCTATACCGTGATGGGTACTATTACGCGCATTCCCAGACTGTTAAATTCTGAAGGCTTTGATGAATGGAAATTTAGATTTGAAAAATATGTAAAAATGAAGGACAACAAAATATGGAGAAGCATTGTGAGAGGTCTGGTTATAATAACAAATACACTTGAGGATGGTACGGTGGTTATAAAGTCACAGGAAGAATACTCGGATGGAGATTTCGATTTAACTGAAGTTGATGATCGTGCCCTCGCTACTCTCACGATGGCTCTGTCTCCTGATATCGCTCAAGGATTTACGGAATACAAATCTACAAAAGCTTTATGGGAAGCACTGATTAAGGTTTATGAAGGCAACGTGGACATGAGACAAAGTAGACAGGATCTTCTTAGACAAAGATTTAATTTGGTTAATCATGTTCTCAGGGAGACACTTGAAGTTCAGTTGCAATGCTTTATCACTCTCAACACTGAGTTAAGTACCGCTGGAATAGTGCTATCGAAATCTGAAATCAACAAGAAGCTGCTGAACTCCCTTCCAAGAAACTGGGCTATG
Source organism: Cichorium intybus (assembly GCA_023525715.1). NCBI lineage: Eukaryota > Viridiplantae > Streptophyta > Magnoliopsida > Asterales > Asteraceae > Cichorium > Cichorium intybus. The sequence goes on from CM042014.1 coordinate 60,131,620, forward strand.
CATGTGGCTATGATCAAGAAGACGAAGGATCTGAATAGTTTGTCTCTTTCTGAAATTTTGGCTGTCATCAAAGCATGTGATATGGATGACAAACAACTAGAGATAAATTATGTCAATTCTTATCAATCTGCCAACCTAGGTGCTTCTACAAACAGTGCTTTTTCTGCTTTTCCTGCTCAAGCTCCAGTTCATCAAGTTTCTTTTTCTTCGAGCATACCGATGGTATATTATGTTCCATTAACTCATGGCCCTGCTGCTAAATCGACTACTTCAGCTCCAGCTCCAACTCTTCCCAAAGGAGCTAATGAAAACCTGGGCATGATGGCTGGTCTCTGAAATTGTTACAATGCTCTCGTGGCTGGTGAGCTGGTTCAGCCAATGATGGTACGAGATCTTGATCAAGTTCACCCCGATGATGTGGAAGAAATGGATATTTCCTGGCATATCGCTATGGCGGTATTCAGGGCAAAGAAGTTCACTCATAGTACGGGTAGAAACAATTGGGTAGTCGGTAATGGAGATAACAAAGTAGGTTTCAACAAGGCCAAACTCCGGTGCTTTAATTGTGATGAGCCTGAGCATTTTGCTCGTGAATGCACTAATCCCAGAGTAGAGAATATTGAGAGAAATCTGGTGCCTATCGGAAACAATCATGAAGCTGCTCCTTAGAACAATGAAAGAGCTATGGTGGCTCAACAGTTCTCTTGGGAGGACCAAATGCATGCTCTGAATTTGACTAAAGGTGTGCTCACTTGGCCCAAGCTGAAGGGGACATGGATGTTGATGTTGCAGAAGAACAAATGATGGATCTACAATTCGCATTCATTGTTTCCTCCACCCCCGCTGACACTGAGGTTAGTGAAGTTTCTTGCTCTAGTCAATCTTGCATTAATATAATTGCAAAGTATCGTGAACATAATGACCGTCTTCTTAAAGAAGTGTTTAACCTTACAAATGATGCTTATAATGCTAAAACAAAAACTGAAACCTCTATAAGAAAAACTTGATGCTAAAATATCTGATTTTTAGAAAGTTCAAGAGGAATGGAGTACTGTCAGCACTCGATATCGTTGTGCAAAAGAATCAATTGCTAAATTAACCGCTGAACTTGACGCATTGAAAGCAAAATTCAATGATGTTGAATTTAATTTCAGAAAATTCGATGTGTCAAGCGAAGTAGTTGAGTCTATAATTGAACATCAAACTAAATGGGCCAGTAAAAATGGTGAAGGTTTTGGTTATAGATCTGTTCCACCTACATAGAATCATAATTATGTATCATCTGTTGAAACTGAAGAGTCAGAAGAGTGTTATCTTTCAAACTTCATCAAAAAGGATCAATCTGGCACCGCTGAGAGTAATAAACCGAACTCTACTGATGCTTCTACCTCATGGGCAGATAATTTGAAAGATAAAGATGAGAATGTGGAAGATAAGAGTACTTTTGATTTTGTTAAATCTTGTTCTAAGACTAATGATTCTGATTCGTCTGTTAAAACTGCTAAGATTGATAGACATTTCAAAAATCATGATGATGTTAACTTTCAAACTTCTAGGTTTAAAAATTCTGTTAAATGTTCTGATGCATGCTTGTGTGTATGTGGAAATGCATTGAATATATCTGGGCCTGGACAAACATCCACTGTCCCTATTAAAAGACAAACATGTTTTAACTGTGGAATTGCTGGTCACATTGCCAGAAATTGTCCTCGATACTTGTATGCGCATCAACATGAACAGATTTGGCAAAACATGCCAAGGGGAGATCTTATAAAAGAAAACCCTCAAGGTCATGTTCTCGGAATAAGAATTGGAATGATGTGAAAGCCAAGAATCAAGCTGTTTAAAACAATAAGACTGTTTCAAGGAATGACTATGCCTTACCTAACTTTGTGAGGTCAAAGTCATCTCAAGAATCAACTTCAAATAGCAGTTCTGATTCCAAATCTGATGATAAGGTTCCCATCTAGTCCAAGGATAAAATGTTTAAATCAAATTATAGATGGGTTCCTAAAGGCAGCATTTCAAAATCTACTGTGAATTCCCCATTATTTGACAATCGTGATATGAGTTTAGAATCTGTAAAATGTATCGATAGTTTGGGTCGACCCAGTTTCCAAATGGCCCAGGTTCCTAAATCTAATTAATCCCGCAACTTGTGCAGGAACAGCTGTGGAAGAATATCAGTAGACCCTGGTATGTTGATAGCGGTTGTTCCAAGCACATGACAGGCGACATGTCCCAGTTACATGATGTTGAAAATTTTAATGGTGGATGTGTCTGCTTTGCGGGAGGTGAAAAGGGAATGATCACTCAAAGGGGAACTGTATCGAATGGTTTGTTGAAATTTGTGAACGTAAACTTTGTACCTGAGCTAAGCACAGTCTGCTGAGCATTTCTCAAATCTGTGACAAAGGTTTTTCCACCCATTTCACAAAGAAGGAATGTCTTATTCTCAGGCCCGGCGTTGTCATTCTTGAGGAGTGGATTCTTGTCTGATCCAAACATAAAAGCAACGCTTATATCATCGGCATGAATCTCAACACTCCGGAAAACCTCACTTGCTTATTTCCGAAAGCTTCAGAACAGAACACCATGTTGTGGCATCGACGTCTCAGTCATGCCAATGCGAAGAATTTGAATCGCCTCGCTAAAAATGATCTAGTTCGGGGGCTGCCAATCAAGGACTTCATCACATTTGAAAAATGTGTTGCCTGTGCTCAAGGCAAACATCATCGGAAGCCACATCAGCCCAAATTGGTCAACTCCATTGATTCGCTTCTTCAACTGATTCACATGGATCTCTTCGGCCCCGTCAACATTCTCAGTATTAATAAAAGCTCTTATTGTTTAGTTATAACTGATGATTACTCATGTTTTACTTGGGTTTTCCTTTTGATGTAAAAGAGTGAAACTACTGAGCTGGTCAAGAGATTCGTTACTTTAATAGAGAATCAAACGAATCAGAAACTGAAGGCAATCCGGTGCGACAATGGGACTGAATTCAAGAACGCGGTACAGGATAAATTTTATGCAGATAAAGGAGTGCGTCAGTTCAGTGCTGCTCATAGTCGTCAACAAAATGGTGTTGCTGAGCGTCGAGTTCAGTTCAAGAACTCCGTATGAGATCCTCTATGTTCATAAACCATCTGTTGCACATTTCCGCTCTTTCGGTTGTACTTGCACCCTTCTTCATCTTGAAGCTACACCAAAGTTTAACTCTAAAGCAGATGATTGTTACTTTGTTGGATATGTGGGTAAAACTGTCTATCGGGTGTATAACAAGGTTACCAAACAGATCGTGGAATCGTTTAATGTACGGTGGCTAGAGGAGAATGAAACGGATGATTGAGTTGGCCGTGGCTGGATATTCAACTATGCCGAATTGTTTAAATCTTTTAATGTGCTTTCTGATGTTGTCTCAGGCACATAGCCAGGGCCAAGTGGAGTCAACAGAGATGAAGATGAGGAAAGCATTGCTGATCCCATCATACCGCCCTTGATTTTTGAAGATCCTATTCTTAACGATGGTGCATCTCCTGTTTCCACTTCGGTTTCAACTGAAACTTCTGTTGACTCATCCCAGATTGTTGGCGAACCACCAATTGCTGAAGCATCTGCCACTCCTGAAGGCGTTATCAATTCTGAACCTGCTGATCTTTTCAACTCCACACTCATAGACTCACTCTTTCCTGAGAGAATTCCCGATGAGTATGTAGCCAGTACCTCCCACGATTTCAGAGACTCCGACAGAGGTACTTCAGGCTCATGCAGAATTGAAAACATAACAAATCTTCGGGTCTCTTCTGCTTTGCTCGAACATGCTGTTACTTCACGAATACAATGCGATCACCCAATTGATAACGTTATTGGATCTTTGGATGATGGGGTTCAAACCATAAGCCAAAATGGTCATGTTAATGAGTGTCTATATTCATGCTTTATCTCTCAAATCGAGCCGAAGAATGTTCAGATGGCTCTTAACGAACCAAGTTGGATAGATGCCATGCATGAGGAGTTGAATCAGTTTGAGAAGCTGAATGTTTGGCAGTTGGTGGAACTACCCGAAGGAAAAAAGTCTCTTGACACGATATAGGTGTTTCGCAACAAGCAGGATGATTCTGGGATTATTGTGCGCAATAAGGCACGCCTGGTTGTTCGAGGTTTTCGTCAGATTGAAGGTCTTGATTATACCGAAGTGTATGCCCCGGTTGCACGATTAGAAGCGATTCCAATTTTTCTCGCCTATGCATCGTACATGAACCTTTACTGTATACCAGATGGATGTTAAAACTGCATTCTTGTACGGAGAAGTGAAAGAAGAGATTTATGCTGATCAACCTGACATTGCAGCCGTCGTAATGCGGTCAAAAATAGTAAAATAACCTCACTCTCACTTAGCGCAGTGGTAGTCAGGGTTGATCCACTGGAGTTACGTGGTTAAGGTAGGCAACAGATTACCAACTGTAGTGTCACAGCTACAGCCAGAGGATCTAGTTTCCGACTTATACCCGAAATAATCCCAAAAATGACAAATTAACTAATCCAACACAAGCATTAACTAACTAAACCAATAACTAATCCTAATTACCTACTGAAATCAGAAGTATATCTCCAATTCAGAAGCAATCAAGATCAAACCAAACATCAAACACAATCCAAACATCCACAAAATCATTCAAAAGCAATAAATACCGAAAACCGAGCAATTAACATAAACCGAATGATTATTATAAAAAACTCAGATCCCAAAGGTTCAAAACAGTAAACATCAAATTTAAAAACTAAAACCTAGTGCTAATGGTTGTCACACCCAAAGACACTCACTAAATCTACCGAATTAACTAAACTAATTGGAAATTAAAAGAGAAAACATAAAAATACCAAATTATGGTTGCTGAAAGCTGAGACTCGGAGTCAAGGAAGCCTTCAAAGTCATTCCTATGCCAGGTCTTTGCTGCTTTTTTCGACCTAAAACCCTCTATTTATAGTTGCAAAAATCACGAGGCCGCGTCGCGCATAAATGAATTCCGCGACGCGCGTATGAGTTTATCCCCGTTTTATCGGCATTTGAATTTACTCCACCGCCTCATCACCGTGTCGCACCTTTGTGAATCCCGTGGCGCGCGTGCAAATTCGATTGATTTTTTTTATCTTCAAACTTCTTCCATTTTGTACACTTTTAGCCCCTGCTTATACCATTTCTTTCCAAACAATGACTGCCACAAAAAGTGAGAATACCAAAGCATCTATGATATAATTTCACTAAGAATAGGGCTCAACAACGACTAAAATACTAGATATTAGTAGGCATTGTCAAACACCCCACACTTGTGCCTTGCTTGTCCCCAAGCAAGACAGTTTTTAACAAATTCTAATAAAGACTCAAACAATTTTTGAATGTGTTTAATTTCAAAGCTTATTGCCCTAAGAGTTAGAGTGAAATAGTTTGTGAAAACATAATCAGAATATTCTTTGGAATTCATGACTTTCTAGAGAACCCTTGATTACAAATTTTCTGTCCACAATGAAGTGTATGTACTCATTCAGATTCTAAAGGCCATTAAAGAATTGTCTATGACTTTCGATGTTGTCCGTGTAGCGAGCTTTTAGAAATACCATCCTAGATCAGACGATCTTAGGTGGTAAGGTGCGTAAGTCCCACCCATTTTAGACTTACCGGCTCGAACAACAAAGGCCACTGATTGCCAATTCCTTCCTAAATTCCAATCTTAAAACACTCCAATCGTCTAACTCCTAAAACTCAACTTATTTGACTAAACTAATAGCATGATAATGACTAAATAGTATTTCTCGAAAAAAATACCAATGCTAAAACATTGAGAAACTATTCGTTTCAAAATTACAATCTATTAAAATTTTTAAAAATTTGCTAAAAATTTTGAAAACTGGTCATTTCCTGCAAAAATTTCAAAAACACTCTTTCGACCGTCCACACCCCACACTTAAAACCGTACAACGTCCCCGTTGTACAAAAAATAATTTCAGAACTAGAGAGAAAGAGTTACCCCTTTGACGGTAGACTGCTTGATTGTCACAGGTACAGAAACACGAACAAAAAGTCCTCGATTCAGCATTCAGGAGTTGTAGCGCAACAGTGAAAACACGCCGGTGGTCAATGCAAGTGGAGGGGGCACGGTGACCCCACACTTGCCTGAAACAACTCCTCCATTTGGTATCACATGCATAACTCAACAGAACATTAAATGCAAACAGACAAGCAAATTAAAATATAAACAAGCAAAAGTAAAGATAGTAGTGGCATAAGTACAGTACATATATCCCAAAAAGTGAAAAGAAAAAAAATACATCACTCGTCATCCCGGCGGGTCCCAGATGGACCTGCCCCATCATCTCCTCTAGAGGGGTGAGATGGAATGTCATCAATCTGCATCTGGAGCATGATCATCCTCTGTGTCTCTACCATCCACCGGTCGTGTGCCTCCCTCGCGGACATCCTCTGGCTCAGGTCTTGGATGGCCGCCAGCACATCGGATAACTGTGGCTGTGGCTCTGGCTCCACTAGTGCTGCCGGTCTCTGATGTCTCCTGCCTGGCTGGGCGTAGGCTGGCTGGGGAGCCTGGGGTGCCTTGGTCGCCACCCTCACGTATTGGCCTGGGCGCTGCTACTCGATCAGCCCCATGTTCTCCAGGGCTCGCACTGATGTGCGAACTAGAGGTAAAGCAGTCAAGGAGGCCACGGTCGCGGCAGTAAGGATCCGTTACGAACGGGCCAGGCGGGTAATGTAATGCCTGCGGGCCAGAGGACTGCTGGAAGATGCGTCCGTCGCACGGGTGGATAGAGAGACGGCTAGAGCAAACGAGAGGTGGAGGAACCTGGAAGGGTCAAGGAGTACCCAGAGATACGTCATGTCCTCACCGGACACCTTGTCGCCCCTCTCTTTGCATGATGGAGGTGGTGACGATACGGTGCATGAGCCGGTGAAGCGGGTTGCGGAGCTGGCTCTCCCTGGCCGACCCTGCCTCAAATGCACGTTGGACAACGGTGCCCAGACAACTAGATTGGCATCCCTCTCGGGCTCCCCCTGGACGCACGCACAAAAGAACTGCGTGAAGTATCGGTGCTGGAGGTCCGCCTCCGTGTAGATGCCCATGTGTCTCCCAAAATCCCAAAGACTGCACTCCCTGGGGACTCCCCCCAATCGGAATCGAACCAGCCTGGACCTGGCCTCCGTCGAACCTGGTGAAAAACGAACCATGGACAAGAACTCCAGAAGAAGCTCGGTTTACACAACATCGTCCTGGGTGGCCATGAGCCTGTCCCAACCACGACATGTAAATGAAGCATCCTCGTGGGTCCATGTGCTGTGAAGAAACGGAGCGATCTCAGCCCAGAGCCCGGCGTCCCTCAAAATGTTGCGGTCAATGATCGTTGCGTCGAGAACCCGGCGACCTGTAAGCGCATCCCTCCTCGCGGCATACTCGACGGAGCTATCTGGTCCCTCAGGGAACTGGAGGAAGGGGTGGTCAAGTCTGAAAGACATCTACACAAAACAACTAAAAAAGTTTTTTACAAAATAAGTCCTTTTCTTCCCAACCGAACCGCGGCGCGGCCCAAGAACCAGGGAGCGACGCGGCGAGCGGCTGTTTCAACTTTTAACCCCAAAATCACGATTTAACCTGTTTAAACTCAATCCAACTGCACTACAAGGTAGCCTAAGCATCGACTAACTCATCTAGGGTCATTATTTGGCAAAATAAACACCCTGTGAGTCAGCATTGCCGATATCTAAGTTTTTGAGTTTTTGGAGAAATCAACCAAATCAGCTGCCTAATCGCTAGTTCTAACAAGTAAAAACTAGTTAGAATGGCGTACCTCGATCGCGGGAATGAAATGAGCAAGAAAAACACGAGAAAATTTTCGATGATCAGAGCTCTGCAGCGTGGGTGTGTGTGAATAGTGTCGCGGCTTACCTTTTTATCGAAGAAAACCGACCTATCGTTTCCTGCGGCACGGATATGAGCAAACTGCGGCGCGCTTGTTCCCAAATCAACCCCTGCGCATCGGGTTGGTTTACGATCCCACGACGCGCAATTCTCCTGACCGCGGCGCGGTCATTAAAAATTCAATTTTTTCTCAAAATAACCCCACACTTGCCTTGGACCAATAATACCTGCAATGACGATGATATAATCTTCCTAATTTCTCCTAAGAATACAGCACCTAACCTATGAAAGATGGGTTGCCTCCCAAGAAGCGCTTAGTTTAACGTCTTCAGCCAGACGGATTATTCCTACTCTTTTTGAATTCCTGGTGGCATCATCTTGTGATCTGGTGCGAAATTGTGGGCCATCATTGACAGCAATGAAGTGAGTTGAGTCATCCTGTCACTAACTCCGCTAATCCATTGTTGCTGAGCTTCCAGAAGTTGAAAGGCCTTTGCTTCTCTTTCCCTTGCATCCTTCTCATATTACTAATGCCTTGTCTCCAACATTTCCATCATGTCCAGCAGATGCTCCTTGTCAATGGTGGACAATGGATGCTCTTTTGTTTCCTTCAAAACTTCATCTTTTCCTCATTCTCCTGTTCGGGTCCATATTTTGCTTTTGTCCCTAATCCCTGGTTCCATCAACATATTGTTGTCCCAATACTTTTCATCATACCATTGAGGTAGAGATATGGGACTTCCAAACATATTTAACCTTCTTTTCCTCGACCCAAAGAAGATATCTAAGCCTCCTGTTTTGCAATTAATGACGGCGCCGGCCGTAGCCAAAAATGGACGTCCTAATATCAGCGCAGGCGCGTCCTCCAGACTCTCGTATACCATAAGTAAGAATTCTACTGGGTAGAAGAAATCCCCAACTTTCACTATGACATTGGTCAACTTACCTCGGGATACTTTGGTTGACTGATCAGCCAGCTGTAATACGGTCTTTGCCGGCTCTAATTCCTCATTCTTGTATTTATGATACAAGTATCCCGATAGCACATTCATGCTTGCCCCCAAGTCCAGCAAGGTGTTCCTAATGACCACATCTCCTACGGTAGCAGTAATCAGTGGTGATCCAGGATCCTTCTCCTTCTTGGGCAGTGTTCCCAACAGTGCCTCACTAGCTTTGATTGTCAACCTTACAGTGTCAGGTGTGGGAGTTTTGCTTTTTCCATTTTTCTCACACATCTCCTAAAGAATTCTTATATCCTCAGGAGTGTTCTTAAGCTCATCCCACAAGGGTTTGTTCATTGATGGCCCAGTCACTTTGTTGGGCACTTTCTGGTTCTTCTTCTCCTTCTTACCCTTCTTCTTTTGTTTAATTCCAGCTATTATTGGCTACTTTTCCTCTTGGACATCCTTGTCCTCCTTTTCAACTTCAACTTTTTTGACTTCAACATCAACATCCTCCTTGCTTTCACTTTCATCCTTAACTTCATTTTCTCCATCTGGTCCCTCAATTCCATTTTCATGACCTAGCAAATCTTCCATGGTCACCTTTCTCCATTCTGCGTCGAAAGCATTGACATGCTCCTTTCCCGCCCGCTGAGTGTGATTCGGATTGATCTCCGTGGTACTCAGCAGCTTGCCACTATCTCTCTTTCGATGATCCTTAGCCATCTGAGCAATCTGTTTTTCCATGTTGGCGATGGCTTTTGCATTGGCTTGAGATTGCTGCTGCGTTGTGTTGAACATCTCGTACATCTTTGTGGTCAAATCTTCTTGAGTTCCTGGGGCATTGTTGGGATTGTTGGGCCCCCTATTGTTGTTGTTGTTACCGCTCCTGCTTGCATTGCCATTGTTGTTTGCGGGTTGATACTGCCTAGGCTGATTAGATGATTGGCCCTGATAGGTGTTATGCCTTTGATTGTTGAAATTTTGCTGGCCTTGGTTATATGGTCTATAGGGTCGTCCATTATTGTATTGACCTCGACCCTGACCATAGACCTGATTTACCTCTTGCACTCTTTGTCCTCCCTGGCCTCCTTGTTGTTGGTTCTGAGGTCCGTTCTGTAAAGTAGACATCAGTCTATCAAACTTTTTGTTCAACTCGCGTATTTCTTTTTTGACCTATTTCCTCCAGTCTGCATCAGCTCCCACTGCTGTAGCTGTATCTACCGTCTTCCTGGTAGAAAACTTTGCCTTGGATCCATTGCTCAACTGCTCCAAGAATTGCCAAGCCTCATGGGGATCCATCATCATGATAGTGCCACTAGACGACGCGTTGATCATTGCCTGATTTGTCTCACTTGCTCCTTCGAAGAAATGCCTGACCAGCTGCCACTTAGGAATATCGTGATGAGGGCATGACCTCATCAACTCCTTCAGACGATCCAAAGCCTCGTGAAAAGCTTCTCTAGGTTTTTGTTGAAAATTCTGAATGGCCCTCCGAATCTCCGTCGTCTTACTTTCCGAATAGAACTCTTGCAAGAATTTAGCTTTAAGCTGGTCCCAAGTAGTGATACTATTGGCTTGCAGAGACGTGAACCAATACTTGGCCTTGTCTTTCAAAGTGAACGGGAACAACCTTAATCTAAAAATGTTCTTATTCGTGTTCCTAGGGATATTAGTGTTTGCTATAGCCATGAACTCATACAAGTGATTGTATGGGTCATCCTGTTTATATCCCCTAAATTCAGGTTATATTCCTAAGAGTTGTGGTCTAATTTCTACTTGAGAATCTATATCATCAGGAATATAAATGGGTGATGCGTCATCGTACTCCCGTGGCTGGAAGTGCGATGCAACCGACTGCCCTGTCGGTTGTGTAAAGTACAAAGGTCTAACTACATTACCTGGATATTGATGATCGTTGTTATAGCCTTGCTGACCTTGCGGTGGTTGTTGCTGTGGCGCTCTTCGTGGAGGTCCCTGACCTCGGTTCCATTGTTGCTGTGGTGGCTGCTGTTGTGGAACCCATCCTTCTTCTTCATCATAGCTCTGCTCAACCACCTGGTACCGGTACCGGTACCGGTACTGGTACTGGGAAGGTTGTGGTTGATATGGTTGTTGTGGTACGGTTGGAAAGGTGGTTTGCGGTTTAAAGATTAATGGTGGTTGTAAGGGTTGTGATTGTGGTTGAGAAAGGGTAATGTGTTGCATAGCCACTGGGGTGCCATCACGGGTCGACGCTCCCCAAGACATAGCAGATGTGAAAGGGTTTGTAGATTGTGGTTGAAATGGCAGAACAGAAGGCAGAGTGCATGAGGGTATTGGTGCAGGGGCTGAAACTGCACCAACAGTAGCATTCGTGCTCCCAAACTGAAATTCTAAAACCGGGGGAGTAAACGACATCCCCGTTGCCTCACCCAAAGGTTCCTGGGCAACACTCAGTAAACTACTACTGACATTACTAAAACTCATTGTATCTAAACGCCTACGTACACGGTTCTTGCGCGCGGTTCGTTCGATCTCCGAGTCAAAACGCACGGGTGATAACTGCCCACCCCGATGGGTACGCATGCACTAGTACAACACGACCGCCAAAACCAAAAGAAAAATTACTAACCAACTGAAATCTCAATATCAAAAACCGAAATTCAGAAACTAAAGTCCTACAGATCACCTACTCTTAAGCTCACAACTCCCCGGCAACGGCGCGAAAATTTGACATCGCAGCAGTCGTCATGCGATCAAAAATAGTAAAATAACCTCACTCTCACTTACCACAGTGGTAGTCAGGGTCGATCCACAGGAGTTACGTGGTTAAGGTAAGCAACAGATTACCAACTATAGTGTCACAGCTACAGCCAGAGGATCTAGTTTCCGACTTATACCCGAAATAATCCCAAAAATCACAAATCAACTAATCCAACACAAGCATTAACTAACTAAACCAATAGCTAATCCTAATTACCTACTAAAATCAGAAGTATATCTCCAATTCAGAAGCAATCAAGATCAAACCAAACATCAAACACATTCCAAACATCCACAAAATCATTCAAAAGCAATAAATACCGAAAACCGAGAAATTAACATAAACCGAATGATTATTATAAAAAACTCAGATCCCAAAGGTTCAAAACAGTAAACATCAAATTTAAAAACTAAAACCTATTGCCAATGGTTGTCACACCCAAAGACACTCACTAAATCTACCGAATAAACTAAACTAATTGGAAATTAAAAGAGAAAACATAAAAATACCAAATTATGGTTGCTGAAAGCTGAAACTCGGAGTCAAAGAAGCCTTGGAAGTCGTTCCTATCCCAGGTATTTGCTGCTTTTTTTTACCTAAAACCCTCTATTTATAGTTGCAAAAATCACGAGGCCGCGCCGCGCATAAATGAATTCCGTGACGCGCATATGGGTTTATCCCTGTTTTATCGGTATTTGAATTTCCTCCACCGCCTCATCACCACGTCGCGCCTTTGTGAATCCCGCGGTGCGCGTGCGAATTCGACTCAGTTTTTTTTATCTTCAAACTTCTTCCATTTTGTATGCTTTTAGCCCCTGTTTATACCATTTCTTTCCAAACAAGCACTGACACAAAAAGTGAGAATATCAAAGCATCTATGATATAATTTCACTAAGAATAGGGGTCAACAACGACTAAAATACTTGATATTACTAGGTGTTCTCGCAACCTCCCGATTTCGTCAACTCCAAGTTTCTGAATCACGTCTACAAGCTTGATAAAGCTCTTTATGGTCTTCATCAAGCTCCCCGTGCCTGGTATGCGACCTTGACTGACCATCTGTTGCAGCACGGTTACACAATAGGCACTATTGACCAGACGTTATTTATCAAGCACCAGAACTCCGACTAAATTGTTGTCCAAAGCTATGTGGATGATATTATCTTTGGTTCAACGAGTAAGGCCATGTGCAAAGAATTTGAACAAGTGATGAAGAAACGCTTCGAGATGAGTTCGCTGGGCGAGATGACAATGTTCCTTGGGTTACAAGTTAAGCAAAGCTCAACGGGTATTCTGGTTCATCAAGGAAAATATTTGGAGGATATTCTCGAGAAATTCGACTTTAAGGATGCAAACGTGGCTGACACTCCAATGGCGGAGCGATCACTGCTGATTGCAGACCCAGATGGCCAATCTGTTGATCAAATGTACTATTGTTCGATGATTGGCTCATTGATGTATCTGACCGCCAGCAGACCAGATATCGTCTTTGCAGTCTGCCAGTGTACACGACATCAAGCTAATCCTAAACTCTCTCATTTAACTGCTGTTAAACGGATCTTTAGATACCTCAAAGGGAGACCTAAATTGGGTCTCTGGTATCCAAAGAATCGTGAATTTGATCTTTATGCCTTTTTAGATACCAATTATGGGGGTTGTGACATTGACAGAAAGTCCACCAGTGCTGGATGTCAATTCTTAGGAGACTGACTGATTTCCTAGCAATGCAAGAAGCAGCAGACTATGTCAACATCTACAGCTGAAGCTGAGTATGTTGCTGCCTTGGCCTGTTGTTCTCAAGTCATTTGGATGCAGCATCAACTCCTTGATTATGGTATGAACTCTCTTGACACTCTCATATTCTGTGACAATGAGGCGGCTATCCAAATTGTGAAAAACCATGTTCAGCATTCTAAGACTAAGCACATTGACATTAAAATTCATTTTATTCGAGATTGCTTTGATCGAAAATTGATTCATTTGGAAAAGGTCCACACAGATAACAATGTGGCGGACTTGTTTAAGAAACCATTTGAAAAAGATCGTTTCATTGTGCTGGTCGAAATGCTTAAAATGATACGCTTCGATGACTATTAAATCGGTTCTGTAAATGTTTTTCTATATTTTGTTTCGTTAAATTTGTTCATGGTTTTTACTTCTGCAATTCTCTTCCATACACAAATTTAGGGGGAAATTAAAATCAAAACATAAATTTGAAAACTTTAAAAATACAAAAATATTTTCTTTATGTTTTTATTTTAAGAAAATTTAAAAATCCAAAAACATTTCTTACCTACCAACGACGCACCGAGTTATACCACTCACTGCTGAGGTAATTTTTTAAGTGTTAGTGATCCTCATTGGTACACCTCAATGAGTGTGAAGCACTGACAACCGCTTCTTAACCAATCTGAAAGTTTTTCTTGTGTAACACCAACTTCTAGACACTTTGATAGAAACCACTCAAAATCGAGAGTTAAGAAGTCTGTGTCGATGGTTTGACTGCGTACCGTAGTCTATCACACGCACCAGTCCTTTCTTAACCATCTTTATATTTCTGATACAAGAAATAGACGATTCATCATTGTAAACCAAATGATGATGATATTTCGACACTCTATGCCAGTGATCTCAGCTACAACACAAGTAGTAGATGTGTGGCATCAACAACCACTCTTACCTACAAAGCTTCTAAATTCTAGAGTTGGATGATTTAGTGTAATAAACCATACACTGATGACAATTCGAAAGTCTAGCCGATGGGTATGTCTAGTAACCAAGACATATTACACGCTCATACCACTCTTAACCTAAAATTCTTCTAAACAAAATGTTCGTGATTCAATGTGATATTACCTCACATTCATGAAACATTGAAACTCTGGGTCAATAATCATTGTTGTTTACCACAATAACTGTGAGACCCCAACAACTTTACCTAATTCAAAATAGGAACTAGGATGGTACACTCCGTAGAGTTTGGATACCATTGAACGTCTCGCCAAGAGCCAAGTCAACTTGTTGACTGTTGAAACAGAAGAGTTGGATCGAGATTCAAATATGCGGAATAAAGTATATAAACAAGATCAAGAACAGACAATATGAAGAACTGATGTCTAATGATTAAAATGCAACTCAAGAACAATTCGATGAGAACTATTCTGTATGAGCGCCGTGATGATTCTACAAAAGTTAACCCTAACAAGGGTACGAATAAGCTATTTAAACAAAAACTAAGTATGGAAGGACAGACCCATTCCATAACCGATAGCTAAATTATTGGCTAAAAATCAGGCAACAAATCCGATTAGCATATTTGACTCAATCCTAAATAATGACTCAACAAACTCCCCCTTTGAGTCAAAAGATGCAATCTCTCATCATTCTTCAGGCTTTACTTCACTTGATTGTCTGTCAAACACCTTCGGAATGATTGCCAGGATCCTTTTTCGGAATTCAATGTACCACCTTAACATGTCGTTGATACATGTTTTATCATCAGGAGTGTTGGATGGGAGCTTATTGATGATGTGAAGAATATGTTCCAACACTGGTGTCCTGTAAAGATGTTTGTCCAACAGAAAGAATATTCTTTTAACATTCTCAAGGCCTTCCTTTGAATTGTATGCCACACTCCAGTTTGAGTTGGCAATTTTTCCGATTTTACGCTTGTTCAGATTTTTGGGCGGAGGATGTCTCACAGTTAAAGGAACTTTGTCTAGAACACCAGCAACTTCAACGTCTAGCTTTGCTACTTCCAGAATGTAGTATCCAAGCATTCTTTTGACATGATCAAAAAGAGGATAATACTTTTGTTCTCTCGACAAGATGTTGAACAAAGATATCCAGTCGAATGGATTCATGAATGGTAGATCAGCAAGTGAAAATTCCATCTTCTCTTTATCATCTCCTCTGAAAGCCAAGAATCTTGAGTTCATGAATGGAACATTGACCTCAGGAAGACGGGGAGTCAGCTGCACAATTTTCTTCAAACTCCACGTTAAATGTTGAGGACGTGCATACTGTAAATAGAAAGTGAACAACAAATCATTCACTTCCGAACTAGAAAGACGGGTGTCTTTGAGTTCCTCAAATCCTCGGAACAGGAGAGCTTTTGCAGTCATTGGAAAATCGAACTGCGAGTTTACATCATTGCTTGTGTTGTACGAGGCTATTGGTTGAAGCCAGTTCTCCACAGGCTCAGTAATTGCTTCCATTGTCATTCTTTTATAGTGCCATGGAGGGAACAAAGACATTTGAGTTTTCAGAAGTAACTCAGCCTCTCTTTTGGCAGCTTCCTCAGCATCAAGTTTTCGAGTAAGTTTGATAATATCACCAATTTCCTGTTCCCTGTTCGATTTAGCAGCATCCTTTTCGGATTCTTGTTCTTCCACAATCTTTTTGCCTTTGTCTTTTGATGGACCAGCGGATGGACCAGCGTCTCCTTCAGTATTGTCATTCGTTTTGATTGGAGAGTTTTTCTTCGGAGTGTCCTGATTAAGTATACTTTCAGAGTTTTTCTTCGGAGTCTCCTGATTAAAAGTACTTTCTTCATTCGTTTCGTCTCCCCCTTGTTTCGGAGAGGCAACACTTTCCGAAACACCCTTCAAGGCGGCAAGAAGATTGAAGACTGGATGAAGCTTTAGAGTCAGATGTCTGCGCACCTGAGGATTGAGAATCGGATCATTGTCTTCAACAATCCGATGAAGAAAAGAGTCAATCTCCGATATACCATTGCGAACAGCTTTGTTCTGAGACAAAGCAGAAGTGAGAATGGCAGACTTGTTACGTAGATCGGACTTGAGGAGCTGGATTTTAGTTTCCTTGGCGGCTAAGGTATCCATCAAATAATTCTCCGAGGCCAAGTCTGTCCTTAGTTGATCAACCTTTGTATCCATGGAAGATACCCATTCGGAATGTTGCTGCTTCAATTCCGAACGTAAGGTTGAAAGGGCCTCTTTTTCAGTTTTCAACGAGGTGCCGAAGTTAGAGATGACCTGTTGCATATTTTCATTGTTCCGATCATGAGCATCACGGAAATCTTGAATAAATTTAAGAACATCTTTTTCCAGTCTGCCAATGGAAGTAGTCGAATCTTGCATTTGGGCTTCAGATTTTTCTATGAGAAAGGTGATTTTACCCATGAGATTGACGTTTTCGGTGATCAAGGTATCCACCGAGTCTTTGTGAGCTTGCAACTGGGATTGCCAATCGGTGACAAAGGGATGCGCCTGGGATTGGAGAAGTAAATCCAGTTTGGCAGAGATGTCCGAGAGCTGATCAGAGGACATCGGAACAGATGAACTGGGGTCCTTTAGCTTTACATTGGATGGGGATTCAAGGAAATCGGAAAGATCATCCTCATCATCGTTAACCAGGATATCTTCCTCTTCATCAATGTCGGTAGGAGGGTCGTTATGAGGAGAATTAGGAATGGAAGTTTGTTTTGGTGATAGAGATGGAGACTTTTGAGTGTTTGTGGTTCGGAGGGGCGAACGTTCAGGTGTGGATTGTGGACTAGAATGAGGAGTTGTTTTTGGTGTGGGGTCATGAGGCGGTGATGCCGGTGGTGGAGAAGGCTTGCGAGGTGGAATATCGTCAAGGTTGTCGGTAATCGGAACATCGCGCGGAGGAGTCGGAATTTGATGAGTATCGGACAGTTCGTTTTCGGAGTCATAAGACTGAACAAACTTTTGGAGTCTCCGTGGATATTTTGGCTGTTTTTCGGTGTCAGATGCAGCCGTTTTGCCATTTCGTTTGACAATTTTCCTTGGATTTTCAAGCTTATCAAAAGCAACTTCATGAGCTTGATCAACATCACGAGTTCCTGATGGGGGTAATTGTCGATATGCCATAATGCACTGAACGTCGTTCGGAACACGGTCCAACATTGTGATCGGAATAGATCCAATGAAATCGAAATCCTCCGATTTGGTGGTTGTAAATTGTGTGGTTGACAGCGTCGGAATGACCGCTATGACAGAATCAGTCATGATATGAAGATGATGTTGCTCAATCGCCCTTTTTACCACAATAGACCAAAATCGAGCACAGGAGATTTCGGAGTGTCGATTTTTGTAGTTCACACTCTCAACAAATTGGCTCCATAGAATTGACCCGTAATCAAGATTGATATCATGATAAAGACCATAGAACAGAGAGTAAAAGAGCTTACTTGCACTGTCTGTGCCTGTCGTGCGTTCCGAGAAGCTTTTGAACAGAATTGTGAAAAGAAAGTTCCACAGAGGCGGTAGGCTCTTCTTCGTGAACTTGGAGAGTTGCGTTATATCGCCTTTGTAGCCCAGTTGATAGAAAAACCATGGAAGTGTAGAAGGCGGAAGGGAATCAGGATCAACAATATCAGTTTGATCTGTAAACCCTAGGAATTTTCCAAATCGAGACTTGGAAATGCGAGTTTTGATGGAACCAACCTCAAAGGTAACAACATCATCAGCCTTGTTGTAGAATGCAGATGAGTATGCAGATGAAAGATACACGATTGGAACCTCCTCTGAAGCAGTTAGGGCTTTGCAGATCCTAGAGTACTTGAGACATTCTATCATCGGTTGAAGAGCTTCATTATACTTCGAAGAATGAAGATCAATAATCATGTTCTGATTTTGTTTGATCTTCAACATTAGAGATGAGGAAGTATTTTCGTTTGCTGAGGATGAACCAGCCATTGGAGAGTTCTTGAATATTCGTGAGAGAAAAAGAGCTTTGAAGATGAAGAGTTCTGTGGAGAGAGGAAGAGCGGAGAAGAGAAATGATGAGCCAGAAATTCTTTAAATATCCCTTGAAGAGTGATTTGAAAAGGAAATCCCCCTTCAGTCGATTACGGTTCCCTAGAATCATGCCGAATCATCATGAGTAACCCCAAAATTTCGCATAGCAGGCGCGTGAAAAGCGACAAAGTAGCTGCTGTGGAGGTGACGTTATAACGGCCGCGTCAGGATTAGCTCATCCAAAATTTTGAAAAATGTGAAGAGTTTAAAAAAATTTCCACGTCATCGATCTTAATCCTTATCAAAAGAAAACCAACCAGAGTTAGAAAAATCAAATAATGATTTTCGTGCAAGAGTATGTCAAAGATAAAGAAGGAAATCAAAATTTATTTGGTAGTCTGTGATGTCGGAATGACATAAAACTGAGTGATCCCGGGCAATGATCTCTTCCTTTGGAATCAAGAGAGATTCAAAAGTGGTTTGTGTGGTTTCCCGTTGAATTACGATCAATTGATTGATAAGAATCATTGAAAGGTTTCTTTCAAAATGTTAACTTAATGGGTTGGGTTTAACTGTATTTCAGATTCCGAAAGCGTGAGAGATGCTCGAAATCGGAAGACAGTACTTGTCTGACCAGAGTAGTCATGAAAACAAGTAAGGGTTCGGAAAAATTTTGTGTGACTTGGGAAATGTTTGGAAATCTCAAAAAAAAAATTAAAACTGGATCTTTTTGGATAGAAATTACTTGGGTAGAGTAGATTTCGTAAAGAACACGCAAAAGTGAAAGATTGAGATTCCCTTTAAAGTTTTCGTCAATTCCATAGTGGGATCGGATTTTTGGGTTTCATTCGGAATGATGGTAAAAGTAATTCCGAAATCATGAACACAGAATTTGTGTAACCATCAGTTTTCAGTGGTAATGCTGAAGACCTTCATAAGGGTTACAGTTATATGGAAGTGTAGTGAATATGGAGAAATAATAGAAGGGTCAAGAAAGGATGGTGAGTCTCACAGCGCCCCATGGTGAAAATGAGTTGCGATCTTTGACTAGAATTGCCGAAATCATATATTGAAATTGGTTGAGATTTCAATAATCATGGATATTCGTGTATGGAACTCAGAAAATAGGATAAGAAGAAAAACCCATCAATAATAGTTACAAAAAAAATTGTGTTCTTGCTGAAGAATGCTGACAAGGATTTGGCTATCTTGAGAAAACATTTAATGCTCCGGCGAAAAGAAAGGAAAACGTCCAATCAGATGCTAATCAGCCGTCTTCGCCTTTATGACACATAATAATGACAGCAGGCTGCATCATTACTTCATAAAATAATTAAATAACCACACTTGGAAGCTTAACCGGTGTCATTTCTGCCTATAAAAAGGAAGCATTGTTAGTAGAAAACATCCACATCAAAAAAAAATACCACCAAAAGAGAAAACACATGGCGCTTCGTCCCTATAACCGTAATGACAAAGTGGAGGTCAAAATACAGGAGGGTGACTACGCCGGAGGAATCTATGGCGGGATTGTCACGAGAGTGTGGCATCACCAATATGAGGTGAGAATGACCACTCTGAACAACGGCGAGGGTGGTGGACCATTGATCGTCCCAACCAGCTACCCATTTCTGCAGCCTGTCCCACCAAAAATTGTGGAGGAGTTCAAGCAATTTGACCTTGTGGAGGTGTGGCACAGAAGAGGATGGTGGCCGGCGGTGATCATTCGGACCACTCCCCACAACCAGTTCCATGTGGGACTGACTGATGGAAGTCGTCTTTTTGTTGACGAGAGTGAGCTGCGCCTCTACCAAGCTTTCCATCCCGGTGATCCCCCTATGTGGCATTATTACAAGCTATAGGTTGAAGTTGTTTTTGTTTTGGCTTTTGATGTAACAACTTTTGTTCACGTAGCTTGAATAAACTTTAGTTTTCTGTTGTTTTCTGATTTCTGATTGAGTTCTTTATCTGCATTCGCATGGATATGGGCAAGAAGAACAATAAAAAAATACACACACAAGAAAAAATAAGTCAAACGAAGACAGGAACAAAAAAAATATATTTTTGAGATACATCAAAATAAACAAAACAAGTAGTGGAAATAAGTAAAGCAGGAAATGAAATAAAAAAAAATGAAAATGAAATAAAATAAATAAAAAGATAAAATATTTTTGGTTTAGGATTTGAAAAAAAAATAAAAAAAAATTTAGAAAGGATACACGCGTCCGAATCTTCCATGTCTAAAATCCGATTCCGAGGCATTCCGATTTTCGGAATCAATCGGAATCTCAGCTAGATATTGGAACGGATTCAGCTTCCATCATTCCGAGACCTTGAAGAATTCTGTTGAATGCTAGTTCGGGAAGGGCCTTTGTGAAGATGTCAGCTAGTTGATCATTTGAGCGTACGAAATGAACCTCGATGTTACCGTCTTCAACATGATCTTTGATAAAATGATATCTGAGTGCAATGTGTTTAGTCTTTGAATGTTGCACTGGATTGTGACAGATCCTGATTGCACTTTCGGAATCACAGTAAAGAGGAATACGTTTCATATTGACTCCATAATCTCTTAGTTGGTTTTGAATCCAAATTATCTGAGAGGTACAAGAGGCAGCAGCAATGTATTCAGCTTCAGCTGTTGAAAGTGACACACAAGTTTGTTTCCTTGATTGCCAGCTTACGAGTTTGCCATCGAGAAGTTGACATCCTCCTGAGGTGCTTTTGCGATCCAATCCACAACCGACAAGATCAGCATCAGAAAATGCTTGAACAAAGAAACCTGATCCTGATGGATACCATAGTCCAAGAGAGGTTGTTCTTTTAAGGTATCGGAATATATTCTTCACAGCATTGTGATGTGGCTCTCTAGGATTTGCCTGAAATCTTGCGCAGTAACAAACAGCAAACATAATGTCAGGTCTGCTCGAAGTGAGATAGAGAAGTGAACCTATCATTTGACGATAAAGAGTAATATCTGCTGCAGGTTTGTCTAGGGAAGGAGTGAGTTTTGTTCCGAAAGCCATCGGAACTTTGATTTTAGAATCTCCCTTCATTCCGAATTTCTCTAAGAGAGACTTTGTATAAGCTTCCTGATTGATGAATATGCCTTCTGAGCTTTGTCTGATGTTAAGTCCGAGAAAGAAATTGATTTTTCCCATCGAGCTCATTTCAAATTTTGTCTCCATCAGCTTTCGGAATTCAGCCGTCAGGCTAGGATGAGTAGATCCGAAAATGATATCATCAACATAAATTTGAACAATCATCAGATGACTTCCTTCCTTTTTGCGAAAGAAGGTTGGGTCGACTGATCCTTGCTTGAACTTGGATTGCTTGAGAAACCGAGTTAAAGTCTCATACCAAGCTCGTGGAGCTTGTTTTAGGCCATAAACAGCTTTGTCTAATACATAGCAATGGTCAGGATGTTTACTGCTCACAAAACCTGGTGGCTGTTCGACATAGACTGTTTCTTCTAATTCTCCATTCAGAAATGCGCACTTGACATCCATCTGATAAACATCAAAACCTTTGTGTGCTGCATAAGCAAGAAAAATCCGAACGGACTCTAATCTTGCTACTGGTGCAAATGTTTCTTCATAATCAATTCCTTCTTCTTGACAGTAACCTTTGACAACCAGTCTTGCTTTATTCCGAATAACATTCCCTTCTTTGTCTAACTTGTTTCGAAAGACCCATTTCATTCCGAGAACGGAAGCTTTTTCTGGAGTCGGAACCAATCGCCACACCTTGTTTCGTTCAAATTCATTTAACTCATCTTGCATTGCTTGAACCCATTCAGCATGATCAAGTGCTATTTTAACTGTTTTAGGTTTAACCTTGGAGATAAACGAATGAAACATGCAAAATTCCACTTTAGAAAATAATGCGGCTTGCTTTTCTTTAGCTTGAGCTCGAGTGAGAACACCAGCAGAAGTCGTTCCGATGATTTGAGATTTTGGATGATCTCTTGTCCATTTTATCATTGGAGGATAGTTTGGATCATATTCAGGATTAATCTCTGAGATGATTTCTTCTGCTTCCGAATGTACCTCTGACTGTGTGTCAAGGTCATTATTTTCAAGTTCATTCTCCCCCTGGAAGTTTGCATCGTTTCTATTGTCATGGTGATCTTGTTCAACTCGTTGAGTGGGTGACTCCGACTCAGGAGTCATACTCTCCCCTTGAATATTTGATGAACCCTCCCCCTGGATTGGTGCATCTGCAATAGAAGTTGGACTCTCCCCCTGGATTGGTGCATCAGTAATGGGAGTTGGAGCATTGTTCGGAATCGGAACATCAGTGGAGTGGTCTTGTGAAGATTCAGTTTCACTAACTGTATTTTCTATAAGCTTCAACAATTCATCGCCTTGGTTATCTCTTGCATTTGCTTCTGATGTTTTTGCGGTTTCTTGGTCATCAAACAAATTCAGAAATTCCTCATATAGATCCATAAGAGGAATTGTAAACCTATTGGATTCGGGAAAGATGTCTTCAGCCTTGGTACTGATGTGCTTTGCTCTGGAATTGTATCTATCATCAAAGGTGATGTAGTATGTTTCTTCAATTTTTCGAGATCTCTTGTTCAGAACACGATAAGCCTTTGAGGTAAGAGAGTAGCCTAGAAAGATACCTTCATCAGCTTTTTCATCCCATTTAACTCGTTTTTCTTTGGAGTTAAAAATGAAACACTTGGATCCGAAAACATGGAAGAATTTTACGTTCGGTTTTCTCTTGTTGATGATCTCATAGGGAGTGAGATTGAATCGTTTTGTGATGTTTGATCGATTCTGAGTGTAACAAGCAGTTGCGATGGCATCGGCCCAGAAATATAAAGGAAGTTTTGCAAAAGAAAGCATTGTGCGAGCAGCTTCACATAGAGAACGATTTCGTCTTTCTACAACTCCATTTTGTTGAGGAGTGTAAGGGGCAGAGAAGTTGTGCGAGATTCCTTTATTGACGAGAAAATCATCCAGAATTTTATTTTTGAATTCTGTCCCGTTATCGCTCCTTATCATTCGAACTTGTTTTCGAAGAAGGATTTCTATCTGCTTGATGAAATTAATCATATTGATCGCCGCTTCAGATTTTTGCTTTAGGAAGAACACCCATGTAAAACGAGAGAAGTCATCTACTACAACCAGAATGTATTTGTTGTGAGCAACGCTTTCTATGGCAGATGGACCACAAAGGTCAATATGCAAAAGCTCCAATGGTTCGATGATTTTTGTGTTGATGATAGTAGAATGGCTTTTCCGACATTGTTTTCCTAGCTCACATGCATCACAGAGTCGGTCTTTGTCGTACTTGAGTAGCGGTAATCCTCGCACAAGATCACCAAGTACCAGCTTATTAATATCTCGAAAGTTCATATGAGACAACCGCCTGTGCCAGAGCCAACTATCATCGTTCGTAGCTTTAGTGAGAAGACAGATAGCAGGCTTTCCTTGGATAGGGCTCATATCCAAAGGAAACATTTCTCCTTTTCTTTTTGACTTCAAAATAATCTTTTTGGATTCCTTCTCAATCAGTTCGGAGCCTTCTTCATCAAAGGAGACTTTGAGACCAGTTCCGACAACTAATTGAGAAACACTGATCAAGTTGTGTTGAAGTCCTTCGACATATGCCACTTTCCGAATTGAAATTTCACCATTTGTGATCATGCCATAGCCTTTGATGTTGCCCGTTGCATTGTTTCCATAACTGACTCTTCCTCCATTTGACAGCGATCAATATTCTCGTAATTCCTCCTTCCTTCCTGTCATGTGACGTGAACAGCCGCTGTCAATGTACCATTCCGGATCATACTGTTCGTCACGTAGAACCTGCACAAGTTAGAGAGATTTAGGAACCCAAACCAGTGTGGGTCCATGTGAGAATTTACATGAGATGGGAAAAATGCATGATTTATCAACCCAAAAGGATTTTCTCAGTGATGAGTGATTTTTATTATCTTCAATTCTGAACACTTTCATTTTTGTGGATTGCCATTGTTCTTTAGCAAAACGAGATTTCTTTGGAGTAAATGTGTTCGTAACTTGATAATAATGAGTTTTCTGATTGTGAGAGAGAAAAGTGGGATTTCGATTTTTAACCGATTGAGAAGAGAGTTTTGTTTTGGTAGTAACTGGTGGGTGAGTTTTGTTGGTTTTAGGATCCTGAGTGGTTTCAGGATAGAGTTTTGCCTTCCCTTTTGAATCCGTAGATCCGAGAACACGAGTGGGATTCTTCGTTGTTGTTGTTGAGACAGTAGGTTTAGATGTTGGTTTTGATTTTGGAGCAAGCTCAACTTTCCGAAAGGGAATTGGGTTGACTTTCTGAGTTAGATTTGAATCGTGTTTGTTTCTCCAGAACTATTTTCTCTCTTTTAGATTCTTTTTGTACCTTGCATTCATTTGCTTCCTATTGGCAATGAGCTCTTCAGGAGACTTATGAACATAAGATGTCGAGTATTGATTAGAATCAGACTTGAAAGTGCTCGTCTTAGGGTTTGAAGAATTAGATTTCAAATTCTCTTTACCCCATGAACCACTTTGAGAGACAGAATTTTTACAGTTCAATGATCCAGAGATGTAATTACCACGTGATTTCCACGAGGTCATTTCGGAAAGACCTTTAGTCTCATCTGAGTTGTCAATTGGTTCTGACCAAAAGAAAGAATCACATACATCGGAATTATCGTTATCAACTAGGACTTTAAGTTCAGTTACATCTTTTGTATTTAGACCTTGTTTAACAAAAACTTGATTTGGTACAGTGTGTATTTTTGGAAAAACAGTAGCTTGTTCGGTTAAAGTGTGTGATCCTTTACTTTTAACGATTCTCGCAAAAGTAACTGAATTTTCAGAAATGAGTTTTTTCTTAGTTTCAGTAGAATTTGATACGAATTCCGAACAGTCAATTTCATCCTCAACAGATATTTCACTCATATCACTTTCATCAAAATCGGAAATATTCTCATTAATGGGAGTATTATCTGAATTTAATTTAGAGCATAGTGAATGAAAATTCTTTAGAGTCGCTGTTTTAATTTCCTCATGATCGTTTTCCGAAAAATATTCTTTGACCATACTTTTATGTTCTTTGGACTGTATATAGCTTTCAATTTTATCAAGTCCGAATCGATAAGCTTCCGAAACCTCATCAGATGAAACAATGGTTTCACATCTATGACATTCTGCATCGATTTCATCCTCTTTCAACTCAAGAAAGGGCAAAATCATTTTGTGTAAACCCCTGCCTATGTCACAATCAAGATGCAATTGAGTAATATTATTGTAAAGACGCTTAGCAATTAAACAAAAAATGTTTCTTTGTTTGACAAGAACTAAATTATCCCTTTTTACGTAAATAATATCATCTCGTGCTGTAACTAACTCACTCTCCAACGCCTCGATTCTCATTCGTCTCTCCTCATTCCTATTCGATATCCTGCTCAATTGATCATTTAGGTTAGAATTGCTTATATGTGTCCTTTTTAAACTATCACTCAAACTGGAGACAGTAAATCTAAGGTCATCTAATTCAGCATCATAACCAGAAGAACAAATATTTAAAGATTTAAGGATAGAGCGTACCTTTTTGACCACAGCCTCACATTCCTCGACTTGTTCATAGACAGGCTTCGCAGCAAAGCAGCTTGCTGAGGCTTGACACCCATCGGTAGAGTAACCTCTGCTTTCGGAATGATCAGCTTTCACCATCAGACACCGACCATGTGTCGGATTCCTCACTTCCTCATCTTCCGAATCTGTTGACCAAACTTCTATGGTGCCAAACTTGCTGTCTTCTTTCACCACAAAAGCTGCCTTGGTAGATGAAGCATCATTCTTTTTCAGCTCTGCAATCTTCTTTGCATAATAGGCTTCATCTTTCACCTGCTCCTTCTTCTCAGCTTGTTTTCGGAGCAAACAGTCTTTCACAAAGTGATTCTTGCCGTTACAATAATGGCAGTCATATCCTGAGTCGCCAGCAAGTTTCTTCTCCTCATCATTCTTCTTTTTCTGACTTTCTTCCACAGTCTTTTCAGCATGGAAACCTCCTTGTCGATTTCGATTTTTGAATTTGGAAAAGTTTTTCTTGAAGAACTTCTTGGGATTTGACACCATCAATGCTTTGTCTTCTCTGGTCAAATCATCATCGGAAAAGTCAGATTCGGAATCAATTTCGGCGGATTTCTTTCCGGTCGCAACTAATGCAAGCGAACCAAGACTGGTAGTCGTTTTGGCTTCCGAAATGACTTCCTTTTCATGAGATTTGAGAATTCCTACAACTTTAGCCAAAGTGTAAGTTTTGAACTGTTCATGCGCTTTTATGGTTGAAACGATAGCCTTCCATTCGGAACGAAGACCATCAAGAAAGGTAACCTTTTGCTCAATGACAGTCCGAGCCAGGTTGTATTTCAATAATCGACTGAGAAGATGATTGTATCGATTGAAGGTCTGGGTTAAAGTTTCTTCGGAACCTTGTACAAAAGATCCGAAATCAGAAAGAAGAGTAGTCTGAATGGAGTGTTCAAGGTCAGCATCTCCGGAATATAATTCCTTAAGTCTATCCCAGATCTCTTTAGCTGTCTCGCACGAACTAACCAGACGAAGAGTATCTGCTTGGAGAGCAAACCTGATAATTCTAAATGCTTTGATGTTGCACATTAGTTTATCTTTCTCGTCTTGAGGAATGTTTGTGTGAGTGACGAGCAAGTTGTTATATTCTTTTAGGGTTTTGATAACCCTCCTTGTGGCTGTGTGGACGTGAGTTTCTTCAGTGATAGCTTGCCAGATCGTTGCACCATGTTCTTCAATGCCAAGAACATAATCTTCAAAGTGCAGCGCCCAGACTTCATACTCTTGAGTGAATAGAATTGGAGTTCTGGTAGTAGATCCAATGCTACTTGAAAGATTGAAAGACTGAGTATGGGAGTCGTCAAAAGCCATGGACACTTGTTTATATGAATGAATCAGAAGTGTAGGTTGATCAAATTCTGATATCTAAGATCGATTGAAACGATGAAGATAATCAAAAACAGATCTATGACAAACACAAATTCCTGCTCTGATACCAATTGTTGAAACAGAAGAGTTGGATCGAGATTCAAATATGCGGAATAAAGTATATAAACAAGATCAAGAACAGACAATATGAAGAACTGATGTCTAATGATTAAAATGCAACTCAATAACAATTCGATGAGAACTATTCTGTATGAGCGCCGTGATGATTCTACAAAAGTTAACCCTAACAAGGGTACGAATAAGCTATTTAAACAAAAACTAAGTATGGAAGGACAGACCCATTCAATAACCGATAGCTAAATTATTGGCTAAAAATCAGGCAACAAATCCGATTAGCATATTTGACTCAATCCTAAATAATGACTCAACATTGACTTGTCAACTGCATTTGATCAAGGAGTAGTTCACCGATACTCAAACAATCGCAGTGTGTTCCCCCGGGTTCACACAAATACTGCGAGAAGTCTTATTCTGAGCCAAGGATGAATCCTTGAACAACTGTGGTGAGAGTTTATAACTCCGTGGCCCACAGGATTTGCTGTCATTGTTCGTATCGAGAAGCGTCAGCAAGAAGTGAATTCCTCCTCAGTCAGTTGTTGCTACATTCGATCCTTCATGTGATCTAGAGCGAAGATGATGAATCATACTCCATGCTCAAGTCAAAGTCAAATTAGAAGCTGGATGTGCTGATTCAAGACCCATGCTGAAGACCGGTTAGCCCAATAAACTTACAAAGGTAAATCTGAAGATAGTCCGATACCGAAGACAAAGTTTTCTCTACAACGTGCTGAAAGCTATCAACATCTATACCCGTTACTCGGTTAAGGGGGAGATTGTTAGAATTCTTCTGAAGTGCACAACTGAGGCCAAGACCAAGAGAAGCCTGAAGATTAAATGAAAGCATTAAACCAAAGGGGAGATTGTTAGGAATTATTTTAGTGGTTTCATATTTGCATTTAAAAAGGACTAAAATAGAAAATATATTTAATTTAGGGGTTGTTTGGACTTTTTGGTTAGGGACAAAAAAACTAGGTCGCTGTGTTGGACCGAAAAACCATAGGGTTTTTCGGTGGGCTTGTCTAAATAGGCTTAGGTTTTAGCTAGGTTTTGGTGTAGAGTATAAATACTCTTTATAGCCTCATTTGTGGGGTTGGTTGTCTTGAAGTGTGTGCTAATTAGAGAGAGAATTAGAGTGTTCTTGGCAACCAAAGAATCTTATGTACTAGTCTTTGGATTAATCAAAGAGTGCATTGAAGGTTATAATCTCCTTGTTCTTCTTGTGTTTGATTGATTGATACCATTTTGTGTGTAGATCTAGGATTTGTGGACCTACAATTTTATATGTTTGTTTCTGTTTGCATTTAATTTGTTTGCGAGTGTTTGCATGTGAATACCAATGGAAGCCTACCGAGGAGTTGTTTCAAACAAGTATGGGGTCATTGTATCCCTACACTTGCCATTTCACCGGCGTGTTTACTGTTGCGCCACAACTCCTGGAAATCTGAATCGTGAGGAGTTCGTGTTTTTGTATCCTGTGGCAATCGAGTTCCAACAAGCAGTCAACCGTCTAAAGGGGTAACTCTTTCTCCATTATTTTGAAATATTTTTAAGTACAGCAGGGACGTTGTACGGTTTTAAGTGTGGGGTGTGGACGGTCGAAATAGCTGATTTTTGAAATTTTTGCGGGAAACGAGTAACTTTCAAATTTTTTTAGCAATTTTTCAAAATTTTTAAGAGATTGTAATTTTGAAACGAATAGTTTGAATGTTATAGCATTGGTATATTTCAAGAAATACTATGTAGTTGTTATCATGCTATCTGTTTAGTTAAATAAGTTGAGTTTTAGGAGTTAGAAAATTTTTTAGATTTGGAGTATTTTATTATTGGAATTTTGGAGGCAACTGTCAATCAGTGGCCTTTGTTATTCGAGCTTGTAGGTCTGAAACAGGTGGCTTTGAAGAGGCACTTATGCACCTTACCACCTAAGATCGACTGGTTTGGGATGATATTTCTGAAAGCTCGTTACACGGACAATTCTTTAATGGCATTTAGAATCTGAATGAGTATGTTTGCTTTTGCATACTGAAAATTTGTAATCAAGGGTTCTCTAGAAACTCATGAATTACAAAGGATATTCTGGTCAGTTTTATCAAAATCATTTTCAATCTAATTCTGGGAACAATAACCTTTGAAATTGAACACATTCAAAATTGTTTGAGTCTTAATTAAAATCTAGTAAAAACTCTATTGTTTGGGGACAAGCTGTTGGATTAGGTGTCTAAACCATGACTTTATATTTGTATTTTTCTTGTTAATAGAAGCAAAGTTTATTTGGGTAGCCCTCATAGCAGGAGGATTGATGTAGAAGTCAGTAGAGAGAAATGTTGATTTATTAATTGTTTAATAAATCAATAGAAATAGATAAATAGTTTATTAATATATTAAAGTGATAATATATTAATTATAAACTATAATAATTAATTAGAAAGTAATCTAGAATTAATTGGATTTAATTTGGTGATTAATTTAATTAATTAAAAGTGCAGGGACTGGTTTTGTAATTATTCAATAGTTGAATAAAAGGCTAGCCAGTGGAAGCCTCAAGTTGGGCGAAATTATGGAGGCCATTTCCATATTTTTGAATCCCTAGTTAAGGTTTTTGGAGGCTTGCCCAAATGGGCAACAGGCTTGTCCATTAAGGGACTCCTCTAGGGTTTCAGCTGTAGCCACCTGGAGGCTGAAAAAGGAACCCCCTGGAGGCTCAAAACCTGCGCCAACTTCAACATAAGATTACTCTGCTGTTGTCTCTCCTCCATTGCTTGGGTGTGACACCATTTGAGGCAGGACACTTGTGCTGCTAGCTTCTAGATCAAGAATCAAAGGTTGGTTCTGCTGTTTTATACTTTAGAAATTATTGTTGACCTTTAGGTTTATTATTATATGTTCATAGAAGAAAACATAGATCTATCTTAGGGTTGCATGTGAACTTAAGTGATTTTCTAGTTCATAGTTTGTGTAAAACCCTTCAGTGGTATCAGAGCTGGCTTGTTTTCTTGTGAATTTGATATAAACTGCTTGTATGTTCATGAGGATGATCGAAATTTCACCCTTGTGTGGACAATAAACCTGTTGGCGGCTAGGGTTTGGAAACCCTAGCCTCCCCTCCATTTTCTGCGATTTCCTGCTGCCTTGGATAAGTAGGTTGTTATTTTTGGAAATTATTGGATAATTAAATAACTGGAACCCAACATCCCATGCATGCTATTTTCAAGATTAGGGGATGGGGATAGGAAATTAATTTGATTAATTTTTTGTTTCCCCATACTTGATTTAATTAGTTTAATTAAATTGTTTAATTAAAAGACCAATTAAATCACTTAAAGAATTAATTTAAAATTTTTGAAAAATAGATGTTAATTTGCGAAAATTAATAATAAATTAATTCTAAAATATTTTAGTAAGATTAAAATATATCTTATATATTTATGATTAAAAGTTAATATTTATATGTAATATAAAACTGGTTAGTCTTACCGTTAGTAGGCCTCATTCACAAAACTGTACTATAAAGAGGGTATAAGGCGACTGCCTATAAAATTGTAGTCTAATGGGTGTCCACTCTCCCCCACCGCTCTCCTGGTCAGTCGAGTGTCGTTAGCCGAACGAGTTTGACAGAACTGCTAAGCCTCTTAAAAGTATAATGCTATAATTGAAAGTACTAGAACCTTGAACAAAATCCCAATCTAGTTACTTTAGCTAAAAAATGTGAATTAGTTGCTAATCCATGAAGTTGCACATTGCACTTTGTGAAACATTGGTGGAGCGTGTGTGGTTAACCATAACCGGCACACCGATAGGGGTTCACAAAGAGTTGACTTCGAGAGTACCAAGCTAACTTGCATGGTTATTCACACCCGGTTTGTGATCCTCGGCATCCCAGTCACAAACAGTGGGGCACATCCGAGATTAAACATGCCATTGAATAGTTCAATGTGTCTCACCAGATCTAGGAATTTTATAAGATGAAATTAATAAGTGTATTATCTACCTTAATGACCATTATGTTGTGATTACGGCATCACTCTTCACATCATAGTTGGGGTATTTTGGGTCCTAGCCTTAATAAATAATAAATTGGGTAATTATTTAAAAGGATTAATTAAATTAATAAATTCTGTTTATTATAGATGTCTGAATCAAGTGTCTACTCTCCTCCCTCTCCTCCTTCACTCATTTCTGAGAGCATCAGAATGCACCTGCCAAATATGGAAAGGCTGACTGGCCTTAACTGTAAGGAATGGCTTCGCCATTGGAGACTGGTTCTCGTTATTGCTGGCAAGCTACATCTCACCGAGTATCCGATCCCGGTTCCACCGGAACAAGTTATCATAAAGAGTTTTTATGATAAGCATGCCTTCTTAGTTGATGAATCCGAAAAGATTCGTGACCTCATGCTATTGACCATTGACCCCGAATTCCGCAAGGATTTTGAATCCTTAGGGCCATATGAGTTGATGCAGTTGGTTGAGGAAAGGTTCCAAAAACCAGTTGAAGAGCAACGAGCTAGGATCTTCAAAAGACTTGCAGAGTGCAAGCTAAAAGAAGGAAGTGGCATCGACTCACATGTTCTTCAGATTGAAGCATACATAGGCGAATTGTACAAACTTAGTTATTCCATGAGTCAGGAGATGAGTGTTAACATTCTACTGGCTTCGCTGACTAGTGAGTACGATCTGTTCATTCAGACATATAGAAAGGAAGACCAGAAAAGGGCTTTTATGGAAATGCGTCCACTGTTGACTTTATACGAGTCAATCTTGGATAGGCATAACTCCAATAGTTCATCAACTTTTGGATTGAGTCCAGTGAAAAGACGCAACAAGAAACGATCCAGATCGTCTCGGCATGTCTTAAACTGGGAATCCACAGAATCGGATACAGTCGCGGAAAGATTGGAAGACACTCCAAGGTCAAAAATCTTTTGAAAGCTCATGTATATCTAGAAACCTCAAAACTCATGTTCCATAATTCCTTGATACATAATGTGATTGTCACATTTTGGTTTTTATGCAGGGAATCAGTAGGGTACGGGACTATGGCGCATAGGAGCACATTTGGATTGGATCTCCAGCTCATGCAGATTTGAAGTTTAGTTAGATATTAAAATCATGTTATTAGCTTATTAGATGCATATGAAATTATCTATCATATATTACATTGTTTAAGGATTTTTGTTTTTATAAAATTGTCAATTTTCTTTTTAACACCTGTTGTTCAAAATTATCCTTGATATGTTGTATGAATGAGTTGAATGCATGATTGGTAATAACTTGAATGATGATGCATCCAAAGTGTTTGGATTCAGGAATTGTGTCATTTATGACTGTTAATATAAATGTTATAAGAATCAATTCAACCAAAGGTCCAGTTGGACAGGACTTTGGAATCATTTGACTTAGAGTCTCATGATGAATTGAGTTCTTAATGTGGCATGAAATGAATCACCCAAAGATCCAGTTGGACAGGACTTTGGAATCATTTGACTTAGAGTCAGATGATGATTAAGTTCCTTATAAACCACATGTGGCAATAATTGAATCACCCAAAGATCCAGAGGATGGGATTTTGGAATCAGTTGACTTAGAGTCAACTGAAGATTGCAAGTCTTGACTAGGATTAACAAAGTCATAAAATTTACATAGAAATGTAAAGGACATCAAGATTAGGAGCAACGAACACATCAGTTACTGTGTATTGCTCGAATCTTCAAATAGAACACAATTGTTTATGCTTTGCAACATTTGTCAATCGTATGACGAATATGGTTTCGCCTATCAGAATAAGCGATTGAATTGAAACCTTGAACAGTTCAATGACTTCAAAGGAAGTATAAAATCCACAGAACCTGAGTGACATCATAAACTGTGAAAGTGTTTCACAGTCTATTCTCTTCCAAGAACATTAATGGTTATAATGTGTCTTAGGGAAGATGATGGAGCATTGGTCGAAACAGTTCGATCCTCGATGTATGAGATACATTGTCAATTAGTTTCCGATGAATTAAATACTAAACCAGTTAGACCTCTCAAAGTGTTTCACAGTCTATTCTCTTCCAAGAACATTAATGGTTATAATGTGTCTTAGGGAAGATGATGGAGCATTGGTCGAAACATGTAATACCGTATTATTAATTTATATAGATTTTGTGTTAATCTTAGTGTAATTAAGATTAAATAGGTTGTTATATGAATTAAAATGGGTAGAAACCCAAATGAGTAAAGTTTAGGTTTGTAAAATGTCAAATCAGAGCTACACGGGTCGTGTAATGTCACACGGGTCGTGTAAGGAGGGCTTGAGAAGCAAAGCAGTAACCTTTTCAGACCTACACGGGTCGTGTAGCTTCACACGGGTCGTGTAGCTCCTCTTCAAAAATTACCGAGGCTAGGTTGGATCTCACACGGGTGTGAACCAACACGGGTCGTGTGAGTCTGCAAAAATTGAAGTTAGTTTGCTGTAGGCCTCACACGGGTCGTGTGAGCCTACACGGGTTGTGTCGCGCATCAGGGGTGTTTTAAATTACGGGTTTTCCTTCATTTGGGTCATTTCCAATTCAACCAAAACCCTCTCTAAACCCTAGAAATTGATTTCTAAGCCATCTAAGTCGAGATTTAAGCCTATTGATCACGAATTGAAGCTAGAGATTAGTTCTTTGAACTTGAAAGGTAATCCTCCTTGATTTTTATCTTGTTTTGACGGTTGAATATTTTGATTTAAGATGGTTTCTTGTGGTTTTGATGAACCACCTACTTCTAACATGAATTAGAGTGAGATTACTTGGATTAGTGTGTGTAATAGATTTCTAATTCAAGACTCAAGCTTGTAAAGTGCTTGTATTATGATCCTAGGGTTATATGACTTAAATTTGTGAAATTGGAAGTTACAATTAGGATAGTACTACTATCTTTTGATTGTAACCCTCTCTTATGATTCCAATTCCTTGATTGATATGAATATTGAGTATGATTGAGATTTTCTTGAAATTGAGTATTGAGTTTGAGTCATTGTATTACAGCTAAAGCTAGACAGGAACACACACGAGGTTCGGGGGTTCCACATATAGACTCAACTTCAGGTGAGTAGTTAATTATTGTATGATTATACATTATTATGATGTTATTTATAAATAAGAAGTAAACTATGTTTAATTTGGTTGAATATAACTAAATTTTGAGTATATAGAAGAAAGAGGAATAGTGTGTGAGACACACTATGGACTGAGATAGTCCATTGAGATACAATCAAATGAGATGATAAATAATGCGATTCAACTAATCTTAAATTACTCACTGAGCTTTCAAAGCTCATAAATTATTTGTTACTGTGATTTGTGTTAGATTCTGGCAGTGGTGACCGTGGAAAGCGGAACATGGAAGGATAGCTACACATGGAATTGGACTTTGACTTAGATTTACCTTTGTTACTTTGAAATATGAAGTAAACCCGGTTTTGTTTAATAGTTGTAAATAGTTGATGTAATAGTTTGGGACTTGAACTATGCTTTTGATGACAACTTTGAGTATACTTGTTACTCTTTTTGGGATTATACCTCTAATGATATTATTTTTGACTAAAGAAACTGGTATATCCTAAATTTGAGGAACCGGGTGTTTCAAGTTGGTATCAGAGCCTTGGTTTAAGGGAATTAAACCTTGAGATGGGTTTAGACTTAAACCAATGTGATTGAAAAGTCCCAAAGCGTCCCGAGTAGCTATCCTCCGCAGTGTAGTACAATTGAGTTGATTATACACTATATTGAGTATTATAGTGCTATACAATTGGGTTGATTATACACTATATTGAGTATTATAGTGCTATACAATTGAGTTGAATATACACTATATTGAGTATTATAGTGATATACAATTGAGTTGATTACACACCATATTGAGTATTATGGTGGTGATTACTAAATGAGTTAATTTTTCTTTTTCAGTTAAAATGAGTGCTGGAAAAGAAAAAGAGCGAGGTAATCCATCAAGAGATAAATCGGGATCACGAGAATCGGGTAAAGAGCATCAACCTGAGGGAGAGCGACCTCCCGAGACACAGAGTAATATGCAAGCTATGATTGCTGCTGAGGTAGCCAAAGCACTTAAAGAATTACTACCCACTTATTTGAGGCCCCTGACGGAGACTGCAACTGGAGGTTCTTCGGGACAACCACCGGTTCAACCTGAGCACAGGGAGGATCGTAAAGAGGTCTATACTGAAGAAGGCAGAGCTAAAATACCTGAGAAGACAAGGAAGTGTACTTATGATGTTTTCCAGAAGTGCAAGCCATACGATTTCTATGGGAAAGATGATCCCATAGCAGCCAAGAATTGGTTAACACATGTTGAAAAGATGTTTCGTACCAGTAAATGCGACGAGGCAGATAAAGTAGAGTTCGCAACAAACTTGTTAAAAGATGATGCACAATTCTGGTGGGAGAATCTGTGTATGGAAATAGGAGAGAGTTTGGCGTATACACTGAGTTGGGAACAATTCAAGTTGAAGTTCACTGAATACTATTGTTCCAATAATGCTATGAAGGGAATAGAGGAAGAATTTTTGAAGTTACAACAGGGTCGAGAACAGTGCAACAATACACACTGGATTTCAATGAGAAGGCAAGATTTGCACAACATCAAGTTGATACCGAGGAGCGTAAGATGGATCGTTACTTGTGGGGTTTAAAAACCCAGATCCGAGAGTTTTTGCCGAGTTCCAGATATACTACCTTTCAACAAGTTGCTGAAGCAGCAAGATCGAGAGAAAGGGAGTTGCAAAGACAGGAGGAGGAGAGAAGAACCGAAAGAGAAGTTGGAGGATTTAAGAGAAAGTGGGAAGGTAAAGCTGTAGATACTTCTCAGAGATCCATTACCACGGGTTCTCAAATCCGTGGTGAAACCAAGAAGAATGAAGAGAAATGGTGTAAGAAGTGTAGGCGAAAACACATGGGAGAATGTGATTCCCGAAACCCTCCATCAGTTTGTTTCCAGTGTGGAAAGACGGGACATATGGCTCGCCAGTGTACCGAGAGTCGCCCCGTTTGTTTCAATTGTAGGGAGAGCGGGCATATTCGTCCAAATTGCCCAAAGATGAAATCTGAGCCACAAAGAGATTTTCAAAAGACTGGTCAAGGAGGAGGTCGAGATCGAGATGATCGAAGAGATAGGGGTGGTGGTCATGTGAAAACGCGAGCTTTTCAATTGACTGTTGACGAGGCTAGAGATCGGACCGATGTTATCACAGGTATCTTTAGGTTGAACTCTTTTCAAGCACGAGTACTTTTTGATTCGGGTGCATCTGTGTCTTTTATATCAGAGTCTTTTGCTTTTAAACTAGATATTCCATTAGCTGATTTATATGAGAAAATAATAGTAGATGTAGCAGATGGGAGATGTGTTTTTGTAAAGAGTCATTATAAACAGAGTCGGCTTGAAATCTATGGGATTGCGTACCCTATAGATCTGAAGCCGATCACTAATCATGAGTTTGATGTGATAGTCGGGATGGATTGGATGGATGATAATAGAGGTCAAATGGATTGTCATGAGAAAACACTTTCCATAAAGACACCGAGTGGTTCCCGAATTTTGATACGAGGTGAACGACGTTCCCGAAAAGTACCGATAGTGTCACTTGCCACGGCTAGGAGATATATAGAGAGAGGGGGTGAATTGATTATGGCACATGTGATTAGTGCTGAGTCAAAACATTCCAAAATAGAAGAAGTAGAGGTAGTTTGTGATTATCCCGATGTATTTCCCGAAAATCTTCCTGACGTACCATCAAGTAGACAAGTGGAATTTGTGATCGATGTCATACCGGGGGCGAAGCCGGTAGCTCGACTACCTTATCGATTAGCACCATCTGAGATGGAAGAATTAAAGAGACAGTTGCAAGAGTTATTGGAACTCGGGTTTATACGTCCGAGTTCGTCTCCGTGGGGTGCGCCTATACTCTTTGTGAAAAAGAAAGATGGATCTATGAGAATATGTATAGATTATGGGGAGCTCAGCAAGATTACTATAAAGAATCGTTACCCGTTGCCGAGGATCGATGACTTATTTGATCAACAACATGGAGCCACGTATTTTTCAAAGATTGATTTGAGATCCGGCTATCATCAATTGAGAGTACAAGAAGCTGATATTCCGAAGACAGCTTTTCGTACGAGGTATGGCCATTACGAGTTCTTAGTCATGCCGTTCGGTTTGACTAATGCTCCTGCTGTTTTTATGGATTTGATGAATCGGGTTTGTCGTCCTTTTCTTGATAAATTCGTAATTGTGTTTATCGACGACATCCTGATTTATTCAAAGAGTCGAGATGAGCACAGATTTCATTTGCAACAAATGCTAGATCTTCTTCGAGACGAGAAATTATATTCAAAATTTTCAAAATGCGAGTTCTGGTTACGGGAGATACAATTTCTTGGCCATGTGATAAATGAAGACAGTATAAAAGTAGATCCAGCAAAGATCGAAGCCGTAATGAGTTGGGAACCGCCAAAGAGTCCAATGGAGGTTCGTAGTTTCTTGGGGTTAGCAGGCTATTATCGACGATTTGTAGAAAACTTTTCTCGTATAGCTATTCCCTTAACCAAATTGACCAAGAAGACGGAGAAATTTAGTTGGACTGAGGCACAACAATCAGCCTTTGAACAACTACGAGATAGCTTATGCAAGGCTCCAGTGTTAGCTTTACCGCAAGGAGGGGAGGATTTTGTTCTTTACAGCGATGCCTCCTTAAGTGGTCTTGGATGCGTGTTGATGCATAAAGGACAAGTGATAGCGTATGCCTCTCGACAACTGAAACCACATGAAAAAGCTTACCCAGTACATGATTTAGAGTTGGCGGCAGTAATTTTTGCATTAAAGATCTGGCGACATTATCTTTATGGAGTGCGATTTCAGATCTATACGGATCATAAAAGTCTGAAATACCTGTTTGATCAGAAAGAGTTAAACATGAGACAAGTACGGTGGATGGATCTACTAAAAGATTTTGATTGTGAAATACTTTACCACCCTGGTAAAGCCAATGTGGTGGCGGATGCACTAAGCCGTAAAGAGTCGCCTATTCGAGTTGTATCGGCTCGAATGGGGATTGTGAGTCGACTACCAGAGTTGATACGAAGATGTCAAGTCGAAGCCAATGACTTGAATAAAGAAAGGATGATTGGTTATGTAGAGAAACTTGTGGAAAATGCACAAGGAATCAAGACTTTCCAAGGGCGAGTTTGGGTTCCAAGACATGGCGAAGCGAGACAGTTATTGCTAGAGGATGCACACTGTACTAGATATTCGGTTCATCCTGGTAGTACACGAATGTATTATACCTTAAAACCATACTACTGGTGGCCGGGTATGAAGCGAGATGTGGGACGATTTGTAGAGAACTGTTTGACATGTCTTCAGGTAAAAGAAAATCATCAAAAACCTTATGGAGCAGTGCAGCCATTGCCAGTACCAAAGAAGAAATGGGATGAGATCACCATGGATTTCATCACCAAGTTGCCTCGGACTCCTCGAGGATATGATTCAATTTGGGTGATTGTTGATAGATTGACAAAGTCTGCTCATTTTATTCCAATCCGAGAAGATTATCAAGTATCAAAGCT
The DNA here is from genome assembly GCA_023525715.1 of Cichorium intybus. Lineage (NCBI taxonomy): Eukaryota > Viridiplantae > Streptophyta > Magnoliopsida > Asterales > Asteraceae > Cichorium > Cichorium intybus. The sequence goes on from CM042014.1 coordinate 60,170,636, forward strand.
AGCTGAGATATATACGAGAGAAATTGTGAAACGACATGGAGTGCCAACTTCAATAATTTCTGATAGAGATAACCGGTTCAATTCACATTTCTGGCAGAGTTTCCAAAAGCATTTTGGTACAAAAGCTTTATTGAGTACTGCGTATCATTCCCAGACGGATGGACAGTCGGAAAGAACGATACAAACACTCGAAGATATGCTACGAGCCTGCATCATTGATTTTGGAGGCAGTTGGGAAGATCATCTGCCTTTGGTAGAGTTTGCCTATAACAATACTTATCACTCCAGTATACAGATGACACCTTTTGAAGCTTTATATGGTGCACCGTGCCGAACACCAACTTGCTGGACAGAGATGGGAGAGAAACCATTGGCGGGACCGGAAATTGTAGCTGAAACTGAAGAGAAGATACAAAGCATTCGTGAGCATATGCGGGTAGCCCAAAACCGCCAAAAGCAATATGCAGATAGAAGAAGAAAGCTGTTAGAGTTTAATGTTGGAGACATGGTAATGTTGAAAGTGTCCCCATGGAAAGGAATAATTCGATTTGGCAAGAGAGGTAAGTTGAGCCCACGCTTTATCGGACCTTTCCAAATCTTAGAGAGAATTGGAGCAGTCGCGTATAAACTTGAGCTTCCAGATGAACTACGGGGTATCCATAATGTGTTCCATGTGTCACATCTCAGAAAAACATTACATGATAAATCCACTCGAATACCTTTAGCCGGAGTCCAATTAGACGAAAAATTGAGATACCAAGAGATGCCGGAACAGATACTGGATAGAAAGATTAAAAAGTTACGAAACAAAGAGATTATGACAGTAAAAGTGCAATGGCGACATCATAAAGGTACGGATGTCACTTGGGAAGCTGAGGATGAGATGCGGTCAAAATATCCCTTTTTATTTCAAGAGATTCCGAGGACGGAATCTTTTGAAGGGGGTAAGAATTTGTAATACCGTATTATTAATTTATATAGATTTTGTGTTAATCTTAGTGTAATTAAGATTAAATAGGTTGTTATATGAATTAAAATGGGTAGAAACCCAAATGAGTAAAGTTTAGGTTTGTAAAATGTCAAATCAGAGCTACACGGGTCGTGTAAGGTCACATGGGTCGTGTAAGGAGGGCTTGAGAAGCAAAGCAGTAACCTTTTCAGACCTACACGAGTCGTGTAGCTTCACACGGGTCGTGTAGCTCCTCTTCAAAAATTAGCGAGGCTAGGTTGGATCTCACACGGGTCGTGTGAACCAACACGGGTCGTGTGAGTCTGCAAAAATTGAAGTTAGTTTGCTGTAGGCCTCACACGGGTCGTGTGAGCCTACACGGGTCGTGTCGCGCATCAGGGGTGTTTTAAATTACGGGTTTTCCTTCATTTGGGTCATTTCCAATTCAACCAAAACCCTCTCTAAACCCTAGAAATTGATTTCTAAGCCATCTAAGTCGAGATTTAAGCCTATTGATCACGAATTGAAGTTAGAGATTAGTTCTTTGAACTTGAAAGGTAATCCTCCTTGATTTTTATCTTGTTTTAACGGTTGAATATTTGGATTTGAGATGGTTTCTTGTGGTTTTGATGAACCACCTACTTCTAACATGAATTAGAGTGAGATTACTTGGATTAGTGTGTGTAATAGATTTCTAATTCAAGACTCAAGCTTGTAAAGTGCTTGTATTATGATCCTAGGGTTATATGAGTTAAATTTGTGAAATTGGAAGTTACAATTAGGATAGTACTACTATCTTTTGATTGTAACCCTCTCTTATGATTCCAATTCCTTGATTGATATGAATATTGAGTATGATTGAGATTTTCTTGAAATTGAGTATTGAGTTTGAGTCATTGTATTACAGCTAAAGCTAGACAGGAACACACACGAGGTTTGGGGGTTCCACATATCGACTCAACTTCAGGTGAGTAGTTAATTATTGTATGATTATACATTATTATGATGTTATTTATAAATAAGAAGTAAACTATGTTTAATTTGGTTGAATATAACTAAATTTTGAGTATATAGAAGAAAGAGGAATAGTGTGTGAGACACACTATGGACTGAGATAGTCCATTGAGATACAATCAAATGAGATGATAAATAATGCGATTCAACTAATCTTAAATTACTCACTGAGCTTTCAAAGCTCATAAATTATTTGTTACTGTGATTTGTGTTAGGTTCTGGCAGTGGTGACCGTGGAAAGCGGAACATGGAAGGATAGCTACACATGGACATGGACTTTGACTTAGATTTACCTTTGTTACTTTGAAATATGAAGTAAACCCGGTTTTGTTTAATAGTTGTAAATAGTTGATGTAATAGTTTGGGACTTGAACTATGCTTTTGATGACAACTTTGAGTATACTTGTTACTCTTTTTGGGATTATACCTCTAATGATATTATTTTTGACTAAAGAAACTGGTATATCCTAAATTTGAGGAACCGGGTGTTTCAAAACAGTTCGATCCTTGATGTATGAGATACATTGTCAATTAGTTTCCGATGAATTAAATACTAAACTAGTCAGACCATATAAACCATATTCCGACCACATCCTAGACTAAGTAGGTTTTGCGGACACTGTCTGAAATGTAAAGCTGGGATCCTCCCACTTATACATAGAAAGTTCAGGGTCTTGTAGTGTTCGTCCGAACCTCATGACTAGCCTGAACCTGATCAGCAATGTCGTTTGACTGGCTACCCCGCTGTACCTGCAAAAGAAAAGTTCTTTTAGAAAGAACCCATGTTCTAAGGAAACAATTTGAGGAACCGGGTGTTTCAAAACAGTTCGATCCTTGATGTATGAGATACATTGTCAATTAGTTTCCGATGAATTAAATACTAAACTAGTCAGACCATATAAACCATATTCCGACCACATCCTAGACTAAGTAGGTTTTGCGGACACTGTCTGAAATGTAAAGCTGGGATCCTCCCACTTATACATAGAAAGTTCAGGGTCTTGTAGTGTTCGTCCGAACCTCATGACTAGCCTGAACCTGATCAGCAATGTCGTTTGACTGGCTACCCCGCTGTACCTGCAAAAGAAAAGTTCTTTTAGAAAGAACCCATGTTCTAAGGAAACAATGGGAGTTGGGACAATCCTGAATGAGTTCAGGATTAGCCAAGTGAAAGAACCTTTAGTCATCACTAGGCTCATAGCAGAAATCAGATTTCTGTTTTAATACTGACATAATCTTCTCTTGACCCGTAGTTTAGATCACCATCATAAGTAGTTATGATCGAGGTGATATACCATTTGGTGGTAAAACACTATAGTTGGTACGGATTGACAATCCAACTACTTGGAAGCATTGGTGAGCCCGGTTGCTGCCAATTAAGAGATCCTTAGAACGAGATACAGTCTATGAGGCAGTTTGATTGATTTTACACCTGGTCTAAAAACCAGTGGGAGTAACTGAATCATCAAAGGAAAGCACATGGACAGAAGCGTACCTTCAGAACATCTCGTTGAGTGAGACGATACTCAGAGTCATGTAATTGATTCTGAGAGAAGCACTCTCAATAGAAGATAAAATTCGAAAAGATTCTGCATAACACATTGTAAGTCGTTAGTGCAGCGTGTGTGCATCACCGGCACACTAATAGGGACTCACAAAGAGTGTCCCAATACAAAGGTACATGGGCCCGGGATTACCCCACGGTCATCTCATAAGAAAGGATATTCAGATTCTCAAAATATGCCAAAGGATTGGATTTTGAGAAAGGGCTGAAAGATTTCCATTAAGATGTCTGAAAGGTTTGGATTCTCAAAATGTGCCAAATGTTCTGGATTTTGTGAATAGTCCATAACCGTGTCAAAGCCAGTGGGAGTGTCGCTGTTATCTACTATCTCCATATATAGATTACATATTGTTTTTAGGAAACGTCTCTTTTCATTACAAAGTGTAATGACTTGGTGTTAAGAGACGGATCGCTATAGAGATACGACATACTCAGGTGGTTATGAACGTCTATAAGATAGATCGAAACTCTGCCAAGATGATCTTGATGAGATTTAAGATGCATTGCCCAGGAAAGGAGTTTTCTATTATTACAAAGTGTGATGATTTGGCATGAGAGATATAAAGAAGGTGCAACATACTCACATAATCCATAGACATCTATCAGATAGATGTTATCATCAGTATAGACCTAGCCATAGTAAGCATGATCTTGGTAAGATTCAAGATACATGAGAAAGAGTCTCCGAAAGGAAATAGTTATTGAAAGTCATGACACAAGGATTATAAGTAATCCTAATATTCCAAAAGGGTTTGGAATAAGATTAGATCGAATTCTACGAGCTTCTTGGATCGATCAAAAGTGTCATGAACATGTCCTGATGACTTAATGCTTAAAGCATAGTAAGTCAGATTCAGGATATGACCTGGCTGGGAATACTTAATGGATTCTGTACATACGTGAGAAATCATTGGAAAATGATTGGGTGAATGTTAATAGTAATTTGAAAGGAGTTTCAAATAAGTAAAAGGACTTAATGTTTAAAGAATTTCGTTGGCATTCCGATGGAGCGCGTGTGGGTCACCTGCATATCGTAACACCTCGAAATAGTCTTAGGGTGCAGTCATGTGGACTAAAGATCCTAAGAACCATGTAAAGTCACAGTACACAGAATGGAGATGTAAGTTAGAATGACAGTATGATTAAATTGAGATATCATCGGAAGAATATCCGATTGGATAAAGTGTATCAATGTATGACATTTGGATACATAGAAGAGTGAAAGGTCATATAGACATAGATACATAACATGAATTAAAAAGTTAAAAAGGAATCTAGAAACCGATAATAGTTTTATGAAAAATCCGACTTGGTGATTACCTCGTGGAGACTTGGTAATAAGTAAGAGTAGCTACCAGCCAGATTTTATGTTTCATTTTTGCATGTTTCACTTCCCGAATAATTTGATTATTCAAAGGTCTACAGTCGCTCATACTTTTAGGGAGTAAGTATGAACGAAGACTGTCGTGAATTGGTTGTAGATTGTCTAAGGAGTTAGACAATGCAGTATGACTGCTACAACGTTCACGAGTACTTAGAAATGGAGATTTGAGTATTGGATAAACCCGCGCTCAATAGATTGCTTCATGGATTACATTACGAGCAATATTGAGACGATAATATCGTATGATATTGAAGCGGAGACATATGAGTTGAAATTTACGAGTCGGTTGTGCATTGATAATGCGTAAATGCATCGGTAACTCGATGTTATAAAACGCATTGTTGTGTATGATGTTGATAAGTAAAAGACACAAGCATATGAGTCAAAGCTTATTCGTTCTTTGACCCTGATGGGAAACAGATATCTGTTGGCCTCTCGATGATTTTGAAGTTGACTAAAGTGCTGGCCAGCCTGGACTAAATTGATGTGTTCAATTAGAAGTTCTAAAGTCATAAGCAGAATCGGAAATCGAGAAACAGAGTATCGAACAGAGATTGATCTCAATCCATGTCTCGTGTCTGAAAATATCTTATTGGACGAAGGATCATATGATCACTTATCTATGGACAGAACTGACTGGGTCAGAGTTCGACAACAGTTTCTAGGAAGCTACAGGTTGTTTATTAATCAGAAGATAAATTAAAGTCATCGACTTATCCAAGTAGGAGATTGTTGGATTAGGTGCCTAAGCCATGACTTTATATTTGTATTTGTCTTGTTAATAGAAGCAAAGTCCATTTGGGTTGCCCTCATAGCAGGAGGATTGATGTAGAAGTCAGTAGAGAGAAAGGTTGATTTATTAATTGTTTATTAAATCAATAGAAATAAATAAATAATTTATTAATATATTAAAGTGATAATGTATTAATTAGAAACTATAATAATTAATTAGAAATCAATCTAGAATTAATTGGATTTAATTTGGTGATTAATTTAATTAATTAAAAGTGCAGGGACTGGTTTTGTAATTATTCAATAGTTGAATAAAAGGCTAGCCAGTGGAAGCCTCAAGTAGGGTGAAATTATGGAGGCCATCTCCATATTTTTGAAACCCTAGTTAGGGTTTTTGGAGGCTTGTCCATTAAGGGACTCCTCTAGGGTTTCAGCTGTAGCCACCTGGAGGCTATAAAAGGAACCCCCTGGAGGCTCAAAACCTATGCCAACTTCAACATAAGATTACTTTGCTGTTCTCTCTCCTCCATTGCTTGGGTATGACACCATTTGAGGCAGGACACTTGTGCTGCTAGCTTCTGGAACAAGAATCAAAGGTTGGTTCTTCTGTTTTATACTTTAGAAATTATTGTTGACCTTTAGGTTTATTTTTATATGTTCATAGAAGAAAACATAGATCTATCTTAGGGTTGCATGTGAACTTAGGTGATTTTCTAGTTCATAGTTTGTGTAAAACCCTTCACAAGCAAGGCACAAGTGTGGGGTGTTTGACAACGCCTATCAATATCAAGTATTTCAGTCGTTGTTAGGCCCTATTCTTGGTGAATTTATATCATAGTGTATTGGTATTTCTCACATTTTGTGCTAGTGCTTGTGTGCAAGAAAATGTTCAAAATAGGGACTAAAAGCGGACAAAATGAAAGAAGTATGGATCAAGCCAATTCAGTCGAATTCATACGCACGCTATGGGAAAGAAGCATGTGCATCGTGCCACGTCAAAGGTCAAACGATTCAAATAGCGAAAAAAATAGGGATAAGGCAATACACGCGTCGCGGACTCAGGCTTTGCGCGTCGCGGATCGTCAAATTTTGCAAGTATAAATAGAGGTCATTAGGTCGAAATCAGGAGGCGAAGAACGACCCCTAAGGTGGACTTAAGGCTTCTTTGACTCAAGGATTCGAAATTTCAGCAACACTTTTGGTATTTCTTATGTTTTCACTTTTAGTTTAATATTCTTTAGTTTAGATTAGCTTCTAGCCTATTGTTTCTGGATTGTTCAAATCAGTAGCAGTAGTATAGGTTTATTATTTTCGGATTTCAGTACCTTGGATCTTTGGTTTTGGTTTTAATTGAAGTAATCATTCGGTTTATGGTTTTATTGCACTTTTTAGTATTAATTGTGTTTGGATGTGTTTTGAACGCAATTGGATTGTTTGTTTGCTTCTGGATTTTGAACCTAGTTTCTGATTTCAGTAAGTAACCTTAGTCTAAGATTTGGTTATCATAGGCTGAACAAAATGAGAACCATTCTCACCAACAATGAACTGGGCAGTCTCACCATCATCAGAGTCGACCTCAATACAATTGTCCTCGTCAAGTTGGTCATCAGCATCAGGATCAAAATCACCAGTAATAATTTAGGAGGGGACACTAGGGGGAGGAAGAGGGTTAGAAGTAGAGGGAAAATCAGTAACGTCAGAGGAACAAGCCTCAAGAACGGCGAAGGCGTTGAATAAAGGAGTGGTGGAAACAGTTTGTTTAAGGTGCGTGGAAGAAGGAGGACGAAGGATAGGGCTAGGGAAACTAACTAAACCGTTAGTATCCTTCATAGGGGGAGGAATAGAACTAGGAGGGATGGAGGTGCGGGACTCATTAGGAACCGGGCGAAACTCGAAACGAGACTTATTAATACTTTTTTTACTTTTATTCCAAATTTTGTTCATTGAAGAAACTTTACTCTTCCTAATCCCTTGAGTGTTTCTATTAGAATTACTTTGCAAAATATCATCAGTAGTTTTTTCAGAAATCGACCCTTGTTTGGTGCGATTTTTCTTTTTATAGACGACCGTAAAACCATCATCAGGTTGCATAGGAGAATTCACTGTACCATGATCAAGAGTCATTTTATCTTTATGTTTACTTTCATTAGTCTTAGAGATGACATCCATACAGTTTTTGTTTTCATGACCAAAAACCATGCAATGAGAGCACATAGGAGGTTTCCATTCATACTCAATACGAAGAGTATGGGTGTAAAACTCAAGAGTATCAGGATCAGGAATACGGATAATAACTTTATCCACCCAAGAGGATTTAGTGGGTATCTCAAGAAGGACACGAGCATAAACAGATTTTCCTGCCGCATATTTGCACATATTAGCAATATAGGAGTCCATAGCAAGAGGCTTTCCAATTTTTGAAGCAATGTGGCTAAGACCATCATCACTCCATGGCTCATAGGTAATATCATGTATTTTAATCCATAAAGGGAGCTTGTCATGATTATTTTTATGAATATTGAGACCGGGACGCCATTTTTGCATGACAATAGGGACACCTTTAAAAGTCCAGGGTCCATGAGTGACAACATGATGAAGACCATTATCGTCACTAAATTTAAAAAGGTAAACACCTTTTCCATTTAGAAGAACATCTTGGAGACCATGAATAGACCATATTTTTGATGCGAGATATCTAACATCAGAGTAATTCATTTTTATTCCGACAAAATAACCACATATAGTACTAGCAAATGTTTCACACACTTTATTAACGGCCGTTAAAGGAATATCAACAGGCACATTATTGTCATTACTTAAATTAGGAATAAAACGAAACTTATCATTGGCGTGTTTTTGGGATCCAGTAATAATATTGGCATGGGAGTTATTAAGCAAGGGTAAAGATCGATGCCAAGCATTATTATTATTATTTTTATTTTCGTTATTTCTAGTATCATAAATTAAATTTTGGTCATTGGTTTTAAAAACACTAGAAGTATTAGGCTTAATTTTTTCATTTATGTCAACAATATTGGATTTAACTTTGGTATTTAAAGACATAAGTGTTTCAACTATTGGGGATTGGTCAAAGGGCATTAATTCACGATTATCATTGAACTGGGATGCATTTGCCGCTTCCTTTAGAATGAATTTAGGAGATAATTGTATGGGATGTGGACCCAAGAGAGAAGTACATCTAGTCATGTCCATTGAAATATTCGGTTGACAAGGGGACAAGCATGATGAGTAGTCAACTACTTTAGTGTGAGAGCTAGTAGTGGGCAATATGTTATTATTTTCTAAAGAATATGCAGCAACTTTATCTAGGCTAAAGTTGGAATTAGAAATTGTTTTACCCCGTAAGTTTGATGTCCCCACTAGCTTTTGCTTGCCCATGCTCGATTTTATAATTTCTTTTCCATGCTTAGAATCTTTGTATAATACCGTTGGAAGAGCACCTCCATGTGCAGAAGTCGTAACTTTATTTGCCGGAATGTTCAGTCCCGGATTTCCTCCATCGGCCGATGAGTAAGAATGCATGCAATCATCACCTTTAGTGGACGGTTTAGCCTTTTGATCCATACCAGATTCATCATGTTTCCCGTTGTAAATTTGATCAGAATCAACGTTTACAGAGTTAAGTTGGTGTCCCGACATGTAATCATCACTTCCTCGAGCTGAAGTTGTGCCTTGGTTTGCCGGAAAGTTGATGCTCGTATCTCCTCCATCAGCCGATGAGTAAGAGTGCATGCAATCATACACTTTTGTGGACGGTTCAACCATAAGTTCCACATCAGATTCATCAGTTTTCCCGTTGTTTTTTTTATCAGAATCAGCCGTTAGAACTTTCAGTTGATGGCCCGACATGTTAGCAATCTGTTCTGGACTTTCTTCTACATCGATACTCTTGTTTATACCATGAATATTAACAGTATTTCTTTTTTTCGATATGTAATCATTATCATTATCTTCCTCAGCTTTGTATGTGTTGTCATCTTCATGGATACTTTCATAAGGTTCATCTTCAACCATTCCATCGACCAAGCTTATCTGACCATTTGTAACTAATCCATTGCATGCTTGAGCATCTTTTGAATACGAGATCCCATCAATGGACATTCTTTTTCGTTGAATAGTGTAGTTTTTGCATTTGTTTCTTCGTTCATCAGTGACCTCAAATAAAGAAGATGAGAAATTCTTGAATATTGATCCTTTGATATTGCGTAAAGCCATATGAACATTTTTCTCTTTCTGATGTTTATTGTAATTGATAGCAGTACCATGATCTTCTGATTTGTTTTCTTTAAATGAAAAATTAAAATCTTGTTTAAAATTTTCAGAAAACGTAATAGCATTCACATTTTGATCTTTTCCAGTAGAGAATTCTTGAGAATGATGTTGATGATCCATCATAACACCATCATAACACCATCATTTGACATTAAAATGGAATCACAACCTGGTGAATCATCATCCATGGTGAAAAACGACTGATCAAAACCCAAAAACACAAAGGCTTTCTAGAGAGAGAAAATTCTAGAGAGAGGATAGGTAGAGATAAAAGTCTAATGTTTTAAGGTTTAAGTTTGTTATTGTAATAGTTCACTATAGGATGTTTAGATACTGAAACAATACAAGTATTTTTGACATTTTAAAACCAAATAGCAATGGAATATCTATTGTTACTACCGTCTCTAAAATATTAGAGTATGTCACTTATTATCAACAATGCACAATTTACTGGGAAACTAAATTCGTTGGTAATCCATCGCTGAAGGACGTTAGCGAGGGACTACAAATGGATTTTTCTGTCGCTAGAAGTCATTTTCTAGCAGTGTTGAATTCTATTTTATTGATAGGACTCGGTTGCTTAATGAAGAACCGGGTTTTATGATCTCCATATATGTTCCGGTTATTTAATCAAAACTGGGTTCTTTTAAGAGTAAAAGGCCCCGGTTATAAAACCGGGTTATATTTCATTTTTCACATATGACTCGCCTATAATAAAACCCGGTTTAAAACCGGGTTATTTTAGTGATTTAACCAGTCCTTTATTGTGTTATGTAGTTTGTGTTGCAGGTTAAGAATGAGATGAATAAGCAACCTTTGGCATTTGACAATGACTTAAGCAAAAAATTAGATAAGTGATTCAAGTTATTTGGTGAAAATAATCATGGTCAAATTTCTTGGTTCCCTATTGTCTAATATTTAATAAAATTGTTTAAATAACCTTGATGTTCTTAGTAGAAACACATGGTCATCATTCAACTATTGGGAAGACCATTTTCAATTTATTTGTGTCGGAAAAGAATGTTACTTGTAATTGTGATATTGGTTTTATTGAATTAAAATCAATCTTATTGAGAGAAAAATAACTAGATAAGTACTATCAAAATAAGATTTATAAAATAATAAAAATTCTTATAGTTTCACAAATATATCGTATCTAATTACAACAAAAGGTTGGTATAAATTATGTTTTATAAAAGTTGATTTATAAATATACGGTGTAAAATGGTTATTTGTGACAAATACAAAGATACATAGAACTTCAAAAAGTTAACATCATTCTTAAATTACTAACGTTTGTTTTTGTAAAACAAAAAGATAAAAATTACTAATGTATGATCAACTTAAGTTTCCAAGAATTGAAGAAGAATATATTTACACAATTTTCAATATGGGTTTCGAAGACAACTGTGATGTGATCAGGAATGAATTTGTCAATTCATGAACACCATATTTACTTTTTTATAAGTATTGAGGGACTTTTCAAATTGGGAAATGATTTGTACACAACAAGTTTTCTCCATATATAACAATATATGTTTTAATAATGTTGTATTGTATGCATAACAGACATCAAATTGTTGTGTATGGATAAATAATGTTGTGTACAAATCACCCCCTTTAAAATTGAATCATTTTTTGGGTTGTTCCTTTTTTTTTTTAGTTTTTGCTGGAAAAAATTTATTCGTTAGTAGTAAATTATCCGTTTAATTGTAAATGATATCATTATACAATTGACTAAACCGAATTTCTCAAAACCGAGTGACTCAATACCAAAGAAACTAATTGTCGAACCTTCCTTCCCCCCCCCCCCCCCCACCCCCCAACGGCCCCCGTCGCATTGCACGGGTACATCACTAGTATTTCAGAAGCTAATGATAGCTTGAACTATCAAGAACGGCCATACTAGGGTTTAACGTTGCCGCAATAAAAACACATACCGTCAAAATCTGGATTTTAGGGTTTAATCGAAACACTCTTCTGATCAAACATAAAGAAACGGGAACAATGGTCGCAACAAGCTAGGGTTTTCAGATTATTACATAAAAAAGAAGCGATACAGTAGTTGAAAAAAACAAAAAGGAACAAGTAATTTCAATACCTCTGTTTGCCTTGTTGAATGCTCGAATCCCTTCAAAAATCGACTGCGACAATATGCTCCAACGAATGCATGAATATGATAATGAAGGTGATGATAGTTCAGATACAGTGTAAACAGAGAAAGCGTAATCACCAGGATTTGATTGAAGATGCAAATGATTCGTAGATAGGTCGATATATGATTTTACGACCTTACCCGTATTCGGGTTTCACCATTTGAAAAATAGTATTGTTTTACAACATAATTACGAAAATGCCACCTTTTGATCTCAGCCATGGGTTTTTTGATCTAAGGGTCAATATGGGATCCTCAAGATGTCATGGTTTTAGAGAATCTCACAAGAACCTATCTCTCTCTCTCTCTCTCTCTCTCTCTATATATATATATATATATATATATATATATATATATATATATATATATATATATATATATATATATATATATATATATATATATATATGTGTGTGTGTGTGTGTGTGTGTGTGGCGAGGGGGTAGGGGGATTATTGTTATAATATATCATAGGTTACTTATTGATTACTCATTAAGCTTTAGTACCTTGCATTACCTTATTTTTATGATATGTTTTGATACATAAAGTAGAGTTTTTTAAAAAACAAGTGTTATTGTTTGTTGTATAAAGGTTATGTAATATTCTTTTACCAACTTGAAGTATTTGCTTGGATAACGATATAAATGGGTATTGATGCCTCGTTTTTCATCATTCTCAATCGATTAAGACCTGCACATCATTAAACTCTAAAGTATAGTTAGAAACACCAAGTTTTGGTTGAAAACAAGCATAAAGCAATAAGAATGAAAAGTATAACAATGGTATAAAATGCCATTATGACACTCCCAAAACCTATCATTTTTCTTGTCCTCAAGCAAAACCGGAGATGAGTTGGGAAATAACAGGAAGAAACACTACACGAATGGCATGATGTGTGAGAATGAATGCAAAATCGATGCATGAAAGAAATTTTCCAATAACAATCTGGTTGCATGAAATAAACATGCCAAAAAATGCATAAATTTTCCTAAGCTTAAATATTGCAATGCTCACGTAACCAATAGAATGCTCATTTTGGCCCCATATAAAACACACAAGCAACATTCACTAACCAAAGCAGGCATGGCAAAATACAAAAGACAGACTCACAGTTGCCTCACACTCGTGTGTACACTCTTTCACAAGATGTGTGAACTCATGACTACAACTATCTACTTGTTTATGATAGGGAAAACACTCGGGTGTCAAACTAGGAATCATGTTATGGTGACTTTGCCCCAACTCTCTAACCGACCACACTTGCATACTTGACAATAACCACATGATCTTCCAACTCAAAGGGACAAAAAAAAACTCACTTACAACTCCATTCAAAATGCAACTAAAATATCAAAAATAAACAAACATTAACGAAATCTATAACTATCTAAGATAACCGCAACTTAACTCCACATAATACCAAAACATGGAAAATATATGAAAATGTTTAAGATATGACATTACTCAAATATGTCAACCAATATATGTCTTATTTACATAAAACATAAATTACTTTACATTTTTGAACTTCAACCAACCAATTGTTTTATTATGTTTTGTTAGCATGATTTTTTGATGTTTTCTTAATCTACATTAACAATTACTTGGTTCGGTTTCTTTTATCTTCTTTTCTATTTCTCTTTGATTTTTGATTTTTAATTTTTTTTTTGAAACTCACTTTTTTGAACCAGGTGAAATAACAATTTCTGGAATTTCACCGTTTACTTTATTTACTAAATAGACTAGACACAAACTATAAACAAGACTAAATAAAATACAACCTAAGAACTTTTAGACCAAACAAATCGCAAGTTGAAACTATGTAATTTAGACACAAAATACAAACACGACAAAAGTAAAAATAAACCACTTTTTGTTCTCATCATTGGAAGATTGAGTATGGATATTGATCTATATGCAAGTGTTTTGTCAAGTGGAAGAACGAATGCAACTTCAATAGGACTATCCAAGTCGATTACACACAAATGATCTCTCATGACGCATTGTCCCCAATGTGAAACATAGATAAGAGAGCATACAAAAAGCCATCCAAATATCAACTTTATCCAACAAAAGGAGCACAATATGGTGTACCCATCATAGATTCCAGTGGTTATGGTGAGCGTTGGTGTTGCGATGTCGAGGTGCTATCATAACGACGTTTGTTGTAGTGCTGGACAAAATAACGTAAGTCGCGGAATGCAGTCTAGAGTGCTTCAATATGGGTACGGAAAGTGCCAAGCTCAATGTCAACATGTGTACGCAGGCTATCCAAACGAGTATCAATATGCAATAATAATGTTAAGGACCATTGAGGCATCTCGTCAGGTGTATCTGAAGCAGTAGGACTACTAGTAGGTACAATAGTTGTGCCCCCATGTCTTCGTCGTCTTCGTCATCATCATCATGCCCTTGTGGCTGCTACCGTACATAAGATGGGAGACATGATCCTAAATCATGATTGGGACAAAATATATTATACATTTTCTTGCCATTCTCTCCCGTGGGAGGGGTCGGAGTGTGTTGGATCAATATGCTCAAGAATCATTATGAAATGATATTGCTAATATCATATGATCTCATAGGGTCACACCTTTATCAACTTGTACTTATTGAATATTTATTAACTATTTGATAATTAATAAATAAATTCAACTCTTGTATTTAATTAGAGAATAATTATTGTTTTGTGAAATAATAATTATAAGGAGTTAAACTAATAAATATATCATATGATATGATATATTAAGTCGTGTACAAAGTTTTGGACACTTTGGGTTACATTAAGATGTAACTAGACTTAGTTAGTTTCTAAAGGAAGAGTTTGAGACACTCTTGTCCTTTTTCCACCATAAGAGAGTTGGGTGGAGGTTGCTTGTCAACCTTCACCTTACACACCCATACTTTGTATAAGATCATATCTTTTGCATTTAATGATAGTATGGGTCATGATACTTTCTTCTGAGTATAAAAAAGAGTGAGATGAAAAGTTTGCAGCTAGTTTTCCTCTCATCTAGTCCGAAAAACATGGCCAACTCCTTTTCTCCTCTACTCTCTCCGTTTGTGAAGTTTGTTCCAAGTTTGAGATTGTAGATGCACTTCTCCCGTAGTGCTTAATTTGTTAAGTACTTAAAGGCTTAAGAAGTTCTTTTTACAAGAAGGAACTAGCATTCCAAGTTCCTTTACCTTGGTGGTGGATACTTGTAGAGAAATCAAGCTTCTTGATTTTTGCCATCTACTTCAACACCCCAATACCAAGAGGGTTCCAAGGCTGCGAAGGTTATCTCTTTAAAACAACTTATTTATGTATTTAATATCATTCTTACCCATGTAAATGGATCCTTGATGGTTTTGTCTTTTCGCCTTATGGATCTAAGACATTTGGGTGTTTTCTTGCAGCATCATGTAACACTTCAGACATTCTGAATGCCCAAGTGGTTTCCAAGATTTTTTCATTTCAAAATTTTCCTTGTTTTGTTTCAACTGATAATTTTTTATGCTAATGTTGAGTTTATTACAATGAAATGGGTTGAGCTACATGGAGTAAAGGGTGAGCGCCTAAAATTTTCTTGCAACGCATTTTGAATTACATAGTTCCCCTCCTCTAGTGAAAATCAAGGAGTCCTATGGTGTCATAGTTGACAAAATTGAAAGGGGATTGTGAATAACCTCATTAGTCTATCTTAAATGAAGAATTGGGTAGTGCATGCTTCACTTTGAAATAGAGCATGTCCAAATACCTTATTTGATGAAATTAGGTTCCATTTGTTTTTATTCAATATGTAATCCCCTTATTAAGTGATAGATTAAGAAATCCTATGAAGCCATAGTTGAAGTCTTAATTGGGAAGTGTGAATAATTTCAGTAGTCTGTCTTCAATGATTGGGTAGAGTAGTGCGTCTTTCACTTTGAACTGACTCATGTCCAATTACTCTACGTGGTGAAATGAGATTACATATTTTCAATCAAAAATAGGTGCAAAAATCCCTAGATATCTTCTGATGTTCAATCACCGAAGTGTAACGAATTCTGGTATTTAAATTGAGAATCGTCATTTTTTTCTTTCTAAGGACACTGGTGAAATCCCTTAAATATAACTTCGTATTGATTCTTGAAACTTATGAGAAGTAGGAATACTTTTCACTGGCTAAAGTAAACTTAGTGTGTTTGTAAATAACTTCATTGCAAGGTCTCTTAATGAATAACAAACTTCCAAAAAGACTAAATGCTTCTGTTCATAACCAGCAAAACTAATTCTCTTTCGTAAGGATTCTTTTGAGCTAGTCAGCAAGGTCAACCTAGCGAAGTCTATCATGATCATTTTCTGAATCTCCCACGTCTTTATCGCAATGTGGACATGTTATAAACAACTTTGCATATATATAAATCTCATCAACAATCTTTACATTACTTGGGATGCTTATAATTGTTCAGAAAATGCTTTACTGCTATCAGGCAATTGTCTAGTGATCATAGGGTAACAATTATATAAAATTTCATTCTAGACATTGATTCATACTCATATGTGATTTGAGACTCAAAACAGGGATATTACATCATGGTGTTAGATGACATGCTACGTTCTGATTGGTTGACCGTACAGGTGTAATTAATGACTAACTCTCTCTCCACTCATCTGTGTACCACCACTCACCAATAAAACTGGCATCCCACTACATTTATCCCCTCTGCTTTTACTAACTCTTTCGCAAAAACTCCAAATGCAAATCTCTCTACAACCTGCAACTTTATGAAATGTCGTCAAAAGATGATATTTCTTTCGCAGCAGATGAGGTTGATTCTGTTCCAAACCTGAAGCATTAGTCGGCAAACTTCATTGCAAATCTAGATCTAGAAGCGTATTCGTCTAACCTTGCTATGCACATCATATGTCTGCAACACTCTCCGTTTGGTCATGTTCTCATGGTAAACCCTTGTTGGATCTATATGCTCAAGAATCATTATACAATGATATTGCTAATAACAAATGATCCTATAGGGTCACACGTTTATCAAATTGATTTTTTGAATATTTATTAAGTATTTGATAATTAATAAATAAATTCAACTCTTGTATTTAATTAGAGAATAACTATTGTTTTATGAAAATAATAAATAAAACGGATTAAACTAGTTATTATATCATATGATATGATATATTAAGTCATATACATTTTTTGGACACTTTGGGTTTTATTAATTAATACTAGACATATTAGTTTATTCTGATAGAGTGTTGGACACTCTTGTTGTCCTTTCCACCATGTGTTGGCCGAATTTATTAGTGGTTTGGGTGGAGGTTGCTTGTCAACCTTCACCTTACACATCCCATGACTCTAAAAAGACGATAACTTTACCTTTAGTGAAAGTATGGCTCATGGGACTCACATGTGGGTATAAAAGATAGTCTTATGCAAAGGTTGCAAAGAGCCTTTTCTTCTCCCTCACCAAATCGTCGACTTCCTCTTCCCTTTCTCTATATAATCTCTTTTGTAAAGCTTGTTGCAAGTTTGAGAGTTTAGAAGTGCTTCTCCTTTAGTGCTTTATTTTTTTAAGTACTTAAAGGCTTAAGAAGTTCTTTTTACAAGGAGGAACGGGCATTCCAGGTGACTTAATCTTGGTGGTGGATACATGTAGATAAATCAAGCTTCTTGCTTTTTGCCATCTACTTGAACTCCCAAATTCCAAGTGCCATCAAAGGCAACAAATGTTATCTTTCTAAAACATCCTATGTATGTTTTAAATATCATTCTTAACCATGTAAATGGATCCTTGATGGTTTTTTTAAATCTGTATAAAATAAACTAGTTATTTGAAAAAGCTGATGTTGTCGTTTTAGCGTAAAACACTCTATTTTATTTATCAAAACCATTAGTGTTATCCGAGCCATCTTTTATATGTAAGAATGATTTATTATGTTTGATAATCTTTGGTTTTTGTAAAACAATTATGGATTTCTTTTGGCTAAGAAATATTCATATTTGTTTTCTTTGGCAACTTGTAGTTTTAAAATTGTTTATTTTTATATAACCATATTTACATGTGTTTCGGTTATATAAAAGTTGCATTAGAAAAAGCAAAGTGTTGTTTATTTCATATAATGATGTTTGTATAAACAAGTCATTAGGACACTTTTGATTGTTATTTATTCATTCATATGATGGTGTAATAACTAAATAGGTATTATTTCATTTTGTATGTAATACATGCATTATGACTAGTTTGTTTACAATTACAAAATATAACAATACGAAGCTTATGAAGATCCTTTCAAGACATCGTGCTTTGAAGACCCTTGAAGTGTCCTCATTAAGTTATTTAGGAAATGACTTAATAATTGTTGTGATGACTCACAATAATTATTGTTAGAAAATGGTATTGTTTATACATTTTATGATGCATGCTTGTGATCTTTATTTTGTTGTTTTATAATGTTGTATGTTTGAAAATTTGTTTTCCATATAAAGAACATTTAAAAAAATGACTATCTCAGTCATTAGTATATCACACACTCTATTACTCTTGATTTAGACACTCAAACATGGTTTTACTCAACCAATCCAACTTAGCTTATTTTTGATCTGCAATCAAACAATTCAACAATATATAATTCATCTAGTATTAACTACTCACCTAAGGTTGAATCGATATGTGGAACTCCAGAACCTCGTGTGTGATCCTATCTAGCTTTAGGTGTAACACAACAGCTCAATTTCAATACTCAAACTTCTTAACAATCTTGATTATACTCAATATAAACAATAATCAAGAATTTGCAGATCATAGAAAAGAGTTGCAGCCCAAAAAGGTAGCAATAACATTCAAGTTATAGCTCCCCACTCTACTATTTCTACTCATTCAATCATATAACACTACAACTAGCATCTTACTAGCTTAGGTCTAATATTAGAACCCTTTTTACACCTACAAATCAAACAATCAAAGTCTAACACCAACCAATTTCAGATGGTTCATCAAACCACATGGAATTATCTCAAATCAAGCAACTCAACCGTTAAAACAAGATCAAAGTCGAAGAGAGTTACCTTTCATGCTCAAAGTATAGGTCTCTAGCTTTAATTCGTGAAAGATAGACTCTAATCACGACTTAGGAGGCTTAGAATTGATTTTCTAGGGTTTGGAAGGGTTTTGAACGAAATGGGTTTTCACCCAAAATGAAAGAAATTCGCACATTAAAAACAGAGGCGTGCGTAACATGGCCCGTGTTAAACTTACACGGCCCGTGTAAGTTACTGATTGCCTTTGGAAATTGGCTTCCCAAGTGACATCCGTACCTCTATGATGTCGCCACTGTACTTTTACTACCCCAATCTCTTTGTTTCGCAATTTCTTGACCTTTTTATCCAGAATTCGTTCCGGCATCTCATGGTATCTCAATTTCTCTTCTAATTGGACTCTGGCCAAGGGTATTCGAGTGGACCTGTCATACAACGTTTTTCTGAGGTGTGACACATGGAACACATTGTGGATACCCCGCAACTCATTTGGAAGCTCAAGCTTATACGCAACTGCTCCAATTCTCTCCAAGACTTGAAAGGGTCCAATAAATCGCGGACTCAACTTACCTCTTTTGCCAAAACGGATTACTCCTTTCCATGGAGAAACCTTTAACAATATCATGTCACCGACATGGAATTCTAACGGCTTCCTTCTCTTATCTGCATATTGCTTTTGGCGGTTTTGGGCTACACGCATATGCTCGCGGATACTTTGTATCTTCTCTCCGGTCTCGGCTATAATCTCTGGTCCCGCCAATGGTTTGTCTCGTGTTTCTGTCCAACAAGTTGGGGTTTGACATAGTGCACCATACAATGCCTCAAAAGGTGCCATCTGAATGTTGGAATGGTATGTGTTGTTTTAGGCAAACTCTACTAAAGGCAGATGATCTTCCCAACTGTCCCCGAAATCAATTATGCAAGCTCGGAGCATATATTCTAATGTCTGTATCGTCCTTTCCGACTGTCCGTCTGTCTGAGGATGATAAGCAGTACTCAGCAAAGCTTTAGTGCCAAAATGTTTCTGAAAACTCTGCCAGAAATGTGAAGTGAAACGACTATCTCTATCCGAGACAATTGAAGTCGGCACCCCGTGTCGTCTCACCACTTATCTAGTATACATCTCGGCTAGCTTTGACACTTGATAATCTTCTCGGATTAGAAGGAAATGAGCAAACTTCGTCAACCTATCAACAATCACCCATATCGAATCATATCCTCGTGGAGTTCGAGGCAACTTTGTGATGAAATCCATAGTGATCTCATCCCACTTCTTCATTGGCACAGGTAAAGGTTATACTTCTCCATATGGCTTTTGATGATTAGCTTTTACTTGAAGACACGTCAAGCAATTCTCTACAAATCTTCCTACATCTCGCTCCATACCAGGCCACTAGTAGTACGTCTTTAATACATCTGCGTACTGCCAGGGTGAACCGAATACCTGGTATAGTGAGCATCCTCTAGCAACATCTGTCTCGACTCGCCATGTTTCGGAACCCAAACTCGTCCTTGAAAAGTCTTGATTCCTTGTGCATTTTCCACTAACTTCTCCGCGTAACTAATCATCCTCTCTTTCTTCAAATCATTAGCCTCACTTTGGCATCTGCGTATCACCTCTAGCAATCGACCCATTCGAGCCGATACAACTCGAATAGGATGTTCTTTACGACACAGTGCATCTGCAACCACATTAGCTTTACCGGGATGGTAAAGTATTTCATAATCATAATCTTTTAGCAGATCCATCCACCGTCTTTGCCTCATATTTAACTCCTTTTGATCGAATAGGTATTTCAGGCTCTTATGATCTATGTAAATCTGGAACAGTACACCATAAAGATATTGTCAACACATCTTCAATGCAAAAATTATCGCTGCCAACTCTAAATCATGCACCGGGTAAGCTTTCTGGTGCGGTTTAAGTTGTGGAGAGGCATAAGCAATCACACGCCCTCTTTGCATTAGCACGCATCCGAGACCACTTAGGGAGGCATCACTGTAAAGAACAAAGTCTTTCCCTCCTTGCAGTAAGGCCAACACCAGAGCTTTACACAAACCATCCCGTAGTTTCTCGAAAGCTGACTGTTGCATCTCAGTCCAGCTGAACTTCTCCGTCTTCGTTGTCAATTTGGTTAGGGGTGTAGCTATATGAGAAAAATTTTCAACAAATCGCCGAAACTACGAACCTCCATCGGACTCTTCGACGGCTCCCAACTCATTACAGCTTCAATTTTTTTTGGATCCACTTTTATTCCATCCTCATTTATCACGTGGCCAAGAAATTGAATTTCTCGTAACCAAAACTCACACTTCTAAAATTTTGCATATAACTTCTCATTACGAAGGAGATCTAACATTTGTTGTAAATGAAATATATGCTCGTCTCGACTCTTTGAGTAAATCAAAATGTCGTCGATAAACACAATTACGAATTTATCAAGAAAAGGACGACATATTTGATTCATCAAATCCATAAAAGCGGCTGGAGCATTAGTCAAACCGAAAGGCATGACTAAAAACTCGTAATGACCATACCTCGTGCGAAAATCTGTCTTCGAAATATCAACTTCTTGTACTCTCAATTGATGATAACCATATCTCAAATCGATCTTCGAGAAATACGTGGCTCCGTGTAGTTGATCAAATATATCATCGTCCTCGGCAATGGGTAACGATTATTTATAGTGATTTTGTTGAGCTCTCGATAATCAATACACATTCTCATGGAACCATCTTTCTTCTTCACAAACAGTATAGGCGCACTCCACAGAGACGAACTCGGACGAATAAACCCAAGTTCCAATAACTCTTGCAATTGTCTCTTTAATTCTTCCATCTCGGAAGGTGCTAACCGGTAAGGTGGTCGAGCTACCGGCTTCGCCCCCGGTATTACAACAATCACAAATTCAACTTGCCGATTCGGTAGTAAGCCTGGAAGATCATCTGGAAATACATCGGGATAATCACCAACCACTTCTACTTCTTCAATTTTAGGAGGTGTTGATTCGGCACAAATCACATGTGTCATAATCAATTCACCCCCTTTTTCCATATATCTTCTAGCCGTTGCCAATGATAGTATCGGTACCTTTCGAGAACGTCTTTCACCTCGTATCAAGATTCGGGGACCACTTGGTGTTTTTACGGAAGGTGTTTTCTTATGACAATCCATATGACCTCTATTGTCATCTAGCCAGTCCATCCCGACTATTACATTAAACTCATGATTAGTAATCGGCTTCAGATCGATATGGAATGTAACCCCAAAGATCTCAAGCCGACATCGTTTATACAGACTTTTTACAAAAAAACATCTCCCATCTACTACATCTATTATCACTTTCTCATATAAATCAACTAACGAAATATCCAGTTTAAAAGAAAAGGACACCGATATAAAAGACACAGATGCACCAGAATCAAAAAGTACTCGCGCTGGAGAAGAGTTCAAACTAAAATTACCTGTGATAACATCGGTCTGATCTCGAGCCTCAATGACGGTTAACTGAAAAGCTCTCGTTTTCACACCCGCCACTCCTGTCTCTCCGATCATCTCTATCTCGACCTCCTCCTCGTCCGGTCTTTTGGAAATCTTTCTGAGACTCGGACTTCATCTTTGGGCACTCGGGACGAATATGTCCACTCTCTCCACAATTAAAGCAAACTGGATGGCTTTCGGTACATTGACGGGCCATATGTCCCGTCTTTCCGCATTGAAAACAAACCGATGGTGGAGCACGGGAATCACATTCTCCCGTATGTTTTCGCCGACATTTCTTACACCACCTCTCCTTGTTCTTCTTCGACTCTCCACGGAATTGAGAACTCGTCTTAGTCGATCTCTGTGTATTATCTCCAACTCTACTGTCCCACTTTCTTTTCGAACCAGCACTTTCTCTCTCAATTCTTCTCTCCTCTTCCTGTCTCTATAATTCTCTTTCCCTCGTTCTTTCTTGCTGTCTCTGCAACTTGTTGATACGTAGTATACCTTGAACCTTGCAAAAATTATCGAATTTGGGTCTTTAAACCCCACATATAACGATCCACTCTGCGTTCTTCTGTATATACTTGGTGATGCGCAAATCTCGCCTTCTCGTTAAAGTCTAACGTATACTGTTGCACCGTTTTCGATCCTTGTTGTAATTTCAGGAACTCCTCTTCTATACTCTTCATGGAATTATGTTCCATGAATTTTAGTTTAAACTGTTCCCAATTCAACGTAAGCGCTAGGCTTTCTCCAACCTCCATGCACGTATTCTCCCACCAAACTATGCATCCTCTTTCAGTAAGTTCGTTGCAAACTCGACTTTATCAGTCTCGTCGCATTTGCTTGTACCAAACATCTTTTCTACATGTGTTAGCCAATTTCTGGCTGCTATAGGATCATCCTTTCCATAAAAATCATATGGTTTGCACTTTTGGTAAACATCATAAGTGCACTTTCTCGCTCTCTCCGGTAATGTAGCTCCACTGGCCTCAGTAAATATCTCTCTCTGGTCCTCCCTACGCTCAGTTTGGACCGGAATTGGCCCCGAAGTACCTCCAGTTGTAGTCTCTGCTTGAGGCTTCAGATAGGTAGGTAGTAACTCTTTAAGTGCTTTGGCTACCTCAGTCGCAATCATAGCTTGCATATTACTCTGTGTCTTGGGAGATCACTCTCCCTTGGGTTGACGCTCTTTACCCGAATCTCGTGATCTCGATTGATCTCTTGATGGATCACCTCGCTCTTTTTCTTTTCCAGTGCTCATTTCAACTGAAAAAGAAAATCAACTCATTTAGTAATCACCACCATAATACTCAATATGACGTATAATCAACTCAATTTATATGTCACCATAATACTCCATATGGTTACATAATCAACTCATTTAATACACCACGAGGGATAGCTACTCGGGACTCTTTGGGACTTCCCCACCTCATTCATTTAAGTCTAAACCCATATCATGGTTTAATTCCCTTAAACCACAGCTTTGATACCAACTTGTAATGCCCGATTTCTCAAACTTAGAATACACCAATAATTAAATCAAACATAAGTATTGTAGTGGTGTAATTCTAAAAGATGACTAACAAGTTTTACAAGATTGTATCAAAAGCGTAGTTTAAGTATTAACTTATTTACAAACAAGTTTCACACTAGTTTACTCAAAACCGGGTTATACAAAACATAGTCTAACATAAGAAAATAAACAAGTCCAAGTCCCCATCAGCTAACCCTCCGTGATGTGTTTCCCACGATCAACATTTCTAGAACCTAACAAAACCATTTAAACAAACAATTTATGAGCTTCAATAGCTCAGTGAGTAATTAAGTAATAATTTGATTATATCGTCCAACATCTCATTCAAACAGATCTCAAATGACTATCTCAGTCATTAGTATATCACACACTCTATTACTCTTGATTTAGACACTCAAACTTGGTTTTA
The DNA here is from genome assembly GCA_023525715.1 of Cichorium intybus. Lineage (NCBI taxonomy): Eukaryota > Viridiplantae > Streptophyta > Magnoliopsida > Asterales > Asteraceae > Cichorium > Cichorium intybus. Next base: position 60,195,179 of record CM042014.1, read on the forward strand.
CTCAACCAATCCAACTTAGCTTATTTTTTATCTGCAATCAAACAATTCAACAATATATAATTTGTTGAGTCATAAATATAGATTGAGTCAAATATGCTGATCGGATTTGTTGCCAGATTTTATGCCTTTAATTTTGCTATCGGTTATGGAATGGGTCTGTCCTTCCATACTTAGTTTTTGTATAAATAGCATGTTCGTACCCTGTTTAGGGTTAACTTTTGTAATCTTTTGAACGGCACTCATACAGAATAGTTCACATCGAATTGTTCTTGAGTTGCATATAAAGCATTTGACATCAGTTCTTCATATAGTTTTGTTATTGATCTTGTTTATTTACTTTATTCCGCATTATTTGAATCTCGATCCATCCCTTCTGTTTCAACAATTGGTATCAGAGCAGGAGTTTGTGTTATTCACAGATCTGTTTTGATTATCTTTATCGCTTCGATCGATTTTGGATATCAGACTTTGATCTTCACGTTCAACTCTTCTTTTGATTTGAACTTACACTTCTGATTCATACAAGTAAACAAGTTTCAATGGCTTTTGATGACTCACATACTCAGTCTTTCAATCTTTCAAGCAGTATTGGATCCACTACCAGGACCCCAATTTTATTTACTCAAGAGTATGAGGTCTAGGCGTTGCATTTTGAAGATTATATTCTTGGCGTCGAAGAACATGGCGCAACGATCTGGCAAGCTATTACTGAAGAAACTCATGTTCATACAGACACAAGGAGGGTTATCAAAACCCTAAAAGAATACAACAATCTGCTTGTCACTCACACAAACATTCCTCAAGATGAAAAAGATAAACTAATGTGCAACATTAAAGCATTTAGAATTATCAGATTCGCTCTCCAAGCAGATACTCTTCGCCTGGTTAGTTCGTGCGAGACAGCTAAAGAGATCTGGGATAGACTCAAAGAATTGTATTCCAAAGATGCTGACCTTGAGCACTCAATTCATACCACTCTTCTTTCTGATTTCGGATCTTTTGCACAAGGTTCGGAAGAAACTCTAACCCAGACTTTCAATCGATACAATCATCTTCTTAGTAAATTATCATCTTCGGAACCAATTGACAACTCGGATGAGACTAAAGGTCTTTCCGAAATGACCTCGTGGAAATCTCGTGGTAACTACATTTCTGGATCGTTGAACTATAAAAATTTTGTCTCTCAAAATGGTTCATGGGGTACAAAGAATTTGAAAACTAATTCTTCAAACTCTACGACGAGTACTTTCAAATCTGACTCTAATCATTGCTCAACATCTCGCATTCATAAGTCTCCTGAAGACTTGATAGCCAAAAGGAAACAAATGAATGCCAGGTACAAAAAGAATCTTAAAGAGAGAAAACAGTTCTGGAGAAACAAAAATGACTCAAACCCAACCCAGAAAGTCAATCCAATTCCAATTCCGAATTTTGCGCATTCTCCAAAACCAACCCCCAAAGCCTCCAATTCAACAACGACAAAGAATCCTACTCGTGTTCTCGATCCAAAGAATTCAAAAGGGAAGGCAAAACTCTATCCTGAAACCACTCAGAATCTCAAAACCAACACGATTCACCCAACAGTTAGTGTCAAACCAAAACACTCATCACAGACTTTTAAAATTCCAAATCCCACTCCAAAGAAATCTCGCTTTGCTAAAGAACATTGGCAGTCCACAAAAATGAAAGTGTTCCGAATTGAAAATAAGATAAATCAACCATCTGTGAGAAAATCCTTTTGGGTTGAGAGATCATGCATCTTTCCTATCTCAAGTAAATTCTCACATGGGCCCACATTGGTTTGGGTTCCTAAATCTCTCTAACTTGTGTAGGTTCTATGTGACGAACAGTATGATCCGGAATGGTACATTGATAGCGGCTGTTCATGTCACATGACAGGAAGGAAGGAGGAATTACGAGAATATCGCTCACTAAAGAATGGAGGAAAAGTTAGCTATGGAAATAATGCAACTAGAAACATCAAAGGATATGGCATGATCACAAATGGTGAAATTTCGATACGAAAAGTGGCATATGTTGAAGGACTTCAGCACAACTTAATCAGTGTTTCGCAACTAGTTGTCGGAACAGGTTTTAAAGTCTCATTTGATGAAGATGGCTCCGAACTGGTTGAGAAGGAATCCAAGAAGATCATTTTGAAGTCAAAAAGAAAAGGAGAGATGTTTCCTTTAGACATGCGACCCATCCAAGGAAAACCTGCCATCTGCTTACTCACTAAAGCTACGAATGATGATAGTTGGTTATGGCACAGACGGTTGTCTCACATGAACTTTCATGATATTAATAAATTGGTACTTGGTGATCTTGTGCGAGGTTTACCGCTACTCAAGTACGATAAAGACCGACTCTGTGATGCATGTGAACTAGGAAAACAAAGTCGGAAGAGCCATTCTACAATCGTCAACACAAAGATCATCGAACCATTAGAACTTTTTGCACATTGATCTTTGTGGTCCTTTTGGTAGTGGTAGATGACTTTTCTCGCTTTACTTGGGTGTTCTTTCTCAAGTAGAAATCGGAAGCGACGATCAACATGATTAAATTCATCAAGCAGATAGAAATCCTTCTCCGAAAACAAGTTCGAATGATAAGAAGTGATAACGGGACAGAATTCAAAAATAAAGTTCTAGATGATTTTCTTGTCAATAAAGGAATCACGCATAACTTCTCTGCCCCTTACACTCCTCAACAAAATGGAGTTGTAGAAAGACGCAACCGTTCTCTTTGTGAAGCCGCTCGAACAATGCTTTCTTTTGCGAAACTTCCTCTATACTTCTGGGCCGACGCCATCGCAACTGCTTGTTACACTCAGAACCGATCAAACATCACCAAACAATTTAATCTCACTCCCTATGAAATCATCAATAAGAGAAAACCGAACGTGAAATTCTTTCATGTTTTCGGATCTAAGTGCTTCATTTTTAACTCCAAAGAAAAACGGGTTAAATGGGATGAGAAAGCTGATGAAGGTATTTTTCTGGGGTACTCTCTTACCTCAAAGGCCTATCGTGTTCTGAACAAAAGATCTCGGAAGATTGAAGAAACATACTACATCACCTTTGATGATAGATACAATTCAAGAGCAAAGCAAGTTACTACAAAGACTGAAGAAATCTTTCCCGTATCCAATACATCTACAATTCCTCTTCTGGATCTATATGAGGAATTCATGAATTTGTTCGATGAACAAGAAAATGCAAAAACAGCAGAAGCAAACGCACGAGATAACCAAGGAGATGAGTTGTTAAAGCTTATAGAAAGTACAGTCGATGAAAATGAAACTTCACAAGAAAATTTCATTGATGTCTCGATTCCGAACAATGACCCAACACCTACCCAAGGGGAGAACCCACCTCCTATCCAGGGGGAGAATTCAGCACCTATTCAAGGGGAGGGTATGGCTCCTGAATACGAGTCAACCACTCCACCGGTTGAACAAGATCACTCTGATGATAGAAACGATGCAAACTTCCAGGGGGAGAATGAAGTTGAAAACAATGATCTTGATACACAATCAGAGGTATAATCGGAAGCAGAAGAAATTATTCCCGAAATAATTCCTGAATACGATCCAAATTATCCTCCGATGATAAAATGGACAAGAGATCATCCAAAATCTCAAATCATAGGAGCGACTTCTGCCAATGTTCTCACTCGAGCTCAAGCTAAAGAAAAGCAAGCCGCATTATTTTCAAAAGTGGAATTTTGCATGTTTCATTCGTTCATCTCCAAGATTGAACCTAAAACAGTTAAAGTAGCACTTGATCATGCTGACTGGGTGCAGGCAATGCAAGATGAACTAAATGAATTTGAACGCAACAGGGTGTGGAGATTGGTTCCAACTCCGGAAAAAGCTTCAGTTCTCGGGATGAAATGGGTATTTCGAAACAAGTTAGACAAAGAAGGGAATGTCATTCGGAACAAAGCAAGACTGGTTGTTAAAGGTTACTGTCAAGAAGAAGGAATTGATTATGAAGAAACATTTGCACCAGTGGCCAGACTGGAGTCTATTCGGATTTTTCTTGCTTATGCAGCACACAAGGGTTTCGATGTCTATCAGATGGATGTCAAATGTGCATTTCTGAATGGAGAATTAGAAGAAACATTCTACGTCGAACAGCCACCAGGCTTTGTGAGCAGTAAACATCCTGATCATTGCTATGTGTTAGACAAAGCTGTTTACGGCTTAAAACAAGCTCCAAGAGCTTGGTATGAAACTTTAACTCGGTTTCTCAAGCAATCCAAGTTCAAGCAAGGATCTGTCGACCCAACTTTCTTTCATAAAAAGGAAGGAAGTCACCTGATGATTGTTCAAATCTATGTCGATGACATCATTTTCGGATCTACTCACCCTAGCCTGACGGCTGAATTCCGGAAACTAATGGAGACAAAATTTGAAATGAGCTCGATGGGTAAAATCAATTTCTTTCTAGGCCTTAACATCAGACAAAGTTCAGAAGGCATTTTCATCAATCAGGAAGCTTATACTAAGTCTCTCTTAGAGAAATTCGGAATGAAGGGAGATTCTAAAGTCAAAGTTCCGATGGCTTTCGGAACAAAACTCACCCCTTCACTAGACAAACCTGCAGCAGATATCACTCTTTATCGTCAAATGATAGGTTCACTTCTCTATCTCACTTCAACCAGACCCGACATTATGTTTGCTGTTTGTTACTGCGCAAGATTTCAGGCGAATCCGAGAGAGCCACATCACAATGCAGTGAAGAATATCTTCCGATATCTCAAAATAACAACCTCTCTTGGACCATGGTATCCATCAGGATCTGGCTTCTTTGTTCAAGCATTTTCTGATGCTGATCTTGGTGGTTGTGGATTGGATCGCAAAAGCACTTCAGGAGGATGTCAACTTCTTGATGGAAAACTCGTAAGCTGGCAATCCAGGAAACAGACTTGTGTGTCACTCTCAACAGCTGAAGCTGAGTACATTGCTGCTGCTTCATGTACCTCTCAGATAATATGGATTCAAAACCAACTGAGAGACTATGGAGTCAGTATGAAACGTATTCCTCTTTACTGCGATTCTGAAAGCGCGATTCGAATCTGCCACAATCCAGTGCAACACTCAAAGACTAAACACATTGCACTCAGATATCATTTTATCAAAGATCATGTTGAAGACGACAACATCGAGATTCATTCGGTTCGCTCAAATGATCAACTAGCAGACATTTTCACAAAGGCCCTTCCTGAGCTAGCATTTAACAGAATTATGAAGGTCTCGGAATGATGGAAGCTGAAGCTGTTCCGATATCTAACTGAAATTCCGATTGATTCCGAAAATCGGAATGCATCGTAATCGGAATTCAAAAGAGAAAGATTCGGAATGCATGTATCCTTTCTGAAATTTTTTTATTTTTTTTTATTAATTTTTTTTGTTGTCAATTTTTTTTAATCATCAAAAACATTTTCCTTCAAATTTCTTTCTGTATGCTTCATTTTCTTTAGATTTTTCAAAATATCAAAACATTTTTTTTGTTTTTTTTTTTGTTTTTTTTGTTGTTTGTTCTTTAATTTTTTTTTTTTGTGCTTTCTCCTTCTCTCTTTTGTTTTGTTCTTCTTACAGATGTCTTTAGGAATGCAGAAACAGAATTCAAACACAAATTCATAAACAAAAAGAACCACGATTTATTCAAGCTGGAGGAACAAAGTTCATTACATCAAAAGACAAAAACAAAAACAACTTCAACCTACAGCTTGTAGTAGTGCCACATTGGAGGATCACCAAGATGGAAAGCCTGGTAGATGCGCAGCTCACTCTCATCAACAAAGAGGCGAGTCCCATCCGCCAGTCCCACATGGAACTGGTTGTGGGGAGTTGCACGGGTGATCACTGCCGGCCACCACCCCCTCCTGTGCCAAACCTCAACGAGGTCAAACTGTTTGTACTCCACCAAGACTCTTGGTGGGACAGGCTGCAGAAAGGGGTAGCTAGTGTGAAAGGTCAGTGGTCCACCACCTTCGCCACCATTGAGAGTGGTCATCCTCACCTCATATTGGTGATTCCAAACTCTCGTGACAACCCCGCCATAGATACCACCTGAGTAGTCGCCTTCTTGCATCCTGACCTCGACCTTATCAAAGCGGTTGTAGGGACGAAGAGCCATTCGATATCTCTTCTGACGGTAATTCTTTTTGAGGTGTGGGTTGTTGTTACTAACAATGGTTCCTTTTTATAGGCAGAAATGACACCGGTTAAGTTTCCAATTGTGGATATTTAATTACTTTTTGAAGTAATGATGCAGCCTGCTGTCATTATTATGTGTCATTAAGGCAGAGACGGCTGATTAGCAACTGATTGGACGTTTTCCTTCCTTTTCGCCTGAGCATTAAATGAATTCTCATGATAGCCAAGTCCTTGTCAGCACTCTTCAGCAAGAATTTTTTTTAATTGATGGTTTTCTTCTTCCAATATTTTCTAAGTACCTAAATCGACTATCCATGATTATTGAAATCTAAACCAATTTCAATATATGATTTCGGAAATCCTAGTCAAAGATCGCACCTCATCCTCACCATGGGGCGCTGTGAGACTCATCACCCTCTCTTGACCTTTCTATTATTTCTCCATATTCAATACATTTCCATATAACTGTAACCCTTATGATGGTCTTCAACAATACCACTGAAAACTGATGGTTACACAAATTCTGTGTTCGTGATTTCGGAATTGCTCTTACCACCATTCCGAATGAAACCCAAAAATCCGACCCCACTAAGGAATTGACGATAACTCTAAAGGGAATCTCAATATTTTTCTTTTGCATGGTCTTTATGAAATTTACTCCCCCAAGTAATTTCTATCCAAAAAGATCCAGTTTTTAATTTTTTTTGAGATTTCTAAACATTTTCCAAGTCAGATAAATTCTCCTAACCCTCACTTGTTTTCTTGACTACTCCGGTCAAACAAGTACTTTCTTCCGATTTCGAGCATTTCTCACGTTTTTGAAATCCGAAAGAAAGGTAAATCCACCCCATTAAGCTAACATCTTAAAAGAAACCTTTCAATGATTCTTATCAATCAATTGATCGTAATTCAACGGGATACCACAAAACCACTTTTGAATCTCTCTTGATTCCGAAGGAAGAGATCATTGCCCGGGATCAATCCGTTTTATGTCATTCCAACATCACAGATTACCAAACAAACTTTGATTTTCTTCTTTATCTTTGGCACACTCTTGCACGAAAATCATTATTTGATTTTTCTAACTCTGGTTGATTTTCTTTTGATAAGGATTCAGATTGATGACCTGGCATTTCCTTTTCTTCCTCAAAATTTTCAAATTTTGAATGAGGTAATCAAAACATGGCAGTTACAACGTCATCTGTGCAGCAGCAACTTTATCGCTTTTCACGCGCCTGCAATGCGACTTTTGGGGGTCACTCATGATGATACGGCGTGATTCTTGGGAAACGTTATCGTCTGAACCAGGATTTCCCTTTTCATACACTCTCCAAAGGATATTTAAATGGTTTTTTGGGTCATTATTCTTTTCTCCGCTCTTCATCTCTCACACAAGAACTCTCCATCTTCAAAGCCCTCTTTCTCTCAAGAACTTTCAAGAACTCTCAAATGGCTGGTTCATCGTCTGCAAACGAAAATACTTCTTCCTCGCTCATGCTGAAGATTAAACAGAATCAGAATATGATTATTGATCTTCATTCTTCGAAGTATAATGAAGCTCTTCAGCCGATGATTGAGTGTCTCAAATTCTCGAGGATCAACAAAGCCCTAACTGCTTCAGAGGAGGTTCCAATCGTGTATCACTCCTCTGCGTACTCATCAGCATTCTACAACAAGGCTGATGATGTCGTCACTTTTGAAGTAGGTTCCATCAAGACTCGCATTTCCAAGTCCCGTTTTGGAAAATTGCTAGGGTTTGCTGATCAAACTGATATTGTCGATCCTGATTCCCTTCCGCCTTCTAATCTTCCACGGTTCTTCTACCAGCTAGGCTACAAGGGTGATATCACGCAACTCTCAAAGTTCACAAAGAGGAGTCCACCGCCTCTGTGGAACTTTCTTTTCACAATTTTGTTTAAAAGCTTCTCCGAACGCACGACAGGCACAGACAGTGCAAGTAAGCTCTTCTACTCTATCTTTTATGGCCTCTATCATGATATCAACCTTGATTACGGGTCTATTCTATGGAGCCAATTTGTCGAGAGCGTAAACTACAAGAATCGACACTCTGAAATCTCTTGTGCTCGATTTTGGTCCATTGTGGTGAAACGGGCTATTGAGCAAAACCATCTTCATGTCATGACCGATTCTGTCTTAGCGGTTATTCCGACGTTGTCAACCACACAGTTTGCAACCACTAAATCGGAGGATTTTGATTTCATTGGATCAATTCCGATCACGATGCTGGACCGAGTTCCGAAGGACGTTCAATGCATTGCTGAATACAGACAGTTACCTCAATCGGGAATTCGTAATGTTGATCAAGCTCATCAAGACGCTTTTGACAGACTTGACAATCCTAAGAAAATCGTTAAACGAAAAGGTAAAACTGCAGCATCTGACAATGAAAAACAGCCCAAATGTCCAAGGCGACTTCGGAAGCTTGTCCAATCTTATGACTCCGAAAACGAACTCTCCGATACTCAACACATTCCGAATTCCCCACACGACGTTCCGATTACCGACAATCTTGAAGATGTTCCACAAACCAAGCCTTCTCCCACTCAACCGTCACCACCTCATGACCCCACACCAAAAACCACTCCTCATTCTAGTCCCCAATCCACTCCTGAACACTCACCCCTTCGAACCACAAACACTCAAAAGTCTCCATCATTATCACCCAAACAAACCTCCATTCCCGATTCCCCTCATAACAACCCTCATTTCGAAGAAGATGCAGATGAAGATATACTGGTTAATGATGACTAGGATGATCTTTCAGATTTCCTTGAATCTCCATCAACTGTTAAACTCAAGACAAATAGTTCTTCTATTCCAATGTCATCCGATCAGCTCAAGGAAATCTCTGAGAAACTGGATTTACTTCTTCAATCCAGGGCAAATCCCTCTGTCTCCGATTGGCAATCCCAATTGGCTGCTCACAAGGACTCGGTGGACACTTTAATCACCGAAAATGTCCAACTCATGCGTCAATTCACCTCCCTCATAGAGAAATCTAAAGCACAAATGCGCGACTCTGCCACCTCTATTGGCAGACTGGAAAAAGATGTTCTTAAATTCACTCAGGATTTCCGTGACGCTCATGTCCGAAACAATGAAAATATGCACCAAGTCATCTCCAGCTTTAGCACCACCATGAAGAACGAAAGAGAGGCGCTTTCTACATTACGTTCGGAATTGAAGAAAGAATATTCTGAATGGGTATCCTCCATGGATACAAAGGTTGATCAACTGAGGACAGATCTGGCCACGGAAAATTACTTGATGGATAAATTAGCCGCCAAAGAAACTAAAATCCAGCTTCTCAGGTCCGATCTCCGACACAAGTCCGCCATCCTCACCTCGGCTGTTTCTCAAAACAAAGCTGTTCGAAGTGGTGTATCGGAAATTGACTCTTTCCTTCATAGGATTGTTGAAGACACTGATCCCATTCTCAATCCTCAAGTGCGCAGACATATGACCCTTAAGCTTCATCCTGTATTCAATCTTCTTACCGCATTAAAGGGTGTTTCGGAAGGTGTTGCCTCTCCGAAACAAGGGGGAGACGAAACCAATGAAGAAAGTACGTTCAATCAAGACACTCCGAAGAAAGACAACCCGATCAAAACCTCTTATTCTACTGTTGGAAAAACTAATGAAAGAGGTGCTACACATGATTCTCAGAACCCTGATTCCGATTGGTTCAAAAGGATGCATGTTGAAGGAGATGTTGGTCCATCCTCTACAGATCCATTAAAAGACAAAGGAAAGGTGATATCGGAAGAACATGTCTCTGATCAGGACGCTGCCAAATCAACTAGGGAGAAGGAAATTAATGAAATTCTCAACCTCACTCGCAAACTTGATGCTGAGGAAGCCGCCAAAAGGGAGGCTGAGTTACTCTTGAAAACTCAAATGTCTTTATTTCCTCCCTGGCACTATAAAAGAATGACACTGGAAGCAATTACTGAGCCTGTGGAGAACTGGCTTTAACCAGTCACCTCGTATAACACAAGCAATGATGTAAACTCTCAGTTTGACTTTCCGATGACAGCAAAAGCTCTTCTGTTCCGAGGATTTGAGGAACTCAAAGACACCCATCTTTCTAATTCGGAAGTGAATGATTTGTTGTTCACCTTCTATTTGAAGAACGCGCGTCCTCAACATTTAACCTGGAGTTTGAAGAAGATTGTGCAACTGACTCCCCGTCTTCCTGAGGTTAATGATCCATTCAAAAACGCAAGGTTCTTGGCATTAAGGGGAGATGATAAAGAGAATATGGAATTTTCTTTTGCTGATCTACCATTTTTGAATCCATTCGACTGGATATCTTTGTTCAATATCTTGTCGAGAGAACAAAAGTATTATCCTCTTTTTGATCATATCAAAAGAATGATTGGATACTACATTCTTGAAGTTGCGAAGTTGGATGTTGAAGTTGATGGTGTTCTGAACAAAGTTCCTTTAACTATGAGACGCCCTCCTCCCAAAAATCTGAGTAAGCGTAAAATCGGAAAAATTGTCAACTCGAATTGGAGTGTGGCATACAATTCAAAGGAAGGGCTTAAGAATATCAAAAGGATATTCTTTCTTTCAAACAAACATCTTCATAGAACTCCAGTGTTGGAGCACATTCTTCTCATCATCAACAAACTCCCATCCAACACCACTGATGACAAAACTTGCATCAACGACATGTTAAGATGGTACATTGAATTTCGAAAGAGAATCCTGGCCATTATTCCGAAGGTGTTTGACAGACAATCAAATGTTGTAAAACCTAAAGAATGAAGACAAGTCGCATTTTTTACTCAAACGGGGAGATTGTTGAGTCATAAATATAGATTGAGTCAAATATGCTGATCGGATTTGTTGCCAGATTTTATGCCTTTAATTTTGCTATCGGTTATGGAATGGGTCTGTCCTTCCATACTTAGTTTTTGTATAAATAGCATGTTCATACTCTGTTTAGGGTTAACTTTGTAATCTTTTGAACGGCACTCATACAGAATAATAGTTCACATCGAATTGTTCTTGAGTTGCATATAAAGCATTTGACATCAGTTCTTCATACAGTTTTGTTATTGATCTTGTTTATTTACTTTATTCCACATTATTTGAATCTCGATCCATCCCTTCTGTTTCAACATAATTCATCTAGTATTAACTACTCACCTGAGGTTGAATCGATATGTGGAACTCCAGAACCTCGTGTGTGATCCTGTCTAGCTTTAGCTGTAACACAACAACTCAATTTGAATACTCAAACTTCTTAACAATCTCGATTATACTCAATATCAACAATAATCAAGATTTTGCAGATTATAGAAAAGAGTTGCAGCCCAAAAAGGTAGCAATAAAATTCAAGTTATAGCTCCCGACTCTACTATTTCGACTCATTCAACCATATAACACTACAACTAGCATCTTACTAGCTTAGGTCTAAGATTAGAACCCTTTTTACACCTACAAGCCCAACAATCAAACTCTAACACCAACCAATTTCAGATGGTTCATTAGACCACAAGGAATTATCTCAAATCAAGCAACTCAACCATTAAAACAAGATCAAAATCGAAGAGAGTTACCTTTCAAGCTCAAAGTATAAGTCTCTAGCTTCAATTTGTGAAAGATAGACTCTAATCTCGACTTAGGAGGCTTAGAATTGATTTTCTAGGGTTTGGAAGGGTTTTGAACGAAATGGGTTTTTACCCAAAATGAAAGAAATTCGCACACTAAAAACAGATCTACATGCGTAACACGGCCTATGTTAAACTTACACGGCCCGTGTAAGTTACTGATTGCCTTTGGAAATTGGTCTGTAGAAATACACGACCCATGTTAAACTTACAAGACCCGTGGTCTTGTAAGTTACTACATGCCCAAAAAATCTAAAAAGGTCTCCTACACGACCCATGTAACCTCTTTTTAGCATTTTTGAACCTCAAACTTCTTCCAAATGGGATTCTAACTACCCAAAACTCATGCAACAACCTAACAAATCTTAATCACACCAAAATTAACTCAAATTCTCTCTCTAATTTAATAACTCGGTATTACAGAGACCATACAAGTTATGGCATGGAAAGGTTCCACTAATGTCTTACTTAAAGATTTGGGGTTGTGAAGCTCATGTTAAAGTAGAGACTTCTAACAAGCTTGAACCCAGATCTCAAAAGTGTATCTTTGTGGGATACCCAAAAGAAACCATGGGCTATTACTACTTTAAGAAAGAAAATGATCGAGTTTTTATAGCTCGAAAAGTCGTGTTTCTTGAAAAAGACTTTAGTATGAATAAAGAAAGTGGGAGCCCCATTGATCTCGAGGAGATTCAAGAAACACAACATATAGTTGAGAATAACACTCCACCTGATACTATGGAACCTGAGACTATTATTCAGATGCTAAACGACACACCAACTGTACGACGCTCAAGTAGACCTCGACAAGAACGTGACAGATATGGTTTGTCATTTCTGAAGAGGAAGCCTTCTTTGTGGATCAATGTGAGCCCACTAATTGTAAGGCAGCTACAACATATTCAAAATCTGATAAATGGCTTGAGGCCGTGAGAGTTGAAATTCAGTCCATGAGTGATGATCAAGTATAGGACTTGGTTGACTTACCTCTTGACAGTAGAACTGTTGGACGCAAGTGGATCTTCAAGAAGAAGATCGACATGGACGGTAATATACAAACATTCAAGGCACGACTTGTTGCGAAAGGATATACTCAAGTTCATGGTATTGACTATGAAGATACCTTCTCGCGAGTTGCCAATATTAAATCCATTAGAGTTATCATGACCATAGCCGCATATTATGACCATGAGATATGGCAAATTGATGTCAAAACCGCTTTTCTTTAATGGATATCTTGAGGAATATGTCTATATATAACACCTTGAAGGTTTTGTCGACCATATAACCTAAAGAAGGTGTGCAAACTGAAGAAGTCCATTTATGGATTGAAATAAGCATCTAGGACTTGGTATCATTTCTTTGATGACAACATCAAAAAGTTTGGTTTCTCAAAAGGCCTTGATGAACCATGTTTATACATCAAAGCAAGTGGGAGCAGAATTGTTTTTCTAATTCTATATGTAGATGAGATATTGTTGATCAGCAAAGATATCCCAACATTGAAAGAGACTAAGGCTTATCTAAGAAAGTATTTTCAAATTAAAGATCTAGGGGATGCGACATACATACTCAGTATTAGGATCTATAGAGATAGATCCCAACGACTCGTTGGATTGAGTTAGAGTTCATACATTGATAAAGTCGTAAAATGCTTTTCAATGGAAAACTCAAAATGAGGAATTGACCTATGCCGCCTGGCACCATTCTTTCTAAGACAGACTGTCCTAGTTCGGATGATGAGATCAAAAGAATGAGTCGCATATCATATGCATCATCAGTAGGCTCAATTATGTATGTGATGACATGCATAAGGCCGGATGTAGCTTATGTGTTAGGTGTTGAAATATGAGATTAGATGAACTAATATAGATATGGAATCAATTACACAATCAATCATACAATGATAATGCAACAGAGCTCAATTAAACAATAAGATATGAATAACATGTGCCGAATGATTTGATTAGAACTTGGTTTTACAATTGGGTTTTCTATCTTGGAGATATACAATTCTCGTAAGTTAATCTCGTAATCTCTCATTAGACACGGTATGGTATCACTGATATTTATACTGAATCAGTTATACCAATAGTACACCTTTTACAGAGAATATCCTATCAGTGTACTAGCCAATAGGATAGAAGATTCATGCAACACGTATTGTACTATACGCGTACACACAAAAGACAAGATGACAGACTGTGAAGTCTTCGGATCCTCTATGCATTGCACTTCAGAGTCTTTAGACTTCGGTGTCTTCTCTTGTTTATTCACTTCGGGGTTTTCTTCATGGGTAGGACTTCGGATGTATTAGCACTTCATCACAAAATATCTCAACAATCTCCCCCTTTGTGTGAAGTGCATCCGAAGCCTATACTCGAAAGTTTCTTTTGTATGCCCGCTCAAGAGTCTTTCTCACAGTAAGATACCAGTTCATATGGTCTATGAACTTCTTCTTCTTCTCAGTGGAATTTGCATGGCAGGCGTTCACGTGAGAAATCATTCCTGAGATAAAGGAGGAGGGATGGAGGCCTATGTAGTCTATTTCAAAGAACTTGATTGTGACTTCGGTTTCATTTCGAAGTCCTTTGAAAACTACGCCATATGGTTCGTCTAAGATCTCTCCATTTTTGAATCTAGCTATGTTCCGAACTACAACAGGAGGAGTGTTCAAGGGTTGTCTGTAGTAGGAACATAGCTCCAGGTCATGCTTTGCAAACCGGAGAAGATAATTGTTGAGGAAGCCCAGAAGGTGATTTTTGATAGCAAGGGTAGACATTTCAGCATGAGCAGCACCCCCGGTTCGCAGAAGATCAAGAATCTGGATGAAGTCCATAGGATTCATGATGGGGAAGTCTGCTATTGAGAACCTGGATTCAACTTCGTCTGCCCCCCTAAGCACAAGAAATTCATAATTTCTGAAGCCCAAATAATCTTCAGCTTCTTTTATTGAAATGATTTTCTTGATCTTGTTTAGGCTCCAAACATAGCTTTGCCTTTGAATGTATTTGGCATGAAAGTTTATTTTATTCGTCCAAAAACTTGCTTTCTGATCCTCTGGCACCGAAGAGACGAATTGAAGGAAAGCAAAAGTCTTCGGATTGAATTGAATGTCAAGCTGGATGTCTTCGGAGTCAACAATTGCAAAACTCCGAAGAGGAAGTCTATTAAGTACATTTGGATTTTGAAATCCAAACAGCTTGATTGTCTCAACTGTCCACTCACCATTATTTCGAGCAAAATCATTTATTTTGATCATCAAATTGTAGTCTGCTCTTCTGGCCTTGTATGTCTCTTCAATGTGTGGAGCAATTATGTTCTCTAGTGATCGGTCTGTTGAGCTTCCAGCTCCAGCCGATCCACTAGCACCCATGCCAGTGGTTGTGATGGTTGAGGTTGTAGGACCTGCTGTGGCTGCAGGGATCTGTCTAAGCAAGCCCTGTGGCCTAGACAATCTGTTAGAGAAATTTATCAGAGGCTGAAGTGCAACTCTCAATTTTGTAATCAAATCTTGTGTGAGAGCTGCATTTGTTCGTTGCAGTTCCTCTGTAAATTTGGTGACATCCGAAGTTGTTTGGGCGGCATTGAGCTCTTCAATTTTTGCTCTGGCCTCATCAAGCTGTTTTTCAAGCTTGGTACTTTGCTGAATTTCACTCCGAAGTCCTTGCAAGGTTTTCATGACTTTAGAGTTTGTTTTATCGGTTTTCTCAATGAAAGCATCAACCTTCTTGTTGATGGAGGTGACAGCGGATTCCAGCTTCTTTTCGAAGGAAGAATGGATCTTATTTTGTTCATCCAAGAGTTTCTTCTAAAGACTATCGACAGACTCCTTTATTCCTTTGGATAGAGTGAACTCCAAAGACTCTATCTCTTTGGACATATCACCAATGGTTGGTTTTATGGGGTCAAATCCTGTTTGAGCTTGAATGAGGGTGTCAAGCTTGGAGTTGAGGACTTTGTACTGTTTCATTAGTACAAAGCCTTCATCTGGTAGGTCTTCTTCTGATGCTCCTTCAACACTCAAGGGAGCCATGTGAAAGGCTTCGAAGAGTGCTGTTGGAGTGGGGTTTTGTCTTGGTGGTGATATGGGTAATTCAAACTCTGGTAAAGAGAAGTCGATGCCAGAGACAGGTATTTCAGAAGATGGAGGAGCAGTTGTTGGTGGAGGTGGAGGAGGAATTGTATGTGGAGGTGTTTCAGGTATGGTTGATTTTGGTGGTGAAGGAGGGACAGTTGTTTGTGGTGGTGTAGGTGGTTTAGTTGTTTTAGGTGGAGATAGAGGAATGGCAGTTGATGTAGGAGAAGGAGGTTGATCAGCAAGCATTTCTTCTTCTTGTTCTTCTTCATGGACTGTGGATGGAGTCCTTTCTGAGTCCGAAGACTCATCCACAACCATGATCTTTCTTTGCCTCTTCGGCTGTTTCCTCTTCCGTGTGGTTTTCACCGAAGTTTTTCTTTTCTTCTCTTCCTTTTTAGGACCACTGGGTCCACCAGCCATTTTCCTCTTCCCTTTTCCTTTAGGGATTTCTTTCACAGATGTCTCCTTGCTCAGATCACGAGTAGGATAAGGAATCACCAAGGTGTTGCGGTAAGAGCTTACTTCATTACATTCCATAGGAACCTTGGAGAGCATGGCTATAGGTATTTGTGCACTGTAGACTGCGGGTTCATCATCCAATGGCGATACAGTGATTGGAGTGTACCTCATTTCGGGGAGAGAGGGGTCTGCCACATATCCAGTCTTTTGATAATGGGCATGAACAACAATTGCCCAGAACCTCGCATTTGAAATTTCAGTCCCCTTTAGACTGTGATTGATATGTGAACAGAAGTCAGCCCATAGAATAGAGGCGTAATCAACTTTAACATCATAGTAGATTCCGAAGAGCAGGCTCTGAAACGCCACACTTGCAGAATCTAACCCTGAAGTTATTCCAGACAGACATCTGAGGAAGATACTAAAGAAGTATCTCCACAGATCGGGCAATTGGTTCTTCTTAAACAAGCTGATCTTCTCGAGTTGAGGAAAGTACCCCATTTCATTGAACATATCGACGAGTTGCTCAGCAGAAGGAGTCACAATCTCCTTAGGATCGTAGATGAGAAGATGAAGAGCCTCAGCAAATTTCTCCTTGGTCAGTTGCACTTTCTTAGTTTTTCCCTTTACATCTATGGTTTCGAAGAATACAACTTTTACATGATTGTTCGTGTCGAACAGGGCATTCGAGGTGTAATGTGCCCTGTGTACAAGTGTTGCTGGAATCGATGGTGTGCTGGTTAGGGCATAGCCAAGAATCGATCTCTTCAAGCATTCGACAAGAGCATCGATGGGCTTAGGGTAGAGTTGAAGGGTGTTGCATAGTACCAGATTTGCTGACTGGCTTTTGAGAACAGGTACTGAAATAGCTTCAGTGGTTTGAGAAGATCCTTCAGCGGCCATTGTTGGAGGTTTGATGAAGAAGATGAAGTATGTTGTGTTTGCAGAGAGAATTCGAGAGTTGTGTTTGCGTAAAGAGTACGATGGATGAGGTGGAAGGTTTATATAGTATTCGTGGTCCCTAGGCCATTTAATGCATGTTTAAAATGGTCCAGTAGAAAATAGACACCTCATCATCTGCTCGTCCCACTTTCTCTGCAAAAAGGAGAAATATACGGTTGTCAGTTACAATGATTCAAAATTTGAGCCGTTATCTTTCGAGACGTCATTATGATTAATGTTTTTCATTTAATTTTTATTGACAGCTGTAAGCAAACAGTTAAAACTCAAGGAATGTTTGTCTCTGTGGTTTATCATAAATGTGGAAATCATTTGAACATTTAATTGACTTCGCAGTTATGAAAAATTATGACCATACGCTTCGGAGCATAAAGTTCATCACTTAGGTGCATTTTCTATGGACTCCAAAGAGTGTTCGATCACTTCGGTGATTGACAAATGATTGCAAAGTGTTCATCACTGTACCGAAGTCCATATGTTTTTCTCTTTGTTTTTCTATAAGTTTTTGATTATTCTTTTGACTGATGCAGTATGTCATTTAACCTTAGTTTTCATGAATATTATGAAAAGATGATTTATTCGAGTTAATGTTCAGAGTCGTTCGAATCATGTTGGAAGTCCATTTTTCAATTCGAATTTTGTTTGATTCAATATCGATCATGAATTTTTAAGTCTAATCACCCCATCACTGACTTGATTTCGCATTAGGAAACATGTTTTGTGTTGTGCTTATTTGCTTCAAAATTTTCAAATATAATAAAGATAACATCCTTTGTATTTGAGATTTAAAGAAGTTTTCATTCATGAATTGAACATCAGAAGTGTTTCAGAAGGTTTGATTGAATTGTTTTGAAGATTCATTTGAAAAATTCATTCCTTTTCATCAGTTGAAGTGTTTGGATACTAAGCTCAGATGACAAGCCTTTGAGCTTCGTACACCACTCCTACTTTATCATTTAAGACAGACTACTTGAAATGTTCATATTCCTCTACAAGGTACTCGACTATGTTATAGGAGCTCCTTGTACTGTTATTTAAAACAGAAGAATAAGCTTTTGAATGCTGATTTTTCTTTTGCATTCCCTTGGTTATCTTTTGATCTTTGTTTGTCTTTGTTTCTTTTGACAAGTGTTTTCTATTTTTCTTTCTTGGTTTCTTTTACGAATTTCCTTATACGAAGACATAGAGCATCACCATTTGGTTTCTTTCTTTGATGCTTTTTGTTTTTGTTTTAAACAATCCCTGTGAGTGAAAATCTTCATATAGTTCAATTTTGTATCATTTAATGAAAAGAGATTTAAATTTACTTATCAAACGATGTTGGTTCTATTATTGATGAAAACTTCGGAGCACTTTGAATTATCCTTTGTAGTTTTGAGGCTACATGATTAATTTGAAGTTGAAGCGAGTCAAGTTTCGAAGGGTGGTTAGAAATGGACATTATGTTAAGGTTATTGAAATCAAACAAGGCTTCAAAGTGTAAAATAGCCTTGACCTCATTTCGAAGTCTGTTTTCTTACCAATGTTTCAAGTCGATTCCCAAATACCTTTTAGTGCAATAAGGTATGATTTTCAGAATCTAAAATCAAAGTTTTGTCCTTTACTTGGTTAATTCATGAGAGTAAAGTTAAATTTTGTCATTTACATCAGAATTTTCTTTTCGTTTGGTATAAGTTTTTCTTGTTTTTGAATTTTCTTAGTCTTAAAACAACTCTTTATTTTTATGAAGTTAACATTTGTTCAAGTAGTTTTCAAATTTGAAGGATTTATTTTGAAGAAGAGTTTGTTCCGCAGACCTCCGAAGTGATATTTTACTTCGGAGTACTGCGGGGAAGTGGCAAGTGTTTTTGCTTGTTTTTTTCTTCGATGACCTCCGAAGCCAGAATTGACTTCGGGGATCTGCGGAGTATATTCCTTTTGTAAATTTTCAAGATAGCAAGTTCTCCGATGAGCTCCGAAGACAAAATTGACTTCGGGGGACTGCGGAGTTTATTTTTGTGAAATTTCAGAACAGAGTAAGAGTGAACAAATCTGAAAATTATTGAAGAGTTGATCCATCTATCATTCCAAGTCCTCGAACGATTCTTGTGAATGCTTCTTCATTTAGAGCCTTTGTGAAGATATCTGCCAATTGTTCTGTAGTGTGAACAAAGTGCACCTCAATATTCCCCTCCTCGACATGACTTTTGATGAAGTGATAGCGAAGAGCTATATGCTTCGTCTTGGAATGTTGAACTGGATTATGGCATATACGAATTGCACTTTAAGAGTCACAGAACAAAGGAATTTTTCTCATATTAATGGCATAGTCTTTCAATTGACTCTGAATCCAAATGATCTGCGAAGTACACGCTGCAGCTGCTACATATTCAGCCTCTGCAGTGGAGATAGAGACACAAGTTTGTTTCTTGGATTGCCAGCTGATAAGTTTTCCATCTAAGAATTGACAACCCCCCGAAGTGCTCTTGCGATCAATGGAACATCCCCCAAGATCGGAGTCTGAGTATGCTTGAATGTAGAAACCAGAGTTTGCTAGATACCACAGACCATAAGCAGTAGTTCCATGAAGATATCGGAATATTGTCTTAACAGTAGCCAAGTGAGGTTCCCTTGGATCAGCCTGATACCTTGCACAATTGCATACTGCAAACATGATGTCAAGACGACTGGCTGTAAGATAGAGCAATGTTCCAATCATGCTTCGGTATTGCTGTATGTCGGTCTTTGGTTTGTCCAATGATGGATTTAACCTTGTACCTGCAGGCAAAGGAACTTTTGCTTTGGAGCAGTTAGTCATTCCGAAGCGTTCAAGCAGACTCTTCGTATATTTTTGTTGATTGATGAATATCCCCTCCTTAGATTGTTTGATTTGTAAACCAAGAAAAAAGTTTATTTTTCCCATCATACTCATTTGAAAATTGCTTTTCATCAGTTTTTCAAAGTCTTTTGACAAATTGGGGTCAGTAGATCCAAAGATTATGTCATCCATATAAATTTGGACTAACATCAAGTGAGATCCAACTTTCTTTCTAAAAAGTGTTGGATCTACTGATCCCTGTTTGAAGTTTGATTCTTTTAAAAATTTGGTCAAGGTTTCATACCAAGCTCTTGGAGCTTGTTTTAAACCATAGACTGCTTTGTCTAGCACATAACAATAATTCAGATGAGTTTTACTTTCAAAACCAGGTGGTTGTTCAACAAAAACGGTTTCCTCGAGATCACCATTCAGAAAAGCACATTTAACGTCCATTTGATAGACATCAAAATTTTTGTGTGCAGCATAAGCTAAAAATATCCGAACTGATTCGAGTCTGGCAACAGGAGCAAAAGTTTCTTCATAATCAATCCCCTCGTGTTGACAGTAACCCTTGACAACCAACCTAGCTTTGTTCCGAACTACATTGCCTTCGGTGTCTAGCTTGTTACGGTACACCCATTTGAGACTGACAGTTGAGGCATTTGCAGGTTTTGGAATTAGCCTCCAGACTTTGTTTCTTTCAAATTCTTCTAATTCCAATTGCATTGCTTCAATCCAGTCTGAGTGATCAAATGCATCTTTGACGTTCTTAGGTTCTACCTTAGAGATAAAGACATTGAACATGCACAACTCTGAATTTTTGTTGAGATCTAATTGCTTTTGGTGAAGTTGTGCACGAGTCAGTACTTTATCTCGAACATCACCAATGACAAGTGATAGAGGATGATTTTTCGTCCATTTGTCCAAAAGAGGATAGTTTGGATCAAAATCAGGAGGTCCTTCAGCATCGATGTCCTCAATGTCTGAGGGATATCCCGAAGTGGAGGGAAAATCGCCCATTAGCAAGTGATTATTCGAATTTGTGTTGGTTTGTGGTGTGTGTAATTGTGAGGTTGAGTTTGATATGTGCTCCCCCTGGACGTTTGTTGGAGTTGAAGAAGTTGTAGCTTTATCCGAAGCGATTGTTGTGGCTGAATTCGGAGTCACAATCTCTGGCTCCCCCTGGATTGTTGGATACATGGATATGATATTTGAAATTGACTGGGGAGTAGAGACAAGAGTGTTGTATCCTCTTGGAATGTTGGTTGATTCACCATTAGTCCTTAAATTTCCAGCACATCGATTTGATGGCTCCCCCTCAACACTTACATTTTCCAAACTTTGATTAGATGACTCTTCCTCAATAGAAGATGGTCTTTGTATGCTGCTTGTAGAAGAGTCATCGGGTCCGTCTGTGAGCTTGGAGAGTTCGGACTCATGGTTGTCTGGTGCTCTGACTTCGGAGTCCACAGCTCTTACAGGTTGGTCAAATAAAAGTGAGAAGTCTGTGTCGAATGTTGTGATTTGAGCAGCTTCTACAGCAGGGTTTGGAAAGATTGAAGACATAGGAAATGGATGCAGAGACTTCTTGATGTAGTAGTCATCAAACCTTAGATTAAAGGTTTCTTCGATTTTGCGAGTTTTCTTGTTCATGACTCTGTAGGATTTTGAGTCTTGAGAGTAACCAAGAAAGATGCATTCTTCTGATTTGTTATCGAACTTGGTTAAGTGATCCTTCATGTTTAAGATAAAACACCTACAACCAAAGATGTGAAGGAATTTGACATTTGGCTTTCTTCGGTTGAGTACTTCGTAAGGTGTAATATGGAATCTTTTGTGAATATAGGATCTGTTTTGAGTAAAGCATGCAGTAGAAATTGCTTCGGCCAAGAAGTACATGGGCAAATTTGCAAAGTTGAGCATTGTTCTTGCAGCTTCACACAGGGAGCGATTTCTTCTTTATACAACACCGTTTTGTTGAGGAGTGTAAGGTGCTGAGAAGTTGTGGTTAATCCCCTTTGTTTTCAAGAATCCATCAAGAGTCTGATTTTTGAACTCCGAACCGTTGTCACTGTGCACAGTTCGGACTTTCTTGTTGAGCATCAATTCCATTTTCTTTATAAAGTTGATGATTTCTTCAGCTGCATCGGACTTGTTTCGGAGGAACATCACCCAAGTAAACCTTGAATAGTCATCAACAATAACCAGAATATACTTCTTCTTTCCTATTGATTCTATTGCAGATGGTCCACACAAATCTATGTATAGAACGGAAAGCGGTTCGGTGATTTTGGGGTTGATCACTGTAGGATGTCTTTGTTTTGTCTGCTTGCCATGTTCACATGCAGAGCAAAGAGAATCATTGTCAAATTTGAGAGCTGGCATGCCTCGAACCAAATCCATGGCCACCAACTTGTTCAGATCTTTGAAGTTCAGATGGGCAAGTCTTCGGTGCCATAACCAGCTGACATCGGAGTTGGCTTTGGAGAGAAGACATAGAGATTGCCCACCGGTCACTGGCTTTAGATTTAAGGGAAACATAGATCCCTTCCTTTCTGATTTCAGTAAGACTTCGTTTGTTGCTTCTTTGGTGATTACACTCCCTTGGTTGTTGAAAGTTACAACGTTTCCCGTTCCAACCACCAATTGAGATATACTCACAAGATTATGTTTTAATCCTTCAACAAATGCCACTCGGTTGATAGTGAATTGGCCATTTGTTATTTTTCCATATCCCCGAATTGGACATGTTTCATTATTACCAAAGCGTACGTTTCCAGCATCATCTAAATTCCTGTAATCCCTGAGATATTCCTTTCTCCCTGTCATATGTCTTGAGCAGCCACTGTCCATATACCATTTTGAGTCATACCGCTCATCAGACATAACCTGCAATCAATCAAGAAGGAGTTGGTACCCAATCAATCTTGGGTCCTCAGGGTAAGCAAAGGATTCTTGAATCCATTTTTCTACGGCCTCTTCAGAGATTTCATTTGCATTTAAATTAATCAAATTCTCCGAAGCCTCATGTGATGAGCATGATTCCGAAGTGTTTGAGCAAGATTCAGAAGAATTTGTATTTGAAATTAATGAGTCCGAAGTGACTGACAGAGTGACAGACTTCGGAACCCATTTTTGAATGGAAATTTTTGATTTGGAGGATTTTGAAGATTTTGAGGTCTTAGTTTTTGCAGTTAGGTTTTCTTTAAGATCATTTCTTTTCCAATGTTGTTTTGGTATTTCTATTTTTGACTTTGTTGAAATTGAAATACACAACGTAGAGGTACAAAGATACTCTTCGTATGCCAATTTAAAGTCATTTAATGAGAGATCCTTATCCTTGAATATTTCCAAATTGTTGTCCAGCCATTTGTGGAATGTATCTATCAGATTGTTTCCTTTTGAAAATGTTTTCTTCGTTGGTTTTCGAAATTTAGGATTTGGAAAGTTAGGTTTTGTTGGTGTAAAGGTTGGTTTTTCATTGCAATTTTTAACTTCTGAGATTTTTGTGCAAACAGGCTTTGTACCAGAAGTGGAAGCAATTGCTTCATTTTGTTTCGAATCTCTAAAAGGCGTTTTTCTTTTCACAAGATTTATGATTTGCTTGGTTTTTGAATTAACAATGGTGGGTTTTTGAGTTGGTTTTGAAGTTACCAATGCTGATTTTGGTTTTTGTAGAACTTGTTTTGCAATTTTGTTTGTTGAAACTTTTGATTTTGAAATTTTATTTTCAGGATTATGTGAAAAAGGGACACATTCATAGAATTCCATTAATTCTAATACATCCATCTTCGGAACTGTGGGTTTTTCCACAACCTGAATTTGTTTGTAGTTTCGATTAATGTAAATGTGATCGTCGTTCTTGAGATTTAGTAAGTGTGACATGTTTTCGGGCACTTTATCCTTTTCAAAACAAAGACGATTATATACGTTGTGGCCGTATAGTTCTTGTTTCCTTATATTTATTTTTACTTCCATTTTCTCATTTATTTCATTCTCAACCATTTTGGATGATGAGAAAAATCCTTCATTTGTAACTGTGGAGTTATCATTTTCAAGAAGTTTTTGCAATTCATTATCAATTAAGGATAATCCACCGGGTTTTACGAAAATTGAGTTTTTGAAGTAAGAAACCTTAGGATAGATACATGCCAAATGGACTAGCCTTTTTGAATTATCCTTGAGATATTGATCGTAAGAGACAGATTCATCTGTGATTTGAAGTTTAAAATTTGAAGTTTCTTTGGTTTCAAGAGTTTTTGATTCACAATTCATTTTTGTTTTTCCTTTGTCCACCGAAGACATTTGTGAGATGTCTTCGGAGGTCGATTCGGATATGGAGGATGACTTTAACAAAATCAAAGAGGAACAATCAATCTCCTCCATGTCCGAATCACTTTCAGAATCCTTTTCAGACAAGTTATTGGCAATTTCTTTTTCTTCTGTTTCAATTTGAGGTACTGCCTTATTCAGGATTGGAATTTATTGAGGCAAAATTTTCAACAATTTATCAGCAGTTAGATGTTTTTCCACAGATATCAGGCCATGTTTATATGATGGATTAGTAACTTCGGAGCCTGATACTATAGATTCACATTCATAAGATATACTATCGACTTCCTTTAATTTAAACTCAATAAAAGGCAATAGTTGTCTATGCTGGATATTACAAACATCGGCTGAATGATAAATTCTCGTAATATGCGCATATAATCGTTTGGCTGTTTCACAAAATATGTTTCTCTGTCTTAAGATTACATCATGATTGTTTAAAATTTTTTCTCTATTCTCTTCTAACAAGGAGATTCTAAGATTAGATTTCACTAATGCTAGCTTCAGGTTCTCTACTCTCCCCCTTAAGCTTAGAAACTCCTGTTCACTGAGTATTTCCCTATTTTTGGCATCAATGAGTAATTTATGCATGACAGAACAATCACGAGTTATTTCACTTATAATGGGAGCAGATTGAGAAGTAGGAATTTTAAAAGATGAAAGAACTTTTGATACCTGTTCTGGGATTGTCAAACGGTTGTCATTTGCCATCAAGCACACTTCCTCATCATCATCAGAAGAGTCTTCATCCCAAGTCTTCGGAGTATCAGCAGCAGTTATTTCCAGTCCCTCCGAAGTCACAAACCCAAGACCCGCAGTTGCTTCAATCTTCATCCATTTCTCTTCATTCAACTTCTCCGAAGTGTCTTGTAGAAAGCTCTTATCGACATCATAGGCCATGAAAGCACTATGAGATGGCTTTCTCACTTCGTCATCATCTGAATCCGAAGACCAAACTTGATATGATCCTTGACGATCATCAGCAGCCATTAAGGCTAGGTCTTTGATCCTTACTCTAACTTCCTCCATTTTTCTTGCGTAATAGGCTTCGTCCTTTACTTGTGGTTTCTTTTCATTTTGCTTCCGAAGCATGCAGTCCTTTGCAAAATGATTCTTGCCATGACAATAATTGCAATCATAACCAGAATCACCTGATATTTTCTTCTCTTTAGACTTCTCTTTAGATAACTCTGAAGCCGGTTTTTCAGATGGCTTCGGGGTTGACAGTTTCAAGTTATCCTCCTTCGGAGTGTATATTTCAGGTTTGGGCTTGGAGTTGAAGTTTGATTTGTTAAAGTTTTTCACAAATGGCTTTCCAGAATTGTTTTTGAAGAATGGTTTCTTAAATCTTCGATTGTTGGCGCCATAGAGAGCAACAGTGTCTCCATTATCATCTACCATGTAGGCAGCAACGTCTTCATCACTTGATTCTTCCTCTTCTTTTGATACGAGAGCTAGTGGTCCAGAACTAGCCATTTCACTTCTTCGACCTACCACATCGGGTTCATGTGATTTTAATAGATTGTATAGGGCAGCCAGCTTGTATTTCTCAATATTCTCATAGGATTTGACCATGAGCATGATTGGTCTCCATTCCTTGCGAAGACTGTAGAGAAATTTGATATTTATCTCTTGTTGGCTTCTTGTTTCTCCATACTTATCGAGTGTGTAAATCATGTTGCTCAAACGTTCATAGCAGGCTTCCAAGGACTCATTTTCTTCTTGCTTAAAGTTCCCGAAGTCTGCAAGGATTTCTTGAACTTTGCTAGTATGAAGAATTTTATCTCCTCCGAAACGGAGTTCGAGATTGTCCCACATCTCTTTTGCAGATTTTGCATCAGCAATGTGGTGGCTGACATCGGGACCCAAGCCACTTCTCAGTTCGCGCATGGCTCTCTTGTCGTTTTCAAGCTTTTTCATATCTGCAGCATTAAGAACAACAGCTTCTTCTCCGTCAGGAACAACGAATCGACCAGCAATGTCAGTGTGTGGACCTTCAGTCACAGACCTCCATAGATCTTTGTCCAGTCCTATAAGGTAATCCTTCATTCGACCAGCCCAATAATCGTAGTAAGAAGTTACTAGAACAGGGGCCTTCGTTGCTGAACCGATGAGGTTGGCATAGTTAAGCATATTAGCATAAGTTGTTGTGGAATCAGTCATCTTGATGTATTTCAACAGGATCTTTTCAGTAAAAACGGGTGGTAGAGATTTGCAACAGATGCGGAAGACTAAATCTGAGAATCGATTCAGATTTAGAGCTGAAGCAAACGAATTTGAACTCTATCAACATGTTTTTGAGCTGACTTGCTCTTATACCACTTGTTAGGTGTTGAAATATGAGATTAGATGAACTAATATAGATATGGAATCAATTACACAATCAATCATACAATGATAATGCAACAGAGCTCAATTAAACAATAAGATATGAATAACATGTGCCGAATGATTTGATTATAACTTGGTTTTACAATTGGGTTTTCTATCTTGGAGATATACAATTCTCGTAAGTTAATCTCGTAATCTCTCATTAGACACGGTATGGTATCACTGATATTTATACTAAATCAGTGATACCAATAGTACACCTTTTACAGAGAATATCCTATCAGTGTACTAGCCAATAGGATAGAAGATTCATGCAACACGTATTGTACTATACGCGTGCACACAAAAGACAAGATGACAGACTGTGAAGTCTTCGGATCCTCTATGCATTGCACTTCGGAGTCTTTAGACTTTGGTGTCTTCTCTTGTTTATTCACTTCGGGGTTTTCTTCATGGGTAGGACTTCGGATGTATTAGCACTTCATCACAAAATATCTCAACATTATGCACTAAGTATGACAAGTCGATATCAAGCTAATCCTTGCAAAAAGAATTGGATGGCTCTAAAGAACATTCTTAAGTACTTGAGAAGGACTAAGGACATGTTTATAGAGGAGTTAATGAAGAGCTCGATGTAAGATGTTACACCGATGCTAGCTTCAAGATTGATCAAGATGATTCTCGGTCACAGTCAGGATACGTGTTCACCCTAAATGGAAGGGCCATTGCATGGAAGAGTTCAAAGCAAGAAGTGGTCGCACTATCTACAACAGAATCTGAGTATATTGCTACTTCAGAAGCAGCTCAAGAAGTTGATTGGATGAAAAAGTTCATCGGAGATCTAGAGGTTGTCCCGAACATCAAGAATGCCATTGAGATGTTTTGTGACAACATCGGTGCCATTTCTATCGCAAGAGACCCAATGGTAACCAAGAGGACTAGCCACATTCAACGGAGATGCAATTTCATTCGTCAGGAATTGGAATTGGGAAATATACGTATTGAAAAGATTCATATAGATGATAATCTAGCCGATCCATTCATGAGGCCCCTTTCTCAAAAAAAGTTTGAAATCCATGCAAAAGGGATTGGGCTTCGACTATCTAGTGATTGGATCTAAACCTGTACATTATTAATATCTGGATATTCTGAACTATATAGCAATGACATGTAATCTCTTTTGATATATGAGATATCTATTTTGTATTAATGTTATTGTGTTCTATGTTAGCATGTTTTATCCATGAATAAAATTGTTATTCTAAATCGTCCATAGTCGCTCATGGTTGTGGAAGCGGTCATGAATTAAGACTAATATGACTCGGATTGGATGATTTCATGAGATAAAATGGCAAAGTGTTGCATCCAAGTTCATTCATAGTTGTTGGAGAACAACAATTGGATATGACCCACTTCAACAATCGCTTCATGGATCGTTAATTATAAGTGAGTCTTGAACAAAAGTAAATATCTTCATGTCTTTTGACTCGAGATACATGTTGGGGATTCGCATATAGGTGAGAACGCCTAGTGATATTACATATTTTAGTCGTTGTTGAGTCCTATTCCTAGTGAAATTATATCATTTGTATCGTGGTATTCTCACTTTTCGTGCCAGTACTTGTTTGGAAGAAAAGAATGTAAATAGGGACCAAAAGCGTACAAATTGGAGAAAGTTTGGAGAAGAAGGAAAAATCAGGAAAACACGTACGCGCGCCGCGGAATCAAGAGGGCGCGACGCGGATACAAGGCGGTGGAAAAAAATTCGATGTCCGAAAAAACGGGGATAAACCCATACGCGCGCTGGGGTTTACTTAATTGCGCAGCGCGGCTGCGGGAAAATTGCAACTATAAATAGAGCCACTTACAGCCGAAAACCCTAGCAAAGACCTGGTGGAAAAACGACCTGGAAGCTCTTTGACTCCGTGATTAAGTATCAGCAACCTCTCAATTGGTATTTTATGTTTTAGAATTTAATTTCATTTTAGTTTTAGTTAGCAATAGTGGCTAGGGTTTTTGGGAGTGACAACCATTGACCTTGAGCACTTTAGTTTACTGTTTTTTTTAGTATTAGTGACTGTATTGAATCATTGGGATTCGTTTCTGATTAATAAGAAGCATTTGGTTACAAGTAATCTTTTTTTTTCGGTGTTTTGATGATTGTTATTGGTTTTGCATGCTTGTGTTGTGTTTGGATGGTTGATTTGACCTTGTTGGACTGTTTTACCTCGCTGATTTCAGTAGCCAATTAGGTTAGTCTTTTAGGTTTGAACTTTAGCCATTGACTGTCCCATTGGATCTTAGTTCTTGGTTTAGTTTATGCCTTGTTTTGGTTTATATTTGGATTGTTGGATGCCATTGTCTACTTCTGAATTAGAGATGCACTTCTGATTTCAGAAAGTAACTAGGTTTGGTTTGAAGCTTAGCTTAGTCTATGCTTGTTTTGAGATTGTTCAGTTTAGGTTTTCTGGGTTTTAGTAGCAAGGGTTTAAAAACTGAAATCCTCTGACTATAGCGTGACACTATAGTTGGTAATCTGTCATCTGGTCTGACCACATAGATCCTGCGGATCGACCCTGACTACCACTGTACTAGTGCGTGTTAGGTATTTTTCTCTTATTTTTGACCGCACGACGACCTAGGCGTGTCAAATTTTGGCGCCGTTGCCGGGGAGCTGTGAGCTTAGATTAGGTGATCTATAGGACTTAGTTTCTGATTTTTGATGTTTGATTTTAGTTCTTTGAATTCTGCTATGTGTACGTCTTCATAATGGGCGAGTACATGTACCCGGATCAATATTATGAAAATTATGAAAATCCGGCCAACACCTATTACGAGGATGATTGCTACAATAGATCATCCGATGACAATTGATGGCGGACCGAGGAGTCATCTCAGCCTAAAATTTCTGCAACTTGGGCCCGACTTTGGGTACTCGTGTATAACACTCACCAAGAGCAGAAGGACCAGGATGATGCTCTTGTAAGATTGCAAGCTTCTTTAGATCAGGTAGAGGAAGGTTGGAAATGTTCATTACCCTCGCCAGAACCAGAGGCGAGTGGTTTTTATACTAATGATATGGCGTGTGAACCTGCATCACCTGAATATGTGATGGAAGGGCATACACCTTGGGAAAGTCAAGAGACCACCGAGATGGCCAAAAATGTTGTTGAGGAAGAGGTTGTAGGTGACAATGCTACCTCTGACTCAACAGCTTTTGATGTTTTTGATGTTTTTGAAAATGTTGATCTGGTGATGTGTGAATCTGTACCATCATCAGACAACAAGTCCTGAAATTGTTGAAATTTTTTATACTATTGGGGAAGAGGGTGTAGATGACAATACTACCCCGACCTTAGAATTTTTGTAAACTTTGAGTCTTTTAAAAGTAAGGATCTGGTGGTGGGTGACTTTGTACCACCATCATATCAAACCAGTCACCCACTCTTGGTTGCGATCCACCTGTTGGACGATGATCAAGAAGTTAATACTGACGAATTGATTTTTGAAAATAATAAACATGATGTTATCACCACTCATGATCCGTTCATGAATGGAAAATTAGATGTAATCAATACCATCGATGAGGACATATGGAAGCATCCTGACATGTTGCCTTCCGATTCCATTCGATTGGAAAACTTTTATTGGTACTGCAAGCCAAAATTGCAACCTGAAGATAACACGCAATATGGGAGCAACAAACGAGGTACAAAACAACTACTGGGAGCAGCACTGGGCGTGCTTCACGTCAAGCCTTTGACTTTGAAGAGATGCAGAAGGAAGGACCGAGCTTGGAGGTTCAAAGCTACTTCCAAGCACTCGCGGGAAATCATCAGGAGACAGCAACAACTGGGCAGCAACAGGAGAACCGACAAGCCATTCGACCCAGGAAAGTTTGAAGGGCAGTGGGACAGCGAAGGGATGGTGGTGACTGATAATCAGCGAAGAAGGAGGGCATATGATCCACCGTAGCTATAGAAGGAGTAGCACGTCTGGCTGAAGACGTTAAACTTAGCGCTTGTTGGGAGGCAACCCATCGTATCATAGGTTAGGTTCCGTATTTCTTAGAAATAATTAGGAAAAATTTTATCATTAATTGCAGGTACCAGTGGTCTAAGGCAAGTGTGGGGTCGTGTGAAGTTTTGGAATTTTTAATGACCGTGCCGCGGGAATAAAGAATACGCGACGCGGGGTCGTAAACCAAGCCGATGCGCAGGG
The DNA here is from genome assembly GCA_023525715.1 of Cichorium intybus. Taxonomy (NCBI): domain Eukaryota; kingdom Viridiplantae; phylum Streptophyta; class Magnoliopsida; order Asterales; family Asteraceae; genus Cichorium; species Cichorium intybus. Next base: position 60,226,168 of record CM042014.1, read on the forward strand.
GTTGATTTGGTGACACGCGCGACGCGGGTTGTGCATTTACGCGACGCGGTAAACGATCAGTCGGTTTTCCTCCATATTAAGGTAATCCACGACACTATTCACACACACCACGACTCGGAGCCCTGATCACCAGAAATTTCTCGCAATTTTTCTTGCTCTTTTCATTCCCACTACTACGGTATGTCATTCTAACTAGCTATTACTCGTTTAAACTAGTGATTAGATAGTTAATTTGAGCGATTTGTTCAAAAAGGTTCAAAACATAGAAATCGCCAATGCTGACTCATAGGGTGTTTGTTTTGCCAAATAGATACCCTAGATGAGTTAGTCGGCATCTAGGCTACCTTGTGGTGTGTTTGGATTGAATCTTAACAGCTTAAAACTCGATTTTGAGTTTGGATTTTGGAAACAGCCGCACGGCGCGCCGCGCCCTTGCTCAAGGGCCGCGCCGCGGTGCGGTGGGGAAGAAAAGGACTTATTTTGCAAAAAAAAAAAATTTAGTTTGTGCTGATCATGTTCAGACTAGACCACGACTTCCTTCAGTTTCCAGAGGGGCCAGCGGCCTCTGTTGAGTACCGATCAAGGAGAGACGCTTTGACGGGTCGCCGGGTTCTAGAGGCGACCATTATTGACAGGGCCATCCTCGGGGAGGCCGGGCTCTGGGGCGAGATAGAGCCATTTCTACACCGCACCTAGACCCAGGGGGATGCGTCTTTTACTTGCTGGGGCTGGGACAGGCTCATGGCCAAAGACGAGGATGTGGTGTACACGGAGCTCCTCCTGGAGTTCCTTTCGACGATTGAGTACACACCGTGGGTGACAGATCCACGGGCGATGTTGATTCGATTCAGGCTGGGAGGCGTGCATAGGGAGTGCATCCTTCGGGAGTTCGCGAGGTGCACTCGGATATATGTGGAGGCGGATTTTCAGCACCGCCATTTTCCTTAATTCTTTGATGCATGTATCCAGGGGCAGCCGGAGCGGCCTGCCAACATGGAGGTTTGGGCACCATTGTCCAACATATTCTACGAGGCGGGGACCTCCCGGGAGAGCCACCTTCGAGATCCACTCCACCGCCTCATGCACCGCATCGTCTCCACTTCCATCATGCAGCGGGAGGGGGGCGAGAAGGTGTCCGGGGAGGATATGATGTTTTTATGGGTCCTCCTCGACCCCTCCAGGTTCCTTCACCTTCTATTCGCCTTAGCTGTTGCCTTATCCACCCGCTCGACCGGTGCCTCCGCTAGCAGTCCATTGGGCCGGGGATACTTCATCACCCGCCTAACCCAATCATACAGGATACTCACAGCCCGCACTGTCGCCACCTTGACCGCTTTACCTCCATCTCGCATTACGGCGCGAGCATTGGAGAGCATGGAGCTGATTCAGCAGCAGCGCCCGGGACAGTTCATCAGGGCAGAGACCGAGGCACCCCAGGCCCCACAGCCAGCGTACGCTCAGCCTGGCAGGAGACGACGGAGGCAGGTAGCACCACCAGAGCCCGCTCCTCAGCCACAGCAGCAGGAGGACCTGTCGGCCATCCACCGATTAGAGATCAGGGTCACCAGGGTGGAGGACCAGCTGGAGTGGATTAGAGAGGTGCTACTACAGATGGCATCAACACAGGGCCAGCGCCCCGCCCATTCCCAGCTCGAGCTCACGACCATGAGGCCGGACCCTCCAGGCCACCAGGTGGCAGTTGATGTATTTTTTCTTTTTCTATTTTTGGGATATATGTACTGCATTTATGAAACATCCTATCTTTTGCTTATTTATATTTTATCTGTTTGCATTTAATGTTTTGTTGAGTCATGCATGTTATACCAAATTGGGGAGGAGTTGTCTCAGACAAGTGTGGGGTCACTGTGCCCCCTCCACTTGTCCTGACTATCGACGTGTTCACTGTTGCACCACAACTCCAGATGCGAAGTCGATGACACTTTTTGTTCGAATTTGTACCTGTGATACCAAATACCAACCAAGCGGTCTACCGTCCAAAGGGGTAACTCTTTCTCCCTTGTTCTAAAATATTTTTATGTACAACGGGGACGTATGGTTTTAAGTGTGCGGTGTGGATGGTCGAAAGAGAAAAATTTTTGAAATTTTTGCAGAAAATACCAATTCTAAAATTATTTTTTTAGCAACTTTTACAAAATTTTTACTAAATTGTAATTTTGAAACGAATGGTTTGTGATTGTGATAGCATTAGTATTTCTCAAGAGATACTCTTTAGTTGTGATCATGCTATTAGTTAGTCAAACAAGTTGAGTTTTAGGAGTTAGACGATTGGATTGTTTAGGATTGGAATCTAGGAAGGAAAAGGGTGGCCTCGAAGAGGCACTTATGCACCTTACTGTTGGATTAGGTGTCTAAGCCATGACTTGTAATTGAACTTTTATCTTATGGTGAAAAGCAAAGTCTATTTGGGTTGCCCTCATGGGTGGAGGAAAGATAGTTCAGTAGAGAGAATAGTTGATTTATTAATTGTATAATAAATTAATAGAAATTAAGTATATGGTTTATTAATATATTTAAGTGTTAATATATTAATTAGAAACTATATTGATTAATTTAGATTTAATCTAGAATTAATTGGATTTAATTTGGAGATTAAAATTAATTAATTAAAAAGTACAGGGACTGGTTTGGCATTTATTCAATAGTTGAACAACTGGCCAGGAAAACCAGGGACCAAAAGTGGCGCCACCTTGGAGGCTTCTCCAAGGGTTGGCGAAACCCTAATTAGGGTTTTGGTAAGCCTGGTCCAAGTGGTCAAAAGCCTTGTCCAATTGGAGGCTCATTAGGGTTTCAGGTGTAACCCTTGGAGGCTATAAAAGGAACCCCCTGGCACCTCATTCTTCACGCCATCTCTCTCTCTGTGTTACTCTGCTGGACTGATTCTTCCATCCCCTGGGTGTGACTTTCATCGGAGGCAGGATACTTTTGCTGCTGCTTAAAAGGATCATAAGATCAAAGGTTGGTTTTCTTAATTCTTCTTTAGAACTGAATTGTATCCTTTAGGTTCTTAGTTCTAATCTTCATAGAAGAAAACATAGATCAATATTAGGGTTGCATGTGAACCTTAGGTATTTTTGTGTTCATTGATTGCATAGAAACCCTTCAGTGGTATCAGAGCTAGCTTGTTTTCTTGTGTTTGATTATGAACTGCTTGAATTGTTTTGTGCCTAAGGGTTATTGGCGAAAATTAACCCTTAGGAGGAGGCCAAAATCGATCACAAGGCTAGGGTTTCCTAACCCTAGCCGCCACCCTCCTTGGTCCCCCCTTGAATGCTTGATTTGTTTGCCTTAATTATGTGTTGTTATTTTAGGTAACTAAATCAACTAAAATAACTTGAACCCTAATTCCTTGGCATGTGTATTTCGAAATTCATAGGACCATTACAGGTTAATTAATTTGATTAATTGGTAATCTGTAACCTAGATTTAATTAGTTTAATTAATTGATTAATTAAAAGACCAATTAAATCGGATTAAAGAATTAATTAAAATTTTCATAAAATTAGTATAATTTGCGAAAATTAGAATTTAATTAATTCTAAAATATTTTAATGAGATTAAAATATATCTTATATGTATTTAAAATTAAAAGTTAACTTAATATGTATAAGAAAATTGGTTAGTCTACCGCTAGTAAGCCTCATTCACAAAACTGTCCTATAAAGAGGGTATAAGGCGACTGACTATAAAATGTTAGTCTAATGGGTATCTACTCTTACCCACCGCTCTCCTGGTCAGTCGAGTGTCGTTAGCTGAACGGGTATGATAGAACCGCTAAGCCTCTTAAAAGTATAATGCTATAATTGAAAGTACTAGAACCCTAAACAAATCCCAATCTAGTTACTTTAGGTTAAAAAAATGTGAATTGGTGCTAATCCATGAAATTGCATATTGCACTTTGTGGAACGTTGGTGGAGCATGTGTGGTTTACCGGCACGCCAACTGGGGTCCACAAAGAGTCGCAATGGGTTTCTTGTTTTTGTCATTATTAACGGAGCGTGTGTAGTTTACCGGCACGTTAATTAGAGATGACAATTGACTTCAAGAGTACCAAGCAATTTGCATGGTTATTCACACCCGGTTTGTGATCCTCGGTATCCCAGTCACAAACATTGGGGCATTCCTGAGATTAAAACATGTTATCGAACAGTTCGGTAAATCTCAAAGAAACTAGGAATTCCATTATAATATGATTATGTTTCCGCGGTGGAATTGGCAGAATCGTCATTCGCCTACCTTGTAAAATTTGCAATACTGATTACGGCATCCCTTTTCGGTATTGTAGATTGTTATTGTCGGATCCTCGCCTCGTATTTATTCTTGGGTGAATATGAGGATTATTATTATTACTCTATCTAATTAAAACTACCTTCTTCTTGTTCAGATGTCTTCTGACCAATCCGTTCCCCACTCAAATCCCGGTAATGTCACCTTGATTCTGTCATTATGCTCAAAGGTGACGTTAGACGGCACCAACTACAATGACTGGATCCGCAACATCAAAATGGCTCTAAGGTTTGAACATAAAGAGTATGTTCTAGAAACCGAGCTTGTTGATGTGGACACTGAAACCGCTACTCCCGAGGAAATCGCTGCGTACACTAAACACTCTGATGATGCGATCAAAGTGGCCTGCATCATGATCGCTACTATGAACCCTGAACTGCAGCGTATCTATGAGGACTATTGGCCTTACGAGATGCACAACGAGCTCGCGGAAAGGTTCCGCAAGCAAGAGCGCATCGAGAGGCGTGAGGTTGTAAAAGCTTTCACTAACAGCAAGCCCAAAGAGGGTGAGTCCATCTGTGCACATGTGCAGAGGATGCATGGTTACGTGGAAAGGCTTAGAAAGCTGGAAATGGCGGTTCATGAGGATTTAGCAGTTGACATAGTGCTGAACTCCTTACCCAGTTCTTATGACCAGTTCACACTGGCGTATCATTTGAACAACAACCAGGCAAACCTAGCTGAGTTACAACGCATGCTTCGGACGGCTGAGGACGGGATGAAGGGAAAAGCTGTACTCCCTGTCAACCCGCCTGTCCTGGCTATTGGCTCCGGAAAGGGAAAGAAACGGAAAGGCCCTCCTAAGCAGAACTGGAGGGAAAAGACTCACGTCGGGTCATCTAGCGGTGCCCCGAAAGGTAAGTCTTCCGGAATTCCACATGTTCGGAACCCCAAAGAGGCCGACTGCTTTTACTACAAGCAAAAGGGTTATTGAAAGAGGAGCTGCCCAACGTATCTGCAGGATGTCAAGGACGGTAAAGTGAAACCGTCACAGGCATGCACATATTCTATATCTAATAACTCAACCTTTTCCCGTTCATGTGTCCTTAATACAGGATGTGGTTTTCATATCTGTTTAGATTTGTAGGGCCTAGAGGAAAGTAGGGAACTGGAGCATGGCAGACTGAACCTGGTCATGGGAAATAGGCGAACGTCACCTGTTACCAAGATTGGTGTTTATGGACTGATGCTGAGCAGTGGAGTTAGATTAGATTTACATAATTGTTGCTATGCGCCAGATATGACAAAGAACATAATTTCTTTTCATGCACTATTTAGACAAGGCTTTTATTATGAGTTTAATAAATTGAATGGTTCAATTTCGGTTTTCAAAAATGATGTTTTTATTTTTAATGCTATGCCTTGTGATGGTGTTTATGAATCTATTATGTGTGTTGATAATTATTGTAAAAATGTGTTGACTATTGATGCTTCAAGCGATGTAGAAAAGGCACGTCTGTTGCATTGTCGCCTTGGCCATATAAACAAGAAATGCATCGCCCAATTCCAAAAGGATGGAGTGTTGGAATCATTCGACCTCGGGTCAGATGATGTATGTGAATCTTGCTTACTTGGCAAGATGACAAAATCACCATTCAAAGCTTCCTTTGAAAGAGGTGAAGGTCTGTTGGATATCATACACACTGATGTGTGTGGTCCCATCAGAACAACCACTAGAGATGGCACGCGGTTCTATGTGACCTTTACCGACGATTTTAGTAGATATGGATATGTCTACTTAATCAAGAATAAGTCGGATACCTTTAAAAAGTTCAAAGAGTTTAAGAATGAAGCGGAAAATCAATTGGGCAGAAAGATAAAGAAGCTTAGATCCGACAGAGGCGGCGAGTATCTTAGTATCAAGTTTCTCGATTACCTCAAGGAATGTGGAATTGTTTCACAGTTGTCGCCTCCAAGAACACCTCAGCTGAATGGTGTTGCAGAGAGACGCAACCGAACCTTGTTGGACATGGTTCGTTCCATGATGAGTCGAGCCTCACTTCCAATCCATTTATGGGGGTATGCCTTAGAGACTGCCGCCCATATCCTAAATCTTGTCCCAAACAAGAAGGTTACGAGAACACCGCACGAGATGTGGACGGGGAAAGTTCCCTCATTGGCACACATCAAAGTCTGGGGCTGTGAAGCATTCGTGAGACGAGATACTTCAGATAAGCTCGCAGAAAGAAGTGAGAGTTGTTACTTCATCGGATACCCGAAACTGTCTTTTGGATAGTTGTTCTACAGACCGAGCGAGGACGTGGTCTTTGTAGCAAGACGGGGGTTCTTTCGAGAGAGAGTACTCATATCCAAAGAGGACGGTGAGAGTACGATCGATCTCGAAGAAATTCAGGAGACGCCCGATGAAACAACCTTAGAAGAAACTAGTAACCAACATGAGGAAGAAGTTCCTGTTGGACCTACCGACATTTCGTTGCCCCTTAGGCGTTCAGGTAGAGTTAGCATGCCGCCCGAGTTCTATGGTTTCCATATTACCTCGGACGGAGACACGTTAGTCAGTGATCGTACATCGACTAATTTGGATGAGCCAGCTAGCTACCATGAAGCAGTGGCAGGCCCCGAGTCTGCAAAATGGAAAGAGGCAATGGACAGCGAGATAAAGTCCATGTACGACAATCAAGTTTGGAACTTGGTTGACAATGTACCGGGTCGAAAGACAGTCGGATGCAAGTGGATCTTCAAAAAGAAGACCGACATGGACGGAAAAGTGCATACTTATAAAGCTCGGCTGGTTGCGAAGGGATTCACTCAAACCCCGGGGGTTGACTATGATGAAACCTTCTCACCAGTAGCCAAGATTAAGTCAATCAGGATAATGCTTGCCATAGCTGCGTTTCATGATTATGAAATCTAGCAGATGGATGTCAAAACCGCTTTCCTTAACGGGAAACTGACTGAAGATGTTTACATGAGTCAGCCAAAAGGTTTTGTAGACACTAAGCACCCTGATAAAGTATGTAAGCTTGAAAGATCAATCTACGGGTAGAAACAAGCATCTCGCTGTTGGAATCTTTGCTTCCATGAGAAAGTCAAAGAGTTTGGCTTCTCTAGAAGTGAAGATGAGTCCTGTGTATATGTCAAGGCTAGTGGGAGTATAGTGATGTGCACGCAGAGGTCGTCATGCGGTCAAAAATAAGAAATAACCTAACATACACTAGTATAGTGGAGTCAGGGTCGATCCACAGGAGCTACGTGGTCAGCCTAGATGAGAGATTACCAACTAATAGTGTCACGGCTATAGTCGGAGGAATTAATTTCTATCTGTCTACCTCAAAGCAATATTCAAACACCTAAGCCAAGCTTAGCTATGTCCAAATAACCTAGTTACTTTCTGAACTCAGAAGTGCATCTCTGAATCAGGAGCAATTGAAGGCATTCAAACTAGCAAACCGAGCATAGCACAAACTAGCTAATAACTAACAGTTCTAAGAGACAGTTAATAGCCAAAGTTTAATGCCTAACCTAACCAAGTTAGCCACTGTTTTCAGCAAGGAAAAACAGTCCCAACCAAGTCACAAACAAGTTCAATCACAATCAAACAACCAAATAACAAACTAACATTCAAAACACCGAAAAACCAATATCAATCTTAACCGAATGATTGCATTTATCAAAACCAATATCCAAACATCAAAATCAGTAGCTAAACAATACTAAAAACAGAACCCTAAGCCTGAGATCAATGGTTGTCACACCCAAAGACTCAACTCAAAACTTACAAATGTTTAACTAAAGTGAAATAAAATCTAAAAACATGAAAATACCAAATATGAGCTTGCTGAAATGAATCCTCGAGTCAAAGAGCTTCTAGGTCGATGTTTACACCAAGTCTTTGCTAGGGTTTTCGGCTGGAAATGCCTCTATTTATAGTTGCAAATTTCCCGTGACCGCGCCGCGCAAATGTGAAATCCGCGGCGCGCGTACTTATCCGTTCCCCGTTTCTTCGGCATTTAAATATGTTCCACCGCCTTACATCCGCGTCGCGCAAGTCCAAAACCCGCGGCGCGCATACGTCTTCTCTTGATTTTTCATTCTTTCCATACTTTTTCCTTTTTGTACACTTTTAGTCCCTGTTTCTGTTCTTTTTCTCCAGACAAGTCCTGACACGAAAAGTGAGAATACCCATGCATATATGATGTAATTTTACCAAGAACAGGGCTCAACAACGCCTAAAATACCTGATATCACTAGGCGTTGTCAAACACCCCACACTTGTGCCTTGCTTGTCCCCAAGCAAGAGAGTTTTTTAACAAATTGTAATAGAGACTCGAACAGTTTTTGAATGTGTTTAGTTTCAAAGCTTATTGCTCTTCGAGTTAGAATGGAATAGTTTGTGAAAACATAATTGAGTTGTTCTTTGGAATTCATGGCTTTCTAGAGAACCCTTGATTACAAACTTTCTGTCCACAATATGGTGTACTTACTCGTTCAGATTCTAAAGGCCATTAAGGAATCGTCCATGACTTTCGATGTTGTCCGTGTATCGAGCTTTCAGAAATACCATCCCAGACCAGACGATCTTAGGTGGTAAGGTGCATAAGGCCCACCCATTTTAGACCTACCGGCTCGAACAACAAAGGCCACAGATTGACATTTCCTTCCTAAATTCCAATTCTAAAACGGTTCAATCTTCTAAACTCGTAAAACTCAACTTATTTGACTAACTAATAGCATGATCACTACTAAACAGTATTTCTTGAAAAATACTGATGCTATAACATTCACAAATTATTCGTTTCAAAATTACAATCTAATAAAAATTTTGAAAAATTACTAAAATTTTGAAAATTGGTCTTTTCCTGCAAAAATTTCAAAAATACTCTTTCGACCGTCCACAAACACCCCACACTTAAAACCGTACAACGTCCCCGTTGTACAAAAAAATATTTTAGAACTAGGGAGAAAGAGTTACCCCTTTGACGGCGAATTGCTTGATTACCGGGATCATACTGTAACAGGGTCGATCATGTACATCGTCTCGATGAAATCCGGGAGTCGGGGCGCAGCAGTGAACACGCCGGCATAATGCGAGTGTAGGGGTACGATGACCCCACACTTGCGTTATGCAACTCCCTCAGTTGGTGCAGCAGTCACAATTTGGCAAGATACTATTCACACTAACAAAACACATTAAAAATATAAAAGTTGCAAAATACAAAAGAAGATTACACATTGCGAGTTCCTGTCCTTCTTGCTGATTCCCCGTTTCCGCGACGCCGGAGTGTCAAGGCCGCGGCGCGTAGACGTTATGAGATCCAGTTTTCATCGATCAAGGTTGAAGATTTCCGCGTCGCGAGTATGCGCGAAAAGCCCCTGTGCATCGGGTCTCTCCTCAGTCCGCGTCGCGGGTTGGTGATGTTGGCGGCGCGACTCCCGAATTTTCTTTGTTTTCCTTTCTATTTACTCACCCTCACCCCTCACTTAGGACATACAGTATTACACTCAACAATAATCATCCTCAATGGTATTTTGACCAAAAAATAAAAATGGAAATAAAAGAAAATACTTATCGAAAATCGGGTTGCCTCCCGAAAGCGCTTCTTTGCTCGGTCTTTTAGCTGGACCGTCTTTGTGTGTCTACGGTGGATTGTACGCCATTTGTCTCCACTGAATTTCAGTTACCACCGTCCCTTCGTTGATTCCATACTCCAATTTCCCCGGGTCAAATGGGTTGCCGGTTCCTCTGATGCTGCCCGGTTGCTGTTTTCTGATTACTTCGAGCGAATGTTTGGAAGTCGCTTTAAACCTCCAAGCTCGGTCCTTCCTTCGGTGTCTCTTCAACATCACCGGTTTAATGTGGAGCACGCACAGTTCTGTGCCCAGTGATTGTTTTGCGCCTCGTTTGCTGCTTGTGTATCGCGTGTTGTCTGCACGTTGTGATTTTTGCCTGCGGTGCCAATAAAAATTTTCCAATCGAATGGGATCGGAGGGCATAATATTGATATGCTCCCATATATCCTCATCGATGGTATTGATCACATCTAATTTTCCATTCATTATTGGGTCATGAGTGGCGCTAAAATTGTGTTTATTATTTTCGAAGACCACATCATTGTCATCATCTTCTTGGTCATCGTCCAACAGGTGGATCGGGACCAAGAGTGAGCGACTGGTTTGATCTGGTGGTGGTAGAAAGTCACCCATCACCAGATCCTTACTTTCAAAAGACTCAAAATTTTCAAAAATTCTAGGTTCAGGGGTAGTATTGTCATCTACGCCCCCTTCCCCAATAGTATCAACAACTTCAACAATTTCGGGGATCCTTGGGTTGGGGTCTATACTGTCACTTACAGCCTCCTCCACAACATCCTCATCAATCAAATCGTCTGATGATGGTATGGATTCACTCATCACCAGCTCGACATTATCAACATTTTCAAAAACATCAAAAACATCAAAAGCTGTTGAGTCAGAGGTAGCATTGTCACCTACAACCTCTTCCTCAACAACATTTTCAACCCTCTCAGTGGTCTCTTGACTTTCCCACGGTGTATGCCCTTCCATCACATATTCAGGTGATGCAAGTTCACACACATTATCATTGGTATAAAAATCACTCACCTCCGGTTCTGGCGAAGGTGGTGAACATTTCCAACTTTCCTCTAACCTATCTAAAGAAGCTTGCACTTTTTCAAGAGCTTCAGCCTGGTCCTTCTGCTCATGGTAGTTGTTATACATGAATACCCAAAGTTGGGCCCAAGTTACAGAACTCTCAAGCTGAGATGACTCCTCGGTCCGCCATCCATTGTCATCGAATGATCCATTGTAGCAACCATCCTCGTAATAGGTGTCGGCCGGATTTTCATAATCTTCATAATATTGATCCGAGTACATGTAATCACCCATTATAAGGATGTACACATACCAAAATTCAGCAAACTAAAATCAAACATCAAAAATCAGAAACTAAGACCTACAACTCACCTAACCTAAGCGCACAGCTCCCCGGCAACGGCGCCAAAATTTGACGTGCACGCAGAGGTCATCATGCGGTCAAAAATAAGAAATAACCTAACATACACTAGTATAGTGGAGTCAGGGTCGATCCACAGGAGCTACGTGGTCGCCTAGATGAGAGATTACCAACTAATAGTGTCACGGCTATAGTCGGAGGAATTAATTTCTATCTGTCTACCTCAAAGCAATATTCAAACACCTAAGCCAAGCTTAGCTATGTCCAAATAACCTAGTTACTTTCTGAACTCAGAAGTGCATCTCTGAATCAGGAGCAATTGAAGGCATTCAAACTAGCAAACCGAGCATAGCACAAACTAGCTAATAACTAACAGTTCTAAGAGACAGTTAATAGCCAAAGTTTAATGCCTAACCTAACCAAGTTAGCCACTGTTTTCAGCAAGGAAAACAGTCCCAACCAAGTCACAAACAAGTTCAATCACAATCAAACAACCAAATAACAAACTAACATTCAAAACACCGAAAAACCAATATCAATCTTAACCGAATGATTGCATTTATCAAAACCAATATCCAAACATCAAAATCAGTAGCTAAACACTACTAAAAACAGAACCCTAAGCCTGAGATCAATGGTTGTCACACCCAAAGACTCAACTCAAAACTTACAAATGTTTAACTAAAGTGAAATAAAATCTAAAAACATGAAAATACCAAATATGAGCTTGCTGAAATGAATCCTCGAGTCAAAGAGCTTCTAGGTCGATGTTTACACCAAGTCTTTGCTAGGGTTTTCGGCTGGAAATGCCTCTATTTATAGTTGCAAATTTCCCGTGACCGCGCCGCGCAAATGTGAAATCCGCGGCGCGCGTACTTATCCGTTCCCCGTTTCTTCGGCATTTAAATATGTTCCACCGCCTTACATCCGCGTCGCGCAAGTCCAAAACCCGCGGCGCGCATACGTCTTCTCTTGATTTTTCATTCTTTCCATACTTTTTCCTTTTTGTACACTTTTAGTCCCTGTTTCTGTTCTTTTTCTCCAGACAAGTCCTGACACGAAAAGTGAGAATACCCATGCATATATGATGTAATTTTACCAAGAACAGGGCTCAACAACGCCTAAAATACCTGATATCACTAGGCGTTGTCATATAGTCACTTTCCTGGTGCTGTATGTTGATGACATACTGCTCATGGGAAACGACATTCCGACCTTGCAGAATGTTAAGGCTTGGCTCGGGAAGTGTTTAGCCATGAAAGACCTAGGGGAAGCTGCTTATATTCTCGGGATAAGAATACTTAGAGATAGAAAGAGAAAATTGATAGGCCTAAGCCAGTGTACATATTTGGAAAAGGTGTTAAAGAGGTTTAACATGGAAAGTTCCAAAAAGGGAGAGCTGCCAATCCTAAGTGGTGTAAAATTGAGTAAGACTCAAAGTCCGAGTACCGATCAGGAAATAGCTGAAATGAGTCGAGTACCTTATGCTTCGGCTGTAGGGTCGATCATGTATGCTATGACATGTACTCGTCCCGACGTATCCTATGCACTAAGCTTGGTTAGTCGGTACCAGGGTAATCCTGGAAAAGCACATTGGATTGCAGTCAAGAACATACTCAACTATCTGCGAAGGACAAAGAGTATGGTATTAGTCCTTGGTGGCAGTGATGAGTTAAAAGTGAGTGGATATACAGACGCCAGTTTCCAGACAGATAGGGACAGTGGACGGTCCCAGTCAGGCTGGGTATTTCTTTTGAACGGTGGAGCGGTCACTTGGAAAAGTTCCAAGCAGGAAACGGTGGCTGATTCAACGTGTGAATCAGAGTACATCGCAGCGAGTGAAGCGTCTAAGGAGGCGGCTTGGCTAAAGAATTTCATCGGGGATCTTGGAGTTGTCCCGAGCATTCAGGAGCCGGTGGAACTTTTCTGCGATAATGAAGGAGCGGTCGCCTTGGCAAAGGAACCGCGAGACCATGGAAAGTCCAGGCATATCGAAAGAAAGTACCACTACATTCGACATCAGATAGAAGAAGGGCACTTACTGGTTAAGCGAGTATCATCCGAGGACAATCCTGCAGATCCTTTGACTAAGGCTCTGAATAGGATCAAGCACAATCGGCATGCTCGGAGCATTGGATTGAAGGATGATGTTAGTTTTAGTAATTAGATAGATTAGAAACTTGTAACAGTATAAATGTAATTGGCTCGGTGATTTTATAATAGAGATTTATAAATGAGTATTGTTACTACCTTTGTCAATTGTTTATTTCTGTGTTTCTATATTTGCATGTTTAACTTCCTTAATAATTGGATTATTTAAAACTCCACAGTCGATCATACTGTTAGGAAGTAAGTATGAATTAAGACTGTCATGAAATGTTTGCAGACTGTCTAAAGAGTTAGACATTGCAGTAAGACTGCTGTAACGTTCATGAGTACTTAGAAATAGAGATTTGAGTATTGGATAAACCCGCGCTTAACAGATTGCTTCATGGATTATATCACGAGCAATGTTAAGATGATAATATCCGGTGATCTTTAAGTGGAGAGATATGATCTGTTATTTGTGATACAAGTACTTATTGACAATACGAAACCGCGCCAGTAACTCGGTGCTATAAAACGCATTGTTGTATGCATTTGGACCCGCAAAAGTTATGGACATATGAGTCGAAACTTATCCGTCCCATGACCCGATGGGAAACAGATATCTGTAGGCCTCTCGATGATTTAGAAGTTGACTGAAAGTGTTGGCCAAACGGGACTTGATTGATGTGTTCAATTAGTAGTCTCTAAAGTCATATGCGAATCAGAAATCGAGGAACAGAGTGTCCGACCAAGATTGATGTTAGTCCATGTCTTGAGTCTGAAAATATCCTGTTGGACGGAGGATCATCAGATCACTTATCTTTGGACAGAACTGACTGGGTCAGAGTTCAGACAATTAAAGTCATAGACTTATCCAAGTGGGAGACTGTTGGATTAGGTGTCTAAGCCATGACTTGTAATTGAACTTTATCTTATGGTTAAAAGCAAAGTCCATTTGGGTTGCCCTCATGGGTTGAGGAAAGATAGTTCAGTAGAGAGAATAGTTGATTTATTAATTGTATAATAAATCAATAGAAATTAAGTATATGGTTTATTAATATATTTAAGTGTTAATATATTAATTAGAAACTATATTGATTAATTGAGATTTAATCTAGAATTAATTGGATTTAATTTGGAGATTAAAATTAATTAATTAAAATGTGCAGGGACTGGTTTGGCATTTATTCAATAGTTGAACAACTGGCCAGGAAAACCAGGGACCAAAAGTGGCGCCACCTTGGAGGCTTCTCCAAGGGTTGGCGAAATCCTAATTAGGGTTTTGGTAAGGCTGGTCCAAGTGGTCAAAAGCCTTGTCCAATTGGAGGCTCATTAGGGTTTCAGGTGTAACCCTTGGAGGCTATAAAAGGAACCCCCTGGCACCTCATTCTTCACGCCATCTCTCTCTCTGTGTTACTCTGCTGGACTGATTCTTCCATCCCCTGGGTGTGACTTTCATCTGAGGCAGGATACTTTTGCTACTGCTTAAAAGGATCATAAGATCAAAGGTTGGTTTTCTTAATTCTTCTTTAGAACTGAATTGTATCCTTTAGGTTCTTAGTTCTAATCTTCATAGAAGAAAACATAGATCAATATTAGGGTTGCATGTGAACCTTAGGTATTTTTGTGTTCATTGATTGCATAGAAACCCTTCACTTACCACCTAAGATCGTCTGGTTTGGGATGGTATTTCTGAAAGCTCGTTACACAGACAACATCGAAAGTCATGGACAATTCCTTAATGGCCTTTAGAATCTAAATGAGTAATAAGCTTTGAAACTGAACACAGTCAAAATTTGTAATCAAGGGTTCTCTAGAAAGCCATGAATTCCAAAGAACATTCTGATTAGGTTCTCGCGAACTATTTCACTCTAACTCTTGAGGCAATAAGCTTTGAAACTGAACACAGTCAAAAATTGTTTGAGTCTTAGTTAGAATTTATTAAAAAAAACTCTCTTGCTTGGGGACAAGCAAGGCACAAGTGTGGGGTGTTTGACAACGCCTAGTGACATTACATATTTTAGTCGTTGTTGAGCCCTATTCCTAGTGAAATTATATCATTTGTATCATGGTATTCTCACTTTTCGTTCCAGTACTTGTTTGGAAGAAAAGAATGTAAACAGGGACCAAAAGCGTACAAATTGGAGAGTGTTTGGAGAAGGAGGAAAAATCAGGAAAACACGTACGCGTGCCGCGGAATCAAGAAGGCACGACACGGATACAAGGCGGTGGAACAAAATTCAAAGTCCGAAAAAATGGGGATAAACCCATACGCGCGTCGCGGTTTACTTAATTGCACGGTGTGGCTGCGGGAAAATTGTAACTATAAATAGAGCCATTTACAGCCGAAAACCCTAGCAAATACCCGGTGGAAAAACGACCTGGAAGCTCTTTGACTCCGTGATTAAGCATCAGCAACCTCTCAATTGGTATTTTATGTTTTAGAATTTAATTTCATTTTAGTTTTAGTTAGCAATAGTGGCTAGGGTCTTTGGGAGTGACAACCATTGACCTTGAGCACTTTAGTTTACTGTTTTTTTAGTATTAGTGACTGTATTGAATCATTGGGATTCGTTTCTGATTAATAAGAAGCATTTGGTTACAAGTAATCTTTGTTTTTCGGTGTTTTGATGATTGTTATTGGTTTTGCATGCTTGTGTTGTGTTTGGATGGTTGATTTGACCTTGTTGGACTGTTTTCCCTCGCTAATTTCAGTAGCCAATTAGGTTAGTCTTTTAGGTTTGAACTTTAGCCATTGACTGTCCCATTGGATCTTAGTTCTTGGTTTAGTTTATGCCTTGTTTTGGTTTATATTTGGATTGTTGGATGCCTTTGTTTACTTCTGAATTAGAGATGCACTTCTGATTTCAGAAAGTAACTAGGTTTGGTTTGAAGCTTAGCTTAGTCTATGCTTGTTTTGAGATTGTTCAGTTTAGGTTTTCTGGGTTTTAGTAGCAAGGGTTTGAAAACTGAAATCCTCCGACTATAGCGTGACACTATAGTTGGTAATCTGTCATCTGGTCTGACCAAATAGCTCCTGCGGATCGACCCTGACTACCACTGTACTAGTGTGTGTTAGGTATTTTTCTCTTATTTTTGACCGCACGACGACCTAGGCGTGTCAATAGGAATTACTGTACTTTAACATGGTTAAACGCTGTTTATAACCGAGCAGTTCTAAATGTCATCGTTGGGTATAGTATGAACTATAGATGAGTACGTATGTAGTCATGATGGCATTTGTTCCTCTCATGTGGTAAGAGTTAGACATGTAAGGCGCATTACCTAATGTTGGACAACAAATCAGAATAATCATGTTCCATGTCTCATGTCCAACATGATATTTGAAACAAATAGAATATTTATAGACTTACCTTATCAATTGCAGTTTTGAGCTCTTGGATTTGGATGTTGATAAATGACACCTCATCGTATGTTATTAGGGACAGTAGTCCGTTGCTAGACGTCAACTACTGTCTGTGTCAATCCATAATAAATATTGTGCAAGTGGAGATTGTTGGATCTATATGCTCAAGAATCATTTTGAAATGATATTGGTAATAACATATGATCCTATAGGGTCACACCTTTATCAAGTTGGTACTTATTGAATATTTATTAAGTATTTGATGATTAATAAATTAATTCAACTCTTGTATTTAATTAGAGAATAATTATTACTTTGTGAAAATAATAATTATAAGGAGCTAAACTAATAATTAGATCATATGGTATGATATATTAAGTCATGTACAAAGTTTTGGACAATTTGGGTTACATTAAGATGTAACTAGACTTAATTAGTTTCTAAAGGAAGAGTGTTCGACACTGTTGTCCTTTTTTTTCCACCATAAGAGGGTTGGGTGGAGGTTGCTTGTCAACCTTCACCTTACACACCCATACCTTGTATAAGATCATATCTTTTGCATTTAATGATACTATGGGTCATGGTACTCTCGTGTGAGTATAAAAGAAAGTGAGATATAAAGTTTGCATCTAGGTTTTCTCTCATCTAGTCCCAAAAACGTGGCGAACTCCTTTTCTCCCTTTAAACTCTCCTTTTGTGAAGTTTGTTCCAAGTTTGAGAGTATAGATGCACTTCTCCTTTAGTGCTTAATTTGTTAAGTACTTAAAGGCTTAATAAGTTATTTTTACAAGAAGGAACTAGCATTCCAAGTGCCTTTACCTTGGTGGTGGATACTTGTAGAGAAATCAAGTTTCTTGATTTTTGTCATTTACTTCAACACCCCAATACCAAGAGGGTTCAAAGGCTTCGAATGCTATCTCTTTAAAACTTCCTATGTATGTTTTCAATATCATTCTTACCCATGTAAATCTCCTTGATTTTGTTTAAAAGGGTCTAAAATAAACTAGTTATTTTAAAAAGCTTTTGTTGCCGTTTTAGCGTAAAACACTCTATTTTATTTATGAAGACCCATCAGAGTGGGTCCCTCGACAGGAATCCTAGTGTTAGTAACCCTGCATAAGTGAGTAATATGGCAAGGAAAGGGGGGAGGGTACTAGTCATGCCAGCAAACAAGATCTGCCTATAAATGATGGTGAATGTCAATCGAGCTGTGGTATTGAAGTTTATAGGGCAAAGATCAAAGTTATATAAAGATTACCGCCTCCTACAAATGTAAAGGGTGTGCAAAGTTTTCTCAAATGTAAAGGGTGTGCAAAGATCAAAGTTATTGTGTGCTTGTATTGATGCATTTGGCACTTTAAAGGAAGCACTTATTTTAGCCCCAATAATCCAACCACTGGACTGGACCCTCCCGTGTGAACTCATGTGCAATGCTAGTGATTATGCTCTTGGGGGCATCTTGGGACAAAGAAAATATGGCAAGCTTCATGTCTTTTATTACGCTAGCAAGACATTAGATCCGACTCAAACAAACTATATGTCGACCAAGAAGGACTTACTAGCATTCGTTTACTCGATCGCGAAATTTCGTTCTTACCTTGTTGGCTCAAATGTGATTGTTCATACGGATCATGCCGTACTCAAGTATTTGATGAGCAAGAAGGAAGTGAAACGTCAGTTGATTAGGTGGATCCTTATGCTCCAAGAGTTTGATTTGGAGATCAAAGACAAGAATGGGGCAGAAAACACTGTGGCTGATCATTTTTCCCGTCTAGAACTTCACAAAGATGTTCGTTCTCTTCCAATTGACAATTCATTCCCCGATGATCAACTTTCTGTAGTTTCTAAAAATAATCAACCTTGGTTCGCGGATCTTGTCAACTTTCTTACTTGTGGTGTAAGTCCACATGGTCTCACTTCCCATCAATGCAAAATGTTCTTTCATGATGTTAAGCAATATTTTTTGGACGGCCCATTTCTTTACAAGCCTTGCTCAGATGGGGTCTTAAGCCGATGTGTCCCACAAGAAGAACCTATATCAATCATAGCCTATTGCTACATTCTTCCTTGTGGTAGTCATGCCGGTACTAGCAAGACCACCACAAAGATTCTCCAATGTGGTTTTTATTGGCTGACAATGTTTAAGGATTTCAACTTGTTTGTGAAGGGGTGTGACCCATGTCAAATAGTAGGAAGTATCACGAAGAAGAACGAGATGCCCCAAAACTACATGCTAGAAGTGGAGCTATTTGATGTTTGGGTTGTTGATTTATTGGGTCATTCCCACCAAGCTACTCCAATAAGTATATTTTAGTTGCGATAGATTACGTTTCAAAATGGGTGGAAGCGATCGCCACTATGGCGAATGATGCAAGGGTGGTGTCCAAGTTCTTTAAACTAATCATTTTCCCTCGGTTTGGGGTACCAAGAGTTGTCATTAGTGATGGAGGGGGTCATTTTATTGAAAGAAAGTTTGAGTCCCTTCTCAAGAAGTACGGAGTCCATCAATGAATTGGACTATGTACCACCCTAAAAGGAGGGGTCAAGTAGAAGTGTCTAATCAAGAAATCAAGTCGATTCTCAAAAAGACAGTCGCCTCCTCAAGGAAGGATTGGTCTATTAAGTTTGATGATGCACTTTGGGCCTACCGTACGACCATGAAAGCTCCAATCGGTACATCACCTTATAGACTCGTCTATGTGAAAACGTGTTGTAACGCCCCAAAATTTTGGTTGTCACAATTATCTACCCCTTAAACGGCTTCCGTTCTCGGAATCACTAATATGGGAGGATCTTATCTCATAACCAGATAGTCTAACGTTAATTCAAATTTCTTACTAAGTCCCTATCAAGGGTTTTACTTCTATTTCTCATCGCTTTGTGAAATACTCGGCATATTCATTCTTCTAAAATCCCTTAACAATCACTAAGATGTAATTCCATTAGGAGCATTAATCAACATTCTTACATTATATGCCTTGGCAAGCTTGACTTTTCCCAAAGGTCAACTTGTTCTCCATTCATTTCCTTCTTGTCACTTGCACCTAAAGTGGCATTCTACTTTGTCATTCCTACTTAGCTGTCACTCATCAGACCTTGACTCCAAGAGTCTTTCTTTCCATTGGATTCCTTTATCATGAGTAACTTTGACTATTAGATCAGTCATGCCATAATAACATTTCATTCCTGATATGCATGTCACCTACATGCTTTCGTCAATCACTCGTTTAAATCCTTAAACTTTACTAAATTCCAAACTTCCTTGACCATTTCAATCGGTCATCCTATTTCTTATATCACCACCACGGTGTTATTGTAGATGATTAGGGAATCATCTATTTTATTTCATTACATGTGCTCCCATAGTTCCGTCACTATCTATGGCTTTTGCATTAATCCTTGCCTTTAGAATTATTAATCACCGTTCTAATCTTGGGAATTGCAGCTACCTGACTCGTGACATCCACAATCGACAATAGTCGACAGTCGACAATAGTCGACAGTCCACAATAGTCGACAGTCAACAGTCAATTCCTAGTTAACAATAGTCAACAGTCAATTCCTAGTTAACGATCTCAATCGAATCGACCATTAAACATGCAATACTCACGTAGTTCGTGCTATAATCTAACTCAACATTCGGATATAATACCTTGCATCATCGTCCAGTTAATGACATGCATGCTTTAAAGCATTCTACGACTCCTTTCATCAGCCCCTGATGTTCTATTGCATTCAATTCATCATGTCCTTAGACTTGAGCTTTCCGTATTCCATCAATATGACCATTCATGTGGTAGGCGTTCATGGTCTTCTCATCTACCCCTTAAACGAAAATAAAGGGCATTTTCGTTTAAGGTCTAATTCTCTACATGACTTTCACATATAACTAATCTATTTCCTTTTTCTATTGTTACTTTCCATCATTTCATAATAACCTTCATTCTTAACTATTTCCATTCGTTCTTAACTAACTCCTGGCAATCAAAAGTACCTTGAAAACAGCTAAGAAGCTTCAAAATTGCCACACCCATATCTGTAACTTAGTATAGACAATGCATCACTACCATCTAAGGACTCAAGTGGCATGCTAATACGTTTATAGAATTCATGCAGTACAAAGACAAATCTACACGTAAAACACAAACGATATGTAGTGTCAATGAATTTTACAAGAAAGGTACATCAAGCGCTTCCTTAGCTTCCTCGTGGGTCATTTGAAATGCCCGCCCTTTTGTCTTTGTGGGTTCCATGTTCTTGTTGGCGGTGGAGGCAAGGGTCTCACTTCCTTTGTTTGGGCATTGTGTGCTATAGTGCCCCTTCTCATGACAGGAGAAACATTCAACTTCACTGTCATCCTTTGATCTGCAATCCTTTGCTTTGTGTCCTGATCGACCACATCTGAAACAGTCGCCAGACCCCCTCCTACATTCACCACCGTGTCATTTACCACAAGTTCCACAATTCCTTGTATCGTCCCGTTTAGAGGACTCTGAAGAGAAACGACTCTTTTTGTTTGAGCCTGAAAACTCAGTATGCTTCCTTTTCTCCCCAAAGGCCTGACGTTCCTTATCTTTCTTTTGCAACATATATTCCACCCTAGCTGCCGCCTCAATAGCTTCATCAAGGGTGGTGGCCTTCCCGACCTCTAAGGAGTAGTCACTTAGTAACCTACTAACATAGCGGTTGATCCGCCCTACTTCGGTCTGGAGAATATCCTCAAGAAATGGGAGCAAGTCACAGAATTTCTTCGTGTACTCATCTACTGTCTGTTTATCCTTGCTAAGGGCAAAGAATTCATCTACTAACTTGTCCCGATGCCTGCGGAACAGAATTTTCCCCTTAGGCGCTTGGTGAATTCCTCCCAGGTAAAGGAGGAGACCACTTCACTCCCAGGAGTTCGGTCAAGAGTACTCCACCATGTAAGAGCATTGGCTTTTAACATTTGGGAGGCAAATTCCACCTTCAAATCTTCAGGACAATGATAGATTCTTAGAATACGCTCAATTTCGGCAATCCAAGAAATTGTCACATTTGGATCCATCTCTCCATTAAACTCCTTAGCTCGACAGGACATAAAGTCCTTAAACGTACCCTACTTTTCTATCTTACGAGGAGGTAATGGAGGTGCTTCCCGAGAGGATGATTGAGTTTGAGTAATGTTCTCCGGGGTCTTACTTTTGACACTTTTCTTTGACAAGGACATAGATCCTTCCCCTAATCGTTCATCAAGAAGACGATTCATATCAGCTTGAGTTTGAAGTCGTGAATCGTGCAAAAGCTTTTGAATACCCTCAAGAGTTAGTGGTAGGGGATCTGCATCGCCCCTAGAGTTGCTTGCATCATCGGCTTGGAGTTGCCGATTTGGATTAGGAGGCACCCGATTCGGGCCTTGATCATCAATGCGTGAGCCTTGTCCGCTTCTTGTATGTGACATTAGCTATAAAACTTCAATACTTTAGCGTCTTAAACAAAATAGTCATTTTCATCCTAGACCTTATAGACATTAGCATGGCAATCCCTTAACGTCATATACCAATATGACTTAATTAACACATAAGGTCTTAATCACTTAAGACGTCACATAACAATCATAAATCACCTACCATTCCTATTGCACAAGTTTAAGCCTAGGAGTGGAATGATTCAATCCTAATTCGCTTAAACTATGGCTCTAATACCAACTTGTAACGCCCTAAAATTTTAGTTGTCACACGTGTCATCTCCCCGTTGAGCTTGAGCATAGAGCACTTTGGGCCATTAAGAAACTAAATTTTGATTTTATAAGTGTAGGGGAATGAAGGCTTTTGCAGTTGAATGAATTGGATGAGACACGTTATGACGCCGATCAAAATGCACAAAGCTATAAGGAGAAGACGAAGAAATGGCATGATAGTCGTATCATGCAGAGCGAATTTCAAGTGGGAGACTCGGTTCTTTTATTTAATTCAAGGCTAAAGCTCTTTCTTGGAAAGCTCCATTCACGTTGGTCGGGTCCATTCAAAATTGTTTGCATTTTTCCTTATGGATCCACGGAGCTTTCTAGTGATACTGCCACGTTAATGTTAATGGTAAAACAATCAAGCTATATACCGAAGGGATGCCAATCGTCATGAGCATCTCGCTTTATCTTGCTTGTCCATCCTTGACGCTCGAGGATGTTCCTAACGATGCTTGACCACCGCACTTTTTTGTTGAATTTTTTAAGTTTGCAGCTGAATTTCGTGACTTGATGGCCGCTTGAAGTCACAAGCTTCATACAAAAAAATTTGAGTTTTTGAGATTTGGCAAACTTTGGACAATCGCTACGTGGTTTGCCACTTGAATTGGCAAAAATCTTGAAAATACTATTCCTATAAACAGTAGAAAATCGCCACTTGGTTGGCTACTTTGTCGCCAGTTGAAGTGGCAAAATCAACAAAAATAGTATGATAATCAACAGTGAAAAAACGCTACTTGAGCGGCCACTTGAAGTGGCGATTTTGTGGAAAATGAAAAATATATTTGGACAAAATTCCTACAGCTTAAATCCGCCACTTCGCTTGCTACTTCGACGCCACTTGAAGTAGCGAAATCTTTAACTATGTGAAAAAAATTAAATTAACTCTTTATTTCATTAAAACCAAACTCATCTGAAAACAAAAAGAAAAGGGGTCCGAACGATTTCTTTTGAAGGGGATGAGACTATGTGGAGCTAGATGGAGAATTATTATATATATATATATATATATATATATATATATATATATATATATATATATATATATATATATATATATATATATATATATATATATATATATATATATATAATGTGTGTGTCTGTGTGTGTGTGGAATTATTGTTATAAAATATGATAGGTTATGTACTCGTTAAGCTTTAGTACCATATATTACCTTAGTTAAAAAGACTCTAATCCTAAAAGAAAACCGGGTTGTATTTACCTTAATATGACCCGATATAAAACCGGGTTTTATATGTTCTTCCTTATATGCACCGGCTACAACAAACCCGGATGTAAAATCGGGTCCTATTAGGTATTTTAACCGGGTCCTTTGACAATTTCTGTAGTAGTGAGATTTTGTATGAAATATGTGTAAACAACTAATGAAATCTTGTAGGTTTATTTCGTTCAAATCTTGCTTCAATACAACCACATATATATTGTTTCTATCTCTTCAACTTTTTCAAAATCTATTTGAAACATAAGCTATTAATGATCAATATCTTGTACACACAAACTTCGTTTGAGACTTACGCAATAATAAGATAACGCTATGATGTAGGAGTTCTTAAATCACAAACCATTTACCCATTAAATTTAGAATTTAACTATCTCAAATGGTAAAAAATTAATAAAAGGTTTCAGATGATGTTAGGACACAAAAAAAGTAATTATCAATCATGTAAATATAAATCATATAAATAAATAAATTATTCATTTAAAATGAAATGATTCTAATATATGATATCTATAACATAAAGTTGATATGTGTTAGTATTAGAAGACAACAAAATAGTGATGGAAATGGCATATGACCAATGCTTTTCTAGTGCACCACATTAAAATATGTGTCTTAAGTCGTAAATCTTTATTTATTAATCATCTCTGTGAATCTTTTCACATGATGCATTCGTCCTTGTCTTCATATAGTGTTCTTTATTTTTTTTATTTTTTATTTTTTATTTATTGAACGAAGAAAATACACTATAAAAGAATAACAAGAGAGTAGCCAAAGTAGTAAGAGGATGTTCCACAAAAAAAAATATTCAGAGTCTTTATCACTTCCATTCAAGAAAACTCACAAAATTGTCTGCACCTGAACACCCAATTTTAGTTGAAAAGTCTCTTTCATAGAATGCCCTATGAATACAAAGAATCACATTTAAACATGCCTATTCTTCAATGTGGATAAGTACAACCTTAAAGAAAATGGTCTTTATTGATAACATATAAAATTGCACATGCCTAACCAAGATCCGACACTAATTAAAAGAAACAAGCACAGGTTGAAAACGGTGATAGATCCACACTAGAACTACTTTAACAAAAGACTCTCTTGCTTACTAAATTGTGCCCTCTAATTCTTCACTAAAGATGGACATAAACGCATCCATTTGTTTAGCAGGAAGAGACACACCAATTTCAATATCAGCCGGTGACTCTTTGGAAGCATTAACCGAGATCGAACCATTGTGATCTATTGATATCGTCTCATGCTTTTTTGGTTTCCCCCATCCAAAATCCACATCGTAGATCTTGGTCTTTGGTGTTCCTGACACACTAACTCCCGGCACTGGGGCAAACGCTTTCTTAATCAACGACTCCCCATCTTCAATCACTCCATTCTTCTTCTTTATTGTTTCGCTTAATGCCTTTCCAAATAGCTCGACGGCCATAAGAAATCCATTGTTGCCTGCTAACAGTGTGCTTTTTATTGTGGTTGTGATAGACGCCCCTACACAATTACCAAAATAAGTTTGAGGTAGTGGTGGATCGAGGCGGGACCTCCAATCCACAGCACAAACAAACCTTTCTATGTCATCGTCTCCCTTCCTTTCTCCAATATGAACATGTGATTTGGCTATGCAACGCCACATAAAAGAACATGCCACTGAAAACGATGATACATATTCCAGTGTTGGGAGTTGAGTAGATAGCTGTTTCTTTAACCGACTGATGTGTGCTTGGGTCAAGATAATGGTGGCTCGAACTTTATCTGTATGGCTAACAAGCTGAGGAGGCTGGTATTCCGCATTAATAGCTGGAATCCCGGGTAAATTTAAAGCGATCTTATCTAATGAGCTCGGGTATTTAACCACTCTTTCATAAAACGGTACAGATCCACTAGCTAAGAATAACTCATCTGTACCATGTATAGCAATCGAGCTCCAAGCCTTCAGGAAATTATACCTTGTGCTTGCATCACAAAGAGTGTGATGGTTAGTGAGCCCAATTGAGATACCTGAGTTGGGAAAAAGTGTAACTTGCACTGAAAAAAGTGGGATGGTAAGGTAGTCCGATACTTTTTCTGCACGTCCCAATAGAGGAACAAGTGGATAAAACATGTCACACTTACGAGGATGATTTCCTGTAAGATCGTTGAAATCAAGAGTACACTCAGCAACGGTAACTGCAACAGAGTCGCCCTCTACATGACGAATTTCTGGGTTTTTTTCAACACTCGGGTTGAGAAACACAATTAAGTTGCCTGCAAATGGGAAGAAGTGTTGAAGAGTGATGGATAATGAGTGTTTGAGGTTCGGAACAATTGTTTCCAATAAATGTTCTCTAGAGTGAGAGAACTCATAAAAGAAAACCTGGTGGATCGGGAAGAATGGTATCCATAGCATATCGAGGAAAGTAAGCGGCAGAGACCTCTCCCCCACGGTGGTAGGCGGAGGAGATACTCGGCAGTTCTCAAGAACGGTCAACATACCAGTTCTGGACTTCTGGGGTTTCTTTGAATTATTAATAGTTTCGAGCATGCCAAAGTTTCCAGCTGATAGACAATTATATAACCCCGACACCCAAGCAGAAGCTAATTAAGTTAGTGGGTCAGGATCGCTACCTTAAAATATAATACCATTGCAGGTTTTGTCTGGATCGTCGACTCACTTTTCAAGGTTAATCGACTAGCTAGTACCAAACTTGAATAAGTTAACAGGATTTAGTTATCAAATATGAGATTAATTTGTTCGCATTCGTGAACAACGTTCCTGATCAATTTTATTATACGTTAAAATAAGGGTTATTTACAGAAAAGTCCCGATATTTTGGAAAAATTAACGAAAAAGTCCCAAAATATTTTTTTTGAACAGAAAAGCCCAGGAAACCGGTAAAATTATTCAATTTAGTCCTTTTTTTACCGGCTACCGGCAGAAAAGGGCTAAATTGAATAATTTTACCAGTTTTCTGGGCTTTTCTGTCAATAAATTATTTTGGGACTTTTTCGTTAATTTCTCCAAAATATCAGTTTTGGTCCTTCACAATTTTGGTTCATAACACTTTTAGTCCCTAACAGTTAATCCTTCATAATTTTGGTCCTTAACAACTTTGGTCCTTCACAGTTATGGTCCTACACGGTTTGGTCCTTCACAGTTTTGGTCCTTTATAATTTAATCCTTAACAGTTTTGGTCCCTAAACCTTAATTTTGTCCCGACTATAGGATGGGCTAAAAAATTCAGAAAGTCATGGAGATGTTATATGTGGGACAAACGATGTTTTTACGTAGACCCTAGGTACTTAGGAAAACCATGAGCATGTACGTGGGATGAGAAAATATGTAACCCCGCACCAATACTTTTTTCTCATTGTCCATGTAATGCTTAATGGTCTTGGCCAAAAAAAAAATGGTGCGGGGTTACATATTTTTCCATCCCACGTATATGCCTACGATTTTCTTGAGTACATAGGGCCTGCATAAGAACATCGTTTGTGTCACATAACCTCTCCATGACTTTCTAAAATTTTTATCCCTTCTTGTAGTTTGGACAAAATTAAGGATTAATGACCAAAACTATGAAGGACCAAAACTGTTAAGGACTAAAATTGTAAAGGACCAAAACCGTGAAGGACCAAACTATGAAGGACCAAATTGTTAAGGACCAAAACTGTAAAGGACCAAAGTTGTTAAGGACCAAAACTGTGAAGGATTAACTATTAGGGACTAAAATTGTTAAGGACCAAAATTGTGAAGCACCAAAACTATTAAGGACCAAAACTGATACTTTGGAGAAATTAACGAAAAAGTCCCAAAATAATTTTTTTGACAGAAAAACCCAGGAAACTGGTAAATTTATTCAGTTTAGCCCTTTTACCGGTAGCCGGTAAAAAAAGGGTTAAATTGAATAATTTTTCTACTTTCTTGGGCTTTTCTATTCAAAAAAATTATTTTAGGACTTTTTCGTTAATTTTTCCAAAATATCGGGACTTTTCTATAAATAACCCTTAAAATAATGAAATATAATGTATATAATGTACAATGAGTAGTTTAGGAGTAGGAGTAGGATAGATTTGCTGTTCTAAAAAAAATAATAATGAAATATAATGTATATATTCACAAAAGTAACTGATTATGTCGTTTTAATAACCTCTACTTGTTTTTTTATTTATTTAAGCCTCAACACTTTGTTAAATGTTTACAACTTTTGATAGTAACTGATTATGTGGTTTTTATATTTTTACAACTGATGATGTATAAGGTCAAAAAGTAAGAGTTAAAATAGAAGGACTTAATTGAATAAAAACTAAAATCTAACTTTAAATTGTTAAAATTGTCAATGTAAGAACTTGAATGATAGAAGCAATTTATTACAAACAAATTTCAATTTTTATTAGAGTAAATTACACGAATGGTCTCTATGGTTTGGGGTAATTACGTATTTGGTCCCTAATTTTTTTGAATTTTAACCGTCACTATTTTGTCACTATCATCTTTTGCAATATTTCTTCCTCATTAGTTGGCCCCAGAATTCCCAGGAGTCGTCCCTCCTGTTCTCTAAACAAAAACAATGCCTTAAAGCCAAAATGACCGACACTACACTAAATAAAGAGTCTGTCCAGCCTTATAAAACGTCTCTATATCCTAGGATAGCGTCGTTATCATCCCTCATGTTCTCCAAACGAAAACAATGCCTTAAAGCCAAAATGACCGACACCACACTAAATAAAGAGTCTGTACAGCCTTAGATAGTGTCTCTATCTCGCAGGATAGCATCGCTATCCTACCACGCGTCCAATTACGATGTCGCGATTGTTGGGTGTTGAAATCGATTAAGTATGCGAACAATGACTAGTGTTTTTGATAGTTTGAATAGTAATAAGCAATCACACAGTAATAAGAATAGTAAGAACAAGAACAATGATATGAATAACTTGTGCCGAATGCTTGATTGATTTAGGGTTTTACTGTTAGAACGATTACAATCTCGCACTTGACACGGTAAGGTATCAATGATATTTATACTTAATCAGTGATACGCATAGTACAACTTTATTACAGAGAATATCCTATCAGAGTACTAACCAATAGGATAATAAATTCATGCAACACGTAATGTACTATTACGTGTGCCTGCAAAAGGTATTACAAGAGTAAGTATTCGGATCCTCCAAGACAATCCCTTTGGAGTCTTCAGACTTCGGGGTCTTCTATTATGCTTTTACTTCGGGGTCTTGATCTGGGACTTCGGATAGTTGGGCACTTCATCACAAATATACTTCAACAATCTCCCCCTTTGTGTGAAGTGCATCCGAAATCTATGGCTTGTAGTGAGTCTTGTATACTTCCTTCAAGACGTATCTCACTTGCAGCCACCAGTTAAGGTATTCTTTTACCTTCTTTTTCTCCTCCGCAGTGTTCACAAAACAGTTATTTACAAGACTTAACACTTGTTCTATTGACTTTGAAGGGTAGATGCCTATGTAATAAATCTCAAAGAATTTAATGACCATAGTCTCACTGTCACTGGATAATCCTTTAAAGATAACACCCCAGGGCTTGTCCACAATCTGCCCGGCCTTCAAGTGCCCAAAATTTTCAATTGTTGTTGGTAGGGGTGCCAGTGCCTATCCGAAGAGTTTTGCCACGGTTGTATCAAACCTGGAAAATCTCATCATGTAGTTCCTGAAGAAGGAGGAGATATGGTTTGAAGCATTATTGAAGACCGATATTGATTCAGCTTCATTCCTAGATGAGTACTTCAGAAGGTCGAGAAGCACAATGAAGTCATGTGGATTCATGATGGGAAAATCTGCGATAGAGAATCTTGAATCATCTTCATTGATTCCCAGAAGCACAAAGAAATCAATATTCTTGAAGCCCATGAATGTCTTTCTTTCTTTAATGGAGATGATTTTTACTATCTTCTTTTCACTCCATACATAGTTTGGAGCCTGTATGAACTTTGCATGGAATGCAACCTTTCTCTTCTTGAAGTCAGTCAACATTTCCTTCGGTACATTCCTTTCTAATTGAAGAAAGGCAAAGGTCTTCTGATTGTATGGAAGGTCAAGTTAACGACTGATTCTTGATTTGGTCTCAAAGCTTCGGAGAGGAATCCTGTTGAAAACTGAGAAGTTGTTGAAGCCGATGGTTGTGATTAACTCCGCAGTCCAGGTTAATTCTCATGAGCAATGTTATTTATCATGAGCATCTTCCTATAATATTCATCTCTCTCTTTATAGAATTGCTCCATGTGTGGAGCAATCCTTAGCATATTGCCTTGTGGTCTTGAACTGGAACCACCTGCTTCTATTGTGGTGGTGGTTCCGAAGGCAGGACCGGCTGTTGAAATGGTTGGAATAAAGGTTGGTCTCCCTAGTCCCTAGAATGGTGGTTTTTGATGTGGTGGTCGCAGTGCCTTGTGCCTGAGTTCTTAAGGCAGCTGTGACCAAGGCTTGAGTAACCAAAGCTTGTGTTCTTGGGGCTACGGGTCCTGAGGCTGCTGATTCTCCCCCTTGTGAAGGTTGAGCCATCTGTGCAGCCTGAGCAATTTCCTGAGGACCCTGCCTTGTAGCTTGAGACCTTTCCATCTTTAGAGACACATCTTATCATTGGCTGAAGAGTTCTCCTCAGTTTTTCAATGATATCCGAAGTAATGGCAGCATTGGTTTTCTTGAGCTCGTTTGGAAAGATTGTGACTGTTGAACGGGATTGTTCAGCAGTAAGCTCTTCAATGCGCTTGTGGGCATCGGATAGGTGTTTTGCAAAATTGGTTTGGTACTGAGAGTTGAAGGAGTTGGTGTTTTCATTAAGTGTGGTCAGAGCCTTGACCACTTCAGAGTTGGAGGCTTCCATTTTCTCCACCAGGTCCTTTATGTTTTTCTCAGTTTGATCTTTAAGAAGCCTATGCCTCTCCTCAATTTGTTCAACCGCTGTGTTGAACTTTCCTTCCATAACATTCTTGATTTCGATAAGATGATCGAGAATCCTTTTCTCCGAATCCTTGACCATTTTCTCCATTTTGTCAGCCAGGGCCTTCTGAGCTTCAGCCATTTGATCCTCAAGATTTACCTCAGTTCCTCTTAAGGGATCAAAGCCGGTGTTGGACTGGAGAAGAGCATCCAATTTTCTATTCAGGATTTTGTATTGTTTTCCAAGAATGAAGTCCAAGTCATCAAGACTATCATCCTCTTCTTCTATTGTGAGTGGTGCCATGTGGAAGGCAGCCACTGTTTCTTCTGTGGAAAGGGGTTTTGAGATTGTGGTAGTTTCAAAATCGAAATCATCACCGAAGGGAAAATCAGGAAGTGATTTATCCACTTCGGAGGATGAGATGTTTAACAATGGTTCAGAAGTGGTTGAGATGGGTTCGGATGTTTGAGCAGCTGATATAATGGGGTTTTCAATGAAGGAGGGGATTTGAGCAGTGGTTTGTGTAGATGAAATGGGAGGAGTTTCTGTGGTGTGAATGGTTGAAGTTTGTGGAGCTGTGGTTGGTGGCACATCCGAAGTGGTTGTATGTATAGTTGTGGTTTGTTCGGATGTGATTGTGGCTGTGGGAGGGGCTGTTGTTGGAGGTGGAGGAGGTGGATGGGTGATATGTGGTGGAGTTGGTGGTCTGGTTTCATGAATTGGTGAGGTATGTTCTTCTTCTTCTTCTTCTTCTTCTTCTTCTTCTTCTTCTTCTTCTTCTGCTTGAATGTTGGCAGAAGGGGTCCTTTCTGAGTCCGAAGACTCATCCGCCACCAATAATTTCCTTGTTCTTTTTGGTTGTTTCCTCTTCGGAGTGGCTTGCTCCGAAGCCTTTCTTTTCTTTTCAACTTCCTTAGGACCACTGGGTCCACCTGTAGTTTTCTTTTTGATTTTGGCTTTTGCTAGGGCTTTGGAAGGTGCAGCTGGTGTAATTTTGCGAACTGGGTAAGGTATTACTAGAGTGTTGCGATAAGTGTTGACTTCATCGCAATCCATAGAGACTTTCACAAGCATCTCTTGTGGAATTTGTGCACAAAACTCAGTTGGGACCTCATCCAATGGGGGAACGGTGTTATGTGTGTATTTCATTTCAAGGAAATCAGGGTCATATACGAACCCTATTTGTTTGTAGTAGGCATCAACTACTATCGCCCAAAACCTCGCATTTGAGATTTCAGTCCCCTTCAGGGTATGGTTTATGTGGGAGCAGAAATCGGCCCATATGATTGATGCAAAATCAACCTTCATATCGAAGTGGATCCCATATAGTAGACTCTGGAATGATTGACTCACAGACAGAAGTCCTTCCAGATAGACATCGAAGGAAAATGCTAAAGAAATACCTCCATAGATCCGGAAGTCGTTTCTTCTTGAAGGTGCTAATTGTCTCCAACTGTGGCTCGTACCCCATTGATTAAACATGTCCACCAGTTTTTCAGCAGTTGGAATGACCATTTCCTTAGAGTTGTAAAGAGGAAGATGAAGAGCTTCAGCAAACTTTTCCTTCGTCAGTTGTACCTTCTTGGTCTTGCCCCTTGAGTCAATTGCCTCGTAGAATACCGACTTCACGTTGTTGTTGGTGTCGAACAAAGCATTAGAAGTATAGTGTGCTCTGTGTACCAAGGCAGCAGAAATGGCTGGAGCATAGGTCAGAGCGTGACCTAGAACAGATGCCTTCAAGCATTCGACAAGTGTGACGATTGGTTGAGGATAGAGGTTTGGATCAGTGCAAAGAACAAGGTTTGCTGATTGGTTCTTGAGCACTGGGATTGAAAAAGCTTCAGTGGTTTGTGAAGATGCTTCAGCCGCCATTGTTGATTGAATGAAGAAGATGAAGAAAGTTTAGGGTTTCTTGAGAGCAATTTTGCAGAGAGAGTTTGATAATTTTGTTCGCGTAAAGAGAAGAATTGAAGCAGTGAGAGGTTTATATAGTGTTCGTGGTCCCTAGGCCATTTAATGCACGTTTAAATTGGTCCAGTAATACCCGGACACCTCAGCACCTGCGAGTCCCACTAACCCAGCAAAAGTGGAAACGTTCGGCTGTCAGTTGCAATGATTTGAAATTTGAACCGCCATTTCATGAGATCTTTTTGTTATGATTTCCCTTTATTTTCTTAATGATAGCTGTAAAAGAACAAACGATCATTTATTTCGAAGGAATGTTTGTCTTTGAGATTTATCATAAATGCGAAAATCATTTGATCAACAAATTGACTTCGGATCGACATGGATGTTTGCAACTTATATTTGTTCACTTCGGGGTATAAAAGTTTGGTGAGCATTACGTGATGCTCCGAAGAGTATTTATAACGTTATACACCGAAGTCCATTGTTTTCTTAATGGTTTTCTTGACTATTTGGTTGTTTTAAATTTTGAGTGATGCATGGTAACACTTAACCTTGACTTCCGGGAATATTATGAAATGAATATTTAACAAGTTAATGTTCAGAATCATTCGAATCATGTTGGAAGTCCATTTTTCATTCCGAAGTCTGTTTGATTCAATATCAGTGATGAATGTATAAGTCTAATCACCCCATTACAGACTTGATTTCGAATTTGGAACCGATGTTTGATCGAACTTTTATGCTTCAAATTTTTCATACTAAACAATGGTAACATCCTTTGCATTTGAAATTTAAAGAAATTTTCATTCTTGAATTGAACATCAGATGTATTTTTATAAATTGGATTGACTTTGAAGAACCTTTTGAAAAACGTATTCCCTTTCATCAATTGCAGTGTTTGGATACTAGGCTCTGATGACAAGCCTTTGAGCTTTGTACACCACTCCAACTTTACCATTTAAGATAGATTACATGAAATGTTCATATTCTCTACAAAGTACTCGACTATGTTATAGGAGCTCCTTGTATTTTTATTTAAAACGGATGAATAAGCGTTTGAGTGCTGATTTATCTTTCTTTTGCACCCCCTGTTTATCTTTTTGTCTTGTTTGTTGTCTTTGAATCTTTTGGAAATTTGTTTTCTGTTTATATTTTTGAGTTTTTCTATTTGACCTTTTTATCTTTTCCTTTTTGAATTTGCTTATCCGAAGAGACAAAATTTCACCATTTGGTTTCTTTCTTTGGTGCTTTTTGGCTTTGTTTTGTGCAATCCTTGAGTTTGAGAAACTTCATTTAGTTCAATTTTGAAAAAATGATGAAAAGAGATTTAAATTTACTTATCAGACGATGTTGGTACTATTTTTGAAGAAAACTTCAGAGCACTTGAGTTATCCTGTGTAGTTTTGAGGCTACATGATTAGTTTGATGTTGAAGCGAGTCAAGTTCAGAAGGGAGGTTAGGTATAGACATTATGTTAAGGATATTAGAACCAAACAAGGCTTCGAATTGTAAAATAGCATTGACCTCACTTCAAAGTCTGTTTTCTTACCAATGTTTCAAGTCGATTCCCAAATTCCTTTTAGTGCAATAAGGTATGATTATCAGAATCTAAAATCAAAGTTTTGTCCTTTAGTCAAGTAATTCATGAAAGTAAGGTTAAACTTTGTCACTATGCATGAAAAATTGTTTCTTGAAACTTTAATATTTTTGCAGTGATATTTATTTTTTATTCTTCTTTGAAACAATCCTCTATCCTTGAGATACGAATTCAAAAGATGTTTCATAGGATTTTGACATTTATGACATTTTATTAATTTGAATTTTCTGATTCGAGGTGCACCGAAGCAACTACGGGCTTCGGTGTACTGCGGTGCAACATTAAATTGTTTTACTTGTTTTACTCCGAAGGGCTCCGAAGCAGCAAAGGTCTTCGGAGTGCTGCGGAGTGTTATGAATTTTTGTTTTTCAATTGAAAAGACTAAGGAAAGAGTGAGAAAATCTGAGATCTATTGTAGAGTTGATCCGTCAATCATTCCAAGGCCACGAAAGATTCTTGTAAATGCCTCCTCATTCAAAGCCTTAGTGAATATGTCTTCCAATTGTTCGGTTGTGTGAACAAAGTGCACCTCAATATTCCCCTCCTCAACATGACTTTTGATGAAGTGATAGCGAAGAGCTATATGCTTTGTCTTGGAATGTTGAACAAGATTGTGGCAGATACGAATTGCACTTTGTGAATCACAAAACAAATGTATTTTTCTCATGTTGATGGCATAATCTTTCAGTCGACTCTGGATCCAGATGATTTGAGAGGTACAAGCCGCTGCAGCCACATACTCTGCTTCTGCTGTGGAGATAGAGACACAAGTTTGCTTCTTAGATTGCCAGCTGATTAGCTTTCCATCAAGGAATTGGCAACCACCCGAAGTGCTCTTGTGATCAATAGAGCATCCACCAATATCGGAGTCTGAATTAGCTTGAATGTAGAAGCCTGAGTGTGCTGGATACCACAACCCATAAGCAGGTGTACCATGAAGATATCGAAAAATTGTCTTAACCGCAGTTAAGTGAGGTTCTCTTGGGTCAGCCTGTTATCTTGCACAGTTGCAGACTGCAAACATGATATCAGGTCGACTGGCTGTGAGATAGAGCAATGATCCAATCATGCTTCGGTATGTCTGGATGTCAGTCTTCGGTTTGTCCAATGAAGGATTTAACCTTGTACTTGCAGGCAAGGGAAGTTTTGCTTTGGAACAGTTAGTCATTCCGAAGCGTTCAAGTAAACTCTTCGTGTACTTTTGTTGATTAATGAAGATCCCCTCCTTGGATTGTTTTATTTATAATCCAAGAAAGAAGTTAATCCTTCCCATTATGCTCATCTGAAATTTACTTTTCATGAGTCTTTCAAAGTCTTTTGAGAGATTGGGGTCAATGGATCCGAAAATTATGTCATCTACATAAATTTGGACTAACATCAAATGAGATCCAACTTTCTTTCTTAAAAGTGTTGGATCCACTGAACCTTGTTTGAAGTTTGAGTCTTTTAAAAATTTAGTCAAGGTCTCATACCAAGCCCTAGGAGCTTGTTTTAAACCATAGACAGCTTTGTCTAGTACATAGCAATGGTTTGCATGTTCTTTACTTTCAAAACAGGTGGTTGTTCAACAAAAACGGTTTCCTCGAGATCACCATTCAGAAAAGCACATTTGACATCCATTTGATAGACATCAAAGTTTTGTGTGCAGCATAAGCCAAAAATATCCGAACTGATTCGAGTCTGGCAATAGGAGCAAATGTTTCTTCATAATCAATCCCCTCCTGTTAACAATAACCCTTGACAACCAGCCTTGCTTTGTTTTGAACCACATTGCCTTCGGTGTCTATCTTATTTCTATACACCCATTTCAGACCAACAATCGAAGCATTTGCAGGTTTTGGAATTAGTCTCCAAACTTTGTTTCTTTCAAATTCCTCTAATTCCAACTGCATTGCCTCAATCCAGTCTGGGTGATCAAAAGTATCTTTAACATTCTTAGGTTCGATCTTGGAGATAAAGACGTTGAACATGCACAACTCTGAAGTTTTGTTTAATTCAAGTTGTCTTTGGTGAAGTTGTGCACGAGTCAGCACTCTATCTTGAACGTTACCGATGACTAGTGATGGTGGATGATTTTTCGTCCATTTATCCAAAGGAGGATAATTTGGATCAAAATCAGGTGGTCCTTCAGAATCAATGTCCTTGATATCTGAAGGATATCCTGAAGTGGATGGAAAATCACCCATTATTAAATGATTGTTTGAGTTAGTTGCATTTGTTTGTGGTGTGTGGAATTTTGAAGAGGAGTTTAGAGGATTCTCCCCCTCGACAGCAGTTGGTGTTGAGGAGGTGGTTGCTCTATCTGAAGCTACTGGTGTTGCTGAGTTAGGAGTGGAAATCTTCGGCTCCCCCTGGATTGATGGATACAGGGACATGATATGAGAGATTGCCCGTGGGGGTGAAGTTTGACTGTTGTTTGGCTCCCCTTAACACTAGCATTCCATTCACTTCAGTTCAATGGCTCCCCCTCAATAGATGATGGTCTTTGTACACTACTTGTAGAAGAATCACCAGGTCCATCTGTGAGTTTGGACAATTCAGACGCATGGTTGTCAGGTGCCCCAGCTTCGGAGTCCACAGCCCTCACAGATGGATCGAACAAAAATGTGAAGTCTGTATCAAATGTAGTGATTGGTATAGCATCCACAGCAGGTTTTGGAAAGATGGATGACATGGGGAATGGATGCAGAGACTTCTTGATGTAGTAATCATCAAACCTCAGGTTGAAGGTTTCTTCGATTTTTCTACTTCTCTTGTTCATGACTCTGTAAGCTTTTGAGTCTTGAGAATATCCAAGGAAAATCCCTTCTTCTGACTTCTCATTGAACTTAGTCAAATGATCTTTTAAATTCCAGATGAAACACCTGCAACCGAAGATGTGAAGAAATTTGACATTTGGTTTTCTTCGGTTGAGCACTTCATAAGGTGTAATGTGAAATCTCTTGTGAATGTAGGATCTATTTTGAGTGAAGCAGCCTGTGGAGATGGCTTCGGCCCAGAAGTACATGGGCAAATTTGCAAAATTAAGCATAGTTCTGGCTGCTTCACACAAAGAGCGATTTCTCCTTTCTACAACACCATTTTGTTATGGAGTATATGGTGCTAAGAAGTTGTGACTAATCCCCTTTGATTTCAAGAATCCATCAAGAGTTTGATTTTTGAACTCCGAACCGTTGTCACTATACACAGTTCGGACTTTCTTGTTTAGCATCACTTCCATATTCTTTATGAAATTAATGATTTCTTCAAAGGCATCTGATTTGTTTCTTAGAAACAAGACCCAAGTGAACCTTGAATAGTCATCAACTATCACAAGAATGTATTTCTTCTTTCCAATTAACTCGACTGCGGATGGACCACATAAATCCATATAAAGAAGTGAAAGGGGTTCGGTGATTTTAGGGTTGATCACAGTTGGATGCCTTTGTTTTGTTTGCTTGCCATGCTCACAAGTAGAACAAAGTGAATCATTATCAAATTTGAGAGCAAGCATTCCACGAACCAAATCCATAGCCACTAACTTGTTTAAGTCTTTGAAGTTCAGATGTACAAGTCTTCGGTGCCATAACCAGCTGACACAGAGTTGGCTTTTGAGAGAAGACATAAGGATTGCCCACCAGTTACAGGCTTCGATTCAAGGGAAACATTGATCCCTTTCTTTCAGATTTCAGCAAGACTTCATTTGTTTCTTCTTTTGTGATTACACTTCCTTGGTTGTTAAAAGTAACTGCATTACCCGTTCCAACCACCAACTGGGATATACTCACAAGATTGTGTTTTAACCCTTCAAAAAATGCTACTCTGCTGATTGTGAATTGGCCATTTGTTATTTTTCCATAACCCCGAATTGGACATGTTTTGTTATTACCAAAGCGTACATTTCCAGCGTCATCCAATGTTCTATAATCTCTAAGATATTCCCTCTTCTCCGTTATATGTCTTGAGCAGCTACTATCCATGTACCATTTAGTATCGTACCGCTCAGTAGACATTACCTGCAATTTATCAAGAAGGAGTTGGTACCCAATCAATCTTGGGTCCTTAGGGTAAGCGAAGGATTCTTGAATCCATTTTTCTACGGCCTCTTCTGGTATTTCATTTGCATTTAAGTTGATCAGATTCTCCGAAGTCTCATGTGATGAGCATGATTCCGAAGAGTCTAAACAGGATTCAGAAAAACTTTTTGTCAAATTAGATGAGTCCAAAGTGACTGACAAAATACAAGACTTCGGAACCCATTTTTGATTGGATGATTTTGACTTCGAGGTTTTTGATGTTTTCTCTTTACTTCAAAATTTAGAACTCATTGATGATTTTGAAGATTTGGTTTTTACAGTGAGATTTTCTTTCAAATCATTTCTTTTCCAGTTTTGTTTGGATTTTTCAATTATATACTCCTTTAAGATTGAACTACATAGCGTATAGGTACAGAGGTACTCTTCATATGCCAATTTGAAGTCGTTTAGTGAGAGATTCTTATCTTTAAACAAATCCAAATTTTTGTCTAGCCACTGATGAAATGTATCTATCAAATTGTTGCCTTTCGAAAATGTTTTCTTCGTGGATTTTTGAAATTTTGGATTAGGAAAATTAGGTTTTGTTGGTGTAAAATTCGGTTTGTCATGTTGATTTTTGACTTCTGAAACCTTTGAGTTAAATGGTTTAGATCCAGAATTTAAAGCAATTGCTTCAGTTGGTTTCAACCCTCCGAAGGGAGTTTTTCTTTTCACAAGATTTAGAGTTTGTTTTGATTTCAAGTTCGCAACAATAGGTTTCTGAATTGGTTTTGTAATCACTATTGCTGGTTTTGATTTTTGGAAATTTTGAGGTCTTTTCAAAATCTGAGGCTTTTGTACCGAAGACTTGGCAATAGAAACTTTTGGTTTTGAAGCAACATTTTCTGAAGTTTGTGACAGCGGTACGCACTCACATGAGTCCATTAATTGAAAAACATCCATCTTCGGAGCTATGGGTTTTTCCACAACTTGAATTTGCTTGTAATTTCGATTAGTGTAGATGTGATTATCAATTTTGAAATTTAAAAGATGTGACATGTTTTTAGGAATCTTTTCTTTCTCATAACAAAGACGATTGTAAATGTTGTGACCATACAAGTCCTGTTTTCTTATATTGATTTTTATTTCCATTCTTTCATTCATTTCATTTTCAACCATTTTAGAAGATGAGAAGAGTCCTTCCTCAGTGACTGTGGAATTATCCTCCTCAAGAAGTTTTTCCAAATCGTGTTTAATTAAAGGTAATCCACCAGGTTTCACAAAAATTGCGTTTTTGAAATAAGATATCTTCGGATAGATACAGGCCACATTGACTAGTCGTTTTGAATTTTCCTTGATATATTTATCAAAAGAAACATAATCATCTGAGATTTGTACTTTAGATTTTGAAATTTCTTTGTTTTCAAGGGATTTTGATTCACAACTTACTTTCGTTTTTCCTTTGTCCACCGAAGACAGTTGTGAGATGTCTTCGGAGGGTGATTCGGATACGGAGGATGATTTTAATAAAGTCAAGGAGGAACAGTCTATTTCCTCCATGTCCAAATCGCTTTCAGAATCCCTTTTAGACGTGTTGTTAACAATTTCCTTTTCCTTGTTTTCAATTTGAGGAACAACCTTTTTCAAGATTAGGATTTCTTGTGGTAAGATTTTCAACAAATTATCAGCAGTGCGGTGTTTTTCTACAGATATCAAACCATGTTTATACGAAGGATTGGTCACTTCGGATCCAGACACTATAGATTCACACTCATAAGATATACTATCAACTTCCTTAAGCTTAAACTCAACAAAAGGTAATAGTTGTATATGTTGAACATTGCACACATCAACTGAATGATAAATACGTGTAATGTGAGCATATAAACGTTTTGCAGTTTCACAAAATATATTATGTTGTCTCAAAATTACATCATGATTACTCAAATGTTTTTCTCTATTTTCTTCTAACAATGAGATTCTTAGGTTGGACTTTTCTAGGGCTAGCTTCAAACTTTCTACTCTCCCCCTCAAGCTGAGAATCTCCTGCTCACTGAGTGTCTCCCTAGTTTTCGCATCAACAAGCATTTTATGCATCACAGAACAATCACGAGTTATTTCATTTATGATAGGAGTTGACTGAGAAGTTGGAATTTTAAAAGTTGAAAGAAGTTTGGATACCTGCTCAGGAATGGTCAGGCGTGTGTCATTTGCCATCAAACATATCTCCTCATCATCATCCGAAGTGTCGTCAGACCAGGTCTTCGGATTTCCAGCAACAATAAACTCATCCACCTTCGAAGTCTTAAAACCAAGACCAGCAGTGTTCCATAACCCAGCTTCTCCTCATCATCCATCTCCTTAGAAGTGCTTTTCGGTAAGCTCTTACCATCATCATATGCCATGAAAGCACTATGAGTTGGCTTTCTCACTTCTTCATCTTCAGAGTCAGAAGACCAGACTTGATAAGATCCTTGATAATCATCAGCAGCCATCAGGGCTAGGTCTTTGGTGTTTTTCCTCACTTCCTCCATTTTTCTTGCATAGTATGCTTCATCCTTCACTTGAGGTTTCTTCTCATTTTGTTTTCGAAGCATACAATCCTTTGCAAAGTGATTCTTACCATGACAGTAATTGCAGTCATAGCCTGAATCACCGGAAACATGTTTCGCTTCGGTTTTCTCTTTTGGTGACTCAGAAGCCTGTTTTTCAGATGACTTCGGAGTTGAAGATTTTGGATTCTCATCCTTCGGAGTGTACATTTCTGGTTTGGGTTTTGGACTGAAGTTTGATTTGTTGAAGTTCTTGACAAATGGCTTCCCTGAGTTGTTTTTAATGAATGGTTTCTTGAACCTTCGATTGTTAGCAGCATAGAGAGCAACAGTTTCACCATTGTCATCAACCATGTAAGCAGCAATCTCTTCATCACTGGCTTCTTCTTCTTCTTTTGAAATAAGGGCAAGTGATCCAGATCCAGCAATCTTACTTCTTCTTCCTACGACATCTGGTTCATGTGATTTCAGCAGAATGTACAGAGCAGCCAACTTGTATCTCTCAATGGTTTCATAAGATTTAACCATGAGCATGATTGGTCTCCATTCTTTGCGAATACTATAAAGAAATTTAATGTTGATTTCCTGTTGGCTTCGTGTTTCTCCATACTTGTACAATGTATAGATCATGTTTCTAAGACGTTCATAGCATGCTTCGAGAGACTCATTTTCTTCTTGTTTGAAGTTCCCGAAGTCTGCAAGAATTTCTTGAACCTTGCTGGTGTGAAGAATCTTATCTCCTCCAAAACGAAGTGCGAGATTATCCCACATTTCTTTGGCAGACTTCGCATCGGCTATATGATGACTAACGTCAGGACCCAATCCAATTCGTAGCTCGCGCATGGCCCTTTCGTCATTTTCGAGTTTCTTCATATCTACTGCATTAAGAACCAGAGCCTCTTCTCCATCGGGGACTACAAAGCGACCAGCAATGTCTGTATGAGGACCATCAGTCACAGACCTCCATAAGTCTTTGTCAAGCCCAATCAGATAATCCTTCATTCTTCCAGCCCAATAATCATAATAAGAAGTTAACTAGTACAGGATCTTTAGTTGCAGAACCGATAAGATTTGCATAGTTGAGCATATTGGCATATGTTGCAGTGGAATCAGTCATTTTGAATGGATTTCAATGGGATCTTTGCAGTAAAAACAAGTAATAGAGTCTTGCAACAGTTGCGGAAGACTAGATCTGAGAAACAATTCAAAACTAGAACTGTAGCAATGGAATAAAAACTCTACTAACAGGTTTTTGAGCTGATACACACTATTGCACCTACTTCCATCTCGTGTCACCTTTTACTTATGGTAGTGATGGGTTTGATTGCTAAGGATATATTCCGATCAATCACAACCACAATCACTTTTACTCGATTTAAAATACACCAATTTATTTAACAATACAACTTATTTACATGCACCAATCATTAGTTTAAACTCATACGTATTACAACATATAATCCGAAGTTCGCCATATGGAATGGCTAATATTTTCAACAAACACCAAACATTGGCAGTCACGGAGGAAATGATCATGTTTCCCCACAGCTAAAACACCTCGAACGAGTCTCGGTACAATTTATCGCCTTATGACCAAATTCACTACCCTGATAACATTTAGCAGACCGAGAGTTATCACCATAGCTCTCCACTTCGTCACCCTTTTCCCCTTCATGACTTCAGTCTCCTCGGAATTTTGCACCACTATCTCGTTGTGATTGAGATTCACCTATCTCAATCTTTTTTCCTAGCAGTTGAGAATTCAATTACCTCTTTCGCTCCTTAAGTGCCTCTACTACTTATTGAAAGTAGTGAATCACTAGAGATCATACAATGTCCCAATTTGAGGTTTTCAAACTCCAAAATCATTGATCAACCTTTCGTTCCTCTGTGTCACTTGATGTTTCGCAAACCAAACTTTCTTCACAAATACTCTCGCATACTCCTACACTGATTTTCCATTTTTCTAGAAACACTAACTCGTACTCAAACTGACATATCATAACACCAGAACAATAGTCCTCATTAAATTTCACCTTTAAATAATCCCA
This sequence comes from Cichorium intybus, assembly GCA_023525715.1. Classification (NCBI taxonomy): domain Eukaryota; kingdom Viridiplantae; phylum Streptophyta; class Magnoliopsida; order Asterales; family Asteraceae; genus Cichorium; species Cichorium intybus. The sequence goes on from CM042014.1 coordinate 60,268,825, forward strand.
CCTAATCATATCTGCCAACGCATCCCCAAGAGTGTGGCTTGTTGTCTCCCACCAAACTAAATTGCTTCCCGAAGTAGGTATGGCAATCTCCACATTATCTACTTCAGCACACTTACTCGTTTTGAAAATCTTTTCGGTATGAATTAAGCAAAACATGATTGTCATCAGATCACCCAAACCGGATCAACAAACTTCTTATATATGCAACGGTTGTTTCCCCTTCTCCTTCCACTTTTTCCGAAATCACTGATATCATCATGACATTCGCCTACATTTCTCGTAGCATCTTTACATTGCTGATGAATCACTGTAGAAAAAATACATCATAATGTCCTTGCCACCACCTCCTCTATAGTTCCTTGATGATTTGCCTGTATCTCCGGCTGTGGACTATCATTCTCCAGTTTCTGCACCTAACTCCGCAACCTTGATCGATTCCCACGCTACCTAGCACTACCATAATTTCTACAGGTATTTACCATTTTCTATAGATGAAGCATTATTCTAGATCTCCCACACCAATTACAATTATTCACCAAATGTGTTACAAGTTATTCACCATGTGATTATCTCCCAATTATATATGCCTCACCTCAATTTATATTCAGAAATACATTCTTACCACTAAACAACATATACGTCATTATTAATTATATATTTATCGTCAATATAAACACATATTGTTTATAGTATTAAAATTCAGAAATACTACAATTTCAAATTTTAAGATTCCTTTCAAACAACAATTATAAAATTCTAGATCATAACACCAATATTGGCAAAGAGTTTTCACCAGCCTCATAAATACATCATTTGAATGTGAGGACTTTACACCAGTCTCATAGATACACCATATAAATGTGAGACTTTACACCAGTCTCATAAGGGGAACACCAAATGGATAGATACAACATGATTTCACACTGGTCCTATTGTATATCACCTATAGGATTCAGGGTTTACACCAGCCATAAACCCCAAATAAGTAAAGGACTTTACACTAGTCCTTTATAAACACCGAGAATGAGTTATGAGATTTTACACCATTCTCATAACATGAAATTTCACCAAATGTCATCATGGCATATCGTACCTGCAAATCCTACATAGAAATAACACCACATACACACATATATATACCGACATTCTATCATCAATACATACATTAACACCATTATGTTATTATACACCATAACCATAAGCAATCATGCATCACCATTACAAACAAATATTCACAGTCACCATTAACAAACTATATACTCAACCACGTACTAACATGCACCTATTTTGTGAATCAATCACTGCACCATACCATACATTAATTAATAGTGAGTGTACCAACCGCAAATCATACCACCGGTAATAGAAAATATTATTCGCCTATAATTCTTGACAACGCCTAGTAATATCAAGTATTTTAGTTGTTGAGCCCTATTCTTGGTGAAATTATATCATATATACATTGGTATTCTCACTTTTTGTGTCAGTGCTTGTTTGCAAAGAAAAGTTATAAATAGGGGTTAAACGCGTACAAAATGAAGATGTTTGAAGATAAAGTCAAAAGAAGTCGACTGGACACGCGCAGCCGCGGGTAGGCATGTGTGCGCGACGTGCCACGTCAGAGATGAGGCGGTGGAATAAATTCAAACAGTGAGAAAACGGGGATAAGCCTCTACACGCGCCGCGGTTTTGAGCTCTACGCGGCGCGGGTTCTAATTTTCCACAAGTATAAATAGAGGCCATTAGGTCGAATTCCGGGGGCGAAGATCAGACCCTAAGGTGGACGGTGACTTTGCCTCAAGTTTCGAGATTTCATCAGCCCATTGTGGTATTTTTATGTTTTCACTCTACTTTTAGTTTTAGTTTAGTTGTTTTGAGCTTGTAGCTTGGTGTTTTTTGGTGTGACAACCATTAGGATTAGGTTAAAGTTTCTGAATTTCATCGTTTACTGTTTTGAACCTTCTGGATTAGAGTTTAATCAAGTTAATCATTCAGTTCATGTTGGTTTGCATTATTTACCTTTATTTATGCTTTATTGCTTTGGATGCTTTTGGATTGATCTTGTTTGTTTATGATTCTGGATCTTACTTCTGATTTCAGTAAGCAAGCTAGGTTAGGTTTTAGTTTAAGTTTCATTTAGTTTATGATTTCTTTTGGAATTGGTTTTGAATTGTGTTTTTGGATTGTTTTTGGGAATGTAGAAGTTAGTCCCTCTGGCTATAGCGTGACACTACAGTTGGCAAGCTATCGTCTTTACTTAACCACGAAACTCCTGTGGATCGACCCTCACTACCACTGTACTAGTGACAGTAAGGTATTTTACTATTTTTGACCGCACGACGACCTAGGCGTCTCAAATTTTGGCGCCGTTTGCCGGGGAGTTGTGAGCTTAAGGTAGGACGGTCTGTAGGGAGGTGTTTTTTTATTTTTAGTTTTAGTTTTGAGATTTGAGTTTGGTTAGTACTCTTGTTTTGGTTTTTACGGGCGTGTTGCACTAGTGCATGCGTACCTGTCGGGGTGGTTAAACATCACCCTTGCTTTTCGACTCTGAAATCGAACGAACCGCGTGCAATAATCGTGTGTGTAGGCGCTTAGATAGAATGAGTCCCAATAGTGTTACTGTAGAGGATGTTACCCATGAGCCTATGGGCGAGGTAACAGGGGAATTCCATTTATACCCCCAGTGTCAGAATTTCATTGTGGTAGCACGAGTGCTAATGGTGGTGCGGTTTCAGCCCACGCTTCGATACCGTCATGCACTCCGCCGACAGTTCCACCTTTACAACAAACCACCACCAGCCCTTTTTCAGCTGCGATGGTGCGGGGAGCGCCGACCCGCGATGGCAACCCACCGCCACGTCAACAAGCAACCATTTCTCAACTGCAACAATCCCAACCATTACAACCACCATACCAACAAACCATCTTTAAACCACAAACCGCCTTTCAAACTTTACCACAATAAACCCAATATGTGCAACCACAACAACCTCCAATGCAGCAGTATCAATACTAGGAGGTCGAGCATGGATATGACGAGGAGGATGAAGGCTGGATTCCTCCGCAGCAGCAGCAACAATGGAACCGAGGTCGGGGACCTCCACGAAGAATGCAACAACCGCAGCAACTGCAAAGACAACAAGGTTACAACAATGATCACTATAACGGTAACTTTGTTCAACCTTTATATTTTGCACAACCGAGAGGGCAATCGGTTGCGTCGCACTTCCAACCGCGGGAGTATGACGATTCGTCGCCCATTTATATTCCTGATAATGTAGACGCTTACATAGAAATTAGACCGTAGCTTTTAGGAATATTGCCTGAGTTTAGGGGTTACAAACAAGATCATCCATATAATCACTTATATGAGTTCATAGCCATAGCCAATGCCAATACCCCTAGGAACACCAACAAGAACATCTTTAGGTTGAGACTGTTCCCATTCACCTTGAAAGACAAAGCCAAATACTGGTTCACTTCTCTTCAACCTAATAGCATTACCACATGGGAGCAGTTAAAGGCCAAGTGTTTGCAAGAGTTTTACCCAGCTAGTAAGACTACCGAGATTAGATGCGTAATTCAAGACTTTCAACAGAAGCCGGGTAAGGCATTTCACGAGGCTTTTGAGCTTTTGAATGAGTTGATGAGGTCATGCCCACATCATGATATTCCAAAGTGGCAGCTGGTGAAGCTTTTCTTTGGAGGTGCGGACTTGACCAATCAAGCGATGATCAATGCATCCTCCAGTGGGACCATTATGATGCAAGATCCTGATGTTGCTTGGCGATTCCTCGAACTGCTCAGCAATGGATCAAAGGCAAACTTCTCCACCAGGAAGCCCGTAAGCACAGTTGCAGCAGTGGGAGCAGACGCATATTGGAAGAAAGAGGTCAATAAGGAAATAGGTGAGTTGAATAAGAAGTTAGATAGGTTAATGACTACTTTGCAGAATGGGCCCCAGAATCAGCAACAAGGAGGCCAACAGGTACAAAGGACCCTAACACGCCTAGGTCGTCGTGCGGTCAAAAATAGTAAAAATAACCTAACACACACTAGTATAGTGGTAGTCAGGGTCGATCCACAGGAGTTACATGGTCAAGGTAGGCAACAGATTACCAACTACAGTGTCATGCTACAGCCAGAGGATCTAGTTTCCAATTTTTACCAAAATCAATCTCAAAATCATAAACATCCAACAAATCCAAAGACTAATTCTAACATTAACCAAACCAATTCAAGTTCTAAACCAAAAGTGGTTACTGAAATCAGAAATATAATCTAAATTCAGAAACACAAGATCCAACACAATCAAACATCAAATTCATCCAAACGCATTTCAAGCATAAAACTGAAAAGAGAGCAATTAACAATAACCGAATGATTAACTATTAAAAACTCAAATCCAACTTGTTCCAAAATAGAAAACATAAACTTTCAAAAACTAGAAACTAATGCCAATGGTTGTCACACCCAATAACACTAGCCAAAGCTACCAAAACTACTAAACTACTTGAAAATTAAAGGAGAAAAACATAAATACCAATTATGGTCGACTGAAAACTAAAACTCGAAGTTAAAGAAGCCTTGGGGGTCGTTCCTATGCCAGGTCTATGCTACTAATTTCGACCTACAACCCTCTATTTATAGTTTTGAAAAATAAAAGACCGCGCCGCGCGTACTTAAATTCTGCGGCACGCGTGCTAGTTTATCCTTGTTTCTTCGACATTTGAATCTTCTCCACCGCCTCATTGCTGAATCAGCGCGTCGCGCCCTTGTACATCTCCGCGGCGCGCGTGCGAATTCGACTGCTTTGTCTTTATCTTCAAACTTCTTCCAATTTGTACGCTTTTAGTGCCTGTTTACATCATTTCTTTCCAAACAAGCGCTGACACAAAAAGTGAGAATACCACAACATATATGATATAAATTCACCAAGAATAGGGCTCAACAACGACTAAAATACTTGATATTACTAGGCGTTGTCAAACACCCCACACTTGTGCCTTGCTTGTCCCCAAGCAAGAGAGTTTTTAACAAATTCTAATAGAGACTCAAACAATTTTTGAATGTGTTTAATTTCAAAGCTTATTGGCTCAGGAGTTAGAGTGAAATAGTTTGTGAAAACATAATTAGAATATTCTTTGGAATTCATGACTTTCTAAAGAACCCTTGATTACAAATTTTCTGTCTACCAGGAAGTGTACGTACTCATTCAGATTCTAAAGGTCATTAAAGAATTATCCATGACTTTCGATGTTGTCCGTGTAATGAGCTTTCAGAAATACCATCCCAGACCAGACGATCTTAGGTGGCAAGGTGCATAAGTCCCACCCATTTAGGACTTACCGGTTCGAACAACAAAGGCCACTGATAGGCAATTCTTTCCTAAATTCCAAACTTAAAACACTCCAATCTTCTAACTCTTAAAACTCAACTTATTTGACTAAACCGATTGCATGCCTACAACTAAATAGTATTTCTCAAAAAATACAGGTGATATAACATTCAGAAGCCGTTTGTTTCAAAATTACAACCTATTAAAAATTTTTGGAAAATTTTGAAATTGACTCATTTCTCGCAAAAATTTCAAAAACACTCTTTCGACCGTCCACACCCCACACTTAAAACCGTACAACGTCCCCATTGTACATAAAAATATTTCAAAACAAGGGAGAAAGAGTTACCCCTAAGACGGTAGATTGCTCGATGGTGCTTGGATGTCACGGGTACAAAAACACGAACAAACCTCGACTCAGAATTCTGGATGTAGCGCAACAGTGAAACATGCCGGTGGTCAACGCAAGTGGAGGGGCACGGTGACCCCACACTTTCTTGAAACAACTCCTCAATTTGGTATTACATGCATAACTCACAAAAACATTAATTGCAAACAGAAAAACAAATGCTAAAAGAAAAATGTACAACAATCAATTTTTTATGTGTTGCGGATGGCCGTGGCACGTGATAGAAGTGTGCGCGTCGTGGTAATTACGAGGTTTGAAGGTACCGTCAAATTGTAAATGATCGCGTCGCGCCCTATAAGGGTGCCGCGGCACGGTAATTACAGAAAATTCAACCAATTTCAAACGCCCATAAAAAGTCAGTCAACACAAATTTACTTAAAACTTTGTACTTTTATTTATTACCATATGGCTTATTATCAAGTCTAAAACAGAAATCCTAAAGTTTATCAACAAATATGCAAAAATCAATTCTAACCAAAAAACTAGACCTAATGACTTAAAAATGCAGAAAATTAATTACATCACCCCTAATTGTGTACGGTATCATCTTCGGGGCCCTCCTCTATCTTTTCATCCTCTTCCATCGGCTCCTCTTCCTCCTCCTCATCGGGCGGTGGTTGAGGTCTCGGGATGGGATTCGGGTCACCATTTATGAAGTTAATCACGCACTCGGACAACCAAAGTAATTGAGCGTGCGTGTTCTTTGTCCTCCAGACTGCTTTGTGAATCGCAAAAGCTTGAACCCTATGCTCCATCTTGTGAGATTGCATAGCCCTTTGAAGCGCTTTCACCTCGTCAGCTAAATACAGTGATTCCATGGAAGCTGGAGAGAGACCGCGGGGTAGGCTGAGAGTTGCTCTTGACCGTTTTCTGGATGTTGAAGCTTGGCTCGGAGTATTGGGAAAGGCATATGGTCGACAGATCTGACCCCGTCATCCACATAAATGACGTCTCGTGAGATAGTCACGGGTGGGCAAAATGGAATCGGAGGGATTACCTCCAATTCTCTGACAGTGTGCTCTGACAATAACTCGTAATAACGCGCCAAGCGCGTCACGAAGTGGCCTCCTCCCAATGCGATGTACTTCAAGGGAGCATCCGTCGGCTGCTTGAAGTAGTCGGCGATGAAATAAGGAATATTTCATGTTTCAAGTATACGCGTCATTGCCCACATCAGATACAACTCATGAGGCAAAACCTTCTCCTCGTTCGCACGAGGCCATAGCATCGTTGAGATAAGTCGGTGCAACATCTGGTAAGTGTATGTAACTCTCCCGAAGTGTATTTTCATGGTAACGGGCAGAAGAAATTGTGCTCCAGTAGTCGCCCGGTGAAAAACAATCGCCAGCGGTGCAGCTGGCCCATCAATGAAAAGTCTCAAATGTCGGAGCCTGCGACTCCTCCTCTGTGTATAAACCAATACGGTATCTGAATTCCCTCAGACTACAACTTCGGTTGTGATTCCCCAGTCGGAATCTCAATGCCTCTTCCGTGTCCGTCCATCCCGGTGTGCAGCTTGTCAAAATGGTAACTCGCGAGGAATTGTTGGAAGACCTCGCGATAAATAGGTTCGTTCATTGAAAAACCATTTTCAAGCGCCCGGTAGGTGTATGTCCATTCCCCCTCTTCATATCCCCCTTGGACTAGCCAATCCTGAAGATGTTCCAGAATCCCCGCCTCTTTGGTCAACTCCCAATTGACTGTACGAGCCGGAAGGATTCGTTTATGTCGATGGATTCCGCGACGATTGTAAAATTGGCAATGAAGAACTCGTCCCATACCCGTGGCCAGAGAGTTCCAATCTAGTGATTCTGAACTGCCAGATGAAGACATGTCGCCTGCAAAAGTGTATAAAAATTTGCAATTAGGGTGCTGATCTGTATACACAGCGGTGCGGGTCGAACAGGCTGCGACGCGCCATATAAACATTCATACCCCACGTCGCTGACTGTAACGGTCCGCGGCGGGGCGTATGAGTTTTAGAGAGAATCTCTAATTAAACCTAATTCAGACCACATTGTTTCATTCTAAATATTGGGTTTCGTTGAGAACGGTATTCTAAACCTAATTGCATCATCAATTTCAACATATACGCACTACATTGCAGATTATAGAAGATTTTTAGAAGTTCCAAGATTTCAAAAAAAAAGAGAAGAGATTAGTGAAACTTACTAGACTTGCTGAGAAGCAATACGAAGATGAAGATGAAGAGGTGTGCAGTTGACTGATCAGTGGTAGAAAAACGATGATTTACGCAAGTTCAGATTATATACAAGTGTGGGCAATTGGATGTGTTTTCAAACTCTATTTTGGTGATTATCTCTAAATTCAAATTAAGATAAGGCCGCGGCGCGGGAAGCTTCTATCCGCGTCACGTATAAAAATCTGATTTCATTACCAAATTGACTCCACACTTGTTCTTTTCTTACCACGACCAATTAAATGTGATTAACTATTTCTGAAAAAATGCAAATTATACATATGACGATCGGGTTGCCTCCCGACAAGCGCTAAGTTTAACGTCTTCAGCCGGACATAGACTTACCTGACCTATAACGTATATACAGGAGTATTTGTCACGAACTCCACCGTTTCCACTTCCAACTTCTGAAATGTGCCTGCAATGACATAGGGTTTGAGCCTATGCCCATTGACTTTGAATTGCCGTCCACCTTTGAAATCCCGGATTTCTATTGCACCGTAATCTATAACACTAATCACTTCGTATGGCCCATTCCATTTACTTCTTAATTTCCCGGGGAACATCTTCAATCTCGAGTTGTACAGGCATACCTTCTACCCAATTTCAAAAGTTTTCAACCGGAGTTTAGCATCATGATATCGCTTCATTTTTGACTTGTACGTAGCCGCTTTCTCGTAAGCTTCGTCTCGCAACTCTTCCAATTCTGACAGCTGCAACTTCCGTTCTTTTCCAACTTCAGTGTAGTCCATGTTCACTTGTTTCGTAGCCCATAGGGCTCGGTTGGTGAGCTCTACGGGCAAATGGCAGCCCTTCCCATAAACCAACCGATACGGAGTAGTTCCGATCGGTGTCTTATAAGCAGTTCTGTATGCCCATAATGCGTCATCTAACCTTTGCGACCAGTCTTTCATGTCTGTTCTGACCATCTTTTGAAGAATTTCCTTGATCTGTCTGTTGGACACTTCTACCTAGCCGCTTGTTTGTGGGTGATAAGGTGTTGCGATTCGATGATTCACCCCGTAATGCTTTAGCAGCCTCCCAAATTTGAAGTTCTTAAAGTGCGACCCCCCATCACTTATTATGACTTGTGGAACTCCATGTCGAGTGAAAATATTTTTCTTAACAAATTTGCACATCACATGATGATCATTTGTGCGGGTCGCTTCTGCCTCAATCCACTTAGACACGTAATCCACTGCGACGAGAATGTAGACATAGCCATGCGAGGTGGGGAATGGTCCCGTGAAATCGATTCCCAGACATAAAAAATGTCTACCACCAAGATCGGATTTAAGGGCATTTGGTCCCTTTTCGATATATTTCCCAGTTGCTAGCAATTCAGGCACTCCTTAGCAGTTTTGTGAGCATCCCTGAAGATAGTCGGCCAATACAATCCTGCTTCCAAAACTTTGTATCCTGTCTTTTTGCCGCTGAAGTGTCCTCCACATGCTGAAGCATGACAGTGTTCCAGAATATCACCTATCTCACTATCGGGTACACATCGACGAATTATTTGGTCCTCCCCCACCTTAAAAAGATCAGGATCGTCCCAAATAAACCTCTTCGTATACGTACGAAATTGCTTCTATCTCTGTTTTGTCCAATGCATTGGCATCGCTGCTGTAGCCAGAAAGTTGACATAATTCGCGTACCATGGGGCTCCGGTGAGCTCCAACAGCTGCTCGTCTGGGAACGAATCTTTAATTCCAGCTTCTAACCCCTCTGCTGGCAGTCGTGAGAGATGATCTGCTACTACATTTTCCGCCCCTTTCTTATCCTTGATTTCCTTGTCGAACTCTTGAAGCAATAGTATCCATCTGATCAGTCTCGGTTTAGACTCCTTCTTCGCAAGTAGATGTCGGACAGCATTGTGGTCAGTATAGACTACCACCTTTGATCCCCAGATGTAAGATCTGAACTTATCCAACGCAAATACTACGGCGAGTAACTCCTTTTCGGTAGTTGTATAATTCAATTGATCCTCTGAAAAGGTTTTACTAGCATAGCATATGACTATTGGCTTCCTATCAACCCTTTGTCCAAATACTGCACCTGCAGCGTAATCACTAGCGTCACACATAATTTCGAAAGGTTGGGTCCAATCAGGAGGTTTTAGAATGGGAGCCTCGACCAATTTAGTTTTTACAATGTTGAATGCTTTTACACACTCCTCATCAAAAATAAATGGTGCGTCCTTCAAAAGAAGGCCACAAAGAGGTTTAGATATAGTACTAAACTCCTTAATAAATCTACGGAAAAAACCAGCATGGCCTAAGAAAGATCTAACCCCTTTCACGGATGTTGGGGGTGGCAATGTGGAAATAACCTTAACATTAGCTCGATCTACCTCAAATCCTCTCTCAGAGACCACATGACCTAACACTATTCCTTCCCTAACCATAAAATGACTTTTCTCCCAAGAAAGCACCAGATTAGATTCTACACATCGTTCTAACACTTTTTCCAATTGACTTAAGCATGCCTCAAATGTTGATCCAAAAATCGAGATGTCATCCATGAAGATCTCCAACGCATCACCAATCATGTCGGAAAAGATTGCCATCATGCACCGTTGAAACGTAGCGGGGGCATTGCACAACCCAAATGGCATTCTGCGAAATGCAAAAGTACCATACGGACATGTAAATGTGGTCTTCGCCTGATCCTCCGGGTGAATGGCAATCTGATTATACCCAGAATAGCCGTCCAAGAAACAATAATACCTCTGTCTGGCCAGCTTTTCTACAATCGGATCAATGAACGGTAATGGAAAATGGTCCTTAGATGTAGCGGCATTGAGTTTCCGGTAATCAATACATACTCTCCATCCAGTTACGGGTCTCGTGGATACCTTATCACCATCCTTAGTGTCCACTACAGTTATACCAGATTTTTTCGGCACGGTTTGTGTCAGACTGACCCACTCACTATCGGAGATTGGATATATGATCCCAGCATCCAACCATTTCAGAACTTCCTTCTTCACAACTTCCTTCAAATTTAGATTCAATCTTCTTTGCGTATCCCTAGCAGGTTTGGCTCCTTCTTCTGTGATGATCCGATGCATACACGTAGTTGGACTAATTCCTTTCAAATCTGCAATTGTCCAACCAATGGCTTCCTTATGTTTGGACAAAACCTTAAGCAAGTCCTTCTCTTGTTCCATTGTCAAATTCGTTGCTAAGATCACCGGTAGAGTTTATTTTTCTCCTAAGAAGGCATACTTTAAATGAGATGGTAACGGTTTCAACTCTAAAGTTTTCGGTTCCTGTAGAGACGGTTTTAATGTCTTAGGAATCTCCGTTGGTATCTTCTTGATGTGTGCACATTCTTCATGCTTCATGCCTTTGTCTTTTCCTGCTACTTCCTCTTGCTTCTTCTACTCAGCCTCTCTTTCTTCTTGAATATCCATCGCCTCTTGTTGTAACACTTTGGGTGTGTATTGCTGCACTAACTCGTCTATGATGTCCACCTGGTAGCATTCTTCATCCTCCATGGTACTTCCTTTAGCATTAAAAATAATAATCTTAGTTTGCCGATATCCAAAGGAAATCCCCATCTCTCCTGTACGACAGTCAATGTTTGCATTAGCTGTAGCCAAGAAAGGTCGCCCTAAAATAATCGTCGGTTGTTCTCCGTTGGCAGCCTGACGGCTATCCAGAACTAAGAAATCCGTTGGGTAATAGAACTCTCTCACCTTAATGATGACATCTGACAACATTCCCCTAGGAATCTTCGTAGACTTATCAGCAAGCTGTAAGATTACATCAGTAGGCCTCAAAGAACCAAATTCATACTTGTCAAAAAGCTGTCCTAGTAGAATGTTCACGCTCGCACCCAAATCTAACAGAGCTTTCTTGATATGCACATCACCTAAATCAACTGAGATGAGAGGAACCCCTGGGTCCTTCAGTTTGGGTGGTAATGTATTCATAATTATTGAATTGACATTCTCGGGCAAGTTGATTCTTTTAGGAAGATGTGATAGAATGTGCTTTTTGTGAATACACATGTCCTTGAGAAACTTTGCATATGCAGGAACTTCTTTGTTAGCTTAACCAACGGAATGTTAACTTTGATCTGACTGAACAGATCCCACATATCTTCTACTTGTGGTCCTTTCTTCCCGTATGGTCTTCTTTCAGGCTTTTCTAAAGTTGCAGAGAAAGGGGCTGTCCCACTTGTTTCTCCCTTCTCCCATGTACTTGCGGGTTTCTTTTTCTTCTGTACTTGCCCTTCTTTTTCTCTTTTCTCTTCTTTTTCCAGCTCTTCTTTTTCATCAAAGACTATTTCCACATCACTATCCTCTTCTGCTGGGGGAGCTGTAACCTTGTTATCCACCTTCTTTCCACTTTTGAGTGTGATAACTTCATTTACTTGTACCTTTGGTGGTTGTGCTTTTTCCTGTTCTCTGTCCTTTTCCAACTTAATGAGCAATTTTCCTAACTTCAAATTTGCTTGCGAATTGGCATCTTCCACCTCCTTGAGCTTAACTAACATTCCAAAAATCTCCTGCATGCCAATGTTCATATTTCCTGCTGGCGGCACTGGTTATACATGTTGCTGTCTTACTGGTGGTTGTCTTACTTCCCTCTGCTGATTATTTCTGAATGGTCATGGCGTATTGTGGAATTGACCATATCCGTGCACCTGACTGATTTCCTCATGTGTCATTGAGCATTCATTGTGGTTATGTCCTATTTCACCACATGTATTACAGATAACTTGTCCATGCAATACATACGCTCCTTTCTCCTTCTAAAATCTCGTGAGCATTTGATTAAACTTTTTGGTAACAGCACTCAGCTCATTTTGGATTTCCTTTTTCTACTTATTTTCTGCTTCTATATTCGCTACATACACTGTGCTATCCTTCATGGATCTGCTGACCTTAGATCCTAAACTTAAGTGTTCCAAAAATCTCTATGCATCCTCTAGTTCTTGCCACATGAATGTCCCACTTGATGAAGCATTTATCATTGCTTGATGTGTCTCATTCATTATTTCAAAAAATAGTTTCACCAGCTGCCACTTCGGAACTCCGTGATGCGGACAGGAATGCAGCAACTCCTTCAATCGATCGAAAGCCTCGTGAAATGTTTCTCCAGGCTTTTGCTGAAAATCTTGGATTTCGTGTCTAACTTCCGTGGTCTTACTAGCTAGGTAGAATTCTTGTAAAAATTTAGCCTTAAGTTGATCCCAAGTAATGATACTATTAGGTGGAAGAGATGTAAACCAATACTTGGCTTTGTCTTTCAAAGTGAACGGGAACAACCTTAACCTAAAAATATCCCTATTAATGTTCCTAGGAGTATTGGCGTTTGCGATGGCTAGGAATTCGTACAAATGATTATATGGATTATCTGTCTTATATTCTCTAAATTGTGTTAATACTCCTATCAATTGGGGCTTAATTTCTACTTGAGTATCTACATCATCTGGAATATAAATGGGCGATGAATCATCGTACTCCCGCGGTTGGAAGTGTGATGCAACCGACTGCCCTCTCGGTTGTGCAAAGTACAAAGGTCTAACTAAATTACCGTTATATTGATGCTCATTGTTGTACCCTTGCTGACCTTGCGGTGGTTGTTCCTGTGGTGCTCTTCGTAGAGGTCCCCAACCTCGGTTCCATTGTTGTTGTGGTTGTTGCTGCTACAGAACCTATCCTTCTTCCTCGTCCTCATAGCTCTGCTCAACCTTCTGGTACTGTACTGGTACTGCTGCTGTGGAGGTTGCGATTGGTATTGTTGTTGTGGTTTGGTTTGAGAAATGGTTTGTGGTCTAAAGATTAATGGTGGTTGTGAGGGTTGTGATTGTGGTTGAGAAATGGTAGTGTGCAGCATGGTCACTGGGGTGCCATCACGGGTCGGTGCTCCCAAGACATAGCAGATGTGAAAGAGTTTGTAAATTGTGGTTGAAATGGTGGAACAGAAGGCGGAGTGCATCATGGTATTGATGCGGGGGCTGAAACCGCACCACCAGTAGCACTTGCGCTCCCGAACTGAAATTCTGAAATCGGGGGTATAAATGGAACTGCCCCCATTACCTCGCCCGAAGGCTCATGGGTATCATCAATACTACTACTAACATGACTAAAACTCATTGTACCTAAACGCCTACGTGCACGGTTCTTACGCGCTGTTCGTTCGATCTCTGAGTCAAAACGCAACGGTGATAACTGCCCACCCCGACGGGTACGCATGCACTAGTGCAAGACGCCCGTCAAAACCAAAAAGATGAATACTAACCAACTGAAAACCTCAATACTAAAATCGGAAACTAAAAGTCCTACAGATCGCCTACTCTTAAGCTCACAACTCCCCGGCAACGGCGCCAAAATTTGACACGCCTAGGTCGTCGTGCGGTCAAAAATAGTAAAAATAACCTAACACACACTAGTATAGCGGTAGTCAGGGTCGATCCACAGGAGTTACGTGGTCAAGGTAGGCAACAGATTACCAACTGCAGTGTCACAATATAGCCAGAGGATCTAGTTTCCGACTTTTACCAAAATCAATCTCAAAATCATAAACTTCCAACAAATTCAAAGACTAATTCTAACATTAACCAAACCAATTCAAGTTCTAAACCAAAAGTGGTTACTGAAATCAGAAATATAATCTAAATTCAGAAACACAAGATCCAACACAATCAAACATCAAATTCATCCAAAAGCATTTCAAGCATAAAACCAAAAAGAGAGCAATTAACAATAACCGAATGATTAACTATTAAAAACTCAAATACAACTTGTTCCAAAACAGAAAACATAAACTTTCAAAAACTAGAAACTAATGTCAATGGTTGTCACACTCAATAACACTAGCCAAAACGACCAAAACTACTAAACTACTTGAAAATTAAAGGAGAAAAACATAAATACCAATTATGGTCGACTGAAAACTGAAACTCGAAGTCAAAGAAGCCTTGGGGGTCGTTCCTATGCCAAGTCTTTGCTACTGATTTCGACTTAGAACCCTCTATTTATATTTTTGAAAAATAAAAGACCGCGCCGCGCGCACTTAAATTACGCGGCGCGTGTGCCAGTTTATCCTCGTTTCTTCGGCATTTGAATCTTCTGCACCGCCTTATTACTAACTCAACACGTCGCGCCCTTGTACATCTCCGCGGCGCGCGTGCGAATTCAACTGCTTTGTCTTTATCTTCAAACTTCTTCCAATTTGTACGCTTTTAGTCCCTGTTTACATCATTTCTTTCCAAACAAGCGCTGACACAAAAAGTGAGAATACCACAACATATATGATATAAATTCACCAAGTATAGGGCTCAACAACGACTAAAATACTTGATATTACTAGGCGTTGTCAGACCCAAGATGTGAATCAAGTTTTTGGTCAGGGTCAAGGACAATTCAATAACGGACGATCCTACTGACCATACAACCAGGGAACCCAAAATTCCTACAACACCAGGAAGAATAATTATCAAGGGCAAACAGTGAATCAAACCAGGAAATTTCTACCGGCAAACAACAATAATGCAAATGGGAGCAGCAACAACAACAGGTGCTCAATTAGCAACAGCAACAACGCTCCAGAAAGTCAAGAAAGTATGATTGCTAAGATATATGATTTGTTCAACGCCGGTCAGCAGCAAACTCCAGCCAATGCCAAGGCCATTGCCAACATGGAGAGGCATATTGCTCAGATGGCCGATGACCAAAGGAAAAGGGATACTGGCAAATTTCCCAGTACTACAGAAATCAACCCAAATCATACACAATGAGCGGGGAAAGAGCATGTGAACGCAGTTGAGGCCGAATGGAGAAAAGTCACACAAAAGGATTTGTTTGGGTATGCGGATGAAGTTAAGAATGGAGAAAAGGCTAAGACTGAAGAAGGAGAGAATAAGAAGGAGGAGGCGAAGATCAGACCCTAAGGTGGACTTACGGCGACTTTAACTCAAGTTTCGAGATTTCATCAGCCCATTGTGCAATTTTTATGTTTTCACTCTACTTTTAGTTTTAGTTTAGTTGTTTTGAGCTTGTAGCTTGGTGTTTTTGGGTGTGACAACCATTAGCATTAGGTTAAAGTTTCTGAATTTCGTTGTTTACTGTTTTGAACCTTCTGGATTGGAGTTTAATCAAGTTAATCATTCAGTTCATGTTGGTTTGCATTATTTACCTTTATTTATGCTTTATTGCTTGGATGCTTTTAGATTGATCTTGTTTGTTTCTGATTCTGGATCTTACTTCTGATTTCAGTAAGCAGGCTAGGTTAGGTTTTAGTTTAAGTTTCATTTAGTTTATGCTTTGTTTTGGAATTGGTTTGGAATTGTGTTTTTGGATTGTTTTTGTGAAAGTAGAAGTTAGTCCCTCTGGCTATAGCATGACACTGCAGTTGGCAAGCTATCGTCTTAACTTAACCATGAAACTCCTGTGGATCGACCCTAACTACCACTGTACTAGTGAGAGTGAGGTATTTTTACTATTTTTTACCGCACGACGACCTAGGCGTGTCAAATTTTGGTGTCGTTGCCGAGGAGTTAGAAGATTGAGAAGGAGACTCAAGTTATGGAGGACAAGGAAGTCCCAATGGATGAGCAGCCAGTGGTAGCTAGTATCAAGAAAAAGAAGGATATGAAAGTAAAGAAGAAGCAGGAGGAGCCTAGTAAGCCGACTGGGCCGTCAATAAATCAACCTTTATGGGATGAGCTGAAGGATGCTCTTGAAGATACAAGAATTATTCAGGAGATGTGTGAAAATAATGGAAAATCCAAGACTCCCACACCTGTTATGGTGAGGTTGACGGTTAAAGCAAGCGAGGCTTTGTTAGGGACACTGCCTAAGAAGGAGAGAGATCCTGTATCACCGTTGATTACTTTCACGGTGGGAGACGTGGTTATTAGGTATACCTTACTGGATTTGGGAGCACGTGTTAATGTGTTGCCAGGATACTTTCACGACAAATATAAGAATGAGGAACTGGAACCAGCAAAAATGGTTCTGCAGTTAGCTGATCAGTCAACGAAGGTTTCTCGGGGCTAGTTAACAAATGTGATAGTAAAAGTTGGTGATTTCTTTTACCCCGAGGATTTCCTGGTAATGGAATACGAGAGTTTGGAGAACGCGCCCGCGCTGATCTTGGGACGTCCATTTTTTGCTACAGCTAGTGCTGTTATGGATTGGAAGACAGGAGATTTGGATATCTCCTTCGCGACAAGGAAGCGTAGACTTAATATGTTCCGGTTTCCCATATCTCTACCATAAGGGTATGATGATAAGTATTGGAGCAGCAGTCCGCTGATAGCACCAGGGACCAGGGATAAAGGAAAGATATGGACACGAGAAGGTGAAGGAGGAAAAGAAGAGATCCTGAGGGAGACAAAAGAGCATCCGCTATCAACAGTGGATAAGGTGCAGTTACTTGATATGATGGAAATGATGGAATTAAAACATCGGTAATATGAAAAGGATGCCCGGTGCAGGGAGGCAATGGTCTTCTAGCTCCTGGATGTACAGCAGCAGTGGATTAGTCAAGTCAGCGATCGAATGACACAACTCACGACATTGTTGGCAACATTGGTTCATAATTCGGCACCAGAAATGAAAAGGATGATGCCTCGGGAAGATTAAAAAGAGTAGGAGGAAGCTGTCTGGCTGAAGACGTTAAACTTAGCGCTTGTTGGAAGGCAACCCATCCATTCTAGGTTAGGTATAGTGTTTCTTAGGAGTAATTAGGAGAATATTATCATCATCATTGCAGGTATTATTCGTTCGAGGCAAGTGTGGGGTCACACGAAGGATTTTGAAGGTTTTGAAAGCCACGACGCGGCATGGAGAAAGGCGCACCGTGGGATCGCAATACAACCCGATGCGCAGGGGTTGGATTGGAGACACGCGCCTCGCGGAAGTCGATCGGTCAGATTCCTCTTTATAAGGTACGTATCTCATCGTATAACCCACACAAACCCACGCCGTGCTCCAGAGCATCGATCGACCAGAAATTTTCTTGCGTTTTTCTCGTGTATTTGATTACTACGATCGAGGTATGATGTTCTAACTCATTTATACTAGTCATTACAAGCATTTAGCCCGTGAAATTGAGTGATTTCTTCAAAAACTAGAAAACTTAGAAATTGGCAATGTTGGCTCGTAGGGTGTTTTATTTGCAAAATAATCACCCTAGAGGGGCTAGTCGGTGGTTAGGCTACCTTGTAGTGGTGTTGGATCAAGCTTAACAGGTCAAATCAACGAGTTGGGGTTTTGGTTTTGTGACAGCCCTTCGGCGCGCCACGCCTGGTTCTTGGGCCGCACCACGCCTCGTTGGGGAAGAAAATGACTAAATTTGCAAAATATTTTTCGTGTGTGGTTTCTTTTGTGCAGATGGCTTTCAGGCGTGACCACCCATTCCTCCAGTTCCCTCTGAGATTTTAGAGAGTGCACCCGAGTATACACAACGGAGAGATGAGTTGATTACCCGTCGGGTACTCGAGGCGACCATACTGGACTGGGATATTTTGACACAAGTCGGACTTTGGGCTGAGTTGGAGCCATTTCTCCACCGTACATGGTCCCACGGAGCATTCACGTTCACTTGCCACGGTTGGGAGAGGCTGATGGCAAATGATGAGGATATAGTCTACACAGAGCTTCTTCAGGAGTTCCTGTCCACTGTTCGTTATACGCCAGAGTCCCGGGAGACACGGTCTCGGATGATCGGATTCAGGTTGGGGGGAGTGAGCTAGGAGTGCAATCTCCGGGAGTTTGGGAGACGCACATGGATTTATACAGAGGAGGAGCTATAGAGTCGTCATTTTGCACCATTTCTACATGCCTGTATTCAGGGGCAGCCCGAGCGAGAAGGCAACGCGGTTATTTGGGCTATGATGTCCAATGTTCAGTTCGAGGCGGGGTCGGCCATGGAGAGCCAGCTCCGCAACCCGTTGCATCGCCTTATGCAACGAATCATCTCCACTTCTGTCATGCAGAAGCAAAGAGGTGAGAAGGTGTCCGGAGAAGACATGACTTTTTTGTGGGCGCTACTCGACCCCACCAGATTCCTTCATCTACCTTACGCGCTGGCGATCTCTTTGTCTAATCGTGGAGCGGGTGCATCTAGCAGCAGCCCCATGACTGGCGGGCATTTAATTACCCACTTGGCCCGATCATATGACCTGCTTACTGTTGGGACCATAGCGACCTTGACAGCGATACCACCCATACGCACATCACCCCGTTCTTTGAAGAATATGGGGCTCATTCATCAGCCGCGTGCTTTGTATATGAGGGTGGCGACAGAGGCACCACGGGCACCCTGACCAGCCCATAAGGAGGGACCAGCGAGGCGACGCCAGAAAGTTGACGCACCAACAGAGCGACAGCCGCAGTTGTCAGACGTGTTGACTGCTGCTCGGGAGCTGGGTGACAGGGTCACCAGGATAGAGGATCAGTTGGCTTGGATCAGGGAGGTATTATTGGAGACGGCCTCTCAGCAGGGACGACGCCCATGACCCTTCCCAGCCAGAGCCCACGACGATGAGGTGGGCCCCTCCCGAGCATGCCAGGATGATTGATGTATTTTCTTTTTCACTTTTGGAGATATTGTACCAAACCTATGACACTCTTTTATTTTTTTATTTGTCTTTTATTTTAGTGGTTTGTTTTCTTTTCGCATTTAATGTGTTTGTGAGTGATGCATGTGAAGTACCAAATGGGGAATCTATGGAGAAGTTGTTTCAGGCAAGTGTGGGGTCACCGTGCCCCCTCCACTTGCTATGATCACTGGCGTGTTTTACTGTTGTGCTACAACTCCTGGAAATCTGAATCTGAAGTGTAAGCAGTTTATGTTTTTGTACATGTGACAATTGAGTACCATCAAGCAGTCAACCGTCTAAGGGGTAACTCTTTCTCCCTAGTTTTGAGTGTAGGGTGTGCACGGTCGAAAGATTATTTTTTTGACATTTTTGCGAAAACAGTCAATTTTCAAAACATTTAGCAACATTTCAAAATTTTTAAGGGATTGTAATTTTGAAACGAATAGTTTGTGAATGTTATAGCATCGGTATTTTTCAAGGAATACTATTTAGTTGTTATCATGCTATGAGTTTAGTCATATAAGTTGAGTTTTAGGAGTTAGAAGATTGGAGTACTTTAGGATTGGAATTTAGGAAGGGACTGTCAATCAGTGGCCTTTGTTGGTAAGTCTAAAATGGGTGGGGCTTATGCACCTTGCCACCTAAGACCGTCTGGTCTGGGATGGTATTTCTGAAAGCTCGTTACACGGACAACATCAAAAGTCATGGATAGTCTTTAATGGCCTTTAGAATCAGAATGAGTACGTACACTTTATTGTGGACAGAAAATTTGTAATCAAGAGTTCTTTAGAAAGTCATGAATTCCAAATAATATTCTGGTTATGTTTGCAAAAACTATTTCAGTCTAACTCTGGGAACAATAAGCTTTGAAATTGAACACGTTCAAAAATTGTTTGAGTCTTAGTTTAAATCTATAAAAAACTCTTTTGCTTGGGGACAAGCAAGGCACAAGTGTGGGGTGTTTGACAACGTCTACTAATATCAAGTATTTTAGTCGTTGTTGAGCCCTATTCTTGGTGAAATTATATCATATATACATTGGTATTCTCACTTTTTGTATCAGTGCTTGTTTGCAAAGAAAAGTTATAAACAGGGGTTAAACGCGTACAAAATGAAGAAGTTTGAAGATAAAGTCAAAAGAAGTCAACTAGACACTCTCGCCGCGGGTAGGCATGTGTACGCGACGCGCCACGTCAGAGAAGAGGCGGTGGAAGAAATTCAAACCGTGAGAAAACGGGGATAAGGCTCTACGCGCGCCGGGGTTTTGATCTCTGCGCGGCGCGGGTTCTAATTTTCCACAAGTATAAATAGAGGCCATTAGGTCGAATTCCGAAGGCGAAGATCAGACCCTAAGGTGGACTTACGCTGACTTTGACTCAAGTTTCGAGATTTCATCGGCCCATTGTGGTATTTTTATGTTTTCACTCTACTTTTAGTTTTAGTTTAGTTGTTTTGAGCTTATAGCTTGGTGTTTTTGGGTGTGAAAACCATTAGCATTAGGTTAAAGTTTCTGAATTTTGTTGTTTACTGTTTGAACCTTCTGGATTCGAGTTTAATCAAGTTAATCATTCAGTTCATGTTGGTTTGCATTATTTACCTTTATTTATGCTTTATTGCTTTGGATGCTTTTGGATTGATCTTGTTTGTTTCTGATTCTGGATCTTACTTCTGATTTCAGTAAGCAAGCTAGGTTAGGTTTTAGTTTAAGTTTCATTTAGTTTATGCTTTGTTTTGGAATTGGTTTGGAATTGTGTTTTTGGATTGTTTTTTGGAAAGTAGAAGTTAGTCCCTCTGGCTGTAGCGTGACACTACAGTTGGCAAACTATCGTCTTAACTTAACCACAAAACTCCTGTGGATCGACCCTGACTACCACTGTACTAGTGAGAGTGAGGTATTTTACTATTTTTGACCGCACGACGACCTAGGCATGTCAATTCCACATTAGCATCTGCAACACCTGATCACGGACTACTCTTCTGTGACTATCTTAACACCCTCCCAAATAAACTCTTATAATTGTTCAATTAATAATAAAACATAAACTATACAACTCAACAACATTGCAAGTAAGGCTAACACCAATCCTTCAAGTATACTTTCCACCAATATTCCACTAACCACCAGCGTAACACTTGTTGCTAGCGTAACACCAGTAATCACAACAGCACACTGATTAAATCAAACTATTCACCTAATCATGTATGCGACCAACTATAAATGCTCTCTTAGTCAATCGTTCCATCAATATACAACAAAGCACCGTAATCTACTTATGTTCAACATAAGTCAACATAAGTCCACAAATAGTAATAGTATTTGAACACCACTTAAATTTCACCCATATCCCCATATACAACATTCACCATACATAACCAAACCATTATCTCCCTGCAATAGCACCATCATTAAAGTCTTACATGGAGTATACTTCAGCTACTGAAGAAATCCTTTGTTGTATTTAAGTTCACACAGATTTATCACTCTTCTTTATCAACGTAGATAATAATTATACAACAGGATGAAATTATTCCCCACTCACCGATAATATTTATCATTCCCAGAAAACACCATGCTTCCGGAGATTTTACGAAATCTTCCATCTTACTACTGCTTCAACTTAATTAAGTTAACTCCCATAACTAGATTATTAACCATATGGTATGGTTATTCTATGCTCCTCTTGACCTTAGGAATATATCACAAAAGATCTAGTCAAGAAGTAGAAGGTACATCCGATTCTTCAATTTGATGAATGCTACAACGCATTCACAATTATAGACGACATGATCACCACTTGCACTGCTTTTTACTTTGGTCAAAGAAATCACATGGATTCAATTTTATCACAACTAGTCATATTTGCTAGTTGGGACCCACCTCACACCTCCACCAGAACAGTCTCCTTATTACAATTATCTAACACCGCAAGCAGCCAATCACCCAATCTATGCCAACCATTAATTCTGACTCCTTGATAATAATTTAGCTTCAAATTCATAGGAATTAGAATCCCATGAATTCAAACCAACACCCACACCACTTCTCGATGATCAACACACAACATTCATTTATAATTTTTGCGAAATACTATTCCTCAGAGGAACTGAAGAGGAAAATCACCATCTTAATTAAATATCACCTAATTTAGAGAAGAATTTAGGATAAAATCTTCTGCCATCTCATCCAAATCCAACCTCACTCTACTATGGATTTTCGGAAAGGTCCATTGCTGAATAATACTCCTACATTGAGCTACAGGAAATTACTTAATATGTGATCTTCACTTTCATACATACAATAAACACAGTCTCGACCAAAACAGTTATAAACATATGCTCCGACTTCCGACATTTGAAACACCTCATAACCAATGCGCCCCATTCAACATTCTAGGAATTTTGTTCGATACCTATTACGCAACATATGGGTCTTTTTGATGTCTTTACAAATCCCCGTGCCTGAGGTTTTAAACCCCATACATAGCACCAAATCTCTCGGGTCTTTACTTCAACCCAAATGACTACTAGTCTAATCTTCTCCACAGCTTAGTTATTTAGCACTGCACTGACTGCAACTCCCATTCATTAGCTACTTCTAGCTAAGGGTCCATCACTCCCAATATCTCCTTTTGGATGATTTGAGTCATCTTTTCATTGACACATCCTACCTATTAGGTGATTATTTAGAAAAACATCATCTTGCAGCAACTGCATCAACCCTTTATCAGTTCGTCCGAGCTCCTAGTAACATCTATATATGATGAAAGGGATGATGCAGTTGCTGCAAGATGATTTGAGTCAATGATCTGCCGTCGTCGTCGCCCATTGGGTGGCCAGGGTGGGGGTGGGGAGGAGGAGAAGGCACGGTAGGGGGCTCGGAAGCATCGATGGGCAACGGCAGGTCCGGTGTGGCTGGTAAGGAATGCGGCGCTATAGATGGAGGAGACGAAGAAAGGGAGGTTATGGAAGGAGGCGTATCATCAAAGTCGAAAGCGTCATAATCAGAGCTAGCGGGTGTGATGAAAGTAAGAGAAAGGTAAATGAGATTCATCAAAGATGACATGACGAGAGAGAATGACTTTTTGAGTGATGAGGTCTAAACACCTATATCCACGATGGTCGATGCAGGGACCAAGATAGACACACGCAGATGAGCGAGGTGCCGGCTTATGTGGGGCAGTGGAAGAAGTATTTGGGTAGCAGAGACACCCAAAGACATGTAGGTGAGTGTAAGAAGGCGCGACTCCAAAGATAATTTCAAAATGAGTTTTGTACTAAAGTGTGGTGGTCGGAAGGAGATTAAAGGTGTGAACTGCAGATAAGAGAGCTTCAGCCCAAAACTTGGGGGGAAGCGAGGCTTGAAGTAATGACGTGCGTATGAGGTTATTGATTATACGAATGGTACGCTCGGCTTTTCCGTTTTTTTTTTTTTTTTTTTGCGATGTGTAAGGACAAGAGAAACGAATTTTGATGCCATGATTTGTAAAAAAAATCTAGGAGTAGTTGATTATTAAATTCACGTCCATTGTCGCATTGAAAAAGATGTATGTCAGTTTTAAACTGATTAAGAACGTAGGACCGAAAGTTTTTGAAAAAAGAAAATACTTCATTCTTTATACGTAAAGGAAACACCCATAAAAAATGTGAGAAATCATCCAAAAAAGAACATAATACTTGAAACCACTAATACTGGAGACAGGAGAAGTCCATAAATCAGAATGTATAAGTTCAAACACACGAGATGTTTTGGTGCATGATGGCGAAAAAGATAAACGACAATGTTTTCCTAATTGACAAGCATGACGTAGAGAGGAATTCTGATTGGAACACGATATGAAATTACGGGACTTGAAAAACTGAAAAATAGATGATGTCGGATGGCCAAGGCCGCGATGCCAGGTGTCAAAGGAAACAACAACATGAGTTGTAGGTCCCAAACAATCCTAGATCTAATAACGGTATCAATCAATCAATCAAGAATATGAGGAGATTCGATCTTCAATGCACACTTTAGATTAATAAAGTTGGGTACACAAGATCTGCAGTTGCTTGAACACAATGAATTTTCTCTATCTAGCTCTATGCTCCAAAACAACCAACTAGTCTAATGAAGGATACAAAAGACTATTTATAGTCTGCGCCTAACCTAAGCCCACGATACAGCAATCCCACTGAAAACGCAATCGGTCATCACGACCGAGATCCATGAGGATTTCGGTCTAGACCGAAATCGCCCAAACAACCTAAATTTGTCTTCGTTTTAGCCTATAAACTCTTGGGTTTGGTCCGATAAAATGAAAAGATTAAACCAATCATAATTATGGCCCAACATGAGCAGAGGCTAGAGCAGTGGTGACGGACGAAGGAAGAACGGGATACAAATCATGATGATCACTATCGCAGCGTTGAAGAGGATCACCTGATTTAAGATCCTTCACAGTGAAACCAAACGGATAAAACTCAACAGAAACAGAATTATTAGTAGTAAAGCAACGAAAAATATAATATTTTTAACAATTTTGTCAGAGATAAGGATATTTTTAAGAAAAGGCGATTATTAGAAAAAGGAAAAAAAACATTGTACAATGGAATGGACAGGAAGGACAGCACCATTACCAACCATAATGAATTTAGAATTACATGATTGCATTGTACCTTGATTGAAAGTCATATGCGAGCTTGCACCGGAGTCCATGTAATAGTTGTTGTCTTGCGAGGGTTGAATCGACATTGCTTGAAACACTGAAGCGAGATCCGTGAATTGTTGCTGACCATGGTGCGCAGCAAGACCACCAAAGGATGTGTTAGTTGGCTGCTGAGTGTAGTGCTGATTCGAACTAGGTTGATGAGGAAAAACGGGTTGCATAGGAGCCGGGAACTGATGCGGTTGATGTCCAAAGAGAAATGGTTGTTGTCCAAACACAGGGAGCTGCGACGGCTACTGATGATGACCATATGGGCTGCCGGGCAGAAGCAGTGATTGACCGTAGACCCTAGCGGCATAAGGGGAAGCTGGTGGCTGCGTTGGAGCTGTTGGATGAAGGTGTCTAAGACATAACTATAATTGATACATATGTTTGAATTGATTGCAACACAATCCTTTTGGGTTGCCCTCATAACTTAGCAGAGGACAAGATTGCATATAGAGAGAAATATTGATATATTATGGAGATAATATATTAATCAGAAAAAGGGAATAAATAATTTTTTAATATTTTATGAGAATAGTATATTAATTGGAAATTATGATATTTAATTAAAGATTAATCAGAAATTAATTTGGAATTAATTTTGGGATTAATTTGATTAATTAAATATGTAGGGGTTGAATTATAACCGTTCAATGGTTGAACAATTGGTGTGTGTGTGTGTGTGTGTGTGTGTCTATATATATATATATATATATATATATATATATATATATATATATATATATATATATATATATATATATATATATATATATATATATATATATATATATATATATATATATATATATATATATATATATATATATATATATATATATATATATATATATATATATATATATATATATATATATATATATTCGTAAATATATATGAGTATATATATTATTATAGAGCCTTTCTTATTTGTGATTATAATAAGTCAACTAGCTTGTATGATAAATGGGTTATCATATCAGAAGCTTAAATATGGCAGTAATCTTTCATAAGACTTATTAGTTTTGGACTATAAATAGAGGGCTTCCCCTCCCCATTCTTCATGCCATCTTGAGGATTCTTTTTGCTTTCTTGCTTGCCAAGGTGTTGGGTATGAGCCATTAGAGGCATTACATTTGTGTTGCTAGCTTCCAAGAGATCTAAGGATCAAAATGTTAGTTTTGCCTTATGAAAAAATTTTATTCTTATTTTTTTCATAGTTATAGGTTCAATAGTAGAAAACATAGATCCTTTAGGGTGCATGTGAACTTAACTGCTTTATGTTCATAGTTTGCTTAAAACCCCTACAGTGGTATCAGAGCTAGATCTGTTTTCTATTGAACTGTTATAATAGTTGAACTGTTAAAAGGATTTAAACCCTTGGTCTCAAGGATTTCGAAATTGTGGCTAGGGTTTTAGAAACCCTAGCCTCCACCCTTAGTTGGCGAAAATAAGGAGGTGCCTTTTAGGGTTTCTCTATTTTTGGTAATTGTGATTATCTAATAAATGGAAACTCTTTACCCTTATTTTAGATAACTTGGGTGGCAAGATTAGGATTAAATTAAATTGTTTAATTAGTTAATCCCCATGTGATTTAATTAATTAATTTAATTAACAGTTAATCAAAAGAGAAACATTAAATCACTTTAGGTTTAATTTTAAATTTCAAATTTAAATTGTTTAAATTTTTCGAAAATTTAAAAGGACAAAAACCTAAAATATTTTAAAATGTTTAAAATACACCTTATACATATTATTATTAAAAGTTAATACCTATATGTATAAGATTAACTCAGTCAAATCGCTAGTATGCCTCATTCAGAAAACTGGTCTATAAGGGGGGCATAAGGAAACTGCCTATAAAATGGCGGTTGAATGGGTATCTACTCTCACCCACTGCTCCCTTGATCAATGGATTGTCGTTAGCAGGACGGGTTTGATGGGACAAAGCCAATCTCATTAAAAGTATAATGCTATTAGTGAAAAGGTACTAGAACCTTTTAAACCCAATCTAGTTACTTAGAAATGTGAACATGTATGCCAATCCATGAAGTTACACATTGCACTTTGTGGGTCGTTAGTGGAGTGTGGGTGGTTAACTGACACACTAATTGAGACCCATAAAGAGTGGTGATGGGTATCTCGTGTTATTATCATTGTTGATGGAGCTGTGTGGATAACCGGCACATCAATCGAGATGATAAGTGACATTGAGGTTACCAAGTAATTTGCATGGTTATTTCACATCTTGTTTGTGATCCTCGGCATCCCAGTCACAAACAGAAGAGCATAATCCGAGATTAAACATGCCATTGACCCCGGTCAATAAATCTCATAGATCTAGGAATTTCATTAGACTGAAATTGATAATAGTATATATACCTTAATGACCATTATGTTGTGATTACGGCATCCCTCTTTACACCATAGTTGGGGCATTTTGGGTCCTAGCCTTATTAAATATTAAATTGGGTAATTATTTATAAGCGCAAAAGTTAAACTAATAAATTTTGATTTTATAGATGTTTGAAGATAGTGTCAACTCTCATCCTCTTCCTCCTAAAGCCATTCCTGAGGGCTTCAGGAAATCCTTACTGAATATGAAAAAGCTGACTGGACTTAACTACATGGATAGGATCCGCCAATAGAGATTGGTTATGAGATACGTAGATAAGGAATACATCATCGACTTCCCACTCCCCTTCCTTCCTCAGCATGGAGTCACTCAACAGTTGATTGACCACTATAACTTCTTGGTGAATGAAGACGAAGAGGTTCGTCTCCTCATGCTATTAACCATTGACCCCGCCATCTATAGGCATTTTGAATTCCTGGGGCCATGGGAGATAGTACAACTGGTTGAGGAAAGGTTCCAAGAACCGGTTATACAGGAGAAGCGTAGGATCTACGAGAAAATAAGTAACATCAGGCTAAAGAATGGAGGAAATTTTGGTGAACATTTCCTCAAAATGGAGGAATGCGTAGAAGAATTGTACCATATTAGTCACCCCATGAATCATGAGACGAGCATAAATTGTTTGCTTGTCTCCTGACCAAAGAGTATGAACCGTTCATACAAATTTACGAAGAGAGGGAAGATCACAAGACCTTCAGGGATATGTTTCAAATGTTGACTCTATATGAGTCGTTCATGAAGAAACATAATGAAGGATTGGGTCCATCTTGGAAGCGCATTGGGAGTCCACCTGGACGAGTCCTGGGATGTCTTAAGCTAGAAGTCCATGGGGCAAGGTATAGGCACAAGAAGATTGGAAGTCACTCAAAAGCCAAATCGTTTGGCTACTCAGGTATATCTAAAAACTCTAAAAATTCCTTATCCTTAATTCCTTGATACAAGATGTGATTGTCACATTTGCTTTGAATGCAGGGTCTCAGTAGGACGCAAGACATTGACGCATGGGAGCATATTCGGATTGGATCTCGAGCTCGCGCATTTTTGGAGTTTAGTTAGATATTATGATATTGTTATTAGTCGGTAGATAGTACAATATTGTTTTTCACATAGTGCATTGTTTGAGTATATTTTTTAATTTAATGAAAGTTATTTTCTTTTAAAACATGATTGTTTATATTATCCTTGAAATGTTGTGTGAATGTATTGATTAATAACTTGAATGTTGATGCATCCAAAGTGTATTGGATTTATGAATTGTGTTTGTATGATTGTTAAAATAAGTTTTATAAGTAATACTTCAACCAAAGATCCAATGGACAGGATTTTGGAATCAATTGACTTGGAGTCACTTGATGAAGTTAGTTTCTTGATAAAATTGGTTATTGCAAGAAATGAATCGACCAAGGACCCGATGGGTAGGATCTTGGAATCATTTGACTTGGAGTCAAAAGATGAATTCATATCTTGAGCTATTAACAAAGTCATAAAGTTTACATTAGAATGTAAAGAACATTAAGATTATGAGCAAAGAACACAATGGTTATTGTCAATTGCTCAAAATCAACAAGGAAAAACACAAATTAATTCTACTTCAAAATATTTGGCATTCGGTATGACAAATATAACATCACTTATCAGAATAAGTGATTAGTTGAAACCTTGAACTGTTCAAGGACTTCAAAGGAAGTATAAGATCAACAAAACCTGAGTAAAACACAACTGTGAAATCGTTTCATAGATCATGCTCTTCCAAGAACATTAAAGGGTTATAATGTGTCTTAGGAAGATAGAGCATTGATCGAAACGGTTCGATCCTTGATGTATTAGATACACTTCCAATAAGCTTCGATAAGTTAGGCTTTCAATCAGTCAGTCCATAAAAACATATTCAAACCACATCTTAGACTAAGTAGGTTGCACAGACACCATCTAAGGTGTAAAGCAGGCTTCACTCCTACTAGTACACAGATTATGGTTTAGGGTCATGGAGTGTTTTGTCTAAACCTCATAACATGACTAAACCTGTTCAGAAGTGTCATTTCATTGGCCATTACGCATGTACCTGCAAATGTGGAGTCCTTTTAAAGAACTCACATTCTAAGGAAACAGTGGGAGCTGGAGAAATCCTAAAGGATTTCAAGGATTAGCCAAATGAAAGAACCTTTAGTCATCACTAAGACTTGACCAGGAATCGGATTCCTATTAAACCTGACATATCATTCTCTTAGCAAACCAGTAGTATTAGTCACCGTCATAAGGAGTTATGATCTGGGTGACATACCGATTAGTGGTAAAACACTAAAGTTGGTATGGATATGCAATACTGCTACTTGGAAGCATTGGTGAGCCCGGTTGCCACTAGATAAGAGAAATTAAGAGCGAGACACGTTCTTTGTGACGATTTGACTGATTTTACACCTGGCTAAGAGCTAGTGGGAGTAAATGAATCATCAAAGGAAGGGAACATAGATAGAAATGTACCTACATTCTAAACAAGAATGGTTGAGTGATGCAATACTCATAGTCATGTGATTGATTTTGAGAGAGACGCTCTCAACAGAACTAAAACAAATATGAAAATATATTGTTTGCTATTACTACAGCTTGTAAGTCATAGCAAGATCAGATGGTCTGAACCGCTTTCCAGAAATAAAAAACCACAGGGGTTGTGTGTAAGACACAATCAACAGGGTTTAGAACATGCCGATGTTGTCCTCAAAACAACTCACTTGTAGTTGTCATGTCATTTAAGTCTTAATCCAATTATTTACCTTATTATTTGACTATTAGACTTACGAGCAAGCATTACTCGATCATTTAATAGTATAGTTTTGGTAAGTAAAGGTATCGATTTTCCACAGGAAGTTGTTAACTAACTTAAAGTTTGCAATTCTTAGTCAAACGGTTTAGAGGCGAGTTTTAGTGAAAACTCGTAAAACCAAGTTTTGGATTCTTGTAAAATAGGCAAAATAATAAATTACAACTATCGTAACAACACAACAATAAAGAGATAATATGATCAAATGATAACAAGGGAAGCTTTTGCCTAGGATTTGTTGATTCATATAAACCTATGTTGACTAGTTTTGATTATGTGCAATGAGTTAAAATAGGTTGCATTAAGTGGTAGGATCATATGGTCAAGTCACCAATTCTATGATTTCTAAGTTATTATAGCACAATGGTCATGTAACTAAATAACTTATAATCATGAAATATTAATATAATCTAGCATGCAAACATAGTCCATACCCTAATGGTCATAGTGATATGTTCATACAATCAATGGTCATGAGTTGCAACTAAATGTGATATAAGTTTTATTTCACTAATCAAGTTTATAACTAAAATAACTTCCCTGGTTAAATGGTCAATAACTAGTCCAATGATATATAGTTGTCAATTGCACATCAAAATGGTTCATATGATCAATACGTTTAAATGGTCAATAAACTTAATCATATGAAGATAGCTATCAAGAATACAAACTTTAATCACATTCAATATGTATAGCATGCAAATTATATATCCTAACCGATATTTAACTCGAATCAAGAACTAGATCAACATATATTTATATTAATGAATCAACATCACCTAGGCAAAAGCTACAGGGATCTAGCCTAGCATGGTATCAAATATACAACAACAATATGAAGAAGTCATAGTAGAAGATACCAACCGGTTTACAATCGATGAATCCTTGCTTATAATGAAGATCTTAGCTCCTTCTTGTTATGAAAATCACTCTTAATAACATGTAAAAATGATAAATACACGAAAATATATCTGAACTATAGTTTCCTTGCCCTCTAATTGTCTCTAAAAATCGTGCATAGAGGCTTCTATTTATACTTGCTGAGTACAGTGCTCGCGTCGCGACCAGGGAGTCCGTCGCGTCGCGAGGGTGCGGCCTGGTGCTGCTTTTGTCGGCCACTGGTCTGGCTAGTGCGTTTGTTGGTAGTCTCGCGAACAAGAAGTTGGTGGTGTCGCGTCCTAGGTCTTCGTGTCGCGACCAGGCCTTCCGTCGCGTCGCGAGGTCTGTAGCGTTTTATTCTTCTGTCTTGCTTCTCTTCGCGTCGCGATTTCTTGGTCAGCATAGGGTCTCGATATGGCTCTTTATTGGATTTTTCGTCTTTAAGCTCGAATCCAGCTCCTTCTTAATCCGCAAAGCTATTTTTCCTGTGTTTTGGTAATTTTGGCGTTATAAGTATCTTTTATCTTTAGATAATACCAAAAACACATGTTTAAGCACTCGATATTGCCCGAAATATATGTATAATTTAGGCAATATCAAAATACCCCACACTTGAACTTTGCTTGTCCTCAAGCAAACTACAATTTAAAACCCAGCTAAGAAATTAGATATCCAAACAACTTTCCGAATGCTATCACAGATCTAGCATTATTTACCGATGTTAAGAATAAAGTTTTAAGAATAACCCTAGTAGATTATACCTAATTTTATGTACGTATTTCTAACTTTCCAAAATTTTACCTAAAATCTATTTCTATTATTGACAAGTCTTTAGATTGAAAAATACTCATTTTTACATAACATTGAATACACCCTTAAATTTTTCTTTTACCTCAAGATCTTTTGTCAAGTTTCCCAAAAATTATGCTGGACTAAGTTTATCAAGTTTAGTTATTTTCTCCATTTTTACCGCACCTTTGAAACTCGTGACTTTCTATGGAACTCTTGATTACAAATTTTCAACTCACAACTGTACAGAGTTTACTAATTCAAATTCCAAAGGCCACTAAGGAAATCCCATGACTTTCGATGACACCCCTGTAGCGAGCTTTCGACAATATTATCCCAAACCAGTTGGTTTTAGGTAATAAGGAGTAGAAATGCCCGTGGGCCCCATTTTATGTCTACTTGCTCGAATGTCAAAGGTCACTGATTGAATTTCCTTCCTGAGTCTCAATCTTATGGTGTAACATTACTTGATTTTCTCTTTTCATTAGATTTCTCATTCGAAGTTCTTTTAACGAGGCTTATTTTCCTCAATTTAGTCATAGCATTCGCGCGTTTAGGGAAACTAACTCAACCTGTTTTGACAAAATTTGATTTTCAATGGGTCTATTTCATTATTTATGCAAAACCTTTTGTAATTATCATTCTAATTACTTGTCATTTAAAGAATTAAATTTTATACGAAAATATCGAAAAACTAGAAAATAAGAGAATAAAATCAAGTTTAACCTACGAATTTATTTTCAAAACATTTTTTCTTAACAATTACCTTCTTAGTATTCAATGTTTGGAAAAGATGTTTAAGATAAAAAATTTTACTTGGCTCAGTTAATTATTGCAGTTTTGACTTGTTTATCCTACACTTATTTTATACAATAATTTTATTATATATATCTTTTAAATCATAGAGGAGTTTAATTGGAATGGACTCCCCTTGGGTAACGAGTCGTTTTGTTTTTAGGACATCTTTCCACAGAAGAAGAATGCTGAACTGACCGCCAGTATCTGTTTAAACCTGAATTATGCATCTATGCTCAGAAAAAATATCAACAACACCATGAAAAACACACCATTACATAAAAACACACCACTCTAAAATCAACTTTAAATAATTCAAATGTATTTAAATACACAAAATAAAATAAATTTTTTTTTTAGATCAACACATGAAAGACACAAATAAATCATACCACGCGATAATCTCGGGTTGCCTCCCGGAAGCGCTTCTTTTTCATAGATTTGGAGTCTTTTTAGCTGGACTTCATTCCCCTCTAATGTTCTACTGTTTGGAGTGGGATGTCTTCGCGTTCGTTCTCGTTTTGAACGCATTCTTCATATCTTTTCAACCTGTGCCCGTTCACTTTGAAACTTCCTTCACCTTCCTTGAAAAGATCCACAGCCCCGTGTGGATATACTTCTTTGATTGTGAACGGACCATACCATCGTGTCTTCAGTTTCCCAGGGAAAAGTCTTAATCGTGAGTTGTACAGTAGGACTTTCTCCCCTGGTTGGAAATCTTTGTTTCCTTTCAATCTCGAATCGTGCCATCTTTTGACTTTGTCTTTGTAAATAACTGAGTTTTCGTATGCGTCATTTCTTAGTTCATTAAGTTCATTCAATTGACACAAACGGTTAGTACTGACAAGATTAAAGTCCAAGTTACACGGTTTTAAGGCCCAGAATGCCTTGTGTTCAACCTCTACTGGGAGGTGACAAGCTTTTCCGTACACCAATCTGTATGGGGTAGTGCCAATTGGTGTCTTGAAGGCGGTTCGAAAAGCCCAAAGTGCATCGTCAAGTTTTTCTGACCAGTCCTTTCGGCTTGTTCCCACGGATCTTTCTAAAATGCGTTTTAAGGCTCTGTTTGTGATCTCTGTTTGACCACTTGATTGCGGGTGATAAGGTGTGGATATTCGATGGGTTACCCCATACTTATTTAAAGCATTCTCCATTTGTTTGTTGCAAAAATGAGTACCCCTATCGCTTATAAGAGCTTTAGGGACACCAAAACGTGCAAAAATGGTTTTCAAAAATTTAACCACACCCCGCGCATCATTTGTGGGTAAAGCTTTTGCTTCAGCCCACTTTGATACGTAGTCCACCGCAACCAATATATATTTATTTACGTGGGAATTAGGAAAAGGTCCCATAAAGTCAATACCCCACACATCGAAAATTTCACATACCTGGATAGAATGCAATGGCATTTCATTTTTTGATGAGATATTACCCGCTCGCTGACACGGATCGCATGTCTTGACGAAATTTGGCTCGCTGACACGGATCGCATGTCTTGACGAAATTTGTTGCGTCTTTGAAGATAGTGGGCCAATAAAAGCCCGCTTCAAACACCTTTCGTGCGGTGTAATTTGCTCCGTGATGTCCACCTGTAGGTCCTTGATGGCATTGCTTGAGTATATCTTTTATCTCTTTCCCGTGTACGCATCTCCGTATGATGTTATCCGGACATGAGCGAAAAAGGTATGGTTCATCCCACAGGTAGTACTTGATATCGGCAAAGAACATTTTCTTTTGTTGGTGAGTAAGCCCTTTTACAAGCACTTTGGCTGCAAGATAGTTTACGATATCCGCATACCAGGGGGTCTCCATATCAACATGAATTGACATTACATGTTCTTTAGGGAAGGAGTCGTTCACTTCCTTTTCTTCCCTCGCCTTTTGCTCCGGATTTTCCAATCTTGACAAATGATCAGCTGCCAAATTCTCGGATCCTTTCTTGTCTTGAATTTCTATATCAAATTCTTGTAACAGCAAGACCCAACGAATCAAACGTGGTTTGACATCTTGCTTGTTGAACAGGTACTTGATTGCAGAGTGATCTGTGTAGACAACGGTTTTTGATAAAATTAGATAAGGTCTGAATTTATCAAAAGCATACACTACTGCCAGGAGTTCTTTTTCAGTCGTTGTGTAGTTTTCTTGGGCAGGATTCAGAGTTTTGCTGATGTAGTAGATTGGCTTGAATTTCTTGTCGATTCTTTGGCCTAGGACGGCTCCCAATGCGATATCACTTGCGTCTGTCATCAGTTCGAAAGGTAGGTTCCAGTCTGGGCCGACCATGATCGGGGCACTAGTCAATTTAAGCTTCAAAAATTCAAAAGCATTAACACATTCATTATTAAAATCAAATTTTACATCATTTTGTAACAGTTGTGTTAAAGGTTTGGTTATTTTTGAGAAATCTTTTATAAATCTCCGGTAAAAACCGGCATGTCCCAAGAAGCTTCTGACTCCT
The DNA here is from genome assembly GCA_023525715.1 of Cichorium intybus. NCBI lineage: Eukaryota > Viridiplantae > Streptophyta > Magnoliopsida > Asterales > Asteraceae > Cichorium > Cichorium intybus. The sequence continues at coordinate 60,304,179 of CM042014.1, forward strand.
TTTACGTTGGTCGGTGGTGGTAGTTTAGCAATGACTTCAACTTTTGCCTTGTCGACTTCAATCCCATGTCTTGACACTTTGTGTCCCAAAACTATTCCTTCTTTCACCATGAAGTGGCATTTCTCCCAGTTGAGCACTAGATTGGTTTCTTCACATCTTTTAAGCATTTTGTCTAGATTAGACAAACATTCTGTAAATGAGTTACCAAATAGTGATAAATCATCCATGAAGACCTCCATTGAGTTTTCCATCATGTCATGGAAAATTGCCGAGACACATCTTTGAAAAGTGGCTGGAGCATTGCATAGACCGAAAGGCATTCTTCGGTACGCTAAGATTCCTAAAGGGCATGTAAACGTCGTTTTGTCTTGATCTTCTGGGTCAATCGGAATTTGAAAGTAACCTGAAAAACCATCCAAAAAACAGTAATAGGCTTTTCCTGATAATCGTTCCAGCATTTGATCGATGAAGGGAAGAGGAAAATGGTCTTTTCGTGTTGCATCGTTTAATTTGCGATAATCGATGCACACCCTCCATCCTGTCACTGTTCTGGTAGGTATAACTTCATTCTTCTCGTTGGTGATGACTGTTATTCCTCCCTTCTTTGGTACGACATGGATTGGGCTGACCCATTTGCTGTCAGAAATCGGGTAGATGATTCCAGCATCGAGCAGCTTCATGATCTCTTTATCAACTACGTCTTGCATTTTTGGATTAAGCCTTCTTTGGTGCTGTGCTGATGGTTTTGAATCTTCTTCCATCAGTATCTTATGAGAACAGATGGTTGGGCTTATTCCTTTTATGTCAGAGATGCTCCAAGCGATAGCATCTTTTCTTTTCTTTAGAATTTTCATGAGTTCTCCTTTCTCTTCTCGGCTTAATTCAGATGAAATGACAACCGGGTATTCCTTGGTGTCTGTCAAAAATGCATACTCCAAATGGTTTGGAAGTATCTTCAAGTCCGGGATGTTTTGGTTCCTAGGAGATTTTTTCTTTGGAAGTACCGTCTCTTCTTGGTTTGCGAAATGAGGTTCATTTTTCAAGAGTTCTTCCAGCTCCTTCAGATCCTTTTCTGGATCGAATGTTTTCTTAGCAAGTTGCATTTCATGACTATAATCTTCTTCCCGTATGGCTCTGGCTTCCTCTTCCAGTATTAAATCGAAAGTATCGATATGGAAGATTGTGTCATCACTCATCGTTGAGTGTTTGATCGTGTGATCCATGCCAAAGGTGATGGCTTCAGTGCCCACCCGAATGGTTAATTTAGTGTCATGAACATCTATCAAAGCTCTTGCTGTGGCCAAGAAAGGTCTTCCAAGAAGAATAGGGACTTCATCATCTTCCTCCATATCCAGTATGACAAAATCTACAGGAAAAACAAACTTGTCAACTTTTACCAGAAGGTCTTCTACTATCCCTCTTGGATATGTAACCGCCTTGTTCGCAAGATTAATTGCCATTCGAACTAGTTTTGGTTCTGGTAAGTTTAGTTTCTTGTAGAAAGAATATGGCATTAAATTGATGCTGGCACCTAAGTCTGCTAAACCATAGCTGCTGGCATGGTTCCCGAAGGTGCAAGGAAGATGTAAACCGCCTGGATCTCCCACTTTTTCTGGTAGGTTCTTCATCATTGATGCGTAACATTTTTCACTTAATGTTACCAGTGACACCTCTTCCATTTTCTTTCGGTTAGTTAGGAGGTCTTTGAGGAATTTGGCATATTTTGGCATTTGTGTTATTGCATCAACGAATGGAATGTTGATGCTCAGCTGTTTCAAGTGCTCAAGAAATTTCTTGAATTCTTTATCCTCCTTCTCCTTCTTCAAACATTGAGGGAATGGAATAGTCGGTTGGTGTGGTTGAGGTGAAGCTGTTTCTTTTGTTCCTTTATCCTTAGTGCTCCCCGGATCTTTTCCAGCTTTATCTTCTTGTGTTTCAGGAGTTGAGTTGATGGTTTCTTCAATGACTGCTGGTGGGATGATTTTTCCGCTTCTGGTTGTGATGGCTTTAGCCTGTGCTCGAGGGTTTGGTTCGGTGTTGGTAGGAAGTGTTCCTGGTAGTCTTTCTTGTAACACTTTTGAAATTTGGCCAATTTGGTTCTCTATGTTTTGGATAGAGGCTGCTTGATTTCTTAGTTGAACTTCAGTTGCTGTGTGTCTCTTTTCTGATCCTTCCATGAATTTACCCAATATGTCTTCCAAGTTTGGTTTCCTCTCTTGGTTATGTTGTGGGTTAAATCCTGGTGGTGACTGTTTTTGTTGATTATAAGTATTTTGCTGGCGTTCAAATGGTGGTTGTTGCCTTTGTTGCTGGTTGTAAAAATCACTTCCTCCTCGCCAGTTGTTTCTACGTATCGGGAAGTCAAATCTGTCTCCAGATGAGTAACACGCTTCTGCTTTCTTATTACCATCTTCATCGTATGGACAGTCTTTCTGTAAGTGAGGACCGCTGCAATTGTCACAGCCTACCGTTATTGCATGGATATTTTGAGTCATCTTTTTTAGATCTCTCCCAAATTGATCCAATCGGTTGTGAATAGCGGACATTCCTTCCACTGCCTCTTCTTTTAACTTTCTTCGGCATGATGGATCTCTTGAGGAATGGTAATGATGAGAATGTTTTGCCAGTTCCTCAATTCGTTCATAAGCCTCGGTAGCGGTTAAGTTGATGAGGGGTCCTCTCCCGTCTAGTAGTTGTCTTGTTTGTGTGTTGATGCAGTCGTAGAACTTCTGAACTTTTTGGTATTTGTCCATGTCGTGTTGTGGACAATCCTGGATCAATTCCTTGAATCGACTCCACGCTTGGTACAAAGTTTCATCTTCGTCTTGGAGAAAGTTCTGAATTTTTGCTTTCAGTTTATTTATTTTAGACGGTGGAGTGTATTCTTCTATGAAGTCCTGTTTCAGTCCGTTCCATGTAGTGATGGAACCTGGAGGCAGTCTTTTCAACCATTTCTTTGCTCCTTCGCGTAATGTCATCGGGAAGATTCGTAGCATTATCGCGTCTGAGGAAATTCCTGGAATGTTGAAACAGTCAGTGATTTCTGTGACTTGCTCGATGTGTTCGACTGGATCTTCTTCTTCTGTTCCTTTGAAAGTAATGCCCTTAAGGGCTGAAAGGTAATGGCCTTTAAGCTCAAAATTTGCATTTTCCGGTATCTTGGGCCGAACAAGACTTGGTCCTGTTCCGTCTCGTGCTCTGTTGTAATATGCTTTCAAAGTTGGTTCTTGCTCGTTTACTGGGATTTCCATTTCTTGTCTAGGTTTTTCTTTCGGAAAAATGCTTCTTCTTATTCTTCTTCTTGTGTTAAACTCGCGTTCTAGTTCGTTCAGTGCAGGTATGATGTTCGGTTGTGAACTTCGGGTCATAAACTGCACATTAGAAACTGTTTGCAAGTTTGGTGCCTATTTTTTTTATTTTTTTTTTAAAATAAAATATATTTTTTTATATTCTTTTTTTTATACAAATAATAAATTGAACAAAAAGTTTAAAACTTTTAAAACCTTTATGTAATCACTCAGTTGTAACAACCGAATATCTTATCAAATCCACTATAATGCATTGACTATCAAATAAAGAACGGCCAGGCAGGACAGTAGGGAAGCAGGACTATTTCGGTCAATGACCTTTCGAAAATCCAACAACCAAACCGGATCTGTCTATTCTGACACCGTTCTCGTAAGTAGAATTACTAGCATGATAGTTGGATTGATAATCAATTTAGTTTGAAACAACTAAATAAATTACAAGCGAGTCTTAAAATTATTTAGTAGACAAACAGAGAGAAATACATGAAACAAACTAAAAATTTTAACTTCCCACGATAGAAACCGTAAAAAGGATCGATTGACTAACAATTGTAAACAATAAAATTAATTGAATAACTCCCCGGCAACGGCGCCAAAAACTTGTTGTCGTCAAACAACAACTCACTTGTAGTTGTCATGTCATTTAAGTCTTAATCCAATTATTTACCTTATTATTTGACTATTAGACTTACGAGCAAGCATTACTCGATCATTTAATAGTATAGTTTTGGTAAGTAAAGGTATCAATTTTCCACAGGGAGTTGTTAACTAACTTAAAGTTTGCAATTCTTAGTCAAACGGTTTAGAGGCGAGTTTTAGTGAAAACTCGTAAAACCAAGTTTTGGATTCTTGTAAAATAAGCAAAATAATAAATTACAACTATCGTAACAACACAACAATAAAGAGATAATATGATCAAATGATAACAAGGGAAGCTTTCGCCTAGGATTTATTGATTCATATAAACCTATGTTGACTAGTTTTGATTATGTGCAATGAGTTAAAATAGGTTGCATTAAGTGGTAGGATCATATGGTCAAGTCACCAATTCTATGATTTCTAAGTTATTATAGCACAATGGTCATGTAACTAAATAACTTATAATCATGAAATATTAATATAATCTAGCATGCAAACATAGTCCATACCCTAATGGTCATAGTGATATGTTCATACAATCAATGGTCATGAGTTGCAACTAAATGTGATATAAGTTTTATTTCACTAATCAAGTTTATAACTAAAATAACTTCCCTAGTTAAATGGTCAATAACTAGTCCAATGATATATAGTTGTCAATTGCACATCAAAATGGTTCATATGATCAATACGTTTAAATGGTCAATAAACTTAATCATATGAAGATAGCTATCAAGAATACAAACTTTAATCACATTCAATATGTATAGCATGCAAATTATATATCCTAACCGATATTTAACTCGAATCAAGAACTAGATCAACATATATTTATATTAATGAATCAACATCACCTAGGCAAAAGCTACAGGGATCTAGCCTAGCATGGTATCAAATATACAACAACAATATGAAGAAGTCATAGTAGAAGATACCAACCGGTTTACAATCGATGAATCCTTGCTTATAATGAAGATCTTAGCTCCTTCTTGTTATGAAAATCACTCTTAATAACATGTAAAAATGATAAATACAAGAAAATATATCTGAACTATAGTTTCCTTGCCCTCTAATTGTCTCTAAAAATCGTGCATAGAGGCTTCTATTTATACTTGCTGAGTACAGTGCTCGCGTCGCGACCAGGGAGTCCGTCGCGTCGTGAGGGTGCGGCCTGGTGCTGCTTTTGTCGGCCACTGGTCTGGCTAGTGCGTTTGTTGGTATTTTCGCGAACAAGGAGTTGGTGGTGTCGCGTCCTAGGTCTTCGCGTCGCAACCAGGCCTTCCGTCGCGTCGCGAGGTCTGTAGCGTTTTATTCTTCTGTCTTGCTTCTCTTCGCGTCGCGATTTCTTGGTCAGCATAGGGTCTCGATATGGCTCTTGATTGGCTTTTTCGTCTTTAAGCTCGAATCCAGCTCCTTCTTAATCCGCAAAGCTATTTTTCCTGTGTTTTGGTAATTTTGGCGTTATAAGTATCTTTTATCTTTAGATAATACCAAAAACACATGTTTAAGCACTCGATATTGCCCGAAATATATGTATAATTTAGGCAATATCACCGATACAAAAGGTACATAGCCCCGAAGTTCGTCGGGCGGGCACCTCGCATGGAAGGATCTTCGGATTCTCAAATATGCCAAAAGTTTGGATTTTGTGAATAGTCTGAAAGAGTCCTACGATTATGTCAGAAGATCTGGACTTTGTATTCTCAAAGTATGCCAAAAGGTTTGGGTTTTGTGGATAGTTTGAAAGAGTTCCAGAACTATGTCGAAGCTAGTGGGAGTATCATTAAGATCTACCTCTCAATGTATGTCGGTACATACTATTCTTGGAAATATCTCTTATCATTACAAAGTGTATGACTCGACATAAGAGATGATTTCTATGAAAGACCTAAAGGAGATTCGATATACTCAAATGGTTACCAGTATCTATCAGATATATAAAGTCGTTAGTATTGACCCTGCCCGTGTGTAAGTATGATCTTGATAAGATTCAAGATACAAGACTACAGAAAGAGATTTTCTGGAAATCATTACACAAGGATTATGGATTCTGAAAGGGTTCAGAATACAACTAATATCATATTCAATGAACTGCCACAAATTGAATCGATCACATGTCTCATGAAATGATCCTGATAACTTGATGCTTGGAGCATAGCAAGTTGGACTCAGGACACCACCTGGCTTAGGATACTGAACTGGACAGTTGAACACAAACGTGAGAAATCATGCTTTAATAGGAGGAATATAATAATAATTTGAAATGAGTTTCAAATCTATAATTATTAATATATATATATATATATATATATATATATATATATATATATATATATATATATATATATATATATATTTATATATATATATATATATATATATATATATATATATATATATATATATATATATATATATATATATATATATATATATATATATATATATATATGACACTATGAGACATCATGGTTGGAAAGTTTCGTTGGGATAATGATGGAGCGTGTGTGGTTCACCGGCACGTCAGTTATCGCCTTGAAATATTCCTGACACCGAAAGGGTGAAGTCACATGGACTTAAGATCCCAAAGAGCCATGAGAAGTCACAGTATACAAACGCCATTTCAGAAATGGTGTCTGGAGAGGAAAGCCAAGATGACACATTGAGAAATCATCGGAATGGTGTCCGATCGAATTGTCTGCAATGATATGTATCAATGTAAGACATTTTGGATACATAGAAAGAGTGAAGGTCATTTTGGGTATAAAAGACATATGAATATCTAAATTGAAAGTTTAAAAGAAATCAAGAAACATATAACAGTACTATAATAAATCTAATATGGTGATTGCCTCGTGGAGACTTGGTAATAAGCAGGAGTAGCTACCTATCAGATTAGTGTTTCAATTTGCATGTTTTACTTCCCGAATAATTGGATTATTCAAAAGATCCATAGTCGTTCATACTTTCGGAAGTAAGTAGTAAACTAAGACTGTCATGAATTGGATTGTAGACTGTCTAAAGCGTTAGACATAGCAATGGTATTGCTGCAACATTCATGAGTACTTAGAAATGGAGATTTGAGTATTGGATCAGCCCGCGCTTAGAGAATTGCTTCATGGATTACATCACGAGTAATTCTGAGACGATAATATCTTATGATCTTGAAACCAATACATATGACTTGAAATTTACAATTCAGTTGCCCATTGATAATACGTAAACGCATTGGTAACTCGATGTTATAATACGTATTGTTGTGCGCAATTTAATGAGTAAAGGAAACAAGCATATGAGTCGAATTTTATTCGTTCCTTTTGCCCTAACGGGAAAAGCGATATATATATGGGCCCCTTGGTGATTTGGTGTTGACTTTGTGCTGGCCAGCAGGACTAATTGATGTGTTCAATTGGAAGTCCTATGTCATTACAAATCATGGAACCGGGAAACATTGTATCGGACTGAGATTGATTCTAATCCATGTCTCAAGTCTGAATGATATCTTGTAAGAACGAAGGATCATATGATCACTTATCTAAAGACATTTAACTAACTGGGTCAGAGTTTGGCAGCAGTTTTTGGAAGCTACAATTTGCTGATCAATTCAGGAACCATATTGCATTATAGTTATAGACTTATCCAAGTGGGAGACTGTTGGATTAAGGTGTCTAAGCCATAACTATAATTGATACATATGTTTGAATTGATTGCAACACAGTCCTTTTGGGATGCCCTAATAACCTGGCAGAGGACAAGATTGCATATAGAGAGAAAGATTGATATATTATGGAGATAATATATGAATCAGAAAAAGGGAATAACTAATTTGTTAATATATTATGAGAATAGTATATTAATTGGAAATTATGATATTTAATTAAAGATTAATCATAAATTAATTTGGAATTAATTTTGGGATTAATTGGATTAATTAAATATGCAGGTTGAACAATTGGTGTGTGTGTGTGTGTGTGTGTATATATATATATATATATATATATATATATATATATATATATATATATATATATATATATATATATATATATATATATATTCGTAAATATATATGAGTATATATATTATTTATGGAGCCTTTCTTATTTATGGTTATGATAAGTCAACTAGCTTGTATGATAAATGGGTTATCATATCAGAAGCTTAAATATGGCAGTTATTTGTCATAAGACTTATCAGTTTTAGACTATAAATAGAGGGCTTCCCTCCCCATTCTTCATGCCATCTTGAGGAGTTCCTCCTCATTCTCTCTTTCTTTCTTGCTTGCCAAGGTGTTGGGTGTGAGCCATTAGAGGCATTTCATTTGTGGTGCTAGCTTCCAAGAGATCTAAGGATCAAAATGTTAGTTTTTCTTTATGAAAATTTTTTATTCTTATTTTGTTCCTAGTTATTGGTTCAATAGATGAAAACATAGATCCTTTCTGGTGCATGTAAACTTAAGTGCTTTATGTTCATAGTTTGCTTAAAAACCCTACAGGAGCGATTGCAGAAGGCTGCCGAGAGGGATCAGCAGTGGGTGCAGCTCCAAGGAGGCCTGGTTGGTGAGTCGGGATAGATCCGAGTGGAAATTGGGCTCCAAATAAAGCATGATGTTGACCTGTTGCAACTTGTGTACCTGAAAAAGAATTAGAGCTAGCGGAAACATTAGTATTACCCCCCACTTTGGAAGCATATTGTCCATTATTTTTGCCTCGGTTAGGTTTATTTTTCGATTTTCGATTAGTGGGTGCTGAGGAGTATAAGGAAGCGGAGGATGAAAGCATAGCATCACCGGGTGCATCAATGGATTCTTCACGGGATTCATGGAGTAGGAGAATATGTTAGCCTCAAGGAAGGAGGGAAACGGCTTTGTATTAGTGATTACGTCCACTATACTATGATAGGATGGTAGAAGTTGACAGAGAATTTGCATTACAAGTTCAACCTCATCGATGCTGGAGTCACAATCCGTAAGGGCGTCGGCCAAGTTCTTTAAGGAATGACAAAACTCGGTAATGGAGGATGAGCCCTTCTTAGTGGTCCGAAATTGTTCTTGAAGCTGGAGCATTCGGGACATTTTGTTGTTGTGGAATAATTCTTGCAATTTGTCCCAGAGATCTTTTGCTGTGCAGTTGTCACTCGATATGATTTGAAGGAGATTTGCATGACACATAGAATAAAACCAAGACACTATCTGAGAATCAATAGCCTCCCAATCCTCATCGTCTTCATCTTTAGGAATAGATTTGCCAGTGATATGGCCATACACTTTGGCGCCCTTCCACATGTCCTGGAAAATACGTCTCCATAGCTTGTATTTGGAACCATCAATAGATAGTTTTAAGCTAAACTGAGAGTACAAATTAGTAAGGGCAAAAACAAGTTGGCTGGCAGTGGGAGCCGTGGATGTACTGGATGTCGCAGGAGTGGTCATGGGATAATGGAAAACCAAAAGAATAAACCCAAAAAGAGGAGAAAGTAATAAAAAAATGCTTAACCGTAGGTAGAGAGAAACGAATGTATCGATAACCTAAGTCTTTAGGTGAGAAGGCAGCGGAATGGAGGGCACGTGGTGAGGGTCCAACTCCATGAGTCAGAGACACTCCTGAACAGTAGTAGCAGGCCTGGCGATCACAGGAAGAAAGTAGCACCAGAGCAAGATGCCGAAGGATGAGCAAGATGCCGAAGGATGAGCAGAGGCAGGCAAGGAACGGTGGCGATGGGTGAGATCGACGATAGGAGATCCCAAAGGCGCCGGAAAAAAAACACACGAGTGTGGGGTTGTACGTGAGGCTCGATACCATGATGAAATATGTGGAAAGCCCACTTCATTAGGGTTACATATATTGAATCAGTATATATAAGATACATATTATACAAAAGGCCCCTATACTATACAAGAAAGAATAAACAGCCAAAACTATCTAACTATATATATATATATATATATATATATATATATATATATATATATATATATATATATATATATATATATATATATATATATATATATATATATATATATATATATATATATATATATATATATATATAGTTAGTATTAAATAAAAATGGTATTTATTGTGTGATTGATGACCATTTTTTGACTATTGTATAAGAAAAATGAGTGGCTTAGATGATGGTGGCATTTCTATAAATAAATTGAAAGAATAATTAAAAAACTAATAAAATACGGCTAAAAGGGGCATAAAGGTCAAAAACCAATGCCTACAAATTAGGAAAATATTAATTTTTAAATATCAAAAACTATAATTGCGGAAACACGATCCTCACTTATTAATCATGTATACATATAAACATTAACAATAGAAATCATTTCAAACCGTATTATCACCTAAAAACGTTTACAATGAACCAAATTTAGGTTTACGTAACTTGAGTTTTCTGGATTACGTTTGCATTCTTTGAGAATAAGTGAACATGTATACTAATTCTTAGCATTCTTTGAGAATGACATGCTTAAAGTCTCAAGTTTAGGTTTACGTAACTTGGTATATACATGGATTACGTTTGCATTGTTTGAGAATGAGTGTACATGTATACTAGTTCTTAGCATTCTTTGAGAATGGCATGTTTAAAGTCTCAAGTTTAGGTTTACATAACTTGGTATATATATGGATTACGTTTGCATTCTTTGAGAATTAGTGAACATGTATACTAGTTCTTAGCATTCTTTGAGAATGACATGCTTAAAGTCTCAATTTTACGTTTACGTAACTTGGTATATATAAGAAACTGGGTTAATGTGAAACATTCTTGGAGAATGAACATGAACCATTCTCAAAGACATTCTCAGAGAATTCCTTTCAATAAAAAAATTACACTGCTAAAAATGAACCATTCTCAAAGACATTACGCGTGTTCTTGAGCAAGATCGGTAAAGGGGATAAACACACACACCCTCGATGTGTGTGTGCCTGATTTTTGGAATCGAGAAAAAACTAAGGGATATAATTGTCAAGCAAGAGAGATGCGATCGGGAGAAAGGGGATAACACACACACCCTCGATGCTGCTGTCGATTATGTTCTTGCCGGCGGCGATGGTGGATGAGGCAGGGGAGGAAGACGGTGGCGATGCAGGAGGCCTGAACAGAGGGCGGAGGGCGGCGACAGGACCTTCTCGTTGAAGACGTGAAAGATAATGGGTAGGATAAATAGGGTTGATAAGTTACGATTCCATAAATATAGACATTTAATTTAGGCAAATTAATTAATTTAATGGAAATAATGCTTATATTATATAAATGGACTAATTTACCCTTAGATAATGATTGGTCCAGAATTAGTCCTATATTCAAACAATATTTAGAAATCATATTTGAACATATATATATATATATATATATATATATATATATATATATATATATATATATATATATATATATATATATATATATATATATATATATATATATATATATATATATATATATATATATATATATATATATATATATATATATACACACACACACTAGGTTTTAAGCATGTGTTAAACACGGGTTGACAACTTAAATTTTTTTGCATAAACGGAAATTTAATTTGATATTTTTGGTTTTTATAGGTAATATTTAATGTAGATCAACATTGGTTAAAAACTAAAGCTTTAATTTGAATATATATATATATATATATATATATATATATATATATATATATATATATATATATATATATATATATATATATATATATATATATATATATATATATATATATATATATATATATATATATATATACACACACACACTAGGTTTTAAGCATGTGTTAAACACGGGTTGACAACTTAAATTTTTTTGCATAAACGGAAATTTAATTTGATATTTTTGGTTTTTATAGGTAATATTGAATGTAGATCAACATTGGTTAAAAAGTAAAGCTTTAATTTGAATATATATATATATATATATATATATATATATATATATATATATATATATATATATATATATATATATATATATATATATACTAGGTTTTAAGCCTGTGTTAAACACGGGTTGACAACTTAAATTTTTTTGCATAAACGGAAATTTAATTTGATATTTTTGGTTTTTATAGGGAATATTTAATGTAGATCAACATTGGTTAAAAACTAAAGCTTTAATTTGAATGTAGCATAAAGTCTAATGTCTAATAGAACAAACCAAATGCTAAAATGAATCTTTTTTAATCTTTTTCCTTGTTTCAACCGTCACTCCATAATAGGTGTCTGCAAAAAAACACATTGTCCTAGGAAAAATAATCAAATTAAATGCTATAAATATAATTGGTAAATTTCATAAGGTACAATGCGTTAATCTAAAAACGATAAGAGTACCATGGCATGATAGAAAGAAATTTATATAAGATGCTATTATATACAAATAGGTTAAATTATTTACGACCTGGTAGCACACATCTTTAATCGGTTTCTTTCCCAATTTAAGTTTGGGGTAGATGTGAATGAAACTATTTTTGGTTATTAAAATAATATTATTTTTGCACCCATACTTAAATATTAGTTATTAACTACATTATTAAAATATAGAGAAAAAGGTATTTACATGCCAATACTTTGTGTCGTTTGTCAATTCTTTCACAAAATCCAATTCTTGACATGTTGTATACAATCAACCAATAACTTGAGAACCATTACCAACTTTAAATAATTCCTACAAAGGAAAAAAAGAAACACACATATTTTAAAGCACGGTGAAGTAGATAAGACTCGGATTCACAATTTAAAACAAACTTGAAGAAATGGACTCATAGATACAAACATATACGCAATTTCAAATAGAGCTACTGTGACAGTGACGCACACACAAACACATAGTAAAATAGACTCACAACTATAAACAAACTAAATGGACTCACAACCACTATTTTTAATATAACCACAAACAAATAGAAAGCAGCAGTAGCACTTAGAAAAAGTTCAATCTTGGAGACCTTTAGAAAAAAAGTTCACACCCCCTATAGTCAAACACAAACACAGGACACTATGTTGTTATTACATATAGCTTACCCATAACCCCAACATTATAACTTGATAAAGGAAACTTAAAAAGAATGGCCTAGTTGAAAATCATCTTCTTGTTGGCATCATTACTTTTCTTTAAGGCATCAATTCTAAGATTTTTGTTATACATGAAAGTAGGGTGCCATTGCACACAAAAGAAAATACCTTCCCATTTATGCTATTTAGCACTTTCAAAGAATGAGAATACTTTGTTTAACAGATAACTTCCATGCAAAGGCTTGTTTGTCTCAATAGCAATGTAACACGGGGCGATAAATCTATTTCATAAAAATCTTACAAAAATGGTCCCTGTTTAATAAATTTACGAAAATGCCACCTTTGTAATAAACTTGCAGTAATGGTCCCTCTATAATATACTTATAGAAATAGTACATCTGTAATTAACTTATAGGATATTTACAGAAATGGTCCCTCTGTAACAAATTTTTAAAGAAATGGTCGTCATGTCGTAAACTTAGCCAGTTACAGAATCTGTTCACCCCATACTTAGCTAATAACAAATTTAAGGATGCCAGCTCTCGATTGCTCAACAAAAGTAGGGGACGTCTTGTAAATGATTAAACTCAATCAAAATCTACAAAACACCAAATTCTCCAATTAAAATCGTCATAAATAAAAATAAAAGATAGATCATTTCATAAAGAACAAAATAAAGATATTATTTGATGACCCGTTCAAATTCCAAGGTTCTGTCGAATTGGCCTTGAAGCATCACACAAAAGAATCTTCTTCTCAAATTTTCTCTATCTTCAAAAATTTATCTGGTCACAAATGCATTAAATCAGATTCTCATGATGATAATAACAGATATTATAACATCAATAACTAATAAAACACATATATATATATATATATATATATATATATATATATATATATATATATATATATATATATATATATATATATATATAGCCACTTTTTTGGGTATCCAAGATGCGGTAATAATCTTATAATTGTTCTACAGGTTTCAAACAGATTCAAAAAATGAAAAAATCAACATAAGAACATCGAGGAGCTTAGAGAAATCTCTAAACTTCTTCGGTTAAAACCTGTGAAGCAAATAAAACAACATTCAAGAATTACCATAGTTAAAATTGGATCAACACTTGATAAAAGGTAATCCTCCTGTTGAAGTAGGTCAAGATTTCTCTTTGAATAATTTAAAAATTGGCATGCTTGAACAAATTCATGGTCGAGATTTCTCTTTTAACCTGGCAACAAACAAGAACAAGAGAATCTACTAATATACACATATATTAGTAATACAACAGATAGAGTCAGCAAATAACTTTCACAAAGCATGGTTAAGTCCTTGTTGAGTGTTGCTACTTGCTACTATGGACCCTGATTTCAGTTGGTCAATATTTTCTGTATATCCCCATTTTCTTGAGATATCATCAGACTTATTAGTAACTATATTTTTCTACTTCATTAAAATTAAATAAAATTTCTAATTCCCACCAAAACTTCCAATTAGAATTGGCAGATATAAAAGGAGTTAAGTTATTGTAAAATGACATTTTTATCCCTATTTAATCTTTTTTCTAGTTTTTTAATTTGTTATTATTATTATTTCTTTTGAAAAATAAATAAAGGGGGCCATCACAACACCCCCACCCCTTTACAAGTTTTCATCCCTGTAGTATATTATTTCTAGTGGTTTGTTCGAAGGAAAAATGGTCATATAAAAAAACTAACAGCTAAATTGTTAGATTTAACGACACATGAAGCAAAACAACAAGAAAAATGAAACGACAATGATTGTTTTGTGCAAGAAGATAAAAAAAAACTGGATTGAACCTGTGAATTTCACCAAACCGAATGGACCATTTATATAATTTATTCCTAATAATATTTATCCAACTTGGTAGATATATGTAAATGCTTCAATGTAAGCTACCACTTGATACCTGGAAAACCATTTTAACACATAACATGTTTATATAATTCTAATCGTAGTATCCAAAAGTGGATGAGAGAATTATACGCAAGTAATATCCAACAATTATAAGAAATAATAATTGCTTTATATAAAAATAGACAATTATGTGAAGTATCCACTAAATCAAATCTTATGGAGGATCAAATTCGTTAATTTCCTGAAAATCGAATAACTTATGCAATACGCAAATTTCAACCGAAGAAAAGCATGAAATTCAACAGAATATGAAAATAGATAAAAAATGACTAACACGTCTTAGAAATGTAAAGATCAAGAAATTCATCTGATCACTTATCTATGGACAGAACTGACTAGGTCAGAGTTCGACAGCAGTTTTTAGGAAGCTACAGTTTGCTGATTAATTAGAGGTTAAATTGGTAATTATAGTCATAGACTTATCCAAGTGGGAGACTGTTGGATTAGGTGTCTAAGCCATGACTAATAATTTGTATTTACCTAATTAATAGTAGCAAATTCCATTTGAGTTGCCCTCATAGCTAGAGGTCTGGTAGAAATTCCAGGAGAGAGAAAGGTTGATTTATTATATGATTAATAAATCAATAGGAATAAAAGAAATAGTTTGTTAATATATTAAAGTGATAATATATTAATTAGAAACTATATTAATTGATTAATAATTAATCAGGAATTAATTGGATTAATTTCTGTGGCATTAATTAGATTAATCAGGAGGACAGGACAGGGGCTAAAGTTGTTCCAATTCAATAGTTGAATTAACACGCGCGGCGCGCAAATGTATAGGCAGTGACGCGCGTATGAATAATTCGGAAAATGGCTTAAATATTGGGTTTATCTCTGTTTGAAAGTCAAACGAGGTATATCTCTAAGGGTTATATGGTAGCCTATAAATAGGGACCCCTGGACCTCATAATCAAGTGCTATTCTCTTCTGTTCTCTCTGGAATTTTCGTGACCTGTCCCTCTGGCTCCCTGGGTGTGATCTTATTTGAGACAGGACAATTGTGCTGCTTAGCTTCAAGATAAAACTAAAGGTTAGTTTTTCTGATTTATTCTTTTAGTTAATTTTTGTTTGGCCTTTATGAATTAGTTACATGTTCAAAGTAAGAAAACATAGATCCTTTCTAGGTTGTATGTGAACTTAGGTTTTAGTTCATTGGTTGCAGAAAACCTTTTAGTGGTATCAGAGCTTTTGTTTGTTTTCTTGTTGAATGGTTGTAATAGTTTTACTAAAATTAGGGATTAAAGCTTATAAACCCTAATTGGGCTTATTTCGATTTTGGGGTTTAGGGTTTTGAAACCCTAGCCCCTCCCCCCTCTTTTTCGATTTTCTTGGTTAGGGTTTTAGGAGGTTTTCTATTTTTGGTAACTTTAATTGGTTAATTAAATGGATAACCTTAAACCCATTTCTTTGAATTCGAAAATTAGGGGTTTAAGATAGGTTTAAATTAATTTGATTAATTTGTGAAACCTATCTACATCTGAATTAATTTAATTAATTGTTTAATTAAAATATAATTCAAGGGATTTAATTTAATTTTAATTTAATGGTTAAGTTTTGAAAAATTAAAGGATAAATCCTAAAATATTTTAAAAGGTTTAAAATATCTGGATTTAATTAATTTAATTAATTGTTAATTAAAAGACAATTAAATCTTTTTTTAAGGTTTAATTAATTTTAAATTTAATAGTTAAATTTGAAAAAATTAAAAGATAAACTTGGAATATTTTAAAAGGTTTAAAATACATCTTATATATATTATTAAAAAATTATAAGGAGACTGCCTATAAAATGGCGGTCTAATGGGTGTCCACTCTCACCCACCGCTCGCCTGATCAGTGGAGGGTCGTTAGCCGAACAGGATTGATAGGACCGCTTAATCATTAAAAGTATAATGATCAAAGTACTAGAACACTTTACAAAAATACTCAATCTAGTTACTTTAGGAAAAATGTGAATTTGATGCTAATCCATGAAATTGCACATTGCACTTTATGAAACGTTGGTGGAGCGTGTGTGGTTTACCGGTACACCAATAGGGATTCATAAAGAGTGGCAATAGGTTTCTCGGGTGTTATCATTGTTTATAGAGCGTGTGTGGTTAACCGGCACATCAATTTGAGATGGTAATTGACCCCGAGAGTACCAAGCTAATTTGCATGGTTATTCACACCCAGTTTGTGATCCTTGGCATCCCAGTCACAAACGGTGGGGCATATCCGAGATTAAACATGTCATTGAACAGTTCAATGAATCTCACAGATCTAGGAATTTCATAAGACTGAAATTGATAAATGTTATCTACCTTAATGACCACTGTGTTGTGATTACGGCATCCCTCTCACAGCATAGTTGGGGTATTTTGGATCTTAGCCTTGTTAAATAATAAATTGGGTAATTATTTAAAAGGATTAATTAAACTAATAAATTCAAATTTTATATATGTCTGAAGAAAATGTCATTCTCCTCCTTCCCTTCCTTCACCCATTTCTGAGAGCTTCAGAAAGCACCTGTTAAATATGGTAAGGCTGACTGGCCTTGACTGTGTGATATGGTTTTGCAATTAGAGAATAGTTCTTAGTTTTGCTGGCGAACCATATCCGACTGAGTGTCCGCTCCCAAACATGGCATCACACAACAGCTTGTGATGAGCATGACTCCTTGACTATTGAGTCCAAGGAAGTTTGTTGTCTTATGCTATTGATCATTGACCCCGAGTTCCACAGGGATTTAGAATTCCTAGGGTCAGATAAGTTAGCGCAGCTAGTTGGGGAAAGGTTCCGAGAACTGGTTGAATAAAGGGAACGAACTAGGATCTTCAAAGAGCTTGAATTTGCAAGCTAGAAGGAAGTAGCACCAGTTTGCGTATTCCCGAGATTGAGGGATACATAGGAGAACAGTATAAAACTGATTTCCCTTTGTGATCGGGAGTTAAGCAATAGCTCGACTCGCTGATCTGTTCATCCAGATGAACAGAAAGGGTAACCGGATAAGACAATCGTGGAAATGCATTCAATGTCGACTCTGTATGAGTCGTTCATGGAGAATCATAGTTCCATTGATTCAGCTGCTTCAGGATTGAGTCCAGTATTAAGGTACATCAAGAAATGATCCAGATCGTCTAGACCGATTGTTCGATGTTTCAAACTGGGAATCCATAAGGTGGGACACAGTCACAGAAAGATTGGAAAAATGCTCCAAAGCCAAACCGTTTGGCAAACTCAGTAATATCTTAAAACTCAGAATACCTGATCCTCATTTCCTTGATACAGGATGTGTTTCTCACATTTGCTATGTATGCATGGACTCTGTAGGATGCGGGATGTTGTCGCACAGGAGCATATTCGGATTGGATCTGGAGCTCGTGCATTAGATATTTGTTCTTGTTATTAGTTTATAGATACATATGACATAGATTCGCATAGTACATTGTTCTGAGGATAATTCTGGTTTAATAAAATATTTTCTTTTAAAACATGATTGCTTTAATTATCCTCGAAATGTTGTGTGAATGTGTTAATGGCATAAATGGTAATAACTTGAATGTTGATACATCCAATGGGATTGGATTTTTAAATTATGTTCCTTATGATTGTTAAAGTGAATTTTATTAGAATCACTTCACCCAAAGGTCCAGTTGGACAGGATTTTGGAATCATTTGACTTAGAGTCACATGATGAATTGAGTGCTTAATAAAATTAATTGTGGCAAGAAATGAATCACCCAAAGATCTAATGGATAGGATTTTGGAATCAATTGACTTGGAGTCAGGTGATAATTGCATGTCTTGAACAATATTAACAAAGTCATAAATTTACATAGAGATGTAAAGGACCTTAAGATTTTGAGCAACAGACACATAAGTTATTGTGTATTGCTCGAATCTTCGAACAGAACACGATTAGTATGCTTCATGATAATTGCCAAATAGTTTGACAAATATGGCTTCGCTTATCGGAGTAAGCGATTGATTGGAACCTTGAAGTGTTCAAGGATTTCAAAGGAAGTATAAGATCAACAGAACCTGAGTGACAACATAGACTGAGAAAATGTTTCACAGTTTTATCCTCTTCCAAGAACATTAATGGTTATAATGTGTCTTAGGGAAGACGATGAAGCATTGATCGAAATAGTTTTGATCCTTGATGTATAAGATACATTTTCGATTAGTATTTCAATGAATTAAATATTCAACCAGTCAGACTGCAAAAACCACATTCCGACCATATCTTAGACTAAGTAGGTTATGCCGACACTGTCTGAAATGTAAAGCTGGGATCGTCCCACTAGTACATAGAAAGTCCAGGGTCATGTAGCATTCGTCTGAATCTCATGATAAGCTTGAAACTGATCAGCGATGTCGTTTCATTGGCCATCCCGGTTATCCTTTGAAAGAAGAGTCCCTTTAGAAAGAGCTCGTGTTCTAAGGAAACAGTGGGAGTAAGAATAATCCTGAAGGAGTTCAAGGATTAGCCAAGTGAAAGAACCTTTAGTCACCGTTGGGCCTTGACCAGGAATCAGATTCCTGTTAAACCTGACATACGCTCTCTTCGCTTGACCTGTAGTTTTAGTCACCGTCATAAGGAGTTATGATCTGGGTGACATACCGATTAGTGGTAAAACACTAAATATGGTACGGATAAGTAATCCGACTACTAGGAAGCATTGGTGAGCCCGGTTGCTGCCAAATAAGAGAACCTTAGCGCGAGACACAGTCTATGTGATAGTTTGATTGATTTTACAACTAGTCTAGGAACCAGTGGGAGTAATTGAATCATCAAAAGAAGGGAACATAGAAATGTACTTACAGAACATCTGGTTGAATCAGTCATCACTTGAGGTCAAGCAATTGATTCCGAGAGAGACACTCTCAATAGAAGATGAAATTCGAGAGGATTCTACGTGGCATAGTGTGAGTCGTTAGTGGAGCGTGTGTGGTTTACCGGCACACTAATAGGGACTCACATAGAGCATGCCATTACAAAAGATACATGACCTCGGGATTCGTCCCATGGGCATCTCGCAAGAAAGGATATTCAGATTCTCAAAATAGGCCAAAAGGTTTGGATTTTTTGAATAGCCTGGAAGATTTCCTTCAATATGTCGGAAAGGTTTGGATTTCGGTTTCGCAAAATGTGCCAAAAGTTCTGGATTTTGTGAATAGTCCAGAAAAGTCATATAACCGTATCAAAGCCAGTGGAAGTATCGTTGTTATCTGCTATCACATGTATGTGGATTACATACTGGTTCTAGGAAACGTCTCTTATTATTAAAAAGTGTAATAACTTGGTGTTAAGAAATGATTCGCTATGAAAGACTTTAAGAGATACAACATACTTAGGTGGTCTTGAACATCTGTTAGATAGATTGAAATTCTGCCAATATGATATTGATAAGATTCAAGATGCGTAAACCCAGAAAAAGAGTTTCCTATCATTGCAAAGTGTGATGACTTCGCATGAAAGAAATAAAGAAGGTGCAACATACTCACATAGTTCACAGACATCTATCGGATAAATGAAATTGATAGTATAGACTTAGCCATTGAGAATATGGTCTTGATGAGGTTCAAGATGCATAAGAAAGAGTCTCCGAAAGGAAATGGTTTCCGGAAGTCATGACACAAGGATTATTAGTAATCTTTGGATTCTGAAAGGGTTTGGGATGAGATTACATCAGGTTCCATGAAATTCCTGGACCGATCAGAAGTGTTATGAACATATCCTGATGACTTGATGCTTAGAGCATAGTAAGTTGGATTCAGGATATGACCTGGCTGAGAATACTAAATGGATTTTGAACACGCGTGAGAAATCATTGGGTAATGATTAGGGTGAATGTTTTGAAAGGAGTTTCAAATCAGTAATTGTTTACACCAGGACGTGGTGCTGTAGGACTTCATGGTTAAAGAGTTTCGTTGGTTTCTGATGGAGCGCGTGTGGTTCACCGGTACATCATGATGCCTCGAAATAGTCTTAGGGTGTAGTCATGTAGACTAAAGACCTGAGAACCATGGAAAGTCATGGTACACATCACCGGAATAGAGTTGTGAGAGAGAAAGACAGAATGACAAATTGAGATATTATTGGAAGAGTATCCGATTGAATTATTTGCAATAAAGTGTATAAGTGTTACACACTTGGATACATAGAAAGAGTGAAAAGGTCATTGAGTTAAAATAGACATAGATATAAAAGGCTTGAATTGAAAGTTTAAAAGAGAATAAGAAACCAATAATAGTTATGATAAATCCGACTTGGTGATTACCTCGTGGAGACTTGGTAATAAGCAGGAGTAGCTGCCAGTCAGATTTTATGTTTCGCTTTCGCATGTTTTACTTCCTGAATAATTGGATTATTCAAATATCCACAGTCGCTCATACTTTTAGGGAGTAAGTATGAAGGAAGACTGTCATGAATTGGTTTGTAAATTGTCTAAGGAGTTAGACATAGCAATAAGATTGCTACAACGTTCATGAGTACTTGGAAATGGAGATTTGAGTATTGAACAAACCCAAGCTCAATAGATTGCTTCATGGATTACATCACGAGCAATGTTGAGACGATAATATATTATGATCTTGAAGTGGAGAGATATGAGTTATAATTTACGAGGCGGTTGTTCATTGATAGTACGAAAACGCATCGGTAACTCAATGTTATAAAACGTGCTGTTGTGAGTGATTTTTCTGGTAAAAGATATAAGCATATGAGTCGAATCTTATTCGTCCATTGACCCTGACGGGAAACAGATATCTGTAGGCCTCTCGATGATTTTGAAGTTGACTAAAGTGCTGGCCAGCCAGGACTGAATTGATATGTTCAA
Organism: Cichorium intybus; assembly: GCA_023525715.1. NCBI lineage: Eukaryota > Viridiplantae > Streptophyta > Magnoliopsida > Asterales > Asteraceae > Cichorium > Cichorium intybus. The sequence goes on from CM042014.1 coordinate 60,325,929, forward strand.
TTAGAAGTCTTATGTCATATGCAAAATCGGAAATCGGGAAATAGTGTGTCAGACAGAGATTGATCTCAATCCATGTCTCATGTCTCAAAATATCTTGTTGGACGGAGGATCATCTGATCACTTATCTATGGACAGAACTGACTAGGTCAGAGTTCGACAGCAGTTTCTAGGAAGCTACAGTTTGCTGATTAATTAGAGGTTAAATTGGTAACTATAGTCATAGACTTATCCAAGTGGAAGACTGTTGGATTGGGTATCTAAGCCATGACTAATAATTTGTATTTACCTAAGTAATAGTAGCAAAGTCCATTTGGGTTGCCCTCATAGCTAGAGGTCTGGTAGAAATTCCAGGAGAGAGAAAGGTTGATTTATTATATGATTAATAAATCAATAGGAATAAAAGAAATAGTTTGTTAATATATTAAAGTGATAATATATTAATTAGAAACTTGATTAATAATTAATCAGGAATTAATTGGATTAATTTCTGTGGCATTAATTAGATTAATCAGGAGGACAGGGGCTAAAGTTGTTCCAATTCAATAGTTGAATTAACACGCGCGGCGCACCAATGTATAGGCCGTGACGCGCGTATGAATAATCCGGAAAATGGCTTAGAGATTGGGTTTATCTCTGTTTGAAAGTCAAACGAGGTTTATCTCTAAAGGTCATTTGGTAGCCTATAAATAGGGACCCCTGGACCTCATAATCAAGTGCTATTATCTTCTGTTCTCTCTGGAATTTTCGTGACCTGTCCCTCTGGCTCCCTGGGTGTGATTTCATTTGAGACAGGACAATTGTGCTGCTTAGCTTCAAGATAAAACTAAAGGTTAGTTTTTCTGATTTATTCTTTTAGTTAATTTTTGTTTGGCCTTTATGAATTAGTTACATGTTCAAAGTAAGAAAACATAGATCCTTTCTAGGTTGCATGTGAACTTAGGTTTTAGTTCATTGGTTGCAAAAAACCTTTCAGGCTTTATCTAAGGCTGCATTCAAGCCTTCTATTCTCCCCTGCAACTTAAGGATTTCTTCATCACTGACCCTTGCCCTAGTATTAGCATCAATAAGCATTTTATTCATAAGGGAACAATCATTGGTTATTTAAGCAATATTAGATGAATATTTTGATTCAGGAATATTAAAAAAGAAAAGTAAGTTAGATACGTGTTCGGGAATGGATGGGCGAGACTTGCCAGAAGGCCCAATGTCACTTGCCATCAAAACACAGCACCTCATCCGAGTCATCTTCATCCGAATCTTCATCAGTATCATCTTCATCAATACAACAGCTCTTACCATCATCAATAGCGACCAGAGCGCCATCATTTGGATTTTGTACTTCCTCGTCATCCGAGTACGAAGACCATATCCGATAAGTCCCAAAATCATCATCCGTAGCCACCAATGCCAGATCCTTTATATTCTCTTTTACCTCATTCAACTTCATAATATAGTATGCTTCATCCTTAACCCTGTTTTTTCTTCTCAATCGTCTTCTGAAGCATGCAATCTTTTACGAAGTGATTCTTTCCATGACAGTAGTTACAGTCATATCCATAATCACCTGAAGCTTTCTCTTCAACTTTATCATTTTTGGGGGTGGATTTCCAGTAGCCTTCGGATGAGAAGAACTGTCTCCCTTCAGAGAGAAGGGTTGTCTTTGGTAGTTTGCTTGTTTGTTTTTCGAGGGAAAAGAGTTGTTGCTTTTAACAAAGGGTTTTTTAGATCCCTGAGAATTTCCAGAAGGCTTCTTACCAAATCTACGATTGGCAGAATATAGAGCAACGATTTCACCAGACTCGTTAATCATATAATCATCAAGCTCACCATCATCATCACCATCGTCCTTCGAGTCTTGTTCTTCATTGTTTGCCATAAGAGCAAGAGATCTAGTGTTTGAATGCTTACCACGACCACCTATGACATCGCTTTCGTGAGACTTGAGAAGATTGAATAGAATGGGCAGTTTGTAGGTTTTGATATTCTCATCTGACTTCACTATGAGCATAACAGGACGCCACTCTTTCCTCAAAAAATACAAGAATTTGATGTTAACTTCTTGTTGGCTTCGGGTCTCTCCGTATTTATCTAGAGTGTAAACGATGTTTTTGTATCTCTCATACGCATGATCTATGGTTTCAGTTTCAATTTGTGGAAAAGCTGCAACATCAGCAAGAACACCAGTGACTGTACTTGATTCAAGAATATCATCACCCGCAAAACGAAGAGTCAAGAGATCCTATATCTCTTTCGTAGATTTAGATCCTTTGATGTGATGAGTAACATTTGGACCAAGACCACTCCTGAGTTCCCTCATGGCTTGCTGGTCATTCTCCATCTTCTTCAGACTTGCAGCAGTCACAACTTCAATATCTTCACTTTTTGGGAGTACAAATCGAGCTTGAACATCCATGTGTAGGCCTTCAGTTAAGGATCTCCAGAGATCCTTATCATGGCCGATCAAGTAATCTTTCATACGATCAAACCAATGTTCATAGTGAACAGGGATGAGAACAGGAGCCTTAGATGATGAGTCAAGCATGTTAGCATAGCTAAGCATGTTAGCGTATATTGTTAAATTATCAGCCATTGTGAATGAATTCAAGTAAAGAGATATTTTTAGAAAAACGGTAAGAGAAGATCTAGACAAATTGCAAAAACCTAGATCTGGGAAAACAATCCAGATCTAGAATATGTTAGATTAAAAGAACAAAATCTCTCAATCGTTTTCGAGTTGTAACCTGCTATGATGCCACGTGTAGTTCTAAGAATTCGATCAATGGCAATAATCAAGTAACAATGAACAATCACACACAAAGAACACAAGTAAATTGATAAACAATGTGTTGAATGCTTTGTATTAGAATTGAGTAGGTTTTACAATATATGAAGATAACTTGCTCATTCAACCCAGGAGGTATCCTTGAAATTTATATGTGATCAATGATACATGTAGTACAAAAATAACTAACTGGCAGTACAAAGGAATATTATATTGCTTACATATCAGTACTATCCAATCAGAGACGTTATGTGTCAGATACGTGCCTGACACCACAACGTGCACTAAAGATATGGTTAGTTATAAAAACCTTCGGATCCTCTAGTACTAGACCATCAGATCTTCAGGCACAAAAGGTCTTCGGACTGGAGTCTTCGAATTTCGACTAAATAAAGAGTCTGTCCAGCCAAAATAACCGACACCAGACTAAATAAAGAGTCTATCCAGCCATAGATAGCATCGCTATCACCCAGGATACCAATGCTATCATGCCATGCATCCAACTCCTATCTCGTGATGTGTCACGAGACAGCGCCGCTATCTCCCCCATTTCCAAAATTTCACTTGTTTTTCCTAGTTGATGAAACCAGATTAACGTTATAGACAATATTAAATGCGGAATATTATTTAGAATAATAAATGCAAACACTAACATGAAATAAATGAAGAACATGGAAGATGAAGTAGAATATTATCGATTCTATTTAAAAGGGATAAATTACAAGAAAGATGCAAGATGGCTATTTATAAGTAAAGTTCCTCACACATACTGTAATATATTAATATAAAAGCACAAAGGTGATGGGGAACATGCTTCCTAATACACAACCATATCTACTTGCAAAATGTACAGTGACATCCCACACAAGTACTGTACGGATATCTTCAAAACATCTTCTGAGTCACACTTGAACTTCGAATCATACGTCATACTAGCTTCGACCCGGATTTTACTATCTAGCTTCCTCGGTTCAGACTACAAGCACTAACTCCGGATAGTAAAGTCTCATTACAAGCAGTACGATCACTTTCAAGGGTTCAACAATCTCCCCTAAGTGATCATGCAGAGACTTTACATATCAGTGTCATCAATAAATTTGTAGACTTCTTTGAAGAACTTCTGCACTTGGATTATCCATCTAATTTGTTCAATGATGGACTTTTTAAAACTAGGCTGGAAATCTGGAGTGGAGAGAGGGAACATCTCTATTTCTTTGAGAAAAGAATTGGAGTATATATATTCTTCTATCAAATAGCAAAAACCAACCACCGATCTGAAGGCCACGATGCTGAAAAACAACGCAAAAATCAAATCCTAACAAAGGACCATGAAGAAGAAATGGAGTTTTAAAGACAACTCACTCACAGATCTAAGCCGAGAATAACAAACAACGTCGGAACATCACATGGGATCAACTGACTTTGATACCATAACAAAGTCTATGAAAATAACAAGAAATAAACTTGAATCGGTCCACTTACCTACACCTAATCCTAAGCTGACATATCCAAAACTGATCTATATTACATATACACCTTTGAAAGAATGAAAATCAGACTAGATTTTGAGAGATTGTTTGGTGAGAGAGTTTAGAGAAATTTGTATACACATGAAATCCTTTATAGTTGGGTATAACCTGAAACCAGTCAACCCGTCTGTTGACCCACCCACCTCCAGAAACCCAGTCCACCATATTCGAGTAAATACAACTCTAGTCCCTCACTTTCACAACTCTAGTCCCTCACTTTCTATCATCCTTTACAAATCCTGCACAAAACCTAGACAAATTAATTAATCACAAAAAATAAAAACATTTCTTGTCAGATTGCTGACATATGTGTCATATTTCCACAAAAGAGAACAAATTAATTATAAAGCAAATACAAGACACAAAAATATAACATCATTCCATAATAATGTGATTGTGTACATCCATAAAGGGAAACGAGAACTTGCGTATCGATCAACGAATGAGGATTACAAACACTTACGGATATACGAAAGATGGATCGAATATATATAACGCCTCAAAACCAATAACTTGCATATTGATCAACGAGTCAGGATTGCAAACACTTAAAAGTATACAAAAGATGGATCAAATATGTATAACTTCTCAAAGCCACTAGAGAGAAATAATTCGGCCACACATGAGCCTAAACTTGACTAAATTAAACCCATAGTCGCAATATACAATGCCCTATGACATGTTGTGGCACACAACTCGCAACCAAGTCGGGTACCCGGATCCAGAATCATGTTGCCTCCTTCCATGCAACGTCGGTGCAATGTATAAAGTCACAACCAACTCGACGAAACCGTGATGAGGTTAACCGATGCGCTCATGTGACATGCATGTCGTGCAACTCCATTTGCGTGGTGCATTGCAGTTTTCATACAGTTGCATTCAATAGCGTATCGTGTATGATGACAAAGAACAGGTTCAGACATCAAATGACTCTTTATATTTTTTTTCCAATAAAGAAAAATATAAATATAATAATATGTTATTTATATTATCTTTTCCTTTTCACGGAAAAAACGAATTTTACGAGTGGCAAAAAAAATACCAAATGCACACCACGTCGGCTTTTCCAACCCATCATCTCTTTCCATAGACCCCAACAATTCTCAACAAACGCTGCTTGCCTACCTCCTCTCTTCACCAGATCTTGCTCGATTTCTTGCATGCACTCTCCCGATTCAATTCGATTCAACTCAGCTCCATCTCAATCTTTCAAAAAAATCATAATTTATATGCGTTGATTTGATCATAATACCATCATCATCCGTTTCCGACATCAAATTAGTTGTTGAAGGGAAGGGGAACTTCTATAAAAGTTTATTAGGGTCTGAGTTGATCGTATTTTCTATAAGGTAAGAGTAGATCAGAATCAGAAAAGATGGAATCGAGCAGGAGAGCGGTGGAATCGTACTGGAGGTCACGGATGATCGATGGGGCGACTTCTGATGAAGATAAAGTAGCCCCGGTTTATAAACTGGAAGAGATTTGCGAACTTCTACGTTCTTCTCACGTCTCAATCGTCAAAGAAGTTTCCGAATTCATCTTCAAACGCCTGCAACACAAATCCCCCATTGTTAAGCAAAAGGTACTGCTACTTTCTTCCTATCCTTCGTTCTTATTGGGGAGGCGCCTTGACAGGGATGTAGATAACTAATTAATCCTTCTCGTTTTCACGAAATTCAAACACCAGATCTAATTGGTCAAGATAACTTCTCATCGACGATTATCTATCAATTAGGGCAACGTTTAACAACATTTGATTTGGTTATTTGTATTTGTAGGCATTAAGAGTGATTAAGTACGCTGTGGGGAAGTCCGGCGTGGAATTTAGAAGAGAGATGCAAAGGAACTCAGTGGCTGTTCGTCAGCTAATTCACTATAAAGGACAACCGGATCCATTAAAGGGTGATGCCCTAAACAAGTCCGTAAGAGAAACAGCTCAAGAAGCTTTATCAGCTATATTTGCTGGAGAAGACAACACTAAACCACCACCACAAGAAGGTCTTACACAACGAATCCAAGGTTTTGGTAACACAAACTTTGACATGCCATCCGATGATAAAAAATCATTTCTTAGTGATATGGTTGGAATTGGAAGTGCAACAATCAAACACGGTTTAAACACCTTCTCACAATCTCAAACCCATAACAAAAACGACTCGGGAACTTACCGGGGCCCGAATCTTCGAAGATCATTGACTAATGAAAGTAGTTACTCTGATAGCAAAGAACTTTCTAGTCAATCTGTGGTTTCTTCTAGGTCAACAACAAATGCATCTGGACCTTGGGGTCAAGATCTTAAAACAAGTCAGGTAGATAACGAAAATGGAAGTGCAAGTTCAAGTTATTCAAATGAAAAGAGCCGTGAAGAGAGGTTGTTAGACACCATTGTTACATCTGGTGGTGTTCGTCTTCAACCTACTCGAGATGCCCTTCAGGTGTTTTTAACAGAGGCTTCAAAATTGAATGCTTTAGCTTTAAGTCATGCATTAGAAGTTAAACTCCAATCACATATGTGGCAGGTATGTATGCTTTCTTTAACATGTTCTATTTTTGTCACATTAAAATCTTTTCTTTGATTCATAATGTTTTTTGCTGCAAATTTGTGTCAGGTTCGTGTGAAGGCGATATGTGTGCTTGAGGCAATTGTGAGGAAGAAAGATGATGAACATTTTTCGATTGTCACCTCTTACTTTACTGAAAATATAGATTCTGTGGTAAAATGTTCAGAGTCTCCTCAAGCCTCTTTGAGGGAAAAGGCAAATAAGGTATGAAAAGTTATCCTTACTAACTACACTTTGTTAGTTACCACTAAGATATCTGGTGAGGTAATAAGATCAGAAAAAGAGGAAATTATGTGAGAGTCTATGTTAGGGTTCTTATTAACATTTACTTGAAATTGTTAGAAAATTCGGTAGTAACTAAGTCTCCAAGGCACCTGCATATTAAATGCTAGATTTAGGTGCCAGGTTAGGCAACATCTTGGGTCCCACACCAGTTATGGGCCTCAACTCTAGACCCCTTGAATTTATATAAATATAAATATATTTCCCAAACAATAAATATATGTTGTAGCGTAGTTGGTTATGATTCTAGGCTCCTAACCGAGAGATTTAGGTTCGATTCCTCCAAGTGAAAATATTTTTTCTTTTTCAATTTGACTAAATTGAGAGGGTTTTTTCTAGGGTAAATTTCAAAAAAGACGCTAAGTTTTCAAAAAAATTCGATTTTGACACTGTGTTATTTTTTTTCAATTAAGTCACTAAGTTTTCAATTTTTTTCAATTAAGTCACTATGTTTTCAATTTTGTTTCAATATTGACCACGTGAGCGGTCAACCCGGTTTTCTGCTGATGTGGCATGATGATGTGGCACCTAGGTGTCAAAATTGAAACAAAATTGAAAACGTTGTGACTTTATTGGAAAATTTTTAAAACTTAGTGACTTAATTGAAAACAAAATAACACAGTGTCAAAATCGAATTTTTTTTGAAAAGTTAGTGTCTTTTTTGGAATTTTCCCTACAATTTTTAAAAGTATAAATACTTCTTTGTTTTATATATATATATATATATATATATATATATATATATATATATATATTACCGGTATAAATACGTATTTTTATATTTTTAAAAGTATGTATACATTTTCAGAAGTATATATATGTATTATTATGCTTTTAAAAATATAAATACGTATTTTTTTGCATATAAACATGTATATATCAATAAAATACGTATTATAAAACGAGTTCAAGCGTCTTTCTCAATATTTTTCCATTATAAACATGCTTTTAATTGATACGATACGTGATTATATGTAAAACAAAACGTATTTATATTTCTAAAAACTTAAAAATAAGTATTTGTACTTCTAAAAAATAGATCTATAAGTTAAAAAACGTAAAATATGAGTTTATACTTTAAAAAAAGCATTTATACTCTTGAAAGATCGATGTATACTTCTAAAAACATAAGTATTTGTATTTATATTTCTAAAATATTTGAACATATAAAAGAATATATTTATACTTCTAAAAAACATAAAAATATATTCATACTTCTAAAAAACAAAATAAGCATGTTTATAATGGAAAAATATTGAGAAAGAGGCTTGAACTCGTTTTATAATACATATTTTATTGATATATACATATTTATATGCAAAAAATACGTATTTATATTTTTAAAAGCATAATAATACGTATATATACTTTTGAAAATGTATCCATACTTCTAAAAATATAAAAATACGTATGTATACCGCTAATATATATATATATATATATATATATATATATATATATATATATATATATATATATATATATATATATATATATACACACACACACACACACAAACACATACTACTAAAAGCGTAATGTAGAGAAAATTCCAAAAAAGACACGAACTTTTCAAAAAAATTTCGAATTTGACACTGTGTTATTTTGTTTTCAATTAAGTCACTAAGGGTGCGTTTGGTTGCGGAAAAGTGTTTTCTGTTTTCCATTTTCATTTTCAGAAAAATGGAGTGGAGTTTCCGTTTTCATTTTCAGTAGAAAACGCGTTTGGTTAATCTAATTGAGTTTTCCGTTTTATAAAATTAGAAAACGCGTTTGGATATGTATTTTCTGTAAGTTTTCATTTTCTATTTTTTTACTTCAAAATAATACAAAAGAACACATATTTATAAACCTACCCCACCCACCCCACCCCATCCCAATCCCACCACCCACCCCACCCTACCACAACCCCCACCTACCCCTACCTTGGGGTGGGACGTGGGTGGTGGGTGAAGGTAGGGGTGGGGTGGGTGGGGATGGTAGGGTGGGTGGAGTGGGTGGAGGTTGGTAGGGGTGGGTAGAGGTGGGTGGAGGTAGGTAGGGGAGGGTAGGGTAGGGTAGGATAGGGGTAGGGTAAGGGTAGGGGTGGGTGGTGTGGGGTAGGGATTGGGGTGGGTAGGGTAGTGTTAGGTGGGTAGGGTGGGGGTGGGTGGGAGTGGGTGGGTTAGGGGTGAGGGGTGGGGTGGTGGGTGAGGGTAGGGGTTGGGGTGGGTGGGGTAGGGGTTGGGGTGGGGTGGGATGGGTGGGGGTGGGGGTGGGTGAGATAGGTAAAATATGTGTGGAGGTATTGTATTTTTGGAAAAATTTGGAAATAGAAAAGTTTGGAAAACAATAGTTTTGAGTTTTCTAAGTTCTATATAATTTTGGAAAACGGAGAATTTTCATTTTCTAGGAAAATTTTGGAAAAATTGATTAACCAAACGCGTTTTCCAGCTTTTCATTTTTCTTGGAAAACTAGAAAATTTTCCATAACCAAACGCACCCTAAGTTTTTAAAATTTTCCAATAAGTATATATGGTAGGGAAGACATGGGTTACAATCCCACCAACAAAAAACCTTTTTTTAGTTTAACTCAAATGAAAGGATTTTCATTTACCAAAACTATATTTTACTAGAATCCAGAAATCTATCATTGTTTTGTTGGTTAAGATATTGGCTTTTACTTCAGTGACTGATGTTCAAAGCCTTGATTGTTTTTCTTAAATCTAATTCCTTGCTACTTAAACATTCAGGTCTTAGTCCTTCTCGATGGAGAACAAACCGGTACCACAACAACCCATCCCGACAAAATTCCAAAGACCGAAAAACCCGTCATCCAAATGCCCGACTTAATCGACACAAACGATCCATTCGGAACCGAAAATCCAATCACAACACAAACAGACGAAACAATCGCGTCTCTCTCTACACCAACAACCTCTCTAATGACCGATTTCTTCATGGACACCGAAGAATTAAAAAACAGCGACGACCCTTTCGCTGACGTGGCGTTTCACGGCCACAACACTAAAAACGAACACGAAGAAACCGATATCTTTTCGGGAATGTCCACTATCGATAAACCCGTAACCATTACACAAACACAAGTTGGCGGAAACGGAAACGGAAACGGACCCGAGCTATTTGATATTTTCGGTTCTAATTCCGAACTCCCGCAAACCAAAGAAAAGTCTACAAATTTTGATGACTTAATGACTGGTTTGTCTATAAATGGGAACGAAACGTTACCTCAAAAAGGACAAAATAATTCAAGTCATCAAACAAATGATGTTTTGAATAACTTGCTTAAATCTCAACAACCTGGGATACCTACAAATCCTATGATGTCTATGGATCCTATTACATACAATGCGTTGTCTTCTGGATTGGTGTTTAATCCCGCAGCATTTGGATCTCAACCGGTGAATTATGGTGCCATGAGTAGTATTTTAGCTCAACAGCAGTTTTTAAATAATTTGCAACAAATGGGGAACTTGCAGTCGCAGAATTTTGGTGCGGGAAATGCTTCCGGAAGCCAAGTTGGCGGGTATAATTCGGCTCTTCCGGATATTTTTAATCCAAATATTGCAACTCAACAACCACCGAGTTCCGTTGTGAATAATTCGAAGAAAGAGGATACGAGAGCATTTGATTTCATATCCGTAAGTTCTCCCTTTATTGACTCAGTCAGCTCTTACCCAATCAGCAAGTATCAAATAGTGCGTTAGTTAACGACTTTAAAAATTTGTAATGTAGTTAATAAATACATTTGACTACATATAACAAAAATAATAATGGGAAATTTGTTGTAATGTAAGTGTTTGTTGGTTGGTTTTGTAGGATCATCTTGCGGCAGCGCGGGACCCTCGGAGGGTAAACTAAAAAAGATTTGAGTGGTGTTTTGATTTGTGAATGTGGAGAGACGTGTCTTGTGGTACAAGTAAAACATTGGTTATGTTGGAAAAAGTAGATATTTGTTTACAACAATAATTATATATGCATGTGTGTGTATTGCAATTTCGGAGTTAAAAGAGGCAAAAAGCCGAACTGATGTACTAAAAGAGCAATGATGTTTCATGTTGAGTTTTTTTTTTTTTCTTTTTTTCTTTTTGAGGATTTGTGTCGGTTACAGATCGTAATGTTATACCGCATGATTCATAGTGGCAAGTGTTATCTTTTCATGAACAAATTTAGAAATGCATGTGTTATTGGCATTTAATTTGGTGGTGAATAGCAACATATACAATAGTTGAATGAATTGAGGTAGTTTTATTAATGGAAAGTATTTCGAGAATCTTTATTTTGGAAGAAATTTTATTCTGTCAAGTTATCTAAGTGAAGTATATTATTATATAATGCAAGATTGAGGACTTAAATAGTATAGTTGTAAGTGAAAAGGGGGTGTTATGGTAACTTTGACAGAGATGAAGGTCTAACTGAAAGTATGAATACTAGGGTTAGTTTTTAAAATTTATCACTTATCAATCATCTATCTATACAATCGTAACATTTGATATCTGTAAGTAATTCGTTTTACTTATGGGAAGTATCTCAATGATCTATTTTGTAAAGTAAAAGTTGTAAGGAGTCTTATTCTGTCAACAGTGTCAAATTGTCAAAGTGGTGGAATTTTTTAGTAAACGTAAGATGAGAACCTAGTGTAAGCTGTGAAGGGGATGAAGTGGCAACTTTGACAGAGATAAAGGTCTAAGTGAAAATATATAAATAGAAAACTTCTCTTTGACAAAGATAAAAATGTTCTAATTTTTAAAACCTTTTCTTGTTGCTTTTGGGTTGGGGAGTCTTTATTAACTCATTCAAAACTTCACATTAAGTTTTTTTCCTTTTTTATATTTATCTTTTTTAAGTCGCAACACAAATAACTTATCTTTCTCAACTCACTCCTAATGTATTTTTATCTTTCTTAAGTCACAACACAAATAACTTATCTTTCTCAACTCACTCGTAATGTACAAGTATTGAAGCTCACTGTACAAGCTGAGAGAGTGGAATGAAGATTATAGTGAAATCACTCGGTGCTAGCTTAGTCGGTATTCGGTAATATTCTTTCGCGTATGATACTATGTTATTTTTAAAAAATACAAGGCAGGCATAAAACAAAACCAAAATGCAAAGGAATCTAGGAACCGAGCGCATTTGTGCAATGTTAAGGCGTAACACACGACAAAAATTTTCGAGGACAATCAACGAAATAAGTCTGGATACAAAGTTTAGATCTTCAAATACATGGAAACTACCATAATAAGTTAAAATATCTCAAAAATCACGGGTGGCTTTACTAACAATATCCCGAAAGAGTAGTCTCACCAAAACCGCTAAATATCTACGGAAATAAAAGGGTCATGATACTAAACGATCATCCTCGAATATACCATAAACATCCCACAGGTTAACACCAAAAGAGATAATCTTCTATTCCTTCTATAAGTCATCATACTATCATCTTCAAGTTAAAAGTCTTACCTGAAATATACATCAAAAGAAAAAGTGTTAGGGTTAAAAAGCCAAGTAAGCCATGCATGCTTGGTACTCAATAAATCATCATTTATAAATTGATGCCATGCCAACAACACAATGAGTAAACAAATGTAATGTGAACCAATATGCTATATCGCAACATTTACATCCAATCAAATACTTTGATCCCCCTTTTACACAAAAATCACTAAAATATCCTCAAATGGAGGTTTTTTTTTTTATTAATTTTAGAACCTTAAATCTTAAATCTACATAATAAGATTAAATAAATACAATTAACCTCACATAGGGTAACATGGTGACTGCAAACATAAGGGCGTTAAATCACGCAATCATGTCATGTTTTTATCTGACACGACACAACATGACAAATTTTATATAACACAAAGCCGCACACACGACACGACATGATGCCGTGTTTTTTTTCCTTACACGAAAATGACCCAATCAAAACACGACGACCACAACAAAGATAACAAAAAATAATCATTGGTTAATTTAATTCATACTTAATCATACAAAACAAGACAAACACATGTTAATACTGTGTCATTTTCACGTCGAAATTCGAACACAAACACGACACAACATCATGTTTGTTACACTAGACACAAACACGATCTGGAATTTCAATTTCATCCCAATTTTGTTTCGTGTCGTGTACTATATAATATACACACACAATTACCTGTATATCATCCAATTCATCAAAAGCTAGCACCAAGCCATAATTACTTTTCTTCATCCCGGGCTTCTCATATGTAAGATTTTATTCCTCGACATGCATAACGGTCCGCAATCTCGCCTCCGATTTCTCAATCCGGGCACGCAATCTGGCCAGTAGTACTTCCCTCCTATGGTCCTTTCTCAATTGCGTTTCAATAGAACATTGTTTCATGGGGTTTTTCCTCTTTTGTTCATTAATCCCTTGTTTGACATGTTTCTTCTTCGGTTCATCTTCATCATCATCAGATTGGTCAATGATAATCGGGTTAGTACTCTTTCTAGACCTTTTAATTTCACACCCCTCTTCCAAAATGTTTCTTCGTTGGCCTAGGTCTTTGATTTCTTCTCGAATGTGATTTCGGCCTTTAGAAACCTTCTCAAATTTGTTTTTCTCTTTCTTACCATTCTTCCCCTTTTGTTGTTGTTGTTCATCATCTTCACTATCATCAGTAACAACAATAGTTTGGGTATTATGCGTACCTTTAATGGGTTCTTTTTCTTTGCTGGTGGACTGGAACATTGCAACATCATCGATCATCTTCGTTTGGTCTTTTTTTGTTGGTAAATCAGAAATTGTGTCTCTGTTCAGTCGCGATTGAGAAGTGGTGGTTTGAGGGGGTGGGTGATTTCCGGTAGGAACAGCGGCATTGGGGGTTTTCCTTTTTATTCTAGATAGCCATCTGCGACCTTCTACTCGAGCTAACAGACGAAAACCCAGGTTGAATCTGGTGGTGTTGGTGTTTTCCATCAGGGTTTCCGCCGGAACGGGGGTGTTCTACATCAGGGTTTCATCATGTACAGGGGTTTGGGGGTTTCTGTTCTCCCGCCGAGAGTCCACTCCCTTGGTATAATCTAAAAAGTATTTTATAGTGGAAAATTTTGGAAATATTTGAAAAAAGGAGTAAGAAATACCTCTATGCCCCTTCTATTTTTTTTTTTTTTTAAATATTATATTTTATCTTATATATAATATACAAAATCGATATTTAAATTATTATGGTATTAAATATATGAAAAAATGACAAAATCTAATAAAATACATCAACGTTAATAGAAAGTTGACGCTTTGCCTTAAATAACCATATATTTTAAATGCTTAAAGGGTTTTGTTATAAATATCATCTATTATATTTTGTACCTCATTAACATCCATCACATCAAAATGAGTTTTATTTAAATTACTTTTTCAGTAATAAATTACACTTTTGGTCCTTGTGGTTTGAGAAAACTAACAGATAGGTCTTAACTATCTAATCCAACATTTAAGGTCACTAACGTTTCCGAAAACTAATAAATACGTCCCTGAGTCAAGTAAAGAGACTAAAATGCCATTTTTATTTCTTTTTCCTTTTTCTTTGAATTACTTAATTATTCTATTATTAAAAAAAAAAAAAAATACCCCACCCCCACAGGGACCAACGACGGCAGCAGCAGCAGAGACATATTTGTTGGAGCCCAACGATGGCAGGCGGCTGGGTATATGCGACTTCCGATTTGCATGTTCGATTTTAGGTTCGTGATTGCTTCAATTCAGCAGTTCGTGACTCAAGGTTCGATTTGCAGGTTCGATTTTAGGTTCTAATTGATTGCAGGTTGCAGGTTTCGATTGAAGCTTTCGATTTTAGGTTTCGATTGTAGCTTTCGTTCATAGCAGTCGATTGAAGGGAGAATACATTTACTTGAATACCTCTGCAAAACCTATGCAAAATCATGGATGGACGATTTCAGGATTGCAAAATCTTCTATGGTCTACGCAAAGTCGCAAAACAACCACAAGAAAGAACCCATAAACAGGTCTAATCGATTCTTGATTGTGCGATTTCCCACCCCCACCCCCACCCTTTTTAATCAATTTGTAGGTTCGAGTTTAATGTCTTCGTTCCAATTAGCCGATTTGCAGGTTTAATGTCTTCATTCCAGTTAGTCGATTTGCAGGTTGTTCTCGACCTAACGGAACACATAATTTTGTGAACTATGAACACGATGCTAAGCACTTCAATGGTGTTCTCGACCTAACGGAAATAAGTTTGAGAAAGGGTAATCAAGTTGGTGTTCTCGCATCTAGATTATCAAAGATTGTGGATATATTGTCGCATTTCCCAGAAAACAATATGCAGCAAGATCAAAGATGGTGGATATATGGTCGCATTTGTTGGAAAACAATATGCAGCAAGATCAAACAATCTACAGCAAGAGAGTGAGGGTGGGGGTGGGGATGGGGGTGGGAGTGGGGGTGGGGTATTTTTTTTTAATAATAGAATAATTAAGTAATTCAAAGAAAAGGAAAAATAAATAAAAAATGGCATTTTAGTCTCTTTATTTGACTCATGGACGTATTTGTTAGTTTTCAGAAACGTTAGTGACCTTAAACGTTGGATTTGGATAGTTAGGACCTATCTGTTAGTTTTCTCAAACCATAGGGACCAAAAGTGTAATTTACTCTTACTTTTTTAATTTATAAGCCCCATATTTGACTAGTTGATTTGTTTTATTCATTTTTCGTCATTGTCTTTTCCTTTTATTATTATTATTATTATTTAAAAAAGTTACACCTTAAATATTTTAGAAACAAATAAAGAATATACTATTTAGTGGGTCGACTTTCTACGATAAAGAACGACATGTCTGTGTAAAATGGATGTCATATTCACGCAACTAATCACGATCTACTAATTTTTTTTACAGTCTGTTACTTCTACAACAATGAATTGTTGAAGCATGATAAATAATAATAACATCAAATTAAAAATAGTGATTAAATATAAATTTATCATTTAGTTTTTCATATAATACGTAATTTACTGTTAAGTACTTTCAAATACTAAATAAAACTTATAAAATAACTGAATAAGTATGATACACATTATTATTATTATTATTATAAAGAAAATTATTTGATGTTTTGTTTTGGAATATTATTACATTATTTATATCTCGCATTCTACAACGATTTCATATATCTGTCTATATCAATTTGATACAACGATTGAATCGTATAGAAAGTTTTCAAACTGACCATGTATGTATATACATATTTTTGCTAGATAGTTTTGGTAGATTCTCATATCTCTGTATATTTGTGTTATTTTGCTAGATATTTTTGTTATATGACTAATAAACTCCAAAAAAATAGTAAATCTTTTTTACATATAAGTATTAGTTTAGGAAATTAAACTTATCAACTGAAAATTACCCAGTAAAATCTAAATGAATCGTAACAAGATTAGGAAAACCAACATTGTATGCTGCTCGAATAAATGCTTATGTTCGTTATCCAGATAACGCACCACGCAATTGTAATGCTAAACCATTTATTATCTCTGATTAATAAAGACAAACTTTGCTTTACAATTATTATTTATTTGGTTATTTTTTTATACAATCGTTCGAACTTGACATAACCGTTTTGATATAATTTGACATAATTTTATAAATTTATAAACGTCGTTCGTTGTGTTGTAATTACTTAATAAAAAACTATTGTTTTATTGTTACTAAAACGTAAAAATTATAAAAGCTAAATTTATTATTATTATTTTTCTAATAATAATAATAATAATAATAATAATCATAAAACAAATCAAATATTATTTGTAAAAGTAAAAAAGAAAAAAAAAACAAAAGACAACAAATAGATAAAATAGGCAAAAAAAACAACAAAAAACAAAATTTCAAATTAGGGGTACTTGCATATCATAAGGGGGTATGTATAGATCCACCCATACCTAAAACAATAGGTTTTGGAAAGAACAAATATGTCCCAATAAAAGTTAGTGTTTTCATGTGAAGAGTGCTACACAATAGACTTAAAACTAGTATCAATTTAGTGAATTGAAATATTGATTTGGAGTCTATTTTTGTATCCGATGTGAGGACCGTATAGAATATTCGTCCTATCACGTGAGCATTACGGGATATGGTGGGAAATAGCTAGCCATTGTTATACCAAATTGCATAAATGTGTGTTAGCTTCTTAATTGTATACTAGTTGGTTACCCGTGCAATGCGGCGAGCGGCGAATACCGGGAGGGGGTGTGTCATAGTTTACTTTCGGCAGGCGTGGATAGTTTTCTTTGAAGAACATGATATATCACATAGAACACACAATGCGGAGGGAGGTGGGGTACAGAGGGGGACACAAATTGCCGTTGTAAATAAAAAATGAGATCGGTACATTAGATCGAACTTAGATTATTTACAGTGTTAGTGGTAATTGGGTACATACATGGTCCATCGAATTACAATCAACCAATATACGTTATTAAATCATAAAATACATACATTAAAATACACACACGTCTAATTAAAGAGTTGAGCAATAATACATATTTCAAAGTTCATAGTTGAGTAAAAGTCGATCCACAAATATATAGCTAGTCACTGCAAGAAACATCAAATGATTATATTAGCTACATATAGAATCAGTCATAAAATAATAAATTTTTGTCGTACCTTATTCATAACATAGGACTTCGTTATACACCGCGTTTGATGTGTAGCACCCATCATGATCAAACGTTATGGTAGGCTTTACTAATACCTTTGTATTGACACGTGATATTCCTCTGGATAACGCCACATAAAGTTGGCCATGTGAGAAAATTGGTTCCGTTAGATATATACCAACGTTTGAAATTGTTTGTCCTTGAGCTTTATTGATCGTCATAGAGAAACTAAGTCGAACTGGAAACTGCTTTCTCTTCAGTTTGAACGGGAACATCTCATCGTCTGATGGACATAGAGGAATTCTTGGCAAAAACACTCTTTTGCGAGCATGCTGACCAACAGCTATTTCTGCATCAATGACATTTTGTTGGAAAGCTCTACATATCAATCTGGTCCCATTACATAATCCATTTGAGGGATCGATATTCCGTAATAGTATCATCGGGCACCCAATTTTTAATTGAAGGTAATGAGGAGGCATACCACTAACAGTTAGCGAGTTCAGGAATTCTGTCGGGTATAAGTTATTCTTATCGTCTTCGGCTTCATCAAAACTGTAGTAAACTTTTTGCTCTCCAGAAAACCGTTCGATTAAATGATCATTAATCTCGTCAACACTTTCATTTTTAGTTGACAATATTGCCCTCGAAATGATAAAATTTGGATCGGCTTCGTTGGATTGCAAAGAAGGAAATGACTGCTGCCATTTTATCTCTCTAATTGACAAAATAATATGTTATAAATATATTATTAAATAAAAATTTCTAGCCATGAGTATAAAATATAAATATAAAATTTTAAACTTACATTTCGGTCGATGAGAATAATGAAGAGTTTGTTCGCTCTATCATCTCAATAAATAAAATCAACTTGAACCATGGATAAATTGTACCATATATGAGAGTCCATTAGGGATGAAAAGGTGTGAACATGATCATGCCCATCCATGATTCTACAAAATCAAAATTATTAAATAATGAGTTAATTCAAGAATTTTTTGTAATTAATTAAATAAATAAATATTATATATATTAGTTGAATGTAATATTAATATTAGATTCACTTCAAGCTGCTTTCTTGTTACATAAGTAAATATACTCTTTACGTATTATAAATGATATTTGCAACATATATCTTTTTAAGGATGAGGGCGAGGACATGGATGTGGAAAATAGAAAGCTGGAAGAGCAAAATAATGACAAAAATGTCCTGTCCACTTCATAGAGGTGTATTAGGTGGTGGAAGACTTTAAGGGAGCGTTTGGTGGCAAGAACTAGGAGGGACTGGACAGCACTAAAGATTTTAAAGGGTGTTTGGCAAACTTGGAACAAGAACAGAACTGAATTTTGACCGGGTCCATGAGACAACTCACTAAAATAATAGTCCAACCCAATTAGGTGGAACAGGATGGAACACGCCTCTTTTTTTCTGCGCTTGACAAATATACCCCTATGACTTCATCTTCCCGCTTTCACGTATTCCGCTGCTATCGGCTCTTCTTCTTCAACAACTTATCTTCTTCTTCAGATAAGCAAGAGTCCACCCATTCACGATTCTGATCGTCCTTTCTCTTCTCGCCATCGCCGATAAATTGGCTTCTCGATATTGATTCTCGCTTTATTGCCATACGAATTCTGCAGCAATTGTTGATCATTGATACTCACCCAAATCACGTACGAATGTTTGTCTGATTCTTGCTTCTATGATTCTCGCTTCTATGATTTTTTTCCATACGAATGTTTGTAGATTTTTTGCCATATGATTTTGATTCTCGCATTATTGCCATATGATTTTGATTGTCGCTTTATTGCCATATGATTTTGATTCTCACTTCTATGATTCTCGCTTTATTGCCAATGAATATTTTTGCTCAAATTCGTCCGGGTTTGAAACCTGGAAAGGAATTTCTGGGTGACCTGCATAATGAAAAATAACTGGTAATGAGCTTGAAAACAAGCTGACGTCATTTGATGCTTGATATGAAGGCTTTATACGTCTGTTAAGTTTAAAATGAGATATGAAGGCTTTATATGCCTCATCCATTTTGACAGAATAGTTTACTTCACCCTGTAGTGTATAGCTTAAAGTTTAAAATGAGATATGATAGCAAATATACTCTAGAACATTTCTACCAAGCAGTTTTACAAGAGTGTCAAGATTGCATTGAATAAAGAACTGCTCAAAACAGTTATAAAGTAGGGTTGAAAAGGGCATTTACAAAGTCCATAAGAAGAGTATCTTACACTCTTATACACCATTTGTGAATACAAAGATATTTTATATTTATTGTCGTGTACATTACATAAATGCTTTGATCCCTTAAATTCTCACATACCTGTAGTTTACAAATTATGCTTGGCGGACCATGACACGACATTCAGCCTACCAATAATTTAATAAGGGAACCCAACTTAAAAACAACAAAGGTAATCAAATCCACAAACTCACTACTTATATAAATGGCATTGTTAGCTGTCACAGGGAGTAAGCTACATGACTCAAGAGAGAATACATTTATACCAATGGCCTTATCCATTCCTTTAAAAAGGTAGCCAAGAAAAGTTATGTAGAAAACAAAAATAAAAAAGTATACGGAGGCTATATTATGCCTTGTGCAACCGTCTCTCTTGGCACTCAAATTATTAAAAACATAATAGTTTTCTGCCAATAATGTGCTATAACAGCTGCTTTCCACGTCACAGAGCAGCATTCCAGAAAGTGAGCGCCACGTAGGAGATTCTAAATATGTTTTAAATTGGATATCACCCGCTGACTAAAACTATAAAATTTCCAAATACAAAGTCTGGGGATGAAACTGAATGTCAAACTAAAAGATGCTTAATGAAGTTAGAAACCATACCAAAAGACCTATTACAACTTCAAATGACATACCTCTGATAGCCTATCCGTCTTGCCACATCTTATTTAGACAAAATATAGTCAAAAGATACCTCATTAGTTTCTCCTGGCAATTAGACCTATTAGCAAAAATATGTTAAATAGGTTATAATTCAAAATTTTGTAATTACGACACCTGCGGAATAGGTTATTAAGTTTGAATTTTGGCAAAAAAAAGAGAGGAATTGAAACGATGTTTTCAAATAGAAATGGCAGCTATTTCTATTGGTTACAAGTGTGTTAGATATGTTTCTAATTTGTTTACATGTTTTTTTATAAACTTGTAGATATGGATCGTAATCTTTTGCTCATGTATGTTAAAATATTAGACATCTACATTAAGTTGTTAATTTGTCTAGCTAAAATTCGAGTTTGGTTATTTGAATGTGAGGAAAAAAAAGCTCAAAGGAGACAACAAAGTACATTAGAATCACATTTGATAAGGTCTACAGTAATACAAAGTATCACACGTGCATCCGATATTAACTGTGTAAAGGAGTTACGTATGGATAGAAATGCATTTGCAGATTTGTGTCGGTTACTACAAACTCGTGGTGGATTACTAGACGATGATTTTGTGTCCATTGAGGAGCAGGTAGCTTTATTTTTAAACATATTAGCTCACCACACAAAAAACAGAAGTATTCAAGTTAGATTCTATCGGTCAGGGGAAACAATAAGTCGTTATGCTCATCGAGTATTGGGTGCTCTAATGCATTTGCAAGACATATTGTTTGTGAAACCAACGCCTGTTCCAAATGATAGTACGGACACCCGATGGAAATGGTTCAAGGTAAGTATGTCGCGAATAAACCATTCCTTGCGTATGAGCGTCTAGCAAATGTGTTTGGTAAGGATCGAGCTACAGGAAGTATGGCTGAATCTGCGGCTGATGCGAATGAAGAAGAAGGAGAATGTTTTCTATCGCCAAGCTCTAATCCTCCAAACTCCACAGCTTCCTGCAATCCAAATCCTAGAGACTCGACAAAAAAGAAAAAGAGAAAACTCACCGCATCTGAAGAAGTAACAAAGATAATTGAAAAGGGATTCACTACTGTATCTAAGGATATCCAGAGAAAATGACTAAGGCTGTTATAACGTCTTCTACTAACGACCTAACATAGTTAAAAGCCATACATGAGGAATTGAAGACCATGGATTTTTCTTCTTTAGAAATCATGCAGGTTTATTTAAAGTTCGCCAAAAACGCGAATTTGTTACCGATGTGGAATAGCTTGGACACAGCTAGCAAACCATTTTTGCGAAGGCTATATTGGAAGAAGGCAATTGAAGTTCGTTATTTTTATTTGAAGTAATGGAGTTTGAAACCATTTGAGTTAGGAACTTTGTTAATTTTGCAGCGATTTTGATTATTTGGTATTATGACTACTTTTAATATATGCATTTTAATTAATTTATTTTACAATTGTTAATTTTGTAGTTACGTTTGTTATATGAAGTGTTTCCATTATTTATGAAAAAGGGCAATATGGTCATTTTATCATCTTGTTCTGTTCTGTTCCAGTCTTACCAAACATTATACAAATCATTTGTCCTGTCCAGTCCAGTTCTGTCCAGTCCAGTCCTGTTCCATCTAGTCCATCTGCCAAACGCTACCTAAGGAAACATTCAAGATTATTTAGAAAACTCAAAAAGGAAGGTTAAAACCGACAAAGTAGATTTTGACAAAAGTTCTAAAACGCCCTCAGATCATATATCTTTATCTTTAAGAAACCCATTTCAATTCCTTTTCTCTAGAAAACTCATCATCCAAACAAGACTCCATTGAAAATGGAGTTGTACTCTCTGATCCATTAACTCCAATAAGAAACCGCCACATGTTAACTTTACTTTTTCTTAAATTCACTTTTAGTTATAACTAGATGAAGCTTCGTGCTACGCACGTGCGGCTTGGGACCTCTAAAAAGTAATTTTTTATTTTACGTATAAGGGTTTAGTTCAAAATTGATTTTCTTTTCAATTTTCGTGTTTTTATAAAATTGGATTGTCTTCCAATTTTGGTCCTTTCTTCAAAGTGTTTGTGCACGAGAAGAGGCAAAGTAGATGGAGAGGTGAGAGGCGTTTATATGTGAAATTATTTATTTTAGGGTTAAAAGGGGTTGAAGTATTTTTAATAATTACAAAAATGACAGGAATTGAATCCCAAAGATATACGATGTAATATTGAAATTCACCGGTCAAAGGATTTTGCAAATTCAACGGAATCTAATACTACCGTATTCATTTGCAACCAAACACAAAATCAGAATGGAATGGAATTCCAATTCCAGCCAAACGGTGCATGAACTTACATTGCTGAGAAGGTTTGCCCCATGCCATGCAGAATCTGCGCCATATGGAGGTGGAATAACTCGTATTCCATTAGATATTGATGGAGGAAGAAGAACACACAATTCCTTCTCTAATCTTTCTGCATGAAATCCACATTGGAACTGAAACTCCCACACTGCGGTTTATGCATCACATATATTTACATAAAATAGTAATATTTATAATTATACCTACTAATCCAGGTAAACACGCGGTACCCCCAGCCAAGACAACGGTCTTGAACCAACTTTCATCAAGGGTTAATCTCGCAGCATGACAATGCTCAATACAAATTGCAACTGCATGATGCAAACCGTTTGCACTCCTATACCAAAAACACCAACTCACTCAAATGTCATAATAAAAGCGATAGCACACTGAAAGTAATAAACTTTAATATGTACATACAGTCCTGCAGTGCGTGGCTGGAATAAAACCTCTCATGTTAGAAATCTTTCTTGCTTAAGAGTAAACCAACCCTCAACAGGAACTTCATATGATGCTTCTGTATCTTTTCCTAACTCGGCTTCATAGTCAATAGCAACATAACAAAGGTTCTGTGTGCCAAGTTATTCAAACAACGTTAGGCAAAATACCATAAATGCCCTTTTAAAAGATGTTTAGTACCTCTTTCAACGTGCGGACTGTGTATAATGAGGAAAAATGTAGATTTCTTTGCTGCATTTGCTCGCGAAGGTATCCGGTAAGCTTTAAAGCTCCAATTCCCATAGTTTCCATACCGACTTTGTACATAATCTTACCATTTAAAACTGAAAATATAAAGTTAACAAAAGGGTTTGAAAGTGAGTGAAAATGGAAAAAGATAGCATACTTGGTACAACAGATGTTTGATGAAAACCAATATGCACAAAAATTCCAGATGTATTTTTTTGCTGCGTACAAAGCTAAAGTTGCTTGCAAATGATACAACACAACTTTAGGGATCTGATTAGTGAGTTTTGAAGTCAAATAACTTGGTCAAACCTGGCTGACTGCACAAACTGTTAGGTGAATGTGAACATTTTGAAGTTGTTTTTTCAAAGGTTGGTGAAGAAGTTTGGTGCAGCCCCTATTCTTGAAGGAAACTTCTTATGTACCCATTGTGAATAATGCACCTCATGATATGTATAAATAGACCATTAAGTTGAAGAACAATATGCACCACAACACACAATACATGTAAAGGATTGAGTGTGTATCTCTTGTAATCTCCTCAGTCAAATAAAATCTAGTTGTTGCCCGTGGATGTAGGATTGACACCGAATCCGAACCACGTAAAATCCTTGTGTTATCTTTTGCTTTATTTTTGTGAGTTTGTGTGTGTGATAGTGTGTTTCCGCTGCGTGTACCCTGTCCGATTCCTAACAACTGGTATCAGAGCTTCAGGTTTTGGAGGAGGTCTCGGTTTTAGAAATTAGAGTATGCTCTGTGGTTGCAGTTTTGTCTGATCTTCCACATCAGAAACTAATTTCTATTAATCGTATTAAAAGGTATCTTGGTACTTTGAAGGGTACTGTTCTGTCACACAAAAGTACTATAAAATATTTGTCTCTTGTTTGTCGTAATGGCTGAAGACAAGGTTGTAATCGAGAAGTTCAACGGTTCTGACTTTAGTTGGTGGAAAATGCAAATAGAAGCATTTTTATGTCAGAAAGATTTGGACATGGTACTTGGAGACAAACCGGAGAAAATGGAAAAAGCTGCTGAAGATGCATGGAACTTAAAGGACAAGAAAGCTAAGGCGGTTATTACGTTGTCGTTGGAAAGGAGCGTTGCTTTCAACATCATGAAGGAAACCACGGCGCGTGGTATGATGGATGCTCTGACGAACATGTATGAGAAACCGTCGGCGGCTAACAATGTGTTCTTGATGAGGGAGTTGTTCACTACAAGGATGAATGAGGAAGGCTCAGTTACTGTTCACATTAACAATCTAAATTCAATTCTGTCCAGATTGTCATATGTGGGAATTAAATTTGATAACGAGACTCAAGCTTCACTGTTACTAGCTTCACTACCTGATAGCTGGTCAGGAACAGTTACTGCTGTTACGAGTTCAGTGGGGACCAGTGGTATGACGTTTGAAGGGGTTCGAGATTTGGTTCTAGGCGAGGATACCAGACGCAAGAATCAAGGTGGCTCGTCTTCTTCTGAGTTATTAAATATCGGAAGAGGTAGAGGGAATAACAGGAATAGTGGGAGCAGTGGGAGTCGGGGAAGAAGTTCATCTAGAACTTGGAAGAATGTGAAGTGCTGGAACTGCCAGGAGGTGGGACATGTTAAGAGTCAATGTCCAAAGAAAGAATTGAACATTGCTGGTGCCGAGAGTGTGTCTGAGGATGATGCACTGATACTAAGTATGGAAAGTTCTGTAGACTCTTGGGTCATGGATTCAGGGGCTTCGTTTCACGCCATGGACAACGGAGAAATGATGGTGAATCTAAAAGAAGGAGATTTTGGGAAGGTACGGTTAGCAAATGACGAGATGCTTCAAGTAACGGGCATAGGAGATATTGATCTGGTTACTTCATTAGGAACTACATGGAACCTGAAGAATGTCAGGTTGATTCCGGAGCTGAAGAAGAAATTGATTTTTGTTGGTCAGCTGGATAAACAAGGACTGGAAGTAAGGTTTGGTGGTGGTAAATGGAGGGTGATCAATGGTAATTCAGTGATTGCTCAAGGTATGAAGCGTGGGTCATTATATATGGTTGAGGTACCTGCTGAGGGAAGTATGACCGTCCCCGTTAAGCATGACAAAATCTGGTTCGCTAAATCTAGTGCTAAGAGAGTTCATTTTGCAAACATGAATTCTGGAGCCAAGGGGATGTTAGCTGAACGAGTCGGAAAGTCTAAACCATTCAGGGGATTTTGTGACAGTGGGAGCACGGGGTGTGTTTCGGGTACAGTTACAAAGAGCCGTTGGGTTTTGAAGACTAAGACTGAAAAATTCTCTCCTATTGGAAGTTTGCAAAGTTTGGAGAGTGTTAGTGGTCCTCGGTGTATCTCTGGATCCGGTGGAGTGTCCAAGCCGGTTGAGACAGGGGATGAGTCGATGGTGGGATTAGCCACGGCTGAGTTGGAGCTAGTGGGAGCTTCAACTGGCCCTTCTAATACTTGAAGATGAGGGGCGGCTACAACTAAGGGAATTTGACTCGGTCTTAGCTTGTTCTTTGGAACTGGAAGCTTGGAAGACTGGTTATGTTAGGAGATTAATGAGAGATGTTCAAAATCTTCAAGTGGGAGATTGTTAGGTGAATGTGAACATTTTGAAGTTGTTTTTTCAAAGGTTGGTGAAGAAGTTTGGTGCAGCCCCTATTCTTGAAGGAAACTTCTTATGTACCCATTATGAATAATGCACCTCATGATATGTATAAATAGACCATTAAGTTGAAGAACAATATGCACCACAACACACAATACATGTAAAGGATTGAGTGTGTATCTCTTGTAATCTCCTCAGTCAAATAAAATCTAGTTGTTGCCCGTGGATGTAGGATTGACACCGAATCCGAACCACGTAAAATCCTTGTGTTATCTTTTGCTTTATTTTTGTGAGTTTGTGTGTGTGATAGTGTGTTTCCGCTGCGTGTACCCTGTCCGATTCCTAACACAAACGAAAGGAACATTCATGTCAAATAATGCTGAGTGGATGGTTTCTTTTAGTTGTCGTCTAGCAGTTTTAGCAGCTTCTCTATCTGAAACACATTCACAAAATAAAAGTTGGAAAAACAGATTATATTATCACATCATAGATGTAAAAATTAATGTCACAGAATAAAAATCATATCATTTTCGATGTTATAAGATTCATACCGCCATATTGTGAGATTGGGATTGAAACAACGATTGGCTGTGAAGATGGTTTAACCTGCATTGCATTCTGAAGGTGACTCAAGTTGTAACATCATACAAATTTACAAATTAATTATAATGTGGAAAATATGTAATGAGAAATTGACATGAAAAACACCTGCTATACATTGTTGCAAAAAAATGGCGAAGTCTAGAGTAAACTGGAGCCTCGATGTTACCAAATTCCTACACATACAATCGATCTTTTAGAATATCAAATAATGGAAGTAGCTTATTTTACCATGTAAAATCAGGAAAATAGATCTCAATGGTAAATCAAGTGCAATTGCAGCAGTTGCTTACCATAAATGTTGATGCCCGCCCAGATGGAGAACTGTATTTGCTCCAACCAAATTTGCAATAACCAGAAGCACCTTTAATGAGGATAAGAATAAGAAACTGAATAGTTTAGAATCAACATTAGGGCAATAGCAGAAGTCAACTAAAATGGTCATAATAGTAATAAATTCGGTTGAAACAAACACACCATCAATGATAATGGCTCCAGGAACATGTGCTCTTTGCCCATAAATATGCATAAATGATTGCATCTGAGAAGGATAAGATCTGCAGCAAAAATTATATTTACTTTGATAGAGACATGAGTTTTGTTTTTACCGTATCGCCATCACTGAATGATTGTAGGAAAAAGAGGATCGGGAAGGAGAACGGGGCAATCGGGAATCAATTTCATCCCCAAATCACAATAAAACCCCTAAATCGCGCTAAATTTGAGTAAAATAAGTGATACAGAAGATTCCTGAATTCCTTCAAATATGAAAATTTGATGCAATTTAACCGGATTAATTAATCCCTTTGATTTGTCAACCAAACACACAACCCACAGAATCTTTCATTCCAATTAATCCGAATTCGTTTGGAATCCATGAGATGAACCAAATAAGAGCTATGTGATGTTTATGTAACATTCAAACAATATTAACTTTCAGATTCACTTGATCACTAATTTCGAATCAAAATCCAACTATAATTTAGATTGCAAAAACTTGTTGAATCAAAACCAACCCACGCTAGCTCTATTGTTTTTCAATAATCTAATTTTCATAGAATACTGGTAAGGTGAAAAAAAAAAGCAACTTTATCTCACTCGATATATATATATATATATATATATATATATATATATATATATATATATATATATATATATATATATATATATATATATATATATATATATATATATATATATATATATATATAGTAAAGTAATTGACAACTTTACCAATATATTCAAGAAACTGCGAGTTAATGATCCAATCAGTCAAAATACATTCGAGGAACTGCATCAAATTTATTACTTATGGGAGAAATACATTCGAAGAGATCAATCTAACCTTGGAACTGCCGAAACTTCAATCCATGATCACCGACCACGCTTAATCAGTATGTACAGCTTATATATATATAATCAGGACTTCAAATAGTAGAATCCACGTTTGACTTTAAAAAGTGGTATACACGTTTTAGTGATGGCCGCAGCTGCTATATTTCTGCGAAGATGCTAAAAGAACAAATCACAGCAATCATGTGTCAAAATCGACATTAAAATTTTGTAATTTCAAGCTAGAATGTTAGAGTCACCAAACTCTATTAAGAATGCTTGGTTTGAAGTACCCTCTCCTTGCGAAAAACCAGGTCCAGGGTTCGATAGATCGCCCATTGAAGATCGGTTTTCCATGACTCGACTTTAAATATGAGTTCGTTTACGAACAAACTAGTGATAAGAGAGGATGAGACTGAAAATGAATGATACTAAATACTTGTATATATAGTATCTTGCAGCTGGAACCGAAAGGACACACAGAACTGAAAGGACACCTCACGTTTTAATTACCGAAATTCAAACTAACTACAGTAGATGCGACTTTTCACTACCCCAAGTGACATTTTTTCAAAATTCCCTGCTTGACTCTGGTGAGAACGAGATAATAAAGAGACTTTTGAAATAAAACAAAATTTTATGTCTCCATATAATGGAAATAGTTTAAAAAGTGTTCAGTACTCCAAAAAAAAAACTTACAAAAGATGATGTAAATTTTATATTTCGGTGAAACACAAAAATTTGGAGATTCTACATAAATAGACTTATTTAGCCAAAAAGGTATTTAAAAGAAATGTTGAATTGAGGAAAATGTGTGTTGAAATATGACGAATTCATATAAATACGAAATAGTGTTAAAATTAGGTGTTGCAAGTTAACTAGGTTAACTATGTATATAGGTAGATTAGAAAGTACTAAATATGTACTGTAGATAGTAGCCGGTCAAGTCGATGTGTGGGACTGTGAGAAACAGTTAGAGTTTTTTTGTACATCTAGAGTAATTAGAAGAAAAGAAGTATGGAGTGAATGAGAATAATAGGACCTTAAGCATTATTACAGAGGTATGTGAATGTTGAAAGGGAAAGATAATTAAATCTTGTAAAGTTTCGGCAATAAGACGAGGAGGATTTTTGAAGGACACAAGGACTCGATGGGAAATACATAGAGGCGTTCGAGAATGCGGATTTCGGGACGAAATCCAAATAAGTCGGGGAGACTTGTAAGACCCGTATCCTGATTATAACATATACTTAAAATAAGAGTGTTAGGAATTATATGATCATTGGTAGTTATAAAGCTAAGAAAAACTTTAGTTACAATTTCATATGAAAATCAGCATTTTGTGTCGTTTTTAGAAAAAATCATAATTAATTCTAGAAACATCGTTTGGACCTCAAACCAGTGCACAAAGTTTTCAAATTGAGTCTAGTACAATTACCAAAAATAATAGTAAGCTTGAAAATGACATTATCTATGGAAAAAAATGCAATCTTTACTGATTAGTTCGGAATTGACAGATTAGATAGTCTGTTTTCAAAAATTCATAATAAATCATAGAAAAATCGTATAAATACGTAAAATACATCCCTGGAAAGGTATTGAGATAAATTTCTGGAATATCAAATAAAAACGTGAATTTCATGGGTTTAAAGTCGGCTAAACCAGTCTTGAACAGACTGATTCTAGAAGGTATTAATTTCAACAAAGTTATATTATTAAAATCTTTTGTCAAAAGTGTCATGTCATTTTTTATTCAAGAATTCAAGTATAAATACCCCTCAAAACATCTCATAAACCACACAACTAAATCTCAATTCAATATATAGAGGTTTCTAAGCACTAGAGTGTAAGCAAGTGAGCGGAAGGAAGCTTAAAAGCCTAACGAAGGAGTTATAGATCTCGACGACCGGTCATAAGGTAACTCCAAACCTTTCTATAGCTTAATTAGATATTGTAAAATAGTTTTTGTTAAGAAGTAGAATATTTAATAAGTATAACATATGTTATATTATACTAATTTCTAACAATAGTAAACAAAAACCTTAAAATGTCGTTATTATAACAATTCGTAATTTCCGAAAATAATACCGATTGATTTACTTACGAGGACGGTGACTAGGCCGATTACTTGGGATCTGGTTGTTGGATTTTCCGAAAGGCTAAAATGCTGAAAGGATCCTGCCACCCCATCTAATCTTCTACCTGGCCGTTCTTTACTTGATAAATCATGGAGTATCATATTGGAATTATTGAAGGGTTTAATGATGCGACTATAATATAGTTAAGGATTAAGAAATGATAGATTTCTTATTATGTTAACAGTTAAAGTTGAAGGAAATACAAAGCCGAGAAAGATAAACGATATAGTCAACTATAATCAGGTGAGTCTTCTCACTATACTATAGGTGATATTGCATGCGTAGGAAGGAAGATATGTTAGACTAAGGTGATCTTACCTGTTATGATAATTGTATGAATTATTGCTATAATAATGATTGTTTGTGGACGGAATGGGATAGCCCGCGAGCCAATAGGCGGAACAGGAATAGCCTGCGAGTCATTAGACGGAACGGGAAAAGCCTGTGAGTGATAAGACAGAACGGGAACTGCCCGTGAGTCTTCAGGCGGAACAGGGATAGCCCGTGAGTCTCATAGACATATGAATGGTTATTGTGTGTTGTATGTTATGTGATGGATCGTATGGTATTTTGAGGAACTCACTAAGCTCCGTGCTTACCCTTTCCCTATATAAACTACTGTTTCAGGTACATCAGGTACCATGGATGGCAAGGCGTGACGTGTATACACTGTGCTGCTTCATTGGAGGACTGTTTTTGAATGGAAGTTCCGCTATGTTGTGATTTCATTAACTTTTGTTAATCCTGAGATGTTTTCATTAAACTTATAAGTTATGGAATTTTGTCAAAATTAATTAAGTGGCTTTTCTTATATTGAAGTGTCCGTTTAATTTTTTTTAATTTTACCCTAAAATTTTGGGATGTTACAACATGGTTTTGTGGGCTTGAGGGCAATTATGGAGTCATTGATCCCTGGTTGTAGGGTTCATGTTGGTGTTATTGATATTTGGTATGCATTGCTTAATGATCTTGAAAAATTCAAGGCACACACAAGTGGTTCAAGGTTCTTCATTCCTTGTTCCCTTATGGTATGATGCATTTTTTCATTTTATATACTTTTTTATGTTCTTTTATGAATTATATATGTTTTAATACGAATCTTTGTTTTGTTGTATATCAGAATAAAGTTGTTTTCAAGAAAAATGATATTTTCAATGCACGGTTTGTTGAAAGAATGCAAAGTCATCTACAAAATTTCCTTCTGTGAAAAATATGTGTACAATTAATCTGGTATTGTTATTCCTTTTGTTTTATTTTTAGCATTTTTTTGTTTTATATGAATTATTATCTAATTTTTAGATTTTTTTTATCAGGTTTTCTTTCGAATTCTTTGGAAGGAACATTACTTTTAGTGGTGTTTGATTTGAAAAATCACAAGATGGAAGTTATTGACAATGACAAAAATAAGAGCGTCCCTGTGAAATTTATTGACAATTTGGTAATTTCTTTAGCTTTTTTTGTCTTTTAATAATTTATTGTTGTAAAAAAATACTAATTATTTTGATATATTTTGTAGAAAACCATGTTCAAGCAGTTTCTTACAATTATTAATAATCCAAAAGTAAATGGCTTTGAAATAATGAAGACGGAAAAGATGGAATTGGATTGGCAGACGAAAAATAATAGCATTGATTGTGGTTTATTTTTGATGCGTCACATGGAAGTCTATCGTGGGGGTGGAGCTGATAAAATGGAAGCATATTTAGAACCGGAGTCAAATGATCAGAAACCAAAATTAGATGAGATGAGGAAGAAGTATGCTTCAAAAATATTGTTGTCAGATTTTAATATCTGCAAATCTAGTTTTCTGGAAAGTATTGAAGACTATGACAAATTGAAAAGCTACAAAAGGAAAAAGATTTATAGTCAATATCATATTGATGAAATTCAAAGAAGGGTTGAAGGTATTAAAGGTGTTTGATTGGTTTTTTCTGTTTTGAAGACTTTTGGTTTGTTAGAAACAAGTATAAGTATTTGTTTGTTTGATGGTAGTTATGGTTGGTTTGATTAGTTGTTTGTGTTTTGAAGACTTTTGGTTTATTAGAAACAAGTATAAGACTTTTGGTTGATGTGTTTTGAACTTGTTTTTAAGTTGGGGTTATTGTTTTGTTATGTAAGAACTTATTGTGGATATTTTAGTTGTTTTTAATCACGTATGATATGTTTTGTTTTGGTTTTAAGAACTCATTATGGATACAAAAACATGATTCATGATCTTAATGCTATTACTGAAAATTAACACATATGATCTATGATTTAAATTTTCATCATATTATTTATGTGATGCATGATTCAAATGTAATATGATGATATTTATATTTGATTCGTGATTCAAACGTAATATTATACAAAATTTATTTATATTATTCAAAATTTATTCATGAACCATATAAAAATAGCATATGATCCATATATTACTATATGATACATTATTCAATATTTTATATTATAATATTTTAAATATGATTTATGATTCAAATGTAACATGATACATAATTTATTCATGCACCATTTAACAAATATGACATGATCATATAATATAATACATGATTCAAAATTTCATATGATCATATTTTATACGTGATTCAAAATTCAAATGTAAGATGATACAAAATTTATTCATGTACCATATAACAAATATCATATGATCCATATAATACTATTCCATGATTCAAAATTTCATATGATCATATTTTATATGTGATTCATGATTCAAACCTTACATGATTCATGATTCAAACCTTACATGATACATGATTCAAAATTTCATATGATCATCTTTTATCTGTGATTCATAATTTATTCATGCACCATTTAACAAGCATGTGATTCATGATTCAAACGTAATAAATATCATATGATCCATGATTCAAAGATAAAGATATTAAAAATTTGAAAAAAAATAGAAGTTTATATACACATCATAGCCACCAAAACAAGATCCATCATTGATCAATCTACAGTTAGACCAACCAAAATAACAAAAACCACAACCTACATTAACACCAAACCATACCTAAACCCTTCTATAACTCCAAACACGAATGAAATCAACGAAATCTTCAAAATGAAATTCTTGATGCAAACGAATATCTTCAAAACGATAGCTCTCATGACGCATTCCCTCCATCATATAGTCAAAATAAACTCTATAACATCTATCATCTTCACGATCAGCATCATAACGATGGTACCTTCCTACCCACCAACCGTCATTGTGCCACACATCAACAATGTCACCACGATGGAATTCCACATCCACATCAGCTGGATAAGGACGAACATTGTTAACACTAACAAATTCCTCTAATGGCATTTCATATTCACCATCAAACAAAGTTTCATAACGAACACCCAAATAATTCAAAGACCGGCTGATAATCGTAGCAGCATAATATGAATTCTCAAAACCCTGTTCAGTACCAAGAACCTCGATACGTTCACCAAGGTGATACCCGTTTATTGGCATCCTACAAATACAAATAAACTATAATCAGATACCAAAACAAAGTAAAAAATCAGTCATGATACATGTGTTGTTCAAGAGACATTACAACATAAGAATAGACACATGGTCATCCTTTTCCAAGCTCTTTGTCATTCAGTACTTTGTCAAGAGAACTAGATATGCAGGTAGTTTGCTTCAAATGCAATTTGATCAACTAAAACTTGGAGCACATAATTTATTCCTAGTCCCCTGTTTGAGAACCCCATGATATTGGGTTTTTAAACTGTAATAATCCGCATGAATGAGAGATACAAGAAGAAACCCTAATTAACTAACTAGAAAAATAGAATGGGTAAATTGTAAAACCTGTAAAACCCTAAAGAACTGTGAGTGATGGAAATAATGCTTACCCTAAATATCTGTGAGCCGGAAAAGAAAGAAGAAAGTATGTTCAAAGAGGAGGATCGTGGTCGTCGTGATGGTGATCGAGAGCACCGTTAATCTGTGAAAAATCAAGTTACAATTCTCTCTTTTTGGACTGTTTTAGCGGTGGAATTTTGATAACACAATAGAACTGCATCGAACAGGTTGAAAAGAAATAAAGTTTGAAACACTGTTCAAAGGCTGTAAAGCCTGTAAAAACCGTAAGGTTACATCAGTTTAGTGTTTCGCTATTACATTATATATATTTTACGGAAAAGGTTTTCAAATATTAAGGTTGGCGTGGTGGTATTGCGTGTGTATTTTAAACTTCAGGTTTCAAGTTCGAAGCCTGCAGGTGCAACTTGTTTATTTTTTTTAGGAAACGATGGATTATAATGGATCAGTCAATATCAGCCCATATGCAATAATTATGAAACAATGGATCAGCCCATATGTATGAAGTTCTATTACAATGTTGACCCACCCTATTTTTTGCATTATAATTGAATTATGAAGTTTTTTTTATGTCATTCATGATTCAAATGTAGTATGATACAAAATTTATTCATCTACCATGTAATAAATCGCATATGATCCATGATTCAAAAATTCATGATATTACTTATGTGATTCATGATTCAAAAGTAATATGATACAAAAACTTTATTTATGTACCATATAATATTATATTTATATGTGATCATACAAAATTTTATTTATGAACGATATAACAACTACCATAATATGAACATATATTCAAAAATTATGATCTGAAGTATATGATATGAAAACAAATTTTTTGCACCATTATTGGTTTTTCATTAAAGTATATGTCAAACTCAACTAAAAATACGAATCAATTCTGTTTTTTGAACTTGTTTCGCTTGTGCCATATTTTATGTATCTTCCACACTTGTGACATTTTCTTCCATCTTTCTTTGCTTTTTCTGCTGCAATTTTTTTTCCTTTGATTCTTTTCTTCAATCTTCCTCCACCTTTGTAAGATGTTAACATTCTCTTTTTGTGTAACACCCATAAAAGACTCTATAACTTCTTTGTTTTTCATTGGTCTTTCATTCCTCGTTTCTTTATCGACATCTTTCATCTTTTCGTTCATTTCATCTCTGAATATAGTCAACTTTGTAAAATCATTTACCAGTCTATCAATGTAGAAATCCATTGAAAAATATAAGTCTCTGATAACTGATTGAATTTCTTCTTTCTTTTCAGTTGTAGGAATATTTGTAATGTTATAAGAGTATCCAGATCGGGGTATGACATCCTCTTTCCATCTTCTTGATACATAATTTTTTGGATAAGATTCGACATTTTCCATTCTTAGAACATAGAAACAGTGTCTGCATAAGTGACCTGTCAACTCGAATCGTAAGCATGAACAAAAAATTTGTGATTCTGATTTAACAAATGAAACCTGTAAAGGAAATATTTCAATCACACAATGTTAGTTAAGTTGTTAACTAAGGAAATTAAATTTAAATATCATTATAATAGTTTCCATACCTCAAATTGTCCATGGTGTTTTGGATCTTTATTTGTATCTTTTATTGTGAATTTTGTCGTTTATTCAGATTCTTCTAATCTGATTGACATGCATGTAGATATTGATGCCATGGTCTCTGATTGTATATCAAAAAAATATATTTCTTGTGAAAAGTAGAGATGTTTCAACTTCAATATTTAATCCGGTTTTGAAATCTGGATTTGTGTATCTTGAGTCATGATCATTCTTTTTTTATACACATCTTTGTGCTTCGAGAGCGGTGTCAAAATGTGTAACAAATTCCACCAAATGCAAATCACTGTTAGATAGCATTCCATAAAAATAGTTTTCAGCTTCTGACCTTGATGTGGTTCTCATCAATCCTTAAAAGGTACATTCTTTAAAGTATGCTGGAATCCACATATTTCTGATCTTATACATTTCATTAAACCACTTATTCACATTCAAGTCAAACTTGTCCATTGTGATCTTCCAACTTGTTTCAAAATCGTCTTTGCTGATTGTTTCATTCCAAATCAGGTTGTTTATCTCTTTTAAAATGTCTGTTTTGTCCATTTTATTTACTAGCTGCAAATATAAAATCAGAAATTTTTGAATTAGAGATGGATTAGTATGTTATATAAAAATTGAATGAAATAAAAATTTGGATCATATATAAACATACTAATCTTATCTGTAAATTTCTAAGATATGTGCCACATGCATAATCTATGTTTTGTATTAGTGAATACAGATGGTAATGCTTGTAAAATAGCAGGGTCTTGATCAGTTACAAATACATTTGGTTCTTTTCCAAATGATGATTTGAAGGCATGTAACAGCCATTTGTAAGATTCAATTGACTCGCTTGAGAGTAATCCGGCTCCAAAAGTAACACATCGCTTATGATTATCTATACCAGTAAATGGTACAAAAATCATGCGATATCTGTAGGTTATACCATACAACATGATGCATGTTAGAGTATGATACAATTTATTTATACTATGCATTTTATGCAATTTATTACATGATGCATTTTACTTATGATACAAAAAAATATATATAATGCAAAATAACAGGATAGATGTTCCAATATGATACAAATTATTACATGATGTATTTATATGATGCATGATTATGATCAAGTTTTGTATAATTCATCTTGTGACATGATACAAATTATGACATGATATATAAACAAAAAATATCTAAGATTCACTTACTTGTTAGTTCTGTATGTTGCATCAAATCCGACAACATCACCAAAAGCAAAATAATTGCGTTTTGCTTCTTCATCCGCCCAAAATAAACCAGTCAACTTTCCATCATTCCCAACACTATATTCAAAAGAAAAATCTTGAAAGTATTCCTTCTTTTTATTTAACTTTTCTATGACCATATCTGCATCATTTTCTCCAATAAATGCATTCCAGTCCCTTTTAAAATTCTTTGCATCCGTTTGTGTAGCTCCAGTTTTATCGAAACCACCTCTAGATTGTTTCATAATCTTGAACGCGGTATTTGGACCCATGTTTATGTTTGAAATGTCATGCACCATTCTTTTTTGCGAATACATCATTCTTCTTTCAGATTTTAAAAAGAGTAGATCGTGTTCATGAACAAATGTGTGATTATGTGTCTTTGATATTGCCTAAATTATACATATATTTCGGGCAATATCAAGTGCTTAAACATGTGTTTTTGGTATTATCTAAAGATAAAAGATACTTATAACGCCAAAATTACCAAAACACAGGAAAAATAGCTTTGCGGATTAAGAAGGAGCTGGATTCGAGCTTAAAGACGAAAAAGCCAAATCAAGAGCCATATCGAAACCCTATGCTGACCAAGAAATCGCGACGCGAAGAGAAGCAAGACAGAAGAATCCAGACGCTACAGCCCTCGCGACGCGACGGAAGGCCTGGTCGCGATGCAAAGACCTAGGACGTGACACCACCAACTTCTTGTTCGCGAGACTACCAACAAACGCACTAGCCAGACCAGTGGCCGACAAAAGCAGCACCAGGCCGCACCCTCGCGACGCGACGGACTCCCTGGTCGCAACGCGAGCACTGCATTCAGCAAGTATAAATAGAAGCCTCTATGCACGGTTTTTTAACACAATTAGAGGGCAAGGAAACTATAGTTCAGATCTATTTTCGTGTATTTATCATTTTTACATGTTATTAAGAGTGATTTTCATAACAAGAAGGAGCTGAGATCTTCATTAAAAGCAAGGATTCATCGATTGTAAACCGGTTGGTATCTTCTATCATGACTTCTTCATATTGTTGTTGTATATTTGATACCATGCTAGGCTAGATCCCTGTAGCTTTTGCCTAGGTGATGTTGATTCATTAATATAAATATATGTTGATCTAGTTCTTGATTCGAGTTAAATATCGGTTAGGATATATAATTTGCATGCTATACATATTGAATGTGATTAAAGTTTGTATGCTTGATAACCATCTTCATATGATTAAGTTTATTGACCATTTAAACTTATTGATCATCTGAACCATTTTGATGTGTAATTGACAACTATATATCATTGGACTAGTTATTGACCATTTAACTAGGGAAGTTATTTTAGTTATAAACTTGATTAGTGAAATAAAACTTATATCACATTTAGTTGCAACTCATGACCATTGATTGTATGAACATATCACTATGACCATTAGGGTATGGACTATGTTTGCATGCTAGATTATATTAATATTTCATGATTATAAGTTATTTAGTTACATGACCATTGTGCTATAATAACTTAGAAATCATTGAATTGGTGACTTGACCATATGATCCTACCACTTAATGCAACCTATTTTAACTCATTGCACATAATCAAAACTAGTCAACATAGGTTTATATGAATCAACAAATCCTAGGCGAAAGCTTCCCTTGTTATCATTTGATCATATTATCTCTTTATTGTCGTGTTGTTACGATAGTTGTTATTTATTATTTTGCCTATTTTACAAGCATCCAAAACTTAGTTTTACGAGTTTTCACTAAAACTCGCCTCTAAACCGTTTGACTGAGAATTGCAAACTTTAAGTTAGTTAACAACTCCCTGTGGAAAATCGATACCTTTACTTACCAAAACTATACTATTAAATGATCGAGTAATGCTTGCTCGTAAGTCTAATAGTCAAATAATGAGGTAAATAATTGGATTAAGACTTAAATGACATGACAACTACAAGTGAGTTGTTTTGACGACAACAGTCTTATTTATGTAGTATACCACCCACAAGTTCATCTGATTCAACTTCAACCTCACACATGATTTACATCCTATCCTAAGTGAAGGTCTTCTGCGTTTTTGTTTATTTGTGTCATTCAAAGTATCATACGCAGCTTTCTTTTTAAATCCTTCCCTGTTGCATAATATGTATCTTCTACCATATCCTTCTACTCCTTTTAGTTTTTTTGCAGTTGCTAATCTGGTTTCAAAACCACATTTTCGTGCATATTCTTTGTAAAAAGCTAATGCATCTCCAAATGTTTGAAAAGTTTGTCCAATATAAGGTACATTTTCTACTAGTTGCTAATCTGGTTTCAAAACCACATTTTCGTTCATATTCTTTGTAAAAAGCTAATGCATCTCCAAATGTTTGAAAAGTTTGTCCAATATAAGGTGCATTTTCTATATCTGGAGTCCTGAATGTTTTTCCATTTGAAATATGCTCAATAACAGATGTAGATGAAGATGAAGATGCAATATTTTCTGCAAAAATAACGCATTTAGTCAAAAATGTGTTAATCATAAATAAATTATTAACTAGAGTATACCTTCTTTTGAGTTTGTGGATTCCGTTCTTTTTTTTGTTTACAGTTGTTTCATCATCAATGTTCATCAGACTTTCAATCTCTTCAGAAATTTGATCCATCACTGTTGATTTAGCTTTCAAATTAAGTTAATTATAAGAGAAATAACTAAATATAGTGTTATTTGGTAATGAATTAAATCTAATGTTATATGAGGTAAATTCTAAACCCTAAATTACAAAACATATACGTTTTGGACTTTTTTTTATAGAATGATGAAACATAAAACATATCAAAACCTGATCCTAATAACATGAATTTGTTAAATCATCAATATAAGTAACAGATGAATGATTTTTGATTCAATAACATTAACGTTTAATTGAAAAAATCGTGTTTTTACCCTAACAAATGAAGATCATCTGTTTTGATCAATTTTGATTGGGAAATCAATTTTTCATTCTTAAAATTCATTGAATTTGTAGTGATTAACACCAAAGAAGCTCTGCAATTTCATGAAAACAAACAAAATACGTTTTTGTTATGAAATTAAATCTGAATTTTTGTCAATTGTTCATGTCGATAACAGAGCATCAGAAATTTGTAATTTTGGAATCGATTTATTCAAATAAAATCGATATTACTAAACAAAACGAATCAAAATTGTATGAAAAATCACAAATTCATGAAGAATTGAAGGAAGAACATGAGTTTAGAAAGAATCTTTAATCGATCTGAACGAATAAATTCACGTTAAAATTTTAATTTTTTTTAATCGATTAATGCAAATTGATTGAATATATTCAAAGAAATCTAACTTGATTCGTATAAAAATCACAAATTCTGGAAGATTCGAATGCAGAAGATTTGTTCGTTCAAGAATTTTACGATGAATTGGATGAATTAACGAAGGCGACGTTGAAACAGTGACGTAGAAGGCATGCAAGCTGGAATATTTTACCTAGCCCAATAAAACAGTTTTCATAACAAAAAAAAAAAAACAGCCCAAACACAGTTGACCCGGCCCAAAATTTTCAGCATTGCCTAAATTGCCCTTAATGAGGTTGATTGGACGAGAGGAGTCCTCGCGGTTCCTACCGGATTTTGTGTTCCTACCGGATCCTAACCCTATATATATATATATATATATATATATATATATATATATATATATATATATATATATATATATATATATATATATATATATATATATATATATATATATATATATATATAGGGAAAGGTTCAAATGAGAACCATTAAAAAGTTGAGAACCGTGAGAACCAATCTTAGCCATTCATTTTAAAAAATGTCTAGATCTGGTTTAAATGGGTAAAATCCCGTTTTTTTGTAAGCAAGGGTAAAATTGTCATTTTCAAACTCTAGTAAATCCATCCATATACTCATGCACAACTTAATACATCAATTTATATAGTAATTCACCGTTTAATACATTATTTCGCACACCATTCACAATTTAATGTAAAAATAACGACAAAAATTAATACATTCATACATAATTATACAACACAAAAATGATATATACTCTAAAAAAATTAACAAGTTAATACAGAAAAATATACTAATTTGTTTTTAATAGAACTCAACCCTAAACTCTACCATCACCACCACTAACTACTACACGCCGCCGCCACCTACCATAGACTCCACCACCGTCACCATCCTTCCAGCCTCCTACCACCATCAGTCCACCACCAACAACACTGGCATTACCTACTACCTCCATCACCTAGTACTGCTGCCACCCTTCATTCCTCCTAAAACCATCAGATCTCGATCTCCTACACTTTAGCAAGCTCCAAAAATTAGATATGGATTAAAACAAAATCTGAAATCACAGTTTAATTAACTAATCCATTTATAATTCACAGTTTAATACACGAGTGCAGGACTCTCATTCACAGTTTAACACAACAGTTCAGACATTCATTCACAACTTAAAAACTTACAGATCTCATTGAATCATTTCATCAAACACCTTGTGTGCATTTTATTTCCAGAATTTCCTTGTCTAACACCATCACAGGAGACCAGATCAGAGACTTGTTCATAGTTTAACACAACAGTCTAAGCACTCATTCACAGCTTAAAAGCTTACAGATCTCATTGAGGCATTTCATCAAACACCTTATGTACATCTTGTTTATAGAACTTCCTTGTCTAAACACCATCACCAGAGACCAGATCAGAGAAATAGAACAAAGAGGAGAAGAGGAGAAGGCGAGTTGACAATGTTTCACCGGAGCACCGTCGGAACTGGTTCGTTGATGCTAGGTAACAATGGTGGTGGCGAAAATCTCGGATATGAAGGAGAAAGTTCTAGATCTGAAGACTAAAATGGTAGATCTAAGTGCGGAAGTCACAGATCTGGTCTCGAAAATTACAGATCTGAACTTTGGAGTAGAGTGGGATGAAGAAGACGACGCTGGATCAAGGAGGAGAGGGAGGAGAGAACGGAGGAGTCGATTTCAACGATGGTAGCGGTGGCGGTAGGTGGCGGAGGTGGCGGCAGGCGGCGGCGGCAGGTGGCGGCCGATGGTGGCTGTGGTATTGGAGTTTGAATGTGTGTTCTTGGAGGTTTGAGAGAGTTTTTGAGTGGAAGAAGTTTTAATCTGGTTTATAGATATATTGTATATGTTTTTATGTTAAAATCCCCAAATGACCATTGTGTCCCTTTTTGTTTTTGACCATTGATCAGAACTTAAAAATATCAAGGGCTAATATTAGTTCTCATTGGTTCTCAATCTTTTAATGGTTCTCATTTGAACCTATTCCTATATATATATATATATATATATATATATATATATATATATATATATATATATATATATATATATATATATATATATATATATATATATATATAAGTACGAGAGGTGCGAAATATACATTTACAAAATCTGATTTGATTTCAAGAGCACATGGGAATGTCAATATTTAAACACAAGACATACCAACAAAAATATTAGTTTAAATAAATAAATTTATACCAACTTAATTTTATCGTTGGATGCAACATATTAACAAAACCTTTGGATTTTGGACATCCACAATACATTTGTGAACATCCACATTTTGAAGTTCATAAATTTCATGTTTTTTCTATAAACAATTAAAAACTTGATTCTTTTTAAATAATTCCCCTTTATCGATACACAAATATTCTAATCAAACTACACAACATGTAACTTATTTTAAGGATTCAAACAAGCCAAGTTCAGTATTGACCCAACGAAGTTAACCCAAGCTCAAAATCAATTCAAACGATGTAACAAATCTTTTTAAAAGCTCCAAGCATATATTGGGTGGGGTTTCCAGAGTTACACGACGAAAAAAAACAAAATGTCAGAAAAAGCAACAACGAATAATAATAAAATAAATAGAAAATAAAGCACGAGGCGGGACAACAGAGGCATTTTAATAAAACGACCATGAAAGTCTGAAACCGTTGACGAACAGTCGAACACCGCAGCCCTTCCCTCTCAACGGACTGAGCACTTGAACTTTGACCTTTTCAACCCTCTGTTTCTTCACCTACACACTTCTTCCCCATTTCCGACACCTTCGATTGAATCGTTCTGTTTGGACTAGGGTTCGTCTTTACCCCCTTTTTCCAGTTGGTATTTTGATCAAGATTTCATTTTTTTTTCCACATACAAGCTTCACAATCGTTCTCTATTCTTTTTCCGGTAAGTATTTTGTTCTGTCAAGATTTTATCATCTGGGTGCGTTTGTTTCTGTTCTAATTTTTGTGGGTTTCACTGTTTGGCGCATAATATATGTTTCAGATTATTGAATCATGATCTTGATGTATATAATTAGTGAACGTTGTAATTTATGCGTAAATAATAACAGTTCGTTTCAGTCTACAATCCTTCTAACTTCAAAATCTGTAACGATTTCAAAACGGAAAGTTACTAAGCATCTAAATTTGCTACAAATTCAATGTTCTCGCAGTTAATTTCTAAATCAAAAATCAAATGGCAGTACTTACTGTGTATCTATTGCTTCTATTTTATATGTTCTATAAATGTCACTTGGTTTGAATCGTATTCTCTTTTAATGTATGCTAATGGAGGTATGAAACTACTTTCTGATTCTAACTTCTACACAAGTCTAATGAATATTCATATGACACCCAAATGCTTTTGTTTTCAGCTAAGATTCCCAGAGTCTATTTTTGGGCTCATTAAGAAATGGGAGCTCGTTCTTCAAAGAGTTCAATCACTAAAAGAGGATCATCAAATGCACATGGAGTACAACCATATGAATTGAAACAATCAAATATGCAACGAGACTCAATTCCTTCAAGAACAAGCACCGATAATTCCACTCTTGAAAAAACACAAACAAAAGACCCTGTTTCTAGTACCAAGACAAGTGTGACTGAATATGGTACCAAAGAAGATGATTTTTACGATGGAATACCTCGCATCCCCGTAACATTATGTGAAAAATCAAGATCAAGAAGCTTCAGGGTACGTGAATATTTAGGGTTTAGGGTTTAGGGTTTTTACTTGAACACCTGGCTTGTAAGCTAGTTTTTTTTTTCGAGTTTTTTTCATTTTACA
Source organism: Cichorium intybus (assembly GCA_023525715.1). Classification (NCBI taxonomy): domain Eukaryota; kingdom Viridiplantae; phylum Streptophyta; class Magnoliopsida; order Asterales; family Asteraceae; genus Cichorium; species Cichorium intybus. The sequence goes on from CM042014.1 coordinate 60,370,050, forward strand.
TGTTTGGCGTACCAAAAGCTAGCTTATAAACTAGCATATAAGCTAGTATTTTAAAATGCTAGTATGAGTAACATCTAAAGTAGCTTTTTCAAAATCTTCCAAATTTACCATTCAAAATATAACTGGATATGGATATACAAGTACTGATAAATTTTGTATATGTCATTTTACGTTTTCCAGCTAGTTTATACAACTAGTTTTTACCAAACGTCATTTATTATCAGCTAGCTTTTCGGCTGCAGCCTGTTTTTCAGTTAGTCGCTAGCTTTTCAGTTAGTTTGCCAAGCATAACCTAAATGGTGACAAGTGTCATATTTAATAAAATTAACAATATTTTAAGACACTTGTCACAATTTAACATGGGTAGGAAGAATAGTAGGAATAAAATGTAGGAAGAAATACAATTTCTCATGTACAAAAGATTTATGTGGTGATTTTCTTTTTTCAGGTGAGTGCACGAAAAGCTGGTAGTATAGGAATAGAAAAGGCTGTTGATGTATTGGACACTCTTGGAAGTAGTGTAACAAATTTAAATTCCAGGAGTGCATTTGTGACCGGGCCCACAACAAAAGGAAACGAACTTTCTATTTTATCATTCGAGGTTGCGAATACAATCATGAAGGGTTCAAGTCTTATGAATTTTCTTTCAAACCGAAGTATAAGACATTTGAAAGAAGTTGTGTTTTTTTCTGAAGGCGTGCAAAATTTAGTATCTAAAGATGTTGATGAGCTTTTAAGAACAGTTGCTCATGATAAAAGGTTCACAATTATAAATTTATAATTATAAGAGTAAATTACGGTTTTGGTCCTTGTGGTTTACACCAACTTACAGATTTTGTCCTAGTTTTAAAATTCTTGCATTTGTGGTCCCTGTGGTTTTCAAATCTTTCACTTTTGGTACCAGTGCTTTCTAAATCTTTCAATTTTGGTCCCTATTGTTTACACAAACGATAACAGATGGAGGGACCAAAAGTGAAAGATTTAGAAACCACACGGACCAAAAGTGAAAGATTTGAAAACCACAAGGACCATCAGTGCAAGATTTTCAAAACTAGGACCAAAACTGTCGTTTTTGTAAACCACAGGGACCAAAATTGTAATTTACTCTAATTATAATTATAAATCACTCTTTTTGTCCATGAGCCATTGACTTTTGTTGACCGGATCTATATATGGATTTTTCAGGGCAGAGTTGAAATTATTTACCGGAGAAGTGGTTCGTTTTGGAAATCGATGTAAAGATCCTCAGTGGCATAATTTGGATCTTTATTTTGAAAAGTAACTTGTGAATTTTTCTTCTCGATTTTGTATATTATTATTAATTGTTACTTGGTTTTAATTAAATATGTTTTTTTTTTTTTTTTTGGTTTTTAGACAAAATAGGGGACTCACGCGACCAAAACAATTAAAGGGTGATCCAGAAGTAGTAATGGAGCAATTGTTGACATTGGTTCAATATACAGCTGTAAGCATCCTAATTCATACATAAAAATAAAATTTAGGGTAAGTTACAGTTTTGGTCCCTGTGGTTTACATCAAATTACAGTTTCGGTCCTAGTTTTGAAAATCTTTCACTTTTGATCCCCATGCTTTCCAAATCTTCCACTCTTGGTTCCTGTAGTTTCTAAATCTTTCACTTTTGGTCCCTCTAGTGTACACAAACTGTGACAAATGTAGGGACCAAAAATGAAAGATCTGGAAAACATAGGGACCAAAAGTGAAAGATTTGGAAACAAGAAGGACCATCGATGCAAGATTTTCAACACTAGGACCAAAACTGTAATTTGGTGTAAACCGCAGGGACCAAAACTGTAATTTACCCTAAAATTTATTATCTTCAATTCTTAAATAAGTTTTTTTCTCCGTTTTAGGATCATAAAGAAGGGTGTTTTGCATTAACGTTTAATTGAGTTTAGTTTACACTCGACGGATTTTAATATTCTTATAAAAAGTTCATAAGAATAATAATCGTCAAAAGGATTTTTCGCATTGTTTATTAAGTTATTGTTATGTAGCATTAATTGGACATTTTTTGTGGTCTAGGATTTGTATAGGGAGTTATGTGTATTGGACAAACTAGAGCAAGATGATCAACAAAAGCATCAAGGAGGGACTAATTCTATTACGGTTTCAAAAGGTTACTATTTATGCGTTTGTTATATGTTTTTATAATAATATATGAAATAATTTATGACACGTTAAATCTACGGTGTGTTTTGTAGGTCAAGAGCTTATGTTTCTTAAGCAAGAATTGAAAGGACAAAGGAAGCAAGTAAAACTTTTAAAGAAAAAGTCACTTTGGTCTAGGAGTATGGAAGATGTAATGTTACTTTGACTTTATTCTTTTGACTTTTTTTTACGATTTCCATCATTGATTTCTACTTTGAAATGGAAATTTTAATTGATATATGTGATACAGGTTATGGAAAAGCTTGCAGATACTGTCATCTATCTAAATCGACAATTCAAAAACGTCTTTGAATCCACAAGTACGTCACATTGGCAACTTCAGCCCCTCAATTTTTTTTTTCTTTTAAGTCCCCAAAATAAGTTCCTTATTGTAAATGAAAAAAAGTTCATTTTTGTTTCTCGAAAAGTTCGATAGCGATCGTTCATTTTTCTCTCTTTTGTTTGGTGCGCTCATTTAAAGATGAACATTTATATTTTTTTAACTTTATATTTATGGCTTTGAGTTCTTGATGATGTCAGATGATAATGCAACATCAAGCACATGTCCAAACACGCAACATAAACTCGGGCCAGCTGGACTTGCATTGCATTATGCTAATATCGTCCTTCAAATCGACTCGATTGTGAGTACATGGATTTGGTGCACTTTGTTTTCTATTTTCTTGCATTTATACTAACTTTTGCTTAAATCGATTTTGGCCTCTTTTGGTTCATTGTTTTGCATTTGTTTCATTTGATTAGGTTTCTAGAAGTAGCCCTATGACTTCAATTGCAAGAAGCACGTTATACCAAAGCCTACCACCAGATATAGAATTATCTTTTCGGTCCAAATTACCCTCATTTCATGTTGGAAAAGAGGTAAACCAGTTATTCTATTAATAAGTGTTTGGTATGACGGAATTGGAGAAGGAATGGAATTGTTATTTCCGTTGCTATTAAAAAGGTGTTTCTTATTCCGGATGGAATATGAAATGGATATTCTCCAACGGAATCTGATTCCTTCCATTTTGTTAATATTCATTCCTTAGGAACATTGCGTCTTTTTTTCATTCCATGAATAACGAAAAATTGTAATAGATTATATTTTTATTTATAAAATTTTGGTAACAATTCCTTTTTTTAAGAATTTCAAGATTTTAATTAAAGTATAATTTCACGTTCTAAGATAACCACAATTTTTTTTTCCTATTATATCTTGTATTGATCAATGAGCTTTTACTATTTTTAATTTTTTATGTGAATGATAAATTCTATAATCATTACTATTTTTAATTTTTTTACTATATCTTCATTTTTGCAGCTTGATCTTCCAGATATTAAAGCTGAAATGGAAAAAACTCTCTGTTGGCTTTCTCCAATAGCCATAAACACAGCAAAGTAAAGAGATTTCAGCCTTCTTTTTCTTTGTTTTTTCCATTTTATTAATCGTTTTTTCACTCTCATTTATAATTTTTTTTCGTGCTTTCAATAGGGCCCATCATGGTTTCGGTTGGGTTGGCGAGTGGGCAGACACCGGGTGAGTTCTTGCAAAATCCATCTTTTTAAAAAGGGCTAAATGCAAGATATAGCAACGCACTTTCATTTCTTTGTGTATTATAACATCCAACTTTCATTTCTCTCTATTAGAGCATTGTACTTTCAATCATTTTCTTAATAAATCATAAGTTAGAAAATCATTCCGATTATAGTAGTGAAAATTGCTTTCTATTTGGATGACATAGCTATAAATATAATCGGGTAGATTTTCAAAGGACAATATTGTAACAAATCAATAAAAGTAGGATGCTATAATAAACAAATCAATAAAAGTACATTGGTATTTCTTTCATTTAATCCTATTCCATTTCTTGCTATTACAGCACTCTACTTTCATTTTTTTTTCTTATTAAAGCACATACATTGCAAAATCTACCCAATTATGACATTGTACTTTTATTTTTTTATCACCAACACATTAAAAAATCTACACAATTATACCAGTGAAAATTGCTTTCTTTTTGGATGACGTTATATATATATATATATATATATATATATATATATATATATATATATATATATATATATATATATATATATATATATATATATATATATATATATATATATATATATATATATATATATATTAATTTGCAAGTTTCGTATATGAGACGAAGTCACTGTTCATTTTTTTTTTTTTTTTTTTCAGAACCAAAATTACTAAATCAAGATTATAGTATAATTGTTAAAGCATTTAATATAAAATGCAGATAAACTTCTATTTAGAAATAACATTTTTTATTTTTTTATTAGAAAACTTTCATATTTACGTTTTTTCCCCTCAACTAATTTCGAATTAATTGTTTTCATCACTATCTACTATAAAGTTATATTATTGGTATTTTGTAAGTTGCGATTCCGGTCTCTTATTATATTTTAAAGTTACATTTTTCGTCTTTTACATAATTTGTTTTTTTGTCTAGCTGCGTTTTCCAATATACCGGGCTTCCGCAGCATCGCGCGGTCGATCCAAACCCTAGTTGCAATAATTTGGTAGATTTTTCAAAAAACGAAAGTAGGATGCTAAAATAAACAAATCCACGAAAGTCAATTACTATTTATCACATTTAACCCTATAAGAATATACAAAAACCCATAATATAATTTTTTTTTACGCAGTTCGGGTGGGGGACGAAAACCAAACGGGCTGAACGATATAAACCGGATCGAAACATTTAACCACGCAAACAAAAATCAGACCGAGGCTTATATTGTTGATATGTTGTTGTGGCTCAACCATTTGATAAACCGGTCAAAGATAACTACAAATGTAGATGAAACGCGGTCAAATACAAATACAAATACAGAGTCCCAAAAAGATCTCAATCAGCAACCATCACAAGAAGCTTCACATGTCTCGCCTGTTTCAAGCCCAGATAATCATGACTTAATACAGAAAGACGGTGAAGAAACTACTAATGGTCTTGCGGTTGTTGACTTTGATTCGGGACATGAGAATGAAAGTTAGTTTGTATGTGTAAATAGATACAAGGGTTTTAATGGGTTTTGTGAGCATTTTAGTTATGTTTGTTGTGATGGGTGTGGATATGTATTTCTGTGTAAAAAATGTTTATTGTAAAGAAAATAAAAGGTGAAATTTATTACAACAATGCATAACCAGAAAACGCTTTGGAAATGGGGTGAAATGTAAAGAATTAGGAACTGTTTTTTTTTTTTAAATTATTTGTTGAAGTGTTTTAATTTTATTTTGGTTATATTACGGCGTTGTACTTAGAAAAGCTATTGAATCATAGCAATGTTATTAAAATACAAAATGATTTTGATTTCTATAATTAATAGAGTTTACAAAGTATAATGTTCTACAGAGAAATTTAAGGCACAATGTTATGTTTTGATAGATCTTCAAAGTTATAATATCGTGTAATGAAAAAATAAGTAAGAATATAATGCTCCGATTGAAAAAAAAAATAAGCAAGACTTTATAATATATAGATAAATAAAAAAATTAATTATATCATTATAATCATCATAAATAACCAGGATGATAAGTTTTTCGTAATTATCTCAATATAAAATATCATCAAAACACAAGTTGACAAAACTTTTATTTACCCTTTATACAACTCTTATATAAACTAATACAATAATTTAAGACCCTTGCACAATCAAAGTCTACATTAATTTCCATAATATAGATCCAAACATATATTATCATTTTTCATTTCATTTAATCATGTTTAGGGTTGTCCCTTGTATGACTACATATAAGTAACGGTGATAATTCTTGACACGACATGAAACGCGACATGAACCCGACATGCAAATAAATGAGTTTGAGTAAAATTCAACTCATTTATTAATTGAGTTGACACGACACGAAAATTAAACGGGGGTTGGACTAGGGTCTAAACTTTCAACTCGAAAATGACTCGTTTATCTATATGCAAGTTCTTTTAATTTTTTAGGTTAATTGCACATGCCCAAAACCAAAACCAAATGTCAGAAAATATTAGGTTCGATTGTTTTGTAATATGGATATCATTAATTAACCGCCTTAGTTGAAACTTATTATTAACTTTTCATTTTTTCATTAATATAATAATATATTATTAAATTTCATTAAATTTTCATTTTTTTCTAAATGTAATGTGAATCGAGAAAGCTTGAGTTCTATAGCTATATTATGAGTAAACGAGATCTAATGATATATACATCTCATATGAGCTGACGAGAGGATAATATCATTATTGTGTGTAATGTGTGATTGCGGTGATGAGATGGTTGTATAAGCCATGCCTAATCTAAGAGATTCCGAGGACGGAATCTTTTGAAGGATGAGAGAAATTGTAAGACCCATTTTTTAAATTGAGATGCTTTATAAGGTAAGTAGAGTTATTACCTTATAGTCGGTGTGATTCTAGCTATGAGTTTGCTTAGCGTAAAGGTGTCGCGATCATTGTGATTGCCTTCGAGTTTTGAGTTGTTGATGAGTGAGAAGAGGTTGGAATCCCTCTTATGTACTAATCTTGGTTTAATTAAGATTAGTTAAGTTGTTATATGTGATAGAGTGGTTAGAGGACCTTTTGGGAGAAGTTTGAGTTTAAAAAATGTCAAAAGAACCAACCCGGGTCGTGTTCTAAAACCCGGGCCGTGCTGCATCTACTGAACAAACGGAATAAATGTCGTAAAAGGAACCCGGGTCGTGTTCCTTAACCCCGGTCTGGTTACGCCTGCAGACCCTATTTAAGTGTGAAAACTTCATTTCGAAGAAAACAACCCCAAATCCGATTCAGAGCAAAACTATGGCGATTTTTGGTCAAATTAAACCTAAAGGTTCGTGGTGATGCATATAGAAGCGTGGATCTAACCCCGTAAACGTGTTCTTGCTTCCTAATTCGTCGAGGTGAGTATCTCTCGGTTTTGGGGGTTTTAAACCCTAGTTTTCAATCTTCGTGATTTAGCTATATATTGTTATATACGTTCTTAGTAGATTGTTAGTGGATGCCTCTAGAGTTGTTGATGTGATTATTGTCGAGTTTCTAAGGTTGAATGAGTAGAACCGCGGATTTGGGGGTTTCGGTAAATATAGAGTTGATATTTACCGTTTATATTCCTTTTTCCTCTTTTAATGACTACATCTTTTGAGTTAGATGTTGTTGAGATAATTGTGGATGTTGGAGAATTGATATAGACTGTGGTGGTGCAACAAAGTTTAGCGGACAGGAGCCCGGTACACGAAGCCTTTGAGAATTTCACGTAATAAGTCAATAAAAGGTGAGTATTCCTTTGTATTGAAAGGTTTTTAGCAATCAATGAACTAATAATCCTAAGTTTACATGCAACCTAGAATGAGGATCTATGTTTTTCTACAATTGAACATATAACAAAATCCTAAGGCCAACAATTATTTTCTAAAGATTAGAATAAGAAAAACCAACCTTTGATTTTCTTCTTGAAGCTAGCAGCACAGTTGTCCTGCCTCAAATGAAGTCACACCCAAGAGAAAGAGGAGAAGACAGAATTCCAGAGAGACAGATGGCGCAGACAATTAGTGTTACCAGGGGTTCTATTTATAGCCTCCAGGTGGCTATAGTCAAAACCCTAGAGGAGCCCCTTAATGGACAAGCCTTTTACCATTTGGACCAAGCCTCCAAAACCCTAATTAGGGTTTCGAAAATATGAGTGTGCCCACTCATAATTTCGCCACCCTCAGGTTTCTCTGGCTAGTTATTATTCAACTATTGAATAATTACAAAACCAGTACCTGCACCTTTAATTAATTAAATTAATCACTAAATTAAATCCAATTAATTCTAGATTAATTTCTAATTAATTAATATAGTTTCTAATTAATATATTTATAAACTATTTATTTTATTTCTATTGATTTATTAAACATTTAATAAATCAACCTTTCTCTCTACTGAACTTTCTGTCAAACCTCTAGCTATGAGGGCAACCCAAATGGACTTTGCTTCTATTAATAAGATAAATACAAATTATAAGTCACGGCTTAGACACCTAATCCAACATGTACTTGAGTAGAGATATGTTTAATGATTGTTGAGATACACGTAATATATATATATATATATATATATATATATATATATATATATATATATATATATATATATATATATATATATATATATATATATATGGTTGTGCTATGTTATGGTTATTGTTGTAACTTCTGATTAGGTGAACTGATATATGTAAGTAACAATAGCCGAGCTAAATGTACATATTGATTGTATAATCAGGGTAGATGTTGAAATAGTTGTGTTATAGAGTTTTGTGTGGAATTGTATAGCCATGAGGGCTATTGAGCTGGAGTATAGTTTGTTGTTAAATGAGTGATTATGATAGAGTATATAAGTAGTACCGAGTGTGGTACTTACTAATGAGTGAATGTTATTAATAATTAGCTGGTGTTCGTGAAGCTAATATGTTTGCAGGTTTTCGAGTTAAGAGAAGATAGATGTTGATAATGAGATTAAAAAAATAGAATGAGGAGGATGTTTATCGATAAAGATTCATGGAGAGTGATTAAGATTTACTCACTAAGCTTTATAAGCTTACAATTGAGTGTTGTGTTGTTTTGCAGGTATCTGTAGCTGTGATAGGGGAAGGCATGTGATAAAGAAAGACGGACAAGTTTAGAGCCTGTCCTTTAGTCATGTTAGATTTTATTTGTAATGCCTGGTCGGATTTATAAGGACCTTTTGTGTAATTATTTATATTGATTCATCTTGTTTCCGTGGTTTGAGTACAAGCATACCCATTTTTAATGTGTTATTGTTTGAAAATTTTTGGGCGTACTTCGTATGAGAAATCGGGTGGGGTGGCATCAGAAGTGGTGGGGTGCCCGAAGTTGGAGGCGACATCCACGGTGGGGTGCCCAGAGATGGACGCGACAACGACAATGGGGTGACCAGAGTTGGATGCATCAACATTGACGGGGGTCGTCGGAGGTAGACGTGACGTGGGTGCTGAAGTGGATTAAGCGTTGGCGATAGGGTGGCCAGAGGCAGAGGCAGAGGCAGAGGCAGAGGCAGAGGCAGAGGCAGAGGCAGAGGCAGAGGCAGAGGCAGAGGCAGAGGCAGAGGCAGAGGCAGAAGTAGAAGTAGAGGTAGAGGTATATGCATCAGCGGGTGGTGGCCGGAGGTGGAGGCGGCAGCGGTGGAGTGGTTAGAGGTGGAGGCGACCTCAACAATGGGGGGCAAGAGGTAGATGCAATATCAGTGGTGTGGTGGTCGAAGGTTAAAAACAAATCATTCATTCATGGAATTTTAAATCCTAAGGTGGGGCGATGTATTTATAAATCTTTTGTTCATATAATTGTTGAGTCATTTTAAAATCTTATTATTTACAAATCTCACACTTATTTTCCAACCAAATATAAGATTTTTCGAAATTTAAAATGCAAATATTAGGAAATCCATAAACCAAACTGGCCTTAGTTTTATATAAAAACCAATATATTAAAAGATTGGAAAATCAATAAACCATCCTCTGGTAAATACGACATTGAAGTATGAGCTTTTGTCATAAAAGTTCTTATGGTTGTCGTAAATGTTCAATTTTTTCCTTTTATGGATTTTATGTCCACTAAAGCCCAAAATTTGCAAACTTTTTTTTTATCTTTGTCGTTGAAACCTGTGATAGCAGGTTTCCAGATTACCTTGAAATTATTTTTACTTAAAAGTTCTTATGTTTGCAAATGTTTACGTTTTTACCATGAAATTAATTTTACATAAAAGTCCTTAAGTTTTTCGAAAATGTTTAATTTTCCCACCACCGCCGCCACCCTCCACCACCACCACTTCCACTGCAATGGTAGTCGGTGGTGGTGGCCGTGTTGGAGGACAAAACTGAACATTTTTTAAAAACTCAATGACTTTTATGCGAAAATATTTTCAAGATAACTTGGAAACCTGTTATCACAAGTTTTAAAGACAAAGATGGAATTTTTTTTTTTTCAAACTTTGGGTTATAATAAACATAAAATTAATAAAAAAATAAAATTGAACATTTACCAAAAAATTAAAAACTTTTATGAGAAAAGACTTATTAAACTTTTAACTTTTTCTTGGCCGATTTTTACAACCCAATGAAAACTGAAATATACAAAAGCTTCTGGAAGCGTCTTTATCTGCTTGCTATAATAAAGCATCTTCATCTCTAGGGTTTCGTTATCCTCTTCATCTCCATTTCGCCACCTACCAACGTAATCTCTCCTCTCCATTCGGTAATTCCTTAACTTTCTACTTTACTTCTGATTAAATCTTCTACTAGGACAATGCACTTTGATTTCTACGTTTAATCTCAATAACCAACGACACTCCAGGTTTGATTTCACAAGATGAAAGCGAATTGAGACAGAGAGATTAAATTTGCGTAGTCCCAATTTAACGTACGTTAGAGACTTATTTCCCTTTCTGGGTTTGAATTTAGGAAATGGCAGCTGCTCAGATGACCGCCGCCGCATCTTCAAGCGTTTTTCTGCCATCATTTGAAGGTCTTAGGCCGTCAACAATGAAGGTTTCATCCGTGTCCTTCAGAATGGGTGGTGGTTTGACTTTCAGATCAACCCGTGGACTCGTTGTCAAAGCTGCCACTACCGTTGCTCCTAAGGTTAACCAATATATCAATTAATGCTTACAAATTGCCTGGTTTTTGCTTCAATTTGCTTTATAAGAACCTTAATTTCGTCTACAATTGAGGTTATTCAATAACAAAAGCTTTGATTGGCTCTCAAATGAGCGTTCTTGTTTTTCTTTATGTTTCAATGCGTTATCCTCTTGTTTCAACCAGCGACTTCTTGATTTCTTTCATAAATTCTCTCGAGTTTCAGCTGACAGAAATATAAATCATCTTCGATTCTTACTTTAAGTAATCCTTATGTCACAAAGTTTACTAATTGCGAGGTTTCCTTGTGATTGGAAGTTCAGTTTCATCTATTCAACTCCTCTTTCATCCCGCTGACCTTCAATTTCTCTTGTAGTACACTACATTGAAGCCATTGGGTGACAGAGTACTGATTAAAATCAAAGCTGCAGAAGAGAAATCTGCAGGTGGTATTTTACTTCCTTCAACCGCTCAATCAAAACCTCAAGGAGGCGAAGTTGTTGCTGTTGGAGAAGGTAGAACAGTTGGGCAAAACAAAGTGGAAGTAGGTGTAAAGGTAAAACTTTATTCATTTTGAAGCACTATAAATCTAATCAACTATCCAAAAAAAAACTATCTTCTTTAATCTTTCATATTACAGACTGGTACACCAGTTGTGTATTCCAAGTATGCTGGAACAGAGGTCGAGTTCAATGGTACCAACCACCTTTTACTAAAAGAAGATGATATTGTTGGTATACTCGAGACAGATGACGTGAAGGATTTGAAACCCCTTAATGACAGAGTTCTAATCAAGGTTTGAAAGCCTATTATCACTACTCTTAAAGGCTGTTTGATTTGCCTCTTACTGGTCCAGTAACAAGTAAGAGGTTACGTCTGACTCGGTCAGTGTCAGACTGTTTGATAACCCTAAAATTTACCTCTGATTCGGTCCCAAAAACCTAAAATTTACCTCTTATCCAGTCAGCTTCAGGATAAGTCTGACTGGGTCAGACAAAGGTTACGTCTGACTCGGTCAAATTCAGACTGTTTGATAACCCTAAAATTTACCTCTGATTCGGTCCCAAAACCTAAAATTTATCTCTTACCCAGTCAGCTTCAGGATAAGTTTGATAAGTCTGACTGGGTGAGACAGAGGTTACATCTGACTCGGTCAGATTCAGACTCTTTGATAACCCTAAGATTTACATCTGACTCGGTCCCAAAACCTAAAATTTACCTCTTACCCAGTCAGCTTCAGGATAAGTCTGACTAGGTTAGACACTGACTTAATCAGCTCTTACTCAATCAGCAAGTATCAAACAGTCTACTTTGTCGAAAAGGGTAAAGTGGTAATTAAAATTTGATCTCGTGTGCTTGAAATTCGGTGGATAGGTCACGGAGGCAGAGCTCACTACAGCTGGTGGCTTGTTGCTCACACAAGCAAGCAAGGAAAAACCCTCAATTGGCACCGTAAGTAATAACTAATAAGTAATAAGAATGTCATGTGAAATGTAAATAAGGTACACTCGAGGGGTAATATTGTAATTTTGTGTTGGGGTGTGTAGGTGATTGCGGTGGGGCCGGGTCCATTGGACGAGGAAGGAAAAAGAAAGGAGCTAACCGTGTCCCCAGGGAACACTGTGCTTTACTCGAAATACGCGGGGAATGATTTCAAAGGGAGTGATGGGTCGGAGTACATTGCTTTAAGGGCATCGGATGTCATGGCTGTTCTTTCGTAGGTTGTATTGCTTTTTAGGGAATTTGGTGATCGAATATGGCCTTGAAAGAATGTTTTTGGCATGTGAGCGAGTATTTCGAGGGTTTAATTTGTAGCGTAACTTATGCGGAGATCGATTGAAATAAAAAAAGTTAGCAAGGAATTAGACCTGTCAATACGTGTCTGCGTGTTGTGTCATGGGTCATGCATGGATTTTTTACACGATACAAATTTTAAAACGTTTGTGCGTATCAAACAAGACATGAATATAATTTGTGTAACACGACGTAATATGACAGAACATAACATGTTTTTAACTGTGTTACATGAAAACACGAATTTATACGAGTTTATACTATATCCAAGAAGTAACCATAATAGTATTTTGAAGCTTGGAAAACATGTGAAAAGATACAAATCATAAGTCCAAATTTCCAACTATAGTCACAAAATGTTTTACAATAACCGAATGACTAAATTTACATCATACTTGTATTCAAACGTGTCGAACCTTACTGGAAATGGAAAGATCAAATAAGGTCTTTCATGTCAAGAAATTGAATTATGATGCTTTAAAAAGATTACTAAAAAACTTTAGAAGATATACAGAAAATAGCTTTGTATTTTCAGAAAGTTTGATTTTCTGTGTATTTAAAAAAAAAAACAAAAACGGAAATTAAAGGAAAAAAAACGTTAGAAAATATGCAGAGAATAGCATCGTGCTTTCAAAAAAATTGATTTTTGCATATTTTTCAGTAAAAACAAAAATTAACAAGAAAAAACATTAGAAAATATGCGGAAAATAATGTGGTACTTTCTGAAATTTGATTTTCTACATCTTTTTCTATAGAAAATATGCAGAAAATAGCATTGTACTTTCAGAAAAGCTGATGTTCTGAAATTTTTCTGCGGGTTGTAAAAAAACAAAAATTACCAAAAAGAACTCCAGAAATTATGTAGAAAATATCATTGTACTTTCAGAAAATCTGATTTTCTGCATATTTAGTAAGTTTATTCTAGTTAATAGAAAATTACTAGCAGACTTTAGAAACTAGAATGCTAAAACCCATTTGCAATAACCACTTTTCAGTTAAATGCCTATTTTCTAAGTATTGACGAAGGTTGGATTTTTGTTTTTACAGAAAGTATAATATTGTAATTTAAATAAAGAAATAAAAGTAAACGAGATACTTTTGAAAAACTACGGTTCTCGATTCTCTCTCTTGGGCGCCTCCCTCCACCAGCGATCACACATCCATCTCCGACGTTCCCCATCCCCATCCCCGGCGAAGGCTCTAGCTCTAGCTTCGAGCATTCTCTTCATATCCGGTCACAACGAACTAATCCCAACCCAGCTTTGATTCGATCACCTCCGGTTTCCACCCGCCATCAACAGATCGTTTACCTTTCTTCACTTTAGCTGCTCTATCCTCGCCCCCACCTGCTCCAGTACCGACGCCGCCTCCCTCCACCAGCGCTGGTTGAAGCTTGTTGCCGACTAGCTGCGGATTGAATCCATCGATGTCCCCGAACAGGTTTATCGCATAGTCAAATATTTGAACATCAATAGCACAAACCGAGATTGAATGTTAGATCTGGAAACAAATATGAATTATTGAGGCAGTGAATAAATCGGAGGACACCAAAATCAGAAGAGGGCAGAAAATGGGAAATAGGAATAGCGCACAGAAGGTGTTCGATAAAATGTCTGAGAGAATATATTGGTGCTCAAATTAATTGAGGTGTTCGGTGTATCCGGGTTTAAGGTATGGCAACTGGTTGGCAAAGAGTAGGCCGACAATCCAAGGTGGACCAATTGGCAAGAGTGGTTTCAGAATCCATTTACGTTACGAATTTCCCAGACTTTTTTACGTCCAAGGACTTGTGGTCGTCGTGTGAACAATATGGTACACCTGCTGATGTGTACATTCCCAAAGACAAATCCAAGTCGGGTAAACGATTTGCATTTGTTCGTTTCCTAAATGCGGAAAATTTGGCTTTAGTTGCATCAAATCTATGTACCATTTGGCATGGTAAGTTAAGATTACATGCAAATATTTCGAGATTTCCTAGAGGATCTAAACCTCAACTGCAAAAGAATAAGGCTGCAATGGTGCACAAGTCTAATGATAATGTGTCGTCCGGAAGATTTGAACCTGTGTCATTTAGAGCTTTGCCTGGCAATAACGACTCATATGCTGCTGTGGTGAGTAGAGGTAAGGGTAATAATATAGCTGTGGGCAAAGGTCAAGATCATGAGGAACCTGTTTTAATTCTTGATGACTCATGTTTGAATGATAAAGATGTCTCCCGTACATTGGTTGGAAAAATCAAGGAGTTTGGTACACTGTTAAACTTAAAAGATGTAATTGTTAAGGAGGGTTTTAAAGATGTTTTGTTAAGATATCTTGGTGGTTTTTGGGTTACCATGGAATTCGTATCCACAAAAGCTAAAGAAAAATTTCAAAAACACAAAGGAATAGGATCATGGTTTGCAGTTATCTTACCATGGACAAAGACTTTCCAAGTAGAAGAACGTGTGGTGTGGATTGATATAGAGGGGGTACCTTCGCTTGCATATTCTCCAAGATCCTTTGAGTTGATTGCTAAGCGATGGGGAGAACTATTATATGCGGAAGATTCCAATGACAACAATTTATATCGCAAGAGACTTTGTATAAAAACTTTGAATCAACAAATAATTATGGAATCTTTCAAAGTGATTGTGCAAGGTAAGATTACTGTGGTTCGTGCAAGGGAGGTGATTGGCTGGAACCCAGAATATATAAATGAAGATGAAGAAAGTGACGAGGAGGAGTCCGAATATTCATTTGATGATAAATCCATATCAGCAGATGAATTAGAAAGAGAAGAAGATATATTGAAAAGCATGGAGAAGGATTTTGGTAGAAGGAAGACAGTTCCAAGTGGTTCAAATTTAGAAGATGGTGATGAGGATATTCCTTGGAAACATGGTGAAATTAAAACGGGGCAAAAAACATTAGAAGGTTTGGAGAATAAAGTGGAACAAGTTAAAAAAGATTATATGTTGGAAGAGGGGGAGATGGATCCAGATGACATAGCCCAACAAAGGTCTGACGATCCTTTTCAAATTTATGAGTTATTGAAACATAAGGAGGTAGATATGACGGCGACGGTGGAACCGGAATGTAACTCCAGTGTTACTCCTATGTATCCTCCGGGTTATACTCCACCAACGAATGAGGGAGATAAAAGTGAAGGGGAGAAATCGGTCCATATGGAGAAAGGTCCAAGGTTCATTAGTGGTAAAAATCTAGATTCTACCAGTCATGTGGATCGACGAAACGATGATAGCTCTCAAACAATAATTAGAGGTGGTGGAACTTTCGAACCCCATGCTTTAGCCCCCGGTGGTTGTTGTGGTCAAAATATAGAAGATTTTAATATCATTAGTCACATAATGGGATACAAGAGTGATACAGTTACTGATGAGGTGTTCGATCACCATGGGAGTAAAGAGTTTTTTCAATGAATTTTATTTCCCTAAATATTCAAGGTTTGGGGCATAGTAAGACGAAAAAGAGATGGGTTAGTGATTTATGCTCTAAGTACAAGATCAATTTCTTGTCACTCCAGGAGACAAAGTTAGAAGCTGTTGATGAGTTTTTAGTGCGGCAATTGTGGGATGTTTCTCGGTACCAGTTTTCTTGTAGCGGTTCTGTGGGTGCCTCTGGTGGAATTCTTTGTGTTTGGAACCCGAATATGTTTTTGAAAAAGCAAGTTGCGACCTCAGATTACTTCGTTATTGTTCAGGGTCTTTGGAAGCCTACTAACACTAATCTTTTGGTCATTTCGGTTTATGCTCCACAAGAGTTAGGTGAGAAAAAAATGCTATGGGATTATCTTTCTCAAGTTATTTCTAAATGGAGAGGTGAGGTGATTGTTATGGGTGATTTTAATGAAGTTCGGGTTGAGGAGGAAAGATTTGGTTCTACTTTCCAAGTTACTGGAGCGCGTTTTTTCAATAATTTCATAGCAATGGCTGGCCTTGTTGATATCCCTTTAGGTGGGTACTCTTTTACTTGGACTCATTCTACGTCCGGTAAAATGAGTAAACTGGATAGGTTTCTTGTTTCAGAAGGCTTGTTGGATCTTTATCCTCATATTTCGGGGCTGATTTTAGAGAAACAATTTTCGGATCATCGTCCGATTTTGTTACGTGAAGCGGTGTTGGATTATGGATCTATCCCTTTTCGGTTTTATAATTCTTGGTTAAAATATGGGGAATTTGAGAAGATTGTGATTGATTCGTGGGCCAGTGATGGGGTTACAGATGTCAGTGCTATGGTGCGCCTTAAAAATAAACTAAAATCCATTAAAATTCGTTTGAAAGGTTGGTCAAGAGAGATGCGAAGTCAGAAAAATAAAGATAAGATGTTGCTTAAAGAAAAACTGAGTGATTTAGATAAGCGGGTTGATAATGGGGAGGTGGATGTTTTAAAGGAAAGGGGGGAAACTATTAGTAAAATTCTTGACATTGATAAGCAGGAAGCTGCAGACTTAGCTCAAAAAGCTAAAGTGAAATGGGCTATTGAAGGAGATGAGAACTCGAAGTATTTTCATGGTATTATTAATAAATCGCGTCATCAACTTGCTATTAGAGGGGTGTTCTCTAATGGGGATTGGTTGGATCAACCTAAACAAGTAAAGAAAGAGTTTCTTACTCATTTTACTGATAGATTTTCTAGTCCTGCTGTACCTCGACTACAGTGTGATATGGATTTTCCAAGAACGTTATCAGCAGATGATTTGGAGCTTCTGGAAGGGGAGGTGACGAGTGAAGAAGTGAAGCAGGCTGTGTGGGATTGTGGGGCAGAAAAATCTCCGGGCCCAGATGGCTTTACTTTTGAATTTATTAGAAAGTTTTGGGAGTTATTGAAGGATTTGGTGGTTGAGGCGGTTCAGGAATTCTTTAGGACAGGAATATTTCCAGATGGTTGTAATTCTTCCTTTATTGCTTTGATTCCGAAGGTGGCGGATGCTAAGTTTGTAAAGGATTTTAGGCCGATTAGTCTCATTGGTGGGCAATATAAGATTATTACAAAAATTTTGGCTAACCGTTTAAAAATGGTGATTGGTGACTTGATTAGTGAAGAGCAGTCTGCGTTTGTGTCTGGGCGTCAGATTCTTGAGGGCCCTTTAATTTTAAATGAAGTTCTTTCTTGGTGCAAAAGTAAGAAAAAGAAGGCTATGGTGTTTAAAGTTGATTTCGAGAAGGCTTATGACTCTGTTAGATGGGATTTTTTGGATGAGATATTGGGTGGCTTCGGTTTTGGAAGGAAGTGGCGTAGATGGATTCGTGGTTGTTTGGAGACGGCTAGAGGCTCTGTGTTAGTGAATGGTAGTCCTACAGACGAGTTTCGGTTTTATAAGGGTTTGCGTCAAGGAGATCCGCTTTCGCCTTTCTTGTTCATTCTGGTTATGGAGACACTTCATTTGTCGTTTTTGAGAACTATTGATCATGGAGTTTTCACACCATTGACGGTTGGCAGTGGTTTTAGTCTCTCTCACTTGTTCTATGCGGATGATGCGGTTTTCATTGGAGACTGGAAAGAGGAAAATTTTACTAATATTGTTTCTATTTTGCAGTGTTTTCATTTGGCTTCCGGGCTGAAAATTAACATCCAAAAATCTAAAATGTTGGGTGTAAGTGTTCCTTTTACAGAAGTTGAAAGAGTGGCGACTTTGGTGGGATGTGCTGCTATTAAAACTCCGTTTAAGTACCTGGGGGTTTTGGTTGGAGGTTTAATGTCTAGATCGAGTGCATGGGAAGAGGTTGAGAAGAAAGTTAATGATAGGCTTTCTAAATGGAAACTCAAAACTCTCTCAGTTGGTGGAAGGTTGACTCTTTTGAAGGCGGTGCTTGGGTCAATTCCTAACTATTATTTGTCAATTTTTAAAGCTCCGATTGGGGTGATTAAAAGATTGGAAGATATGAGGAGTCGGTTTTTTCGTGGTGTGGATGGGAAGGAAAATAAAATGGCTTGGATTGGCTGGGACAAGGTGTGTGCGGATAGAGATAAGGGTGGTCTGGGAGTAGGGAGTTATTTTGCGCTGAATAGGGCTTTACTTTTTAAATGGATTTGGCGATTTAGGTACAATCCTAGGGTGATGTGGGTGAAGATTGTTAAAGCAATTCATGGAGAGGATGGATTTTTAGGATATAACAGTGTCCCTAAAAAAGCTTCAGTGTGGCGTGATGTCGTTAGTTCGACTAAAGATCTGATAAAGAAGGGTATTGATCTGATGGGTTTCTGTAAAAGGCGGATTGGAAATGGTATGGATACGTTATTTTGGAAAGATGTTTGGTTAGGAGATACTTGTTTCATGCGTAGGTTTCCCAGATTATTCAACTTGGAGGATGATAAAAATGCAACGGTAGCTTCTAAATGCACGAGATGGTGGGGTGATTCTTTTAGACGGTTGCCGATGAGGGGTGTGGAGGAGGTGCAAAAAGCGGAGCTGGAGAGAATTATGCGAGACGTTTGTATGGCTAATAATCGAGACATTTGGCTTTGGGATTTGACGTTGGATGGTTCTTTTTCAGTTAAGGCCACTAGACGATGTATTGATGACATTGTCAATAGTGGTACGGGAGTGGCTACGAGGTGGGTAAAGATGGTTCCAATAAAAATCAATGTTTTTGCCTGGAAGATGATGATGAATGCTTTACCTACGAGATGGAACATGTCTAAAAGAGGTATAGAATTGGATTCTATATTATGTCCAGTATGTGGAGACAAAGCTGAAGAGATGGCTCACCTATTTTTCGAGTGTAGTTTTGCTCAACAGGTGTTTGCTCGAATTGGGAAATGGTGGGATGTGCCTTTACCAATAGTTTGGTCTTTAGCGAATTGGAGGTCTTGGATTCAAGATTTGAAATTACATAAGTTGGTTAAAGAAACTCTGGAAGGAGTGTTTTTTGTGGCTTGGTGGTACATTTGGAGATTTCGGAACGACACTATCTTTGGAGAAACACTTCCTAAAAGAAATGTTATCTTTGATGATATTGTTGCTCAATCGTACCTTTGGTGTGATAGTCGGTCTAAGAAGAAGATAAATTGGAATTTGTGGCATTTAAATCCTTCTTCAATTATGATGTAATTGTTCTCTTTTCTGCGCTAGCTCATTGCTAGTTGCTTTTTTAATAAAATTTCGCCGTTCAAAAAAAAAAAAATAAAGAAATAAAAGTGCCTTCCAAACTTCGTTTGCATGTATATCGCGATCAATTCCATTAGAGCTTTCATTAGTTTCGTTAAGGTCATTTGAGGTCGAGCCGTCATTTTTTCTTGTCAAAGATTGTTAAAATAAAGATCAAAAAGCCAAGATTGTGTACATGAAAAGATCAGACGAGACTCGAGAGTCGAGAATAGAAGACAATATGAAAATTGAAAAAGGGTTAAATATTTTTACGGAAACAAATTATTTCCAATGGTTTATGTTTGTTAATAAACACAAAAAATAAATATTATAGAAGGTAACAAACTTTGTTTTTTACCTGTTAACCAGGTTTTATTTCAATTTTAAACTTTTGGCCCAGTTTTTAAATATTTTTACTAATTTGGTCCAAACTTAAAATTTTCTCTTGAATATTGTCCAAAACTTTTTTTTTACAATGTCACCCAAAATTTAGGGTTTTTTTTTTTTTTTTTTTTTTTTCAAAATTACTTTTTCAAAACATTTTTAAAATTATTTTATGACTTTATAGTCTTCTTTTTAAATAAACTTTTTAAATAACATTTTTAAAATTATTTTATGACTTTATAGTCTTCACAAGTTTAAAACTTTATAAACTTTTTAAATAACCTTTTACAACATTTTCCAATATTTTTTACAATTCTTTTACAACATGCATATCCGTCTTAACAACCAATTAGGAAGAGAACACTATGGATTGTCGTTCTAGGGATTTTACCAGTCATGAACCAAAGCAGCCAACTCAAATGTAATTAGAGGGGATATATTTCTTGCTATATTTGTGGATTGGATGCTTTTTGACTCATTTTTGGGGATCACAACATTTTACAACTTTTCAAAAGCTTTTAATAATATTTTTATAAAGAAAATCCTTTTTTCACACCATTTGATGTAGCTCTAAATTAAAATGAGCTACAAGGGAAATTACGATCCTAAGAGAGTCTTACGAGAAACAAGCGAGAAAATTTCTTGGTAATCAATATCCTCTTTTTATGTATGCACCTTAGAGACCAATCGAGCTTTATATTGATCAATGTTTCCATTCAGGTCCAATTTGGTCTTAAAGACTTACTTGGATCAAACATGTTTGCACCTGTTTGGAAATTCAACAAGTTCCAAAACATCATCCTTTTCCATGGAATTGAGCTCATCAATCATAGCTTCATTGCACTTAGTTGATTGATAATGAGTTATGGAATGTAATGGTGTCACTTTCCTTTTCACTGTCCAGACCAACATCATTTAAACATGATTAAATCGTCAAAATTTTAAGGCCGCCGTATAGTTTAGCCAATTTTCATTTATATTATAGTTTGGTTTCATGAAATGGGTTTTGGAGGGTTGATTTACTTCACGAGTATATTGGTTTTTTTCTTTAGGAAGTCAATTGACCGTAATTACCTTGATATATGTGCATTTTATGATTACTTGCTTTGGAAATAGATTAGTTTCTCATTCATAACCAATTTTAACCATCGAATAGTGGCTTCAATATTTCTGTACTTGTGTTCTTAAACCACAAATTTAGGACATTAAATTGTACAAAAGATTGCTCATGCGTCAGATTCTCTTCAGTCAATGCAAGAAATCAATCATTGTCTCATACATGTCCTATCTCGTATGCATGTTAATTCTTTTCACTCCCTTTAAAAGGTGCTTCATTGAGTTTCTAATGGATAGATGGTAACACACATGATGATGGTGTGTATATGGAGACTAGAAAGATGTAGGAAAAGACCTGTCAAGTTTAGCCCTTTAATTTATAGATATGCATCATATACATCGTACTATACAATTCAAATTCTAATGGCCTAATATCTCACTATGACAAACGTTATAGTACAAAAATATAAGTATATCTAACATGTAATTAACATTACAAAATAGTTCTAAGGATACACTAATACCATTTCCATCGGAGGGTTTGAGCCAAGCCCTCGATGCTTTAAAAAAAATTATTAAGTGGTAACCTAGGTTGTATGCCGATCCTAACCCCCAACCTTCAACCTCATTTATTTTTTCACAATTCCTCCATAGGGCCCTAAAATATAACATAATTTGAATATTTGAAATATTTTTTATTTTAAAATATCTATATTATTATAGAGTATAGAGTAACCTACTGTTTCAATTAAATAAATTTTAAATTATCCGTTATGTTTGTAACTTTGGGCTATTTCATTTCTCATACATTATAACTACATTGTGTTTATTCATATAAGTGCACAACAATGTAATAATTATTTTTAATAATTTCAATAGAATACAATTTAATAATAAATTGTATTTATTTAATAAAAGATTGGGTTGGGTTAAATTAGATTGATAATGGATATGAAAATTTAAATTAGATTGGGTTGTGTAGATAGAGAGTAAGAAATTATTTTTTTTTTATAAAAAAACATGAATTAAATTGTGTTAAATATGTTATTTTCCAACAATTATATCAAAAGATAAAAGATTATAAGTCCTTGGTGCCTTAGTAAGTCCTTGGTGCCTTATACTAATGACTATAATAATATGTTTGTTTCAACATATTGATGACGAATAGATACAGGAAATCAAGTACTACTACATCACGGATTTATTTATTTCAAGAAAATCTTGGTACAAGATCATGAAATAATTATTTCTATCAGTTTATTTTATCATCGTATAACTAAATATATGCATAAATTAATAGATACTATAAATTTAATCTTTTGAAATATACGAGAAAGTCAAAAAAGGACGTAAGCAAACTAAGTTCTAGTTGGACTAAAAGGTTCAATGTTATGTTGGAACTTGGTTCGACATATTGATAGGTTAATCTTGATACAAATTCAAGCTCGACATGAAGATACATATACATAGGTGTTACGTTACTCGTTGATAATTCAAGCCGAGTTTTTATAAACTCAAACTAGACCTTTTCTATGAGATCAATAAATTTGAACATATCATATAAAGTGAGGCTCGCTTAAAAAATTCAAGTACATGTTGTTTGATGATAGAGGCTCGCTTACAGCTCATGTGCACAAAATGGCCATGTAAATTGAGAGGGTTACTCGATAAGTCAATATGTTTTTAGGCTTACAATATCGTGAGATGACCATTTTGAAAAGGCTGAAATTTTCAAGTCTCGTCTCCAACTTTTTCATACATGAAATTTAGAAATAGATTAAAGTGTATGTTAGTCGACGTTCCAAAAAATAAAAAGTGTGAGATAAGTTCGAAATCATGATGAGGCACGATCACTGTCTTAGAAAAAGTCAAACATTTTCAAAGGTACATTCATAATTTGTTATTGAAAGAATTAAAAAGAAACAAGGTAATCAAATAAATAATTACATTTCATTAACAAAGAACAAAATTATAACATCAAAAAATGAAATACGCATAGCATTGTAATGAAATAAATCATTATATTTTATTGTTATGTTTAATATGCTCGAAAGAATAATGTGAGTAACTCATTGTTATTAGTATATAGTAACTAAACAAAAATAACGTTAATTTAAAAAAATAATATTAAATTAAATAAAATAGACAGTTAAATAAACTGTAAATAAATATATTTAATTTCGTTTAAAATATATATTATAGAGTAAATTACACTTTTGGTCCCTGTGGTTTGAGAAGACTAACAGCCTGGTCTCAAGTATCCCATTTCCACGTTCAAGGTCACTAACGTTTCGGAAAAATAACAAAAAGACCCCTGCCTTCGTTACCGTTTGTTTAAAATCGTCAAATCCCCACATGTGCCGGTCACGTGGGGGTATTATCGTCCATTCCCTTAAGAGTTTTGCAGGTGATGATTTGACGCCATAAATGAACGTCAACTCATTATCTACTTCGAAGATACGCTTGCGTTGCCAAATCGAGTACTCGAGTATGTTCTGAACCTGTATTGCGATCAAACCCTTGACAACCTGTATTGCGAACAAACCCTTGTAGCGTCAAGATAACGATGTGGGTCATAAGAAGGCAGGTGCTGGATACCTCCGCTTTCAACGCTTATGGTAAGGTTTTGTGTTAAACTTATATGTTTGATCGACTGTGGAAGTAACACATTGTCAAAATGTTTGTCATAGACGGTGACAACAGCCTCTTCATCGAGCTACATTATGGTGGAACTTTTGAAATGAAGCCTAGTTTGGAATATTCAGAAGGTAAGGTTACTTACATCGACAATATTGATGTCAATGAGCTCAACCACGAAGTTATGCTATCAATTCTTAGGGTTTTACTATGCGATGTACATCAGCCACAGTTTATACACTTTGTTCTACCTGCCATTAGTTTAGAGAAGGGTCTAATTCCCTTAGCTTGTGACACCGATTACAAGATCCTAGCTCGCTATGTCAGTATTGTCGGTCAGATCCAAATGTATGTAGAACACGGGGTGTCCTTGGTGAATAATCATGGGAAATCACCGATCCCCAATTATCTTGATGAAGACGGTATCTTGATCTCACCAGAACTAAGGAAAATACAAAGGTCTGCAAGTTTTAAAGCGTCATGTAGTAAAAAACTTTGTTTTGACTTGAACCAACCCTTACAAGGTGAAGAAGGGCTTCCTGATGACAATGCTCAGTCTTTGGAGATGGTCATATACGACCCTGCAGTTAGGCCATCAGAAACTTCACATGTGGTGCCTGTTGTCAACAATAATGTCTAGGAAGTACAGGATTTGGACGCCTTTCAAGCAGATATTTATGACCCTGTGTTTATCTTCAACGCAAAAGATGCCAACTACCATTGGGAGGTAAACACAGCTCAAACTTTAAATTTACAAGCAAATTCAGAAATGATTTGGCTTTATTCTTTGAAAGAAACCAATGATAGTATGCAAGACACAAATGTACCACAAACAAACATCATAGAAGACGTACAAGGTTCAGTAATTGGGTCTCATAATGACAATGAAGGTGACACTAGTGTTCATCTATAAGAAGACAAAAGAATGGATAAACAGGAAGTCGACATGGAAAATGTTCAACTTGTTATGGATTCACCTATAGAAGAAATTAATGAAGCAGAGGTTGTGGAAGAACTAGACACCGAACAATTCAAAAATTACGACCCAGATAAGACTGCCAGAGAAAAGTTCTTAGAGCATATGGAAAATCAAGCACAATCCTCAGATGGGAGGTCGAATGAGTCTGATTTTAAATTTGGTGAATACTTTGCTGAGAAGAATATAGTCAAGGAAGAGATTCAAAACTTATCGGTATATACGAACAGGAAATTACGAATGATAAAGAATGACGGGGTTAGAATTATAGCACGATGTGTTGGTGACGTTCCTGGAGGTAAAAACTTTGGTAGAAGACGAGGTTATGGATTCAAAGGGATAAAAGTCAAAAAAGAAGATATAGACTGTCCTTGGGCTTTACACGTGTCACAGACAAAAAAAGACAACAGGTGGAGGGTAAAAACCTATTACCCTGTACACACATGTTTACTCAGTAGAGATATCGAAGCGTGCACACAAGGCTATATTGCCAATAAAATATTCCAACAAGTGCAAGGAAACCCAAACATCCCAACATCTGCTTTAAGGGAAGAACTACAGCGTACCTACAAACTCAATTTAACTTTCATGAAAGTATTTCGAGCCAAGGCCATAGCAAAGAAAAGGGTTAGGGGCGATTACGAAAAACAGTACACGATGTTGAGAGACTATGCTTTAGAAATGCAATTGAGGAACCCAGGTACAACAATCAGATTGCGGTTGAATCGTCTCCTATTTTTAGTGAAGCTACAAGGACATGCAAGTGAATTTACATTTGCTTGGGTCCATTGAAAGAAGGCTTCAAATTAGGGCAACGAGAATTGTTGGGGCTTGATGGTGCTTTCATGAAGGGGCCTTATACAGGTCAGATCTTAAGTGCAGTAGGCCTTGATGCCAACAACGGCATCTACCCTGTGGCTTACGCAATTGTAGAGGCTGAGAACAAACTATCATGGGCTTGGTTCCTGTAATGCTTAGGAGCTGACCTTCAAATTGGTCCCAATACAAACTTCACCTTCATTAGTGACAGACAAAAGGTATTTTATTTATAAAGTTAAATTATGAATTTTTAAATACTCACTGTTACATCGATTTACAAACTACTATGGTCACAACTTTTAGGGATTGGTACCAAATCTTGCAAGAATTTTTCCAGCAGCAGAGCATCGTTATTGTGTACGTCACAACCATGAAAACATGAAACTACACTGGAAGGGAAAACCAATTAAAGATCTGCTTTGGAAGTGTGCAAGAGCTTCAACAAAATCCCATTTCAAAGCTGCGATGGATGAGTTAAAAATTGTGAACAAGGAAGCTTTCGAATGGTTAAGCAAAATCAAACCACAACATTGGAGTAGAAGTTTTTTTTCAGGTAAGTTTTAAGATATTCCCCAATGCTATTACTTATTTGATTTATATTTAACATGAAACAAACTTTCACATGCAACTGTTATTTACTTGTGTAGGTCGATGTCATTCAGACATATTGTTAAATAATCTATGTGAGGTTTTTAACTCAAAGATTGTGGAGGGTCGTGACAGACCAATTATATCTGCGTTGGAGTAGATTCGAGAGTACATCATGAAAAAATTGTTACTGTCCAAAAGAATATTGCGAAGTGTAAAGGAATTCTTACCCCATATCCACAGTCAATCATGGAAAAAATCAAAGAAGAGGCTTCCAAATGTAAAAGCATTTTTAATGGGAATGATAAGTACCAGGTATCTACGGACTTTGGGGAGCAGATTATTGTGGACATGAAAGTAATGGAATGCACCTGTAGAAAATCGGAACTAACTGGCATACCTTGCAAGCATGATGTGGCTGCTTTGTGGGACAAGGCTTCACATGGTGAAAGTGTTGGATATTAAATTTGATTGAGTCAATTGCGCATGCTTTTATTTAGCCTTTAGAATAGCACGTATTTATGGATGGGCCTGTCCATTCCATATCTAGTTTTTATATATAAGGCATGCACGTACCCTAATTAGGGTTAACTTTTGTAATTCATATTCACGGCACTCATACAGAATAGTTCTCTCTGAATTGTTCTTGAGTTGCATAATAGAATCATTCGATATCAGTTCTTCATATTGTGTTCTTGTTAATTGTTATTATTCTGCATCCTTGAATCTTAATCCTTTACTTTGTTCTATCAATTGGTATTAGAGCAGGAGATTGTGTAATTCATACATATCTCTTTTGTTGAGTTTATAAAGCTTTTATTCACGGATCTGTTTTTGAACGTCTTAATCGTTTTGATCGATTCTAGGCATCAGACTCTGATCGATTGTTTAAACTTTAAACTCGATCTTGATATACACATCTGATTCATATCTTTAACAAGATCACATGGCTCACGATGATCCTCACTCTCAGTCATTCAACTTGTCTAGCAGCATTGGATCTACCACTAGGATCCCGATCTTATTTACTAATGATTATGAGGTCTGGACACTACACTTTGAAGACATTCGCACACACTACCACAAGAAGGGTTATCAAAACCTTGAAAGAATACAACGATCTTCTCGTTGCCCATACTGACATTCCTCAAGACGAAAAGAATAAACTGATGTGCAACATAAAAGCCTTCAGAATTATTCAATTCGCTCTTCAATCGGATACACTTCGATTGGTCAGTTCCTGTGAAACTGCGAAGGAAATATGGGACAGACTGCAAGAGTTATACTTTGGAGATGCCGATCTTGAGTACTCAGTTCAAACCACTATTCTCTCCGATTTCGGATCTTTTGAACAAACTCCAGACGAGACCTTGACTCAAACTTTCAACCACTACAATCATCTTCTGAGCAGATTACTGAATTACAAAATTGCTCGAACAGTAATAGAGCAAAAAGTTACATTCTTGAACAGTCTCCGATCAGAGTGGAAGGCAATTGTTTCAACCATAAAGGCACATGAGCAGTTTAAAAATTACACCTTGGCTAAAGTAATGGGTATTCTCAAATCCCATGAGAAAGAGATCACTTCTAAAGCGAAAACAACCACAAGCCTAGGTTCCCTTGCTCTTGTTGTGAAGGGAAAGAAAGCCAACGATGATGATTTGGAGTCTGACTTATCCAATGAAGAGTTAACAAGGGAAGATAAAGCTCTTATGGTGTCAAATCCTAAGAAATTTTTCAAGAAGAACTTTTCAAAATTCAAGAATAGAAGCCGACAGGGAAGTTTCAATTCTGAAAAACCCAAGGAGGAAGTTCAGAGGAAGCCAAAATCTGAAGATGAAAAGAAGCTGGTTGGTGATTCCGGTTATGACTGCCATTACTGCAAAGGCAAGAACCACTTTGTGAAAGACTGTTTGCTCCGAAAGCAGATTGAGAAGAATGAGCAAGTAAAGGATGAAGCATATTATGCGAAGAAGATTGCAGACCTGAAGAAAGATGATGCTTCAACCGCTAAGTCAGCTTTTGTGGTGCATGAGGATAGTGAGTACGGTACCGTTGAAGTTTGGTCAACGGATTCTGATGGCAATGAAGTGAGAAAGCCAACGCATGGTAGATGCCTTATGGTGAAGGGTTACAGCTCCGAATACAGGGGGTACTCAACCGATAGGTGCTAAACGTCAGCGAGTTGTTTCGCTGCGAAGCCTGTTTCAGAATAGGATGAAGAATGTGAAGCTGTGTTGAACAAGGTATGCTCTATCCTTAAATCTTTAAATATCTGCTCTTCCAGTTATGATAAAGAATTAGATGATCTAAATTTCACTGTTTCTAATTTTAGTGATAGTTTAAAATGAACACGACTTAGTAATTCTAACCTAAATGATCAATTGAGCAGGATATCGCTTAATAATGAGGAGAGGCGAATGAGAATTGATGCGTTGGAGTCAGAATCAATTAGAGCTAGGGATGATATTATTTATGTCAAAAGAGATAATTTTTTGCTTGTTAAACAGAGAAACATGTTTTGCTTGATTGCGAACGTCTTTACAATAATATTACTCAGTTGCATCATGATTGTGATATAGACAGGGGTTTGCACAAAATGATTTTTCCCTTTCTTGAATTGAAAGAGGATGAAATCGATGCTGAATGTTATAAATGCGAAACCATTGTTTCATCTGAAGACGTGTCGGAAGCCTATTGTATTGGACTAGACAAAATTGAAAACTACATCCAGTCCAAAGAGCACAAAAGCATGGTCAAAGAATATTAAAACAGCAACCTTAAAGAAATTTCATTCATTATGCACTAAATTAAAATCCGAGGATACTCTTATTACCGAGGATGTCTCTGACTTTGATGAAAGCGAAATGAGTGAGATATCTGTTGAGGATGAGGTTGATTGTTCTGTTTTTGTGAATAATCAAACTGAGTCTAAGAAAAATCTCATTTCTGAAAATTCAGTCACTTTCGCAAGAATTGTTGAAAACAAAGGACCACAAGCTTTAAATGAAAAAGCAACTGTTTTTCCAAAAATTAAAACAGTTCCAAATCAGGTTTTTGTTAAGCAAGGACTGAACTCAAAAGATACTTTCGAACTCAAATTCCTTGTTGATAATGATAATTCCGATGGTTGTGATGCTTTCTTTTGGTCTAAACCAATCGATAACTCAGACGAAACAAAAGGTCTTTCCGAAATGACCTCATGGAAGTCCAGAGGCAAGTACATATCAGGAACTCTGAATCGCAAAGATTCATTCTCGCAGCCAGGGATAGGTGGCACAAAGCATATTCCAAACTCTACCCTTGGTGTTTTTAAATCCATACCAACAAAACCCTCAACCTCAGTATCTCGTATTCATAAGTCTCCCGAAGAGCTTATTGCAAAAAGGAGACAGATGAATGCTCGATACAAAAAGAATTTGAAGGAACGAAAACAATTTTGGAGAAATAAAAATGATAAACATTATTTCAATCCTGATTCAAATTCTACTCAAAAAGTTGGTACCACAAAAATTCCGAAATTGCAACAAAACTCGTCCACAAAGCAGACTTTTCAAAAACCTCATACTTCTGTGAATTCGGCTGAAACACTCAAAACATCCAAGTCAACAAAAACCAATTCTTTCAATCCTGTTCTTAAATATAACGATTTAAAAGGCAAAGCCAAACTTTATACAGAACCCCAACAGAAACCAATTTTCAGGGAAGCTAAATTTACATAAGTTCAAAAGGATGTTAAACCAAGAACCAAATCTTCTTTTTCATCAACCATATTTTCAAAACATTTAGAACATCCTTCAACATGAATTCTGAAATCAAATACTTTTGCTCTACCAAAATCTCGCTTTGCTAGAGAAGTTTGGCAAACCACCAAAATGAAAGTATTTCGTTTTGAAAATGAGAAAAATCAACCCCCAAAGAAGAAATCATTTTGGGTTGACAAGTCAAATATTTTTCCTGTTTCCCAGAAATTCTCACATGGACCCACATTGGTTTGGGTTCCTAAATCTCTCTATATTGTGCAGGTGATGCGTAACGAACAGTATGATCCGGAATGGTATATTGATAGTGGCTGTTCGCGTCACATGACTGGGAGAAGGGAAGAACTGCGAGAGTATCGTTCACTGCGAAATGGAGGAAAAATTCGCTATGGCAATAATGCAACTGGCGAAATCAAAGGCTATGGAATGATTACTAATGGCGAACTCACAATTCGAAAAGTAGCATATGTGGAAGGTCTTCAACATAATCTAATCAGTGTTTCGCAATTAGTGGTTGGAATAGGGCTCAAAGTATCCTTCGATGAAGATGGTTCCGAACTAATCGAAAAGAAGACCAAGAAGATTGTTCTAAAGTCAAAGCGAAAGGGTGAAATGTTCCCTTTAGATATGAAGCCCATCATTGGAAAACCTGTAATTTGCTTACTCACAAAAGCTACAAACGACGATAGCTGGCTATGGCATAAATGCTTGTCTCACATGAACTTCAGAGATATTAACAAACTTGTACTTGGTGATCTGGTGCGAGGATTGCCGCTACTAAAGTATGATAAAGATCGTCTGTGTGATGCTTGCGAACTCAGAAAAGAAAGAAGAAAGAGCCACTCCACTATAATTAACACAAAGATCATTGAACCTCTGGAATTATTGCATATTGATCTTTGTGGACCATCTGCAATCGAAAGTGTAGCTCATAACAAGTACATTTTAGTTGTGGTGGATGAGTTTTCTCATTTCACGTGGGTCTTCTTTCTGAAACAGAAATCTGAGGCAGCTGCGAATATGATAAATTTCATCAAGCAAGTGGAAGTATTACTCTGAAAGCAAGTTCGGATGGTTAGAAGCAACAATGGCACAGAGTTCAAGAATCAGGTTCTAGATGATTTTCTTGTCAGCAAAGGAATTTCACATAACTTTTCCGCTTCATACACTCCTCAACAAAATGGAGTAGTGGAAAGACGCAATCGCTTTCTATGTGAAGCTACTCGCACCATACTTTCTTTTGCGAAACTTCCTTTGTATTTCTGGGCCGATGCCATCGCAACAACATGCTTTACTCATAATCGCTCAACAATCAACAAGCGGTTTCAACTCACTCCTTATGAAATTCTCAACAAAAGAAAACCGAATGTCAAATTTTTCCATGTTTTCGGATCAAAGTGCTTCATTTTCAACTCTAAGGAGAAACGAGTCAAGTGGGACGAAAAGGCTGATGAAGGGATCTTTCTGGGTTATTCCTTAACTTCCAAAGCCTATCGTGTTCTGAACAAACGATCTCGGAAGATTGAAGAAACATACTATGTCACCTTCGAGGCATTATAACTCATGTTGCGGAGAATATCCCTACCATCGAGGGGGAGCATCGAAGTATTATCCAAAATGAATCTCATGCAAACTTCCAGGGGGAGAATGAGGTTGAAAATAATGTGGATGATACTCAATCGGAAACAGAAGAAGTCTTCGCAGAACTCAATCCAGATGACGATCCAAATTATCCTCCGATGTTAAAATGGACGAAAGATCATCCACGATCTCAGATAATTGGAGAAACGTCAGCTGGTGTTCTGACAAGAGCTCAGCAAAAAGTAAATCAAATTGCGTTATTTTCAAAAATGGAATTTTGCATGTTCAATTCCTTTATCTCAAAGATAGAACCCAAAACGGTCAAAGTTGCACTTGATCAAGCTGACCGGGTCCAAGCAATGCAAGATGACTTAAATGAGTTTGAACGCAACAAAGTCTGGAGATTAGTTCCGACTCCCGAAAAAGCATCAGTTCTCGGAATGAAATGGGTATTTCGAAACAAACTAGACAAAGAAGGAAATGTTATTCGGAATAAAGCTCGATTGGTGGTTAAAGGATATCGCCAAGAAGAAGGAATCGATTACGAAGAAACTTTCGCACCAATTGCTAGATTGGAATCTGTTTGGATCTTTCTGGCGTATGCAGCACACAAGGGCTTTGATGTCTACTAAATGGACGTCAAGTGTGCATTTATGAATAGTGAACTAGAAGAAACCGTTTATGTCGAGCAACCACCAGGTTTTGTCAGCAACAAGCATCTAGATCATTGTTACGTGTTGGATAAGGCGGTTTATGGTCTGAAGCAAGCTCCAATAGCATGGTACGAAACATTGACTCGCTTTCTCAAGCAGTCAAGATTCAAGCAAGGGTCTGTTGATCCAACCTTCTTTTGCAAGAAGGAGGGCAACCATCTCATGATCGTTCAAATCTACATTGATGACATCATTTTCGGATCCACTCATCCAAGCTTAACAACTGAGTTCCGAAAACTGATGGAAACAAAATTTGAGATGAGTTCTATGGGCAAAATCAACTTCTTCCTAGGCATCAACATTAGACAAAGTTCGGAAGGAATCTTCATAAATCAAGAAGCATACACCAAGTCACTTCTAGAGAAATTTGGAATGATGGGAGACTCAAAAGTCAAAGTTTCGATGGCATTCGGAACTAAACTCACTCCTTCCCTGGAGAAACCTGCAGCAGACATCACCCTTTATCGACAAATTATAGGTTCACTTCTTTACCTTACTTCTAGTCGACCTGATATTATGTTTGCTGTATGTTATTGTGCTAGATATCAGGCTAATCCAAGAGAGCCACATCTCACGCATGAACCAAACTAACCCAAATCAAATCCTAGACTAAAGTTCCTTACTGAAATCAGAAACTAAATTCAGAATCCAGAAGCAAACAATCAATCCAATATAATCAAAACACATCCAAACATCAATAATGCAAAATAACATCAAACCGAATGATTACTTTTATAAATCCAAATCAAACATCAAACCAATATCCAAACAATCAAATCAGATCTAAACTACCAACTATTTACTACTGAAATCAGAAACTACAAATCTAAACGAACATTGAGTAATCGATGGAAATCCCGATTGCGGAATACCTTGATACCGAGTTGATAAAACAAGAGAAAAACTAAATTACTAACCAAAACATTGATTCCCACTGAAAAACTGACGAAATTGTGCCTTCGGATCCCTCCTTCGCGCCCCGGGATGAGTGAAAAGTCGGACGGGACTCCGGTATTTATAGTTTTGCGAAATTAGGGTTTCCGCGTCGCAGCCAAGCTAAATCCACGATGCGCGTGTTGCCTTATCCTGCAATCTCGGAATTTAAAATTCAAAAACGAAGATTTTATCCAGTCGCGAGATAGCGGCGCTATCTCAAGAAATAGTGGCGCTATTGACGATAGCGGCGCTATCTTGGATAGATAGCGCCTCTATTTCTGCCAGATCCGATTTTTTGCCTTTTTTGCTCCACAACTTCTCCAGAATTGCACTAAAACCCCTGCATTTACACTAAAA
This sequence comes from Cichorium intybus, assembly GCA_023525715.1. Classification (NCBI taxonomy): domain Eukaryota; kingdom Viridiplantae; phylum Streptophyta; class Magnoliopsida; order Asterales; family Asteraceae; genus Cichorium; species Cichorium intybus. Next base: position 60,403,566 of record CM042014.1, read on the forward strand.
ATATTTACAAGCACTTTGGCACAAAAGTAAGTGATATTAGCCAGTTAATAATGATAAATTAACTAAGACACGGCTAAACAACGCCTAAAATACTTGATATTACTAGGCGTTGTCAAACACCCCACACTTGTGCCTTGCTTGTCTCCAAGCAAGAGAGTTTTTAACAAATTCTAATTAAGACTCAAACAATTTTTGAATGCGTTCAATTTCAAAGCTTATTACCTCAGGAGTTAGAGTGAAATAGTTTGTGAAAACATAATCGGAATATTCTTTGGAATTCATGACTTTCTAAAGAACCCTTGATTACAAATTTTCTGTCCACAATGAAGTGTACGTACTCATTCAGATTCTAAAGGCCATTAAAGAATTGTCCATGACTTTCGATGTTGTCCGTGTAACGAGCTTTCAGAAATACCATCCCAGACCAGATGATCTTAGGTGGTAAGGTGTGTAAGGTACACCCATTTTAGACCTACCGGCTCGAACAACAAAGGCCACTGAGTGACAGTTCCTTCCTAAATTCCAACCCTAAAATACTCCAATCGTCTAACTCCTAAACTCAACTTATTTGACTAAACTAATAGCATGATAACAACTAAACAATATTTCTCGAAAAATACCAATGCTAAAACATTCAGAAACTATTCGTTTCAAAATTACAATCTATTAAAAAAAATTTGAAAAAATTGCTAAAAATCTTGAAAATTGGTCATTTCCTGCAAAAATTTCAAAAAACTACTCTTTCGACCGTCCACACCCTACACTTAAAACCGTACAACGCCCTCGTTGTACATAAAAATATTTCAAAACAAGGGAGAAAGAGTTACCCCTTTTTAGAACGGTAGATTTTGTCGGGACCATACTGTAGCAGGGTTGATTGTTCACGTCATTCACAATGAAATCCGGGAGTCGGGGCGCAGCAGTAAACACGCCGGCATAACACGAGTGTAGGGGTACGGTGACCCCACACTTGCGTTATGCAACTCCATCAGTTGGTGCAGCAGTCACAATTTGGCAATATACTATTCGCAATTGCAAGTTGATGTCCTTGCTGATTCCATGTCTCCGCGATGCCGAAGTACCACGGTCGCGACGCGTAGACGCGATGACATCCAGTGTCCATCGACCAAAGTTGAAAGTCCGCGGAGCCAAATGAAGATGTCCGCATCGTGAGTATGCGCGAAAAGCCCCTGTGCATCGGGTCTCTCCTCGACCCGCGTCGCGGTTTGATGATGTTGGCTGCGCGTGCGTGCATTGTTTTGTTTTTCCTTTCGAATCCCCCATGCTCATCCCACACTTGGGTCATACCGTATCACACTCAACAATGATTATCTTCAATGATAATTTGACCAAAAAAAAATGGAAATAAAAATAATTATCGAAAATCGGGTTGCCTCCCGAAAACGCTTCTTTGCTCGGTCTTTTAGCTGGACCGTCTCTCTGCGGGTACTATGGGTCGTATGCCATTTGACTACCCTGATTTCCAGTCACCACCGTCCCTTTGTTGATTCCATACTCCAATTTCCCTGGGTCAAATGGTTTGCCGGTTCCTCTGCTGCTGCCCGGTTGCCGTTTTCTGATTATTTCGCGTGAATGCTTAGAAGTAACTTTAAATCTCCAAGCTCGGTCTTTCCTTTGGTATCTCTTCAAGATTACCGGCTTGATGTGAAGCGTGCCCAGTGCTGCTCCCAGTAAGTGTTCCCTAAGTTGTTTGTTGCTTGCATCTCGCATGGTGTCTTCATTTTGCAATTTTGGCTTGCAGTGCCAATAGAAATTTTCTAATCGAATGGGATCGGAAGGCAACATATCGGGATGCTTCCATATATCCTCATAGATGGTATTGATCACATCTAATTTTCCATTCATGAATGGATCATGAGTGCCAAAGAATTCATGTTTATTATTTTCAAAGACCAACTCGCCGGCATCATCTTTTTGGTCATCGTCCAACAGGTGGATCGGGACCAAGAGCGAGCGACTGGTTTCATCTGGTGGTGGTATAAAGTCACCCATCACCAGATCCTTACTTTCAAAATTTTCAAAAACTACAGGGTCGGGGGTAGTATTGTCATCTACGCCCCCTCCCTCAAAAGTATCAATAACTTCAACAATTTTGGGAATTGTTGGGCTGGGATCTGTACTGTCACTTACAGCCCCCTCCACAACATCCTCCTCAACCAAGTTGTCTGGTGATGGTATGGATTCACTCATCACCAGATCAATATTATCAACATTTTCAAAAACATCAAAAGCTGTTGAGTCAGGGGAAGCATTGTCACCTACAACCTCTTCCTCAACAACATTTTTGACCCTCTCAATGGTATCTTGACTTTCCCAAGGTGTATGCCCTTCCATCACATGTTCAGGTGATGCAGGTTCACACAAATTATCATTGGTATTAAAATTACTCACCTCGGCTTCTGGCGAGTTTGGCGGAAATCCCAAATTCTGATCGTTCATAGAATACGACTCATCACAATTACCTTGACGGTTGCTGTTGTATTTATGGTTGTAGTTACCATTGTAATTCTGCTCTCCCTGATTATTCGGCATATATGGTTGTCCGTTGTTGTTGCTTTGGTATTGCTCTTGACCATACACTTGATGAACCTCTTGTGGTCTTTGTTCTTGTTGACCGTGCTGCTGTTGATTTGGCGGTCCTTGCTGCACGGTGGCCAATACTGTATCAAGCTTCCTGCTAAGGGCACTGATCTCATTCTTCACCTCCTTCTTCTAGTTGTTATCGATATCTACTGTTGCCACCGATGAGGTGCTGTTTGTCTTCCTTGCTGAATGATTAAACTTGGATCCATTGCTGAGTTGCTCCAAGAACCTCCATACCGTCTCACTATCTTGCAACATAATTGTCCCTCCAAAGGAAGCATCAATCATGCCCTGGCTCATACTGTCGACACCGTTGTAGAATATCGTGACCAACTGCCATCGTGGAAACTCGTGGTGCGGACATGAGCGTAATAGCTCCTTCAATCTCTCGAAAGCATCTTGGAATGCTTCCCTGGGCTTTTGCTGAAATTCCTGTATATCTTTTCTTACTTCCATTGTCTTGCTTGGGGGATAGAACTCCTGCAAGAACATTGTCCTCAACTGCTCCCATGTAGTGATACTGTTGGCCGGCAGCGACATGAACCAGTACTTAGCCTTGTCCTTTAATGTGAATGGAAACAACTTAAGCCTAACGATATTCCTATCAACATTTCTAGGTATGTTCACGTTGGCTATAGCTAAGAACTCGTGAAGATGATTATAAGGATTATCATGCTTATGACCCCTAAATTTAGGCAACACACCTAACAACTCTGGCCCAATCTCTACCTGGAAATCTACATTTTCAGGAAAAAATATAGGCGATGACTCATCGTACTCCCATGGCTGGAAGTGCGATGCAACCGACTGCCCAGTCGGTTGTGAAAAATAAAGTGGAGGAACGAAATTACCGTTATTGTAGAGCTGATACCGTTGTCCTCGCCACTGATTGCTATGTTGTTGCTGTCGTGGAGGTCCTTGACCTTGGTTCCACTGGTTGATATTGTAATAAATCGAGCCAGCATAACATGTGTATTGACCCGGGTACATGTAATCGCCCATGGTGAGGACGTACACATACAAAAAATTAATAACTAAAAATCAAACATTAAAAGAAAAGAAAAAAAATACCACTGATGGTCTATCCTAAGCGCACAACTCCCAGGAAACGGTGCCAAAATTTGACATCGCAGCGGTCGTCGTGCGGTCAAAAATAAGAAAATACCTAACTCTCACTTAGTACAGTGGTAGTCAGGGTCGATCAGCAGGAGTTACGTGGTCAAGATAGAACGACAGATTACCAACTATAATGTCACGCTACAGCCAGCGGTATTGTTTCTACTTTTCCAAAAGCCAACTAAAAATACAATTCCAAGACCAATGCCAAAACCTAACTCAAGCATGAACTAAACTAACCCAAATCAAATCCTAGACTAAAGTTCCTTACTGAAATCAGAAACTAAATTCAGAATCCAGAAGCAAACAATCAATCCAATATAATCAAAACACATCCAAACATCAATAATGCAAAATAACATCAAACCGAATGATTACTTTTATAAATCCAAATCAAACATCAAACCAATATCCAAACAATCAAATCAGATCTAAACTACCAACTATTTACTACTGAAATCAGAAACTACAAATCTAAACGAACATTGAGTAATCGATGGAAATCCCGATTGCAGAATACCTCGATACCGGGTTGATAAAACAAGAGAAAAACTAAATTACTAACCAAAACATTGATTCGCACTGAAAAACTGACGAAATTGTGCCTTCGGATCCCTCCTTTGCGTCCCGGGATGAGTGAAAAGTCGGACGGGACTCCGGTATTTATAGTTGTGCGAAATTAAGGTTTTCGTGACGCGCGTGTTGCCTTATCCCACAATCTCGGAATTTAAAATTCAAAAACGAAGATTTTATCCGGTCGCGAGATAGCGGCGCTATCTCAAGAAATAGCGGCGCTATTGACAATAGCGGCGCTATCTAGGATAGATAGCGCCTCGATTTCTGCCAGATCCGATTTTTTTGCCTTTTTTGCTCCACAACTTCTCCAGAATTGCACTAAAACCCCTGCATTTACACTAAAAACATTTTCAAGCACTTTGGCACAAAAGTAAGTGATATTATCCAATTAATAATGATAAATTAACTAAGACACGGCTAAACAACGCCTAAAATACTTTATATTACTAGGCGTTGTCAGCCACCATCCCCTCCTGTGCCAGACCTCTACGAGGTCGAACTGTTTATACTCCACCAAAGTTTTTGGTGGGACAGGCTGCATGAAATGATAGCTCGTATGGACCGTCAACGGACCACCGGTCTCGCCATCAAAGAGGGTGGTCATCTTCACCTCATAGCGGTGATTCCAAACTCCAGTGACAACGCCACCGTAGACACCGCCAGCGTATTCACTGTCTTGCATCTTGACTTCGACTTTGTCATAGCGGTTGTAAGGACGCTGAGCCATCTGTTTTGTTTCTCTTTCTCAATTCTTTTTCTGGTATACGTTTTTTCTTTTAATGGGTGTTCCTTTTATAGGCATGAAAATACCGGTTTGTCTTCCCAATTATGGCGATTAATTTACTTTTTGGAGTCATTATGAACTTTACAGCCTTAATTGCGCTTCTTTGTGGCAGAGACGGCTGATTGAATAAATTGATTAGACGTTTCCTTTCTTTTCGCCTGAGCATTTATGGATTCTTCATGACGGTTGCTATCTACGTCAGTAACTGACGGCCAGTTCATCATTTTATGCGCTGACGGGTCTTTTCTATTACTTCTTTAATTTTATTTTTTTATTAAAAACTCAAAATATTTTCTTTTGTGTGTGTGTCTGACAACGCCTAGTGATATCAAGTATTTTAGGCGTTGTTGAGCCCTGTTCTTGATGAAATTATATAAGATATGTCTGGGTATTCTCACTTTTTGTGCCAGGGCTTGTTTGGAAGAAAAGAATGGAAATAGGGACTAAAAGCGTGCAAAAGGAAGAAGTTTGGAAAAGAATGAAAAATCAAGGAAATACGTACGCGCGCCGCGGATCTATGAAACGCGCGACGCGGGCTTAAGGCGGTGTAACACATTCAAATGACGAAAAAACAGGGAAAGATAAGTACGCGCGCCGCGGATTCTTCATTTGCGCGGCGCGGCTGCGGGAAATTTGCAAATATAAATAGAGGCAATTCCAGCCGAAAACCCTAGCAAAGATCGGGTGTAAAATCGACCTTGAAGCTCTTTGAATCCAAGATTTCGTTCCAGCAACTTCTCAATTGGTATTTTCATGTTTTGGATTTTATTTTCAATTAGTTAGATATTTGTAAGCTTTGGTTTGTATCTTTGAGAGTGACAACCATTGATATTAAGCTTAGGTTTATGTTTTAGTATTATTTAGTTACTATTTTGATGTTTGGATTTGAGTTTGATGAATGAGAATCATTTGGTTATGAGTATTATTGGTATTTCAGTATTTTGGATGTTTGTTTGTGTTTTGATTGTTTGAATTGTGTTTGGATCTTGTTTTGGCCTTGTTTGGAACTGCTTTCCTTTGCTGAAATCAGTAGCCAATTAGGTTAGTTTTGGGCATTGAACTTTAGCTAGTAGCTGTTCAGTCAGAACCCTAGTTATTAGTTAGGTTATGCCTTGTTTGGTTTGGATGCATTTGTTTGCTTCTGATTCAGAGATGCACTTCTGATTTCAGAAAGTGACTAGGTTAGTTTGGGTTGAGTTTAGCTTATGCTTGGCTTGACTTTGTTTGGTTATTGCTTTTGGGTAGTTGAGCACTTAGAAACTAGATCCTCCGACTGTAGCGTGACACTACTAGTTGGTAATCTGTCATTTAGTCTAACCACGAAGCTCCTGCGGATCGACCCTGACTACCACTGTACTAGTGTGTGTTAGGTTTTCTTTATTTTTGACCGCACGACGACCTAGGCGTGTCAGTGTCTCCGAATGAAACTTTGAATTGATGAGATTTTTCTATCTAAAATTTCTAAGTACCAATTATGAAATATGATGATTATTGAAATAGACACAAATTTCAATATATGGTTTCAGAAACTCTAGTCAAAGATCGCAATTCTTAATCACCATGATGCGCTGTGAGACTCACCAACCTTTCTTAACCAATCTATTAATTCTCCATCTCACTCATTTCCATATAAATGTAACCCTTATGAAGGTTCTCAGCATTACCACTAAAAACTAATGGTTACACAATAACTGTGTTAATGATTTCGGAATTGTTTTTACCACATTTCCGAATGAAACCCAAAAATCATATCACCCACTTGGAATTGACGGATTCGATTGCGAAATCTCAAACTTTTCATTTTCTGAGTGATCTTAATGAAATACACTAGACCAAAGTTATTTCTACCCATAAGATCCAGTTTTTATTTTTTCTTGAGATTTCCACCTTACTCACTGTCACTTCAATACACCCTACCATACTTGTTATTAATGACTACACTGGTAAAACAAGTACTTCCTTCCGATTTCGGACTTATACCAAGTTTCGGAATCTGATAGGAAGCCAAACCAACCCACAATGAACCAAACTCTTAAAAAGACGCCTTTCACTGATTCTCAAAAATCATATGATCGTAATTCAACGGGAAACCACTCAAGCACTTCCGAATCTCTCTTGATTCCGAAGGAAGAGATCGCTGCCCGGGATCCATCTGCTTTCATGTCATTCCGACATCACAGATTTCTTAGAGATTTATATTGATTTATTTCTTTTTATTGGCACACTCTTGCACAAAAATCACTATTGATTTTTCTAACTCTGGTTTCTTGTTGATAAGGTTTTATTTTGAAAAACACTTGGCGCAAAAGTCTCAAACGGCGCGAACTTTTGAAATTGATATGACGTCATGAACACGCGTCAGTTACAACGTCACAGACTCTTCAGCTGATTTTTCGCTTTTCACGCGCCTGACAGAGCGAATTTGGAGGCGACTCATCATGATATGGACGATATTTGGGGAAACGGAATCGATTTTCTTGGGATTTTCTCTCTCTACTTGATTTCCCAAACATATAAAAAGCTTTTTGGCAGTTTCTCTCTCTTTACTGCTCACAAACACTTCACAAAGACTTCCTCTATTCTTTCAAGCATCTCTCTCTCTCAAGCTCTCAACAATGGCAGCCTTGCTGAAGATCAAACCCAACCAGAATATGGTGATCAATCTGGACTCTTCTCTGTATGCTGAAGGCATTCGACCACTGATTGAGTGCCTGGAATATTCCAGGATCTCGAAAGCTCTAACGGCATCAACATCTGTTCCTGCTGTTCATCTCTCTACTGCTTATTCCACCGCCTCCTACAACAAACAGGACGACTCTGTTGTGTTCGAAATTGCCACTGTTAAAGTTTGCATCTCTAAAACCCGTTTCAGTAAATTGCTAGGGTTTACTGAACTAGAGAATCTGGTTGATCCTGAATCAATTCAACCAGTGGTTCTTCAAAAGTTGTTTTATCAAATGGGTTACAAGGGAGGTATCGAACTTCTGTCCAAGTTCACAAAGAAAAGCTTACCACCGGTTTGGAATGCACTTTTTACTATTCTTTTCAAAAGTTTTTCAGAGAGGACCTCAGGCTCAGACAATGCAAGTAGGCAATTTTGCACTATCATCTACGGCCTTTATTTCGATATCAACTTGGATTTTGGATCTGTTCTTTGGCCACACTTTGTTGAAAGTATCTCGTACAAACTTCGAGAGTCTAAAATCTCGTGTGCTCGTTTTTGGTCGATCGTTGTTCAATGGGCGATTACAAAGAAAGACATACGTGTCATGAATGATTCTGTTATGAGCACTATTCCCACTCTTTCAACTGGGTCCTTTGTTACCACGAAGGCAGATGACTTTGACTTCATTGGGTCCATTCCAGTTGAAATGTCAAGGAGAGTTCCGAACACTGTTGCTTGTGTTGCTGAATACTGCAAGCTTGAACCATCTGGTGTTCGTCCACTTGACAAGAAGCACAAGGACGCCTTCGAAAAGCTGGAGAATCCTAAGAAAGTCTCCAAACGAAAAGGGAAGGGATCCACTTCCGAGACCGAACACCCTGTCAAATGCCAAATAGGACTTCGGAAAATTGTCTTGCAAACTCACTCGGAAGATGAGAACTCCAAGCACCATACAGTGTCTAATCCCGTCCAAGGGACACTCGGTCCAAATGATGATGAAGAAGATACTGGCAACACTGGTCCCAAACCTCCAACTCATACTTATAACCCCACTCCGAAAACCACTCCTCACTCAAGTCCAAAACCCACTCCTCCAAACTCTCCAATCAACACCACCAATACCCAAACATCACCTCGTCCATCACCCAAACATACTACCATTCCCTCACCAAGTCGCCAAGATCCCCATTCAGAAGAAGAAGAAGAAGAGGTCCTGCTTTATGACGAACATGATGACATGGCTGACTTCATTGAATCGCCGTTCAATGTGTGCTTCAATGTTCCGAATGATAATGTTCCGATCACCAAGGAGCAATTTACTGAACTGCTAGCTAAACTAGACCAACTGCTACAAGCCAACAAGGCTGCCTCCACTCCCGACTGGCAATCCCAGTTAGACTCTCACAACAAGCATGTGGAAACATTGATCACTAAAAATGTCAAAATCATGAAAGACTTTTCAATGCTGATGGAGAAATCGGAAAAACATATGGAGGACACTGCCACGAAAATTGGCAGGCTGGAAACTGATGTTCTCAAATTCATGCAGGATTTCCGAGATTCCCACCGGTCCAACAATACTAAGATGCAAAAAGTCATCTCTGGTCTAGCAAAGTCTCTGAAGGCTGAAAAGGAGGCTTTCGCTACCCTTCGTTCCGATTTGAAGAAGGAGAATTCGGAACTGATTTCTTCTCTGGAGACCAAAGTGGATCAACTGCAGAAAGATCTAGCCATGGAGAATGAGGTCATGGATCAACCGGCCTCCAAAACTACGAAACTTCAAGTTCTCAAGGCTGACCTCAAGCATACAATGGCGGTATTAACATCTGATGTTTATCAGAACAAGGCTCTTCGAAATTGTGCTTCCAACATAGACTCCTTTCTTCGTCGCACAATAGAAGAAAATGATCCAATTCTGACTCCTTTTGTTCGTAATCATTTGACGAACAAGCTTCATCCTGTTCTCCATTTGCTTAGTAAAATCAAGGGTGTTTCGGACGACGAGGTCCTTCAGAAACAAGGGGAGACGAGAACAAGGAGACTGCTGAGAACAAGGAAACTCCAGGTGACAACGTAGAAACTTCGAACGCCTCCAAGGAAAATGAAGGAGACGCTTCGAAAGGTTCAAAAGAAAATCCAATTAAAAGCTCATTTCTTTCATCTGCAGCAAATGTGAATGAACCAGGGGCTGAAAAGTCTGCTGATGATATTCATACGCCAAAAACCGACTGGTTTGATAAAATGAATATTGGTGGATCTGCCGGTCCTTCGCAGCAAAAACCAAAGAAGATCGGTGAGGATGATGAAGAAGAGGAGACTGACCTCTCGGAAAAAGATAAATTAGTAAGAGCTGCGAGAGATAAGGAAATTGATGACATTCTGAGAATTAATCCAGAGCTCGAAGCTAAGGAAGCTGCTGAAAGAGACACTGCACTTCTACTGGAATCTCGGAAGTTACATTTCCCTGGGTGGGATTTTCAGAAAATGAAGAAAGAAGCCATAACTGAGCCCATCGAAAACTGGTTACAGCCAATTTGCTCATATGATACCAGCAACCAAATGGACTCTCAGTTTTACTTTCCAATGACTGCGAGTGTGTTTTTAATTCGGTGTTTTGATGAACTTATAAACTACTCTCAACCCAGCTCAGTCGTGAATGAAATGCTCTTCAATTTTTATTTGAATAATTCCAAGGAACAATACCTCTCTTGGAGTTTGAAGAAGATCGTTAAGCTGACTCCGAGAATGCCTCATGTAATCTCTCCATTCAGGAATGCTATATTCTTGGCTCACAGGGGAAATGATCAGGAGAAGGAAGAAGTCACATTGGCTTATCTTCCGTATATGAATCCTTTTGATTAGATTTCATTGTTTAACATCTTATCGAGATCTCCTGATCATCAGATTCTTGCTGAACATGTCAAGAAGCTTCTCATGGGTTACATTCTGGAGGTTGCAAGACTGGATATAGAAGTTGCTGCACTTCTGAATTCGGCTTCGGAATTCTCACCTGAGAAACCTACCCCTGATCTTAAGCGATGGCGATTCGGAAAAATAGACAGTAAAGAGTGGAATGTGACATATCCCTCTAAGGAAGGCAATAATTCTGTCAAGAAGATGTTCTTTCTACGAGACAAACATCTGTATCGGACTCCAGCATTGAAGAAAATTCTTGATCTAGTCAACAAGACTCCTGTCAACACTGTAAATGATAAGAAGTGCTTCAATGACATGTTGACCTGGTACATGGCATTCTGAAAGAGGATCTTGCTTTTGATTCAGAGAGTATTTGAAAGAATGCTCGAAATTCCGAAGCCTGAAGTTGAAGAATGATGCGCCTTCGCAATTTGACTCAAAAGGGGAGATTGTTGGATCTTAAATTTGATCGAGTCAATTGCGCATGCCTTTATTTAGCCTTTAGATTAGCACGTATTTATGGATGGGCCTGTCCATTCCATATCTAGTTTTTGTATATAAGGCATGCACGTACCCTAATTAGGGTTAACTTTTGTAATTCATATTCACGACACTCATACAAAATAGTTCTCTCTGAATTGTTCTTGAGTTGCATAATAGAATCATTCGACATCAGTTCTTCATATTGTGTTCTTGTTAATTGTTATTATTCCGCATCCTTGAATCTTGATCCTTTACTTTGTTCTAACAGAAAGTATTCAACATCCTGAGTAGATGGTCCATCCATGTTATAGATTAGAAACATGGCAGAAGATATACAAGTGTACAATTGAACCAATTAATGGTCCTACGTTGTGGCCTAAATCAGATTGTCCAACCACATTGGTTCACCCTAAGCATCATACTCAGGTAAATGCATAAGGATCCTTTAATTTGGTAACTATAAATTTGTTACAATATAGTTAACAAAGTGTTTGTGTTGTAACAGGTTGGTCGCCCAAAAGTAAAGCGAAAGAGAGGCCCAGATGAAACACCTTCACAAAGTAGTCAAAAGGGAAAAAGTGTGTACAAGTTATCAAAAAAATACATAACTATTACTTGTAGCAAGTGTCACAATCCAGGGCATAATTCTCGATCTTGCAAGGGACAAGATGGTAATGTTGGGAGGGGCTCGACTAATTGAGGTGACAAGGGCAAAGGAAAAACTGGGAAGTGATTAAGACTGCAAGTGAGAAGATGGTAATGTGGTAGTTGGTTTGGTTTGTTGTAGACTCTAATTAATGTTATGTTATCATATTTGTTTTCTTATGTTAAAGACCTAAGACATGTTCTAATTATTGTGCTATGTAACAGACCATTTGAACATTTAGTATTAATATTGTGTTTGTTATGCTTTGTGTTGGTTTAAGAGTACGTAGTAAAGTTGGCTCATTCTTAGATTTAGGATTTGTATGATTTCTTGATGTACGTTGTACATATTTAGGAGTAGACATAAGTACGTTGCCCTATTTTGTTTATACCCATAACTTTGTGTATGATTTGATGATCATAACTTTTGTTGAGCCTTATATGTTGAACATTATATGTGCATCAGTTGATGATCATACACTTGCTAAAGTACTCAAAATTCCCCCAATGTTAATTCTTTAAATGCTTCTGTATCCATATTTTGATAACAAAAAAAAAATTTCCAACATAACCCAATGAATTGTGAAAGTGGGTTGTGTGCTGTCTTTAATTTGTGTATTTCAACACATAACTACATTGATTTTTACCCTCTTAATTTCGTACACACAGCTACACAATATGCATACTTCACACATAAGATTAAAAAAATCTCTCTTTGTGATTATATCTGTTGTTTAACAAACGAAGAAAGAACTATCATAAACTTTTTTTTGTATGTTGATCTCTTCGATCCAAGCAAATAAGAACATATGCTCTTGATTCACTAAATAAAATGCGTTTACTTAGAAGTGACTTTTCTATCAACACCTTCCGCTTGATCAATTTTTTTTTTTTTTTTTGCTAAAAGTCGTAATTAACATTCGTTGACTGGTTCAAAACGCCATACAAAATGGATCATACATCAAAACGTTCGACAATACTTAACCAATTTTTTCCTACTATAAACATAACGATAAACAAGATTATCAAACAACTGCTCCCTAAAATATTAAGAACTACAACCCCCCATTAACTTATACAAAACGAACACATTTTACCCCAAACCTACTCAAACGTTGTAAACATCCAATAGATGATGAAGAACATCCACGAAACTACAACCACCATTTTGTACCATCGAGCAACCCTCAGTTCACCTTCAAGTCTAGTTATTTCCTCCTGTTGCATCCGCCTCCCCTGCAACAAGCCGGGAATGATCATCATGTATCTTCGACACATTGGAGGGTCGGACCACCCAACAAAGCCACACCTAGTACATCGCCAAAACCGTCTGCCTGGATTAAGATGTGTCCAGGAAGTGCACAGAGTCGCCCGCATCCCACATCTGCATACGACCATCCTTTCTTCGTTTATTCTCCGAGATCTTTCACACCAAATGTGTGTGTTGATTACGTTTAGCATTTGGAGACTACAAACCAGCTTTCCCGCTATTAATAACTCGTGATCGATGCTTAAGGGAATGGACGGATATACCCCCACATGACCGGCACATGTGGGGGTTTGACGATTTTAAACAAACGGTAACGAAGGCAGGGGTCTTTTTGTTAGTTTTCCGAAACGTTAGTGACCTTGAACGTGGAAATGGGATACTTGGGACCAGCCTGTTAGTTTTCTCAAACCACAGGGACCAAAAGTGTAATTTACTCTATATTATATGTTTTAAAAATAGTTAAAAATTTATTATGATTTAAAAGAATAATATATTATAAAATCTTAATATTATAGTAAAAAAACTTTTATTTATACTTTAAAAATAAATAACTATAAAACTAAAGTTTAAAAAAATGAGAAGATTGATATTTTTCTAAAAAATATATGAACAAAAATAGTTTTGGTTATATTTTATATTATTTCATTGCTAGAATGATTTGAAAAAAAAGCATTATTCACTCATAAAATAAAAATCCACTTAGAAAAACAAATCTTATTTCATAAGAAATATTTTATTATATTTTTATAGCTGCCAAACACAATTTTTTTAGTCGGTTGTAAAGTTTTATTTTATTTTATTTTCGGTTATTGATACTAACTAGTGGGGACCCGTGCTATGCATGGGTTGGGTCAGGTCGGTGGGTGGCCCAGCTCGTTGAGTGGGTCGGGGGTGTGTCGGGGCGCTTTCTTTTCGTAGATCCTGAAGCCACTTTCTAGATGATGCAATCCTGTCAAAAATAAAACTATATAAAGCATTTGCTAATTAAAATATATTATTGTTTCAACCATAATCAAATTCCATAAGTAAAGTAAACTGCAAGAAATAGGAACGTACTTTCATAATTTCATTTATTATAGTAATCTACTTGTAATTTTTCCTATTACAGCATTATACTTTGAAAATCTTCCTAGTTATAGCAATGTCAACACCCAAAATCCAAATACAAATCAATCTCAATGCTACAATTGAGTAAACTTTTAAAGGAAACTCGAAAGTACAATGCTATAATTGGGTAGTTTGTCAAAGTAATGTTCTAATAAAAAGAAACAAAAAGTAGAATGATATAATTGGGTAGTTTTTCAAAGTAGAATACCTTAATAAGAAAATAAAAGTACGATGCTATAATAGAAAGAAATGAATGTAAGATGTATAATAGGATTGTTACCATATACATTTACAAAAATTAATAGCACACTTTCGATATTTTGTTTATTATAGCATCCTATTTTTGAAAGTACAATTTTCTAATAAGAAAAAAAATGGAACTACAATGCTATAATCAGGTATTAACTGTTATTGTCTTTTTGTTAAACTCATGTTTTTAAAAATTTCTGGAAAATTTTATACTTTTTAAGCAATGTACTTTGGGTTTTGGTTTTAAAATACCAAAGTACATTGGTAAATCTGTTTTTAAAAATTTAGCAAAGTACAATGTTATTTTAAAACAAAAATGCAAAGTTCGTTGCTATTAAAACTAATACTTGTTTGGAATTTTTTGCAATTACCTGTTAAATATTTGAAAATAACCATTTTGCCATTGAACCAAATCTGAAAAAAAGGCATACCACAGGGACCAAATTTGTAGTTTTCTCTTTAATTTAATTTAGCTGTTGTCCCAAAAACACGTCTTGTAATTTTGGTCCTTAAAATATGAATACAAGTTTAAAAAATTTTATACTTCATTGACCTTCTGCAGTCAGAAGTCGACTCTTTCGTTTACAAAGTTAATGAAAATAAAATACTTACACGGTTTCATGCTCGTCCCACCATATTGACCCCCAACGGATGCAAAAATCGGAATTCCAAAAATTAGGAATTCCTCTTCCAACGCGTAACCTTTAGTTTGTCAGGCATGTGTTCTTCGCTCTACATTGACCAAACCAGGTCAAACTTTCCATCTGAAATGGTTGGTTTAAAGCATCTACAACTTGAAATGAAATTTGCAATTAAACTTTTCATGGTTACTTCAATGAAGATTTGGTGATTGTTACTGGAAAAATGGAAAGATGTGCAGTATTTGTGCCTAATTTTAGATAAACATTAATGGTTGTTACCTTGTCGGATAAACCTTGGTCAGCAGCTAGGGCCTGAGCCCTTTCAGCTTGTACAGGGCTGAGGGTAATGCCATGGCATTCTACTCCATATTTTCTTGCTAGGTACCTTGAACTACCTCCTATGCCACAGCCAACATCAACTATGGTTTTGGGCTTCTTTTCTGGAGCATCCACAAGGGAACCATATAATATGAAAGGCAAAATGGCAAGTGAGGAGGTGAGCAACTCAGAATCATGAGTTATTTGCTTACGATCCTGTGATATTTTGATGTTGAAGGTTATGTATGTATCTCATAAAATTTAATTACAAATACATAATCGCAAACATAAGTTAATCAATGGAAATAAGTCCAATCAGTAAACGACGATGTCAAATATAGAAACGAACACACGCATCTAACGCATAAACCTCCGTTCCGAAATAGTCGATTTCTGATTGATTCAAAATTAGCATAGATATTATCACGTTTTGTATGGTAATATCCAAATAAATTCAACATATCAATGAACAGGTAGCAATTTAACTCATGATTTTTTATTGCAGCAACCTTTAAAGAAATCGATTTGTAATCCATTAGAATTAACAACATATTACCTGGAATTAGCCTTGATGCAACAGAATTGGATTCTAACTGACCTGTAATGTGCATACTGTATCTGTTGATGAGAAAATGGTCCCAATACCTAAAATTAGTACAATAGTTTGTTAGTTTTCAGTCAAACGATCATAGGTCGAAGGTTATAAAAGAAGAAATAGACGTTCATACTAAGATACCCGCTGATAGTCAAACCCCCAAACCCTAATTTTGGAAACAGCCACCAGCAACCTACACAAGCACCAAGTCAATGTTTGCACCGCCAATCGGAGAAGCTGATAGTCAAACCCCCAAACCCTAATTTTCGGTCCGACGGCTGGAATCAGCAGGTCAAAAGCTCCGACCAGCGATGGAAAAGGATGGAGAGCAGCGGTCGACAGAGGAGCAAGAAGTCTTACGCTTCGTCCCCTTCATCGACATCGTCTCTCTCCGTCTCCGTCGAATGCAACCCTTCACTTTCTTTGCTGGACGGGAAGATGCGAATCGTGAAGGCGTAAAGGTCGACTGATTGTTCGCATCAGGGTTTTGTGGTCGGTAACGAAAATGTTTGTACACGACCCAAAAACGAAAACAAAAAATGTACACAAAACACAAAAAAATTACGGGAATTAATAATATAGAGTAATGGTTATTAGAAAAGCAAATAGACATGAGTTTTGATACCACACGTTATTTAGAGAAAGAATAATCATAAATTTATTTACTCCATGATATTTTATTTTTTTTTTTTTTTGATACCAAACGTTATTAGGAAAACAAAAAGAATGAATTTTTGAATTTTGATAACTACTCGTTATTAGGTGTACAATGTTGACTTCTTGTATTTTTTTATTGGGCTAATAACATAAAAACCATTGTAGTTTAGCCAAAATTCGGTTTAAGTACTATATTTTTTTTGTTCTAAAAAAACCACTTATACTTTCAAAAAAATTCGTAAAAACCACTCACATTTTCAAAAAGATACATTGCGACCACTATAACAAATAAAAGTCAAAATTTTATGCCGCCAACTTGGAACACTTGTTACACTCGTCACTTCCAAAATTAAGTTGATTCATTTGGATACCTTATGCATTCACAACGTGGCCGAAAAGCTGCACTTATAAAGACCAAAATCACGTATAGACAACTTTATGTATCATTTTCACAGCAATGAAGTTTCAATATTTGCTTCAAATGTCGATAAGAAACTTTTCACATAATATTTTGAAGAAAATAATGCTTAAAATTTATAAAATAAAATGAACACTGGTCAATATGAATTTTGTTGAAAATATGGATGGTTTTAATGGAACAAAATAAAATATAGTGGTTGAACCAGAATTTTGGGCAAATTACAATGGTTTTTATGTTATTAACCCTTTTCTATTTGTTTAAGTATTTGAGATTTAACCTTCTAGTGCTCTTTAATTTATTCTGCGATTCATATACTAAAGTATGTAATTTCGATTATTCCATATATAATTTACATTAGTGTTATTTTGCAACTTTCATTTGGATGTTTTGAGTGTACATTCATTTATAACTATGTATGAGTTTCCATTTATTATTAAAAGTCATCAATTGACTATAATTGCCAAAGACCTAATGGTCCAGCGGTACAGGAGTATATCCGACCTCTTTGAAGTCTTAGGTTCAAATCTCACTAGGAGATTATGTGGTTTAGGTATAATATAGGTGTAATGTATTATTTGCTGTTTAAAAAAAATCAATTGACTATAATTTAAATATGAACAATGATGCAACGAAAGATTTGTGTATCTTATGAAAGACATCAATATATATATTCTTCTTGATATTTTTACTTTTAAGCGATGATCATGATTGTATGGACAGCTTTTTTTTTTCTTTTTTCTTTTTTCTGTCTTTTCAATAAAATATTTAGGCATTTCGTTTTTTCAAATCAAAAAAATCAAAATTAATTTTTATATTGATGTTGAGGTAATATTTTTTTTTTTTGACAGTTGAATTTTATAAAAACCTAGCTAGTTGCTAGCAAAACACAAAAAAGGAACAAAAAGAACATTTACGTCAAATGCGGGTTTTGTATCAACGCGTTCCAGTTTTTCCAAAACTTAAGATTTCTATTACAAAACAAATTAAAACAAAACAAAACAATTGTTGAATATAAAAACCAGTCATTTCTGCTTCTATTTTTCACAAAGACACCTGCATTTTAAAATATCCAAATAACCCAAATCAAAATTAAACAAGATGAATCCAAAATACATCTTTTGAACTTTACCTTAGCATGGCCATCTATCCAGTGAAACATAATCCCAAACTTTGGTATCAAATCATCCTCCCATTATTCCTCAATTGATGTAAAATTGTTTTCATATAAAAAATGGTGAACTGACATTCTTTTAATCCGATTGTATTTTTATAGATTAAATTTGGTATCACCTCATCTGCACATAACCCAGACCTATTCCTCATCCGCCCATATCAATTACCTATTAAATATAGTTTTTTTATCTACATAACTCAACCAAATTTATCAATCTTATTAACAATCTAATTCAATGCAACTTTTTTTCATTATAAAATAATTAACATATATGTCAAATATTGATACAGAGAAATATATATATATATATATATATATATATATATATATATATATATATATATATATATATATATATATATATATATATATATATATATATATATATATATATATATATATATATATATATATATATATAGTAATGTATATTACTTGTTTTAATCTACAAACCAATGTCTAAAATCTAAATCATAGTTAATTGTGTTTAATTGAAATTTTAAAAAGACCATCAATGATATTGTGTGCGATTATATGTACATCCATTGCTCGTTGGCACGTAAGCATGAACAAGTATCTATATGAATGGGTGGACCGACTTCAGTCGCAAAATAGTCATCATATTATTTCTTTGTTTGGTTTTTTTTTTTTTTTTTTTTTTTTTTTTTTTAATTTGATCGGTTTGTATTTTATATGTGACCTGTCCACAATGGCTCACCGATGGTCATAGTCTTATATGGACAATCCTTAATATTTTTGTTTTCTTGTATGTTTAGTACCTAAATCGTTGAACCAAACCTTTTTATTGTTAATTTTTTCAACCTGTGAATATGTCTTTGGACCAAACTTGAAATATAATATATCATAGAGACAAAATGTGTAATTTACTTTATATTAAGACTTTATATATATATATATATATATATATATATATATATATATATATATATATATATATATATATATATATATATATATATATATATATATATATATATATATATATATATATATATATATATATATATATATATATATATATATATATATATATATATATACCAACCAACTAACTGGACAATCAATATTTAACCATAATAAAAAAATTTAACCATTTAGTTACTTATAACCGTATTTTGTGGATAAAATCTTTGTCGTCTTTGATAAAAATAAAATACTCAGAAAACTAAATAAAATAACAAACTAAAAACAAATAAATGAAATAAAATATTTGAATAAATGGAATATACAATTATTAGTAAGTTTAAAGCATTCAAAGTGGTTAGAAGATCAAACCTAAGGTTAAAAAGAAATTTTGGATTAGAGGAACCACATTTTCCAAACTTAAGAAACCTAAGTGTGACATTAAATTTAACTAGTTTTGGAGACTTAAATATTATAGAATGAATCTTTAAAAAATTAAGTTGAAATTCCTATGTCAGAAATCTTGATGGATGTCATTTTGAGAAATTTGAAGAACGACGGACCAAGCTTGCTAAATATTCAAAACATATGATCTTGCCATGACTTACTTGGGATGAAAATGTTGAGAAACTTGTTTTTCTTGGATTACTTGCAATAATCATACTTGTCGATTTTATGAAAGTTAGTTAAGGATGTTAGTGGGAAACTTATTATTTTGAAGGATGAATGTGTCATTAGGAAAAAGATTTGAACACAAAGTCCCAACTCTCCCATTTCCCTCTCATTAATGGTTTTCGTTAGACATATGAGAGCTTAGTGGTAATCTTGAGCGTAGAATTAGATCTAGATGTGAATTTCAAGAGTAGTGGATGATTAGAACTTGAAACACCTCCTTAGGACTCTAAAAAGGAATAATCTCTTCTTCTTTGTTGCTTAGAATCAACATTGGATTCGGGATTTTTCCCATGTCCAAAGTTGTTATCGTTAAGGGGGTTTTGAATAAGGTTTTAGCTATGATTCAACCATTAGTTCATTAATTTAAAGTCAAACGACTCATTTATTGCTTGATTTTGAGCTTGAATATCATTTTGAGTTTTCTAAACCCTAATAATCGTGGATTTGAATTTTGATTCTTATAGGTTTGTTTGATCCATGACTTAAATTTGTTTTTATGTTTATAAATGCTTTTTGGAACAAATAAATCCACTATATGATGCTAATTATACATATTAATGAAATAAAGTTTTTGAAGTTAGCTTATAACTTTAATGGATATTTGAGTTATGATTATGATATGATCTAACTTTGGAATGATGCAAACTTCAACTATTGTCATTAATCTAACTACAGTAGTATTAGATTCTTGTTTGATGATAGTCTGGCGTTATTTACAAGTTACAACTCATTTTGAAGTTCAAATGGTTCACATTAATCCTAACAAATGTTTTGATTAGAAAAACCATTTGATCATCAAACTGGAATTCTTAATCCTCGTGTAATTATGTTTCAGAAGGATAAAAATGTTCTTTTAGATGTTATTTAGTCATGGTAAGTTATTGGAAATGAAAGGATTAATGTTATGTATGAGTTGGATATGTTCTAGAGGCATTTGGAGCACAAAATCACATTTTTGGTCATCAGACATGTCCACTCAGTCAAGTAGGATTTTCCCTTGTGCTTCATTCAGTCAGATACGAACCTGTTAAATGAAACCTGTTTGTTTCATAACTTTTACACACGAACTCTAAATCATGCCCTATTTTTTTCTTAGGCCCTCATTTGATTATGTGGAGGATTTGGAATATTGAAATTTTAAGTTTGAGATTATTAAATTAATGTAACACTCAGTTTCAACACAGAGTATACCCCGAAAAATTTTCGCATTTATAACATAAATAGTATAATTGGGTACTCATGTGCTCTGGAATCTACAAGAAGTTACCATCGAGAATCGTCCCACGATCCGAGCCGGGCGCTACAACTACTAACCTGCACAAAATGAAACACACACACGTAAGCTACAAAGCTTAGTGAGTAACAATACCAGGACATGAATAACTTAGTTTAAATGTACTACATCACCCAACTCGTGGGTGTAGTTATTCGCTGCAACAACTCATAAGTACTGGTTAATATAAACATATCAAACCAGTTATACTTCATTATTAATAACTACAAGTATTCTTTCTGTAATTACACTGGTATCTACCGATACCTAAACTTCTAATAAACAAGCACGGTATAATACATGTAACACAAGTATACACCTAACCGACAACTTGATATCACTACTCGATATCACTACACGGTACTTTGTCACACTGATTTCCAACATGAAATCTTCTACTCTATAACCTTTCTGATCATAAGCCACAAGGGCTTTATATCCATCTCTTCCTCATCCTCTACGGTTTCGAGTCGCTAAGACTCATCACTCCCCTTATTTTAGTATGAGCATAGAAGCTCTAATCACTTATGTTAGGCAATTAAGCCCCTTCTCTTAGCCACGTAGACCAATATACGTTTCACAAAGATTCTCACCATATGTTAAGTTGTTAAACCCAGCCGCAAGGCCATTATGAGCCACAAGGTTTCTGTAATATATCGGGTAATTAAACCCAACCACTTAGCCATAAAGGCTATTATGTTTGGACTCTGAGTCCAATCTCCTAGCCATAAAGGCCGTACATTTGGATATCAAATCCAATCTCTATACAAATAAATTCTATGTCTACTCTACATTTGGGTATCAACCCGTCACATGTAAACACAAAAGGCTCACTGCTTATCCGGTCTTGTCTTTTCACTGACTCACGGCTTATCCGGTCTTGTCATTTCATTGACTCACGGCTTATCCGGTCTTGTCTTTTCACTGACTCACGGCTTATCCGGTCTTGTCATTTCATTGACTCACGGCTTATCCGGTCTTGTCATTTTATTGACTCACCTGTAATAACAAGTTACCTCCAATACTCGGTATTCCCGGATTACATAGTATTCATACATTATAGCCTTTATATATATATATATATATATATATATATATATATATATATATATATATATATATATATATATATATCTGTGTACCAATTAGCATCACATTCACAAGTGCACAATATCATACTACACGTGTGTGTGTGTGTATATATATATATATATATATATATATATATATATATATATATATATATATATATATATATATATATATATATATATATATATATATATATATATATCATGTATGTCTATCATGTACACTCCTCTAGGATTGCTAAGTACTTGCTAAACAAATCGCTAGCATCACAATTGTACCTATTTACAAGGTACTCATCTTGTGATATATATATATATATATATATATATATATATATATATATATATATATATATATATATATATATATATATATATATATATATATATATATATATATATATATATATATATAACCTTACTTCAAATAAACACGAGATTATCATCTCAATGCCGGTTACTTCACATCGTAACCACGAACTTCTAACACATATAATCACATAGGATTCTCTATGTGTCTACATAATTTACATGTAATTTACTACATGTATCACCTTGTGTATAACTACAAAACTCACTTGTAATAACAAGTGATTTCTAATACTTGATACACCCGAATTACATAGTAATCTCTACATGCTTGTGAATCAACTAGCATCATAAACACATATAACATGTTACAACTAACATGTAAGTAGAGTTACTCACCTGGATGTAGTAGCTTTACCCCGTTCTAGCTGGTAAAATTTATAGGCTAAGGTGTCTTCTCACCTCTTTCAACACCTACACCATACCACATAGACACCACACATATGTGAATACCTTGTATTCACTTTCAATTGTTCCATCTACTCAACTATAACTGATAGCAATCTTTAGGGTTTGAATCACAACCCTACTATACATCCAAATCAGGAATTAATTGCTATAGCTTATGTAGTTGCAGGTGGGTGATCAACACCACCTGTAACCTAGCCTTCCCAAGAAAATCAACCACTCTAACGAAACTAGAACAAAGAATTTTACCTTCAAGAAGCATGATATCGAATCCCACTTCAAATTCTCGAGTCCTAGTCTTCCAAATCGACTTCTGGGGCTTTGGGGTTATTTTTCTAGGGTTTTGAGAGCTTTTCACGAACTGAATTTCTCCCCCAAATAAAGAAAAGTCGCACATTTAAAGGTGGGGTCTGCCCATAACCCGACCCGGGTTCCAAAACCCGCCCCAGGTTCCTGTGCAGCACGACCCCTGCTGTTAAACTCGACCCGTGTTGAAGCTGAAGCTCAATTTTTCCGTATGAAAACCCGACCCGGGTTGACTAACACGACCCGGGTTAGTCCAAATTTGTTTCAAACATTGTTTTAAGTCTTCCAACTCGACCCGGTTTAATTCACACGACCCGGGTTGTTCGTTTTTAACGTTTTTCGCACGAAAACTTTATCTTAAAGGTATTCTAATCATCCGAACACCCATGATATCATGTCTAATCCTAATTATCCCAAGATTAACATAAAAATACTTACCATAAGTAATCATGGTGTTACAAATTCTCCCCCCCCCCCCCCCCTTCAAAAGATTCCGTCCTCGGAATCTCATAGCAACTTATCAAATTGCTTAAAGTTTCATTATAAACCTACATTCTCATTTAGATTCGAATTCCCATTATACGATAGGAACTCCAACTTTTATTCATCTCTCGTTTTGGTGGTGACGGGTTTGATTGCTAAGGAAATGGTCCTATCAATCACAACCGAGATCACATTCATATAGTTTTATACATATTATAACAATCTACTTTCCTTACTGTATACGTACATCTATATTTGCATCATACAGTATAATCATTCATCATTTCTACAATGTATATTCATTTACACATACACAGTCACAACCTGCTACATGGTTGTACAGTATTCGATATGCAACTACCACATATCTTTACTACTACTTATGATCACAAAATAGTCATGATGTGATTGCTACATACTACATATGATCACTAGATATTCACAAATGATCATCATACGCATAACATATGTTATACAAAACATCTATTACACGTCCATTTTGTTCTCAAACAACACATTACACGTACTAATGATGTTCTCGTCTCGTCACTACTTATAATCTATCTCACTATCACAATAATGAAATGGACTGTGTTCCTTTGCTCAGCACTACGAGCCGCACATACTCAGTTTATCGAACCATGAGTATCCGCTTAGTGCATCTTGCCAGGCACAACAGTTCTGCATTTATTTTACTTTGTACATCAAGTTACAACATCTACATACTAGACTTAAACGCGTCTAGTATTAGCTACACATTAACACATTACATATGGTATATTACAACGCAAAATTGGTTGGTATGTACTCTGCATACACAATCCCAACCAGTTACTACTTAACTCGTAGTTCTTATATCGTATACAACATTATACTATCATTCAACTTCACTATATACTACCCTGTTACTATACACTATGTAACACCCGGCTTTTAAAACAAAAACACCCCTGAAAAATTTTTCATTTAAAACACAGGTTTCAATTCATAAAACCATAACAAGGGGTATATTTTAATAAATACGGGTACAAGTGTATCAAGGAGAGTATAAAATACCATAACTCCTTTAAAGTCGGGCTGCTACTAACAGCATCTACGAGTCCTACTTCACGAGTCACGGACTCTATCTTGTCCCCTACCAGTATCATGCTAACCTGCAGGGACAGTAACAAACGGTATGAGCTACAAAGCTCAGTGAATAATCAAATCTACAAATAACACGTATTAAATACAATTATGTATTTGTCTGGATATCGAATCCAAACTCCTAGCCTTACTGGCTGACCGAATATCTCTTAGGATTTTACATCCTAAATTATAGTCTTACAGACTATAACATAATAACCTGCATTTATCAATCCACGTCAGTTATTTGCACGTATAATCATATACGACTATTTCTGTCCCATATCTCTTAGTCACACTGGACTGCATTATATTTCATGGCTAACAGCCGCACCCTATGTCATAGCTATACAAGCTACACCAAAACATTATCAATATACAATTCATAGCCCGTAGGCCGTACCAGCTGAGTTTGATAACCCGATAACATAGCCAAAAGGCTGCAACATGTACCTGTAACAAAATCATAGCCAAACAGGCTATACCATGTACCTGTAACCAAATCATAGCCAAACAGGCTGCAACAAATATCATAGCCCGAAGGCCACATCGGAGACATAGCCCGAAGGCCGCACCGGAGTCATCGCCCGAAGGCCACATCGGAGACATAGCCCGAAGGCCGCACCGGAGTCATAGCCAACAGGCCGTATCAAATCATAGCCCGAAGGCCGCATCGGAGACATAGCCAACAGGCCGCACCGGTTGGACATACAATCCAAAAATCATTGCCCGTAGGCAGCATCCATTGGATAAAAAATCCAGAATTAATTATGGCTCACGGATTAGCCGCTATTGCCTAGACTCACGGTTCCGTTCTTGTCATCGCAATGACTCACGGCTTATCCGGTCTTGTCTCTTCAAACGTATCTTTGAACTATCCATTTCGTCCCACAATCAGTTTCAACCTGTAACAAATCAATCATCATATATCACATATGGTATCAGTGAGATTACTCACCTGAAGGATTATTACAACTAATTTGTTGTTCCTTGCTTTCCGATACGATCCGTAGAATTTTGTCCCGCACCTATAATTTAATCATTTTCAACATAATTATAGGTTAATACCCATTTCAACTAACTCTAATACACTAGAGTTCAATAAAACATTGTTACAAACAATGCCTAGTTAATAAACTTTCCGTTTACTAACTTTATATGAATTTTACTATTCACCGGGACATTCGGATCGGTCTACAGTGCCCCCGAGAGGTCGGAAACTCAATCTAAAATTTTTCCCAAACTTTTCAGACCATAACGAGCCTATGGTCCAAATTTGAACTAAAACGGACAAGCAACGCAAAAGATAGCGTTTCAAAGTTCCTGTCTGAGGGGCGCACCCCGCCCAGGCATGGGCGCACTGCGCCTGGGCGCACCCCGCCAGGCTTTTGGGCGCACCGCGCCTGGCACTGCAGGTGCCTCCTGTCCAGCCGCGATTTATGCACTGTAGCATGCTGTTTTTGGCTCATAAGTCCTTAATCAGGTCCTTAATCGATTGGGGTTTGTTCTAGGACCAAAACCCTTGACTAATAACTAGTTTTAAACCATTACAAACACCTTAATCACACTAATTCATGATTTAGGGTTCTTGAGCAATAACTCAATTTATCAACAATAGCAATGTACTTTGCTATTTTTATCATATGTTCTTACTACTTGAACATGCTTAAGCCCAGAAATCATATAAACATCATGGATTATGGCTGAAATCATAAATTCCCGTCCACTCCATTAAGACTCACCAAGAACACACAAAAGCTTGGATAGAAATCAAGTTACTAACCTTGAATTGTTTAGGAATCACCCATTCCAAACCTTGATTCCAATTCCTTGTCTCAAGCTTCATGATCTTCCAGAAATTTCTCTCCAAAATCCACTCCCGTAGCTGCACAATGAGCTGGTCAAAGAGGAGAGTCAAACTCTCTATATTTATACTCCAAAAATTTACATTTTTGGTCCTAAAGTTCCATTTCTTGAACTTTGTCCACAAAATCAAGTTTTATTACAATAAAACTTCCATTTCTTACATTTTGGCCACAACCAACAATATTTTTACATAATTGGTCGTTGACTTGGTCAAATGACCAAAATACCCTTTTTCGGTAAAACGACCAAAAATCAGTTTTTATAACATTTTAAGTCCAAAACTCAAAATATTATTTCAAACCAAATACTTTTCTGTCCAAAAGACCATTTTACCCTTCCAAGGTAAAATGACCAATTTACCCTTTTATAATAATTATAAAAAGAGTATCTTGGCGTTACAAATTCTCCCCTCCTTCAAAAGATTTCGTCCCCGAAATCATACAAACAAACGAGGGTAATTCTTTCTCGTTACAATTCCGGTTTCTCATATCACATGGAAACCTTCATGGTTTTGCTACAGCTCTTTAACCATACCAAACTTCGTATCTCGTGGTTATATCATCACGCACATATCACTCATCCGGTTGTCCCGGGTACCATAATCACTTATCTTCCTCATTTCCACATGAGGGATTCGTTAACATCTATCAATCTATGTTCTCAGAACCCTGAGACCCATAGAAAACTTTACAATCATCTTGAAGTTCATCAAGGATATTCAATCAATACACTGCAATTCTTGCTTTTGGGACATACGGAAAGGTCCAATCAACAAGGACTCATCTTTCCTTTTTGTCCCACATCAATTTCTAATCTTTCCGGAGTCACTTTGAGTTCCACTTTCTTCCCTTACTTGGGGTTTCAAAGGTTTTATTCGACAATCCGCATACTACTCTTGTCGATCTTGGTCTATTTCCAAGCTTTCTCGAACTTGCCAAATCTTTTCTTCAGTTTGAGATACAATATCAGGTTTAGTCAACGGCTTCTCCCCAACTTCTGTCTAGCAAATCGGCGTACAACACGGTAGTCTAAACAATACTTCCTACGAGTCAATAAAACACTAGTATAGTACCTATACTAATCTACAACTTCTACCAAGGATAGACGGTCATCTAGTCTTCCGCTAGGGTCTGTTATGAAGATTTCAGGTATACCTCCTAAGGTCTGCATCATTATCTCACCTCATCAATCCATCTGGGATTCGCACACAGTACTTACTAGTACTTTTGAGCTAATAATTCTAAGAATTAATGCTAAATTCAGCAAATAATTCTAGTATCTCGATCCGATACAGTCGTCACCTGTGGTGCACGTCAACAATTTTCTTTATCTTTGTAGTTTTTTACTACTTTTCGATCTTAATTTCTTCTTAGTCAGTATAAACATACACTGATTTCATCAATCAACCTGCAATTCACCCATATGGTGTCATACCCATACGGTATTTGCAAAGACTTTACTACAAAGTCTATGATATTTTTCGTCCCATTTCATTTTTGGGACTGACAGTCCACATACTTCTAATGATTTGACTGTAGTTACACACAAGTCAAACACTTTTCACATGTCTTTCTTCAGCCCCGGCCGCCAACACATAGGTTTTATCGACCTATACAGTTTGGTATCGCCCCGGGTATGCTGCATATCTGATACAAAATGCATCTTTTCAAGATGATTTTTATATTTCACTTGGCTTTGGAACTCACATTTACAACCGCCACAGGAGTTAAATCACTGTGATATTCCAACCAACTTCCGCTACTTTTCAATCATTTCTTCACTTTTCACTTTTTCAGACTTGCACACATCTTCCTGTGCTACCCGAATCAACTCAGGTAATCAATTTGCCACGTTCATACACGTGGATGTAACCTACAAAGGTTACTCTTTCTAATCCAAGGCATCTGTAACCACATACGCCTCTCTGAGATGGTACAAGATTTCATACCCGAAATCTCTAAGTAATCCATCTATCTTTGCTATCTCATCTTCCGTTTCTTTTGATCAATTAAGTATTTCAACTTTTATGATCTTATTGCTATAAGCTTTACACCATACAAGTAGTGTTTCCAAATCTTAAACGCCACGTTCATAACTGCTACCGCAATCTCATGCATTCACAGTCAACGTTGGATACCTTTCAATGATCCAATCTATCTTCTCTACTTAGCATCATTGCTAATGTTAGAGGTTCACACAAGGTTCATTCCAAACCTTTACAACATATCTGTGGTCTTTCTACCACTCAGACTTTACACTTTTCTTGGTCAACTTTAGTCAGCTAACCAGCAATCAAGGAGCAGTTTTCTACAACTCTCCTATAGTGACCCGCCAAATCCAAGGAACTACAATGTCAGTCGGATTCCTCAGGCGGTTCCAGTTTTACCACATCATCTATCCCACTGGATTTATTTCATCATCTTTGGCAGTATTATCATGCCTAAGGAGTTGAAACTTCTTTTAACCAAATTTTCATACTTGGAGAATTTACATATCACTGAACTCAGTGAAGTAACTCCAGTATCTGGTACAATGTACCTCATATTTAATCTGGTTTCGAGAATATCACATTCTCAGTAGTCAATGGACATACACATTAATTTATTTTTCTTCTTTTCAAGTAGATAGGGCTCCATCTGATGACATTACAGTCACATGAGATCCCAATTTAAAAACAATTTCTTCCAATTGTTTTACCACTCTGCCATCTCTGCAGAGGCCAATTAATACAGAGCCTAGATAACAGGAACGGCTCCCAATACCAGCTTAATCATAAGCTCTTCTTGCCAATCTGGCAGAAATCTTGGAAGTTCTTTTCAAAAGAATCATCCGAAAATTATTTAAAGTAGTACACTACTTTCACCACTTTATTAAGCTTGGCCCATACCACGTATGCCAACTACAACATCATTCCTTTACTAACTCTTTTCCGAGTTTAAGCAAAGAAGCTAACCGGTATTCTCAACAACGGTCATTCACCATGGATTTTCATCCGTTCATTTCTGCTTTCTGAACCTTCATGTTCATATTTCTACAAATCATGTTAGCATAATTCATTGCTAACCAATTCATAAGCACAATTGCTTCAGATTCACTGGTAGTCATCGGCTTCAGATTCATAGGGAAAAGGGTCCCGTAAATCCTAGGCAGACTACTTTCCAGGTGTTCAATATCTTGAACATACTTGCTATCTACAATAGCTATTTCAAATATTTCATCCAAAATCATTGATGAAAAATTCAAACACAACATCGAATCATCGATCCAAAGAATAGCTTCATGGATCAAATATAACATACACGAGTTATATTCAGAACGATGATATCTACGACCATATCAGTCTCCTCACGAGCTTCTCCCACAATCTACTGGGATGCTCATGGTACCATGGGTCCTTTCCGACCATTCGTTCCTTCTTTCTTTCCTGGGTTCATCACCCGTCACTCCACATTCAGCACGTGAGTATTTCAATAAGAAGTGATCTATAGTTCCACACTGGAACCACTTCCGTCCCATACAACAAGCTCGAGCAATCTGCTCCTATCATCTGCAATTTCAGCATGTCACGGTAGAGTCTCAGCTCTACAATTTTCCTTAGTGCCTTTCCTACACTGATCACTATACATAGTGGCTCTGTTTTGGTCCTTTCCCTATAAGGTTGGACCCAATTTGTGACAATTTCTTCTGAGAAGTCCACTGCTTTTCACGTAGTCTCAACTACTGTTCTTTCACCTTGAATATTAATCAAGGTGAGCAACCGTTTCATTTACTTGACCACATCAGCTAACATTGCTCGTCATGTGGATTTTTCCGCTACTTGTCTCGTTGCCCCTCGTTCAATGGAGTCTTGAGAAAAGGCTGATCCGCCTCTTAAAGTGACACGCACTAAATTCCTCCCAGTAATACCCGCTGCTCATACTTCTTATACGTTAAAAGTCAGCAATAGTTAGGTTATATATGTATACTAACAACTATATACACCTAACAGTTCATCATGTCTACTGTTTCAGGGTTTAAGTCCAGGAATCTACTCTATAGACACCTAGTTCACTTAAACCTCGGCTCTGATACCAACTTGTAACACCCGGCTTTTAAAACAAAAACACCCCTGAAAAATTTTTCATTTAAAACACAAGTTTCAATTCATAAAACCATAACAAGGGGTATATTTTAATAAATACGGGTACAAGTGTATCAAGGAGAGTATAAAATACCATAACTCCTTTAAAGCCGGGCTGCTACTAACAGCATCTACGAGTCCTACTTCACGAGTCACGGACTCTATCTTGTCCCCTACCAGTATCATGCTAACCTGCAGGGACAGTAACAAACGGTATGAGCTACAAAGCTCAGTGAATAATCAAATCTACAAATAACACGTATTAAATACAATTATGTATTTGTCTGGATATCGAATCCAAACTCCTAGCCTTACTGGCTGACCGAATATCTCTTAGGATTTTACATCCTAAATTATAGTCTTACAGACTATAACATAATAACCTGCATTTATCAATCCACGTCAGTTATTTGCACGTATAATCATATACGACTATTTCTGTCCCATATCTCTTAGTCACACTGGACTGCATTATATTTCATGGCTAACAGCCGCACCCTATGTCATAGCTATACAAGCTACACCAAAACATTATCAATATACAATTCATAGCCCATAGGCCGTACCAGCTGAGTTTGATAACCCGATAACATAGCCAAAAGGCTGCAACATGTACCTGTAACAAAATCATAGCCAAACAGGCTATACCATGTACCTGTAACCAAATCATAGCCAAACAGGCTGCAACAAATATCATAGCCCGAAGGCCACATCGGAGACATAGCCCGAAGGCCGCACCGGAGTCATCGCCCGAAGGCCACATCGGAGACATAGCCCGAAGGCCGCACCGGAGTCATAGCCAACAGGCCGCATCAAATCATAGCCCGAAGGCCGCATCGGAGACATAGCCAACAGGCCGCACCGGTTGGACATACAATCCAAAAATCATTGCCCGTAGGCAGCATCCATTGGATAAAAAATCCAGAATTAATTATGGCTCACGGAGTAGCCGCTATTGCCTAGACTCACGGTTCCGTTCTTGTCATCGCAATGACTCACGGCTTATCCGGTCTTGTCTCTTCAAACGTATCTTTGAACTATCCATTTCGTCCCACAATCAGTTTCAACCTGTAACAAATCAATCATCATATATCACATATGGTATCAGTGAGATTACTCACCTGAAGGATTATTACAACTAATTTGTTGTTCCTTGCTTTCCGATACGATCCGTAGAATTTTGTCCCGCACCTATAATTTAATCATTTTCAACATAATTATAGGTTAATACCCATTTCAACTAACTCTAATACACTAGAGTTCAATAAAACATTGTTACAAACAATGCCTAGTTAATAAACTTTCCGTTTACTAACTTTATATGAATTTTACTATTCACCGGGACATTCGGATCGGTCTACAGTGCCCCCGAGAGGTCGGAAACTCAATCTAAAATTTTTCCCAAACTTTTCAGACCATAACGAGCCTATGGTCCAAATTTGAACTAAAACGGACAAGCAACGCAAAAGATAGCGTTTCAAAGTTCCTGTCTGAGGGCGCACCCCGCCCAGGCATGGGCGCACTGCGCCTGGGCGCACCCCGCCAGGCTTTTGGGCGCACCGCGCCTGGCACTGCAGGTGCCTCATGTCCAGCCGCGATTTATGCACTGTAGCATGCTGTTTTTGGCTCATAAGTCCTTAATCAGGTCCTTAATCGATTGGGGTTTGTTCTAGGACCAAAACCCTTGACTAATAACTAGTTTCAAACCATTACAAACACCTTAATCACACTAATTCATGATTTAGGGTTCTTGAGCAATAACTCAATTTATCAACAATAGCAATGTACTTTGCTATTTTTATCATATGTTCTTACTACTTGAACATGCTTAAGCCCAGAAATCATATAAACATCATGGATTATGGCTGAAATCATAAATTCCCGTCCACTCCATTAAGACTCACCAAGAACACACAAAAGCTTGGATAGAAATCAAGTTACTAACCTTGAATTGTTTAGGAATCACCCATTCCAAACCTTGATTCCAATTCCTTGTCTCAAGCTTCATGATCTTCCAGAAATTTCTCTCCAAAATCCACTCCCGTAGCTGCACAATGAGCTGGTCAAAGAGGAGAGTCAAACTCTCTATATTTATACTCCAAAAATTTACATTTTTGGTCCTAAAGTTCCATTTCTTGAACTTTGTCCACAAAATCAAGTTTTATTACAATAAAACTTCCATTTCTTACATTTTGGCCACAACCAACAATATTTTTACATAATTGGTCGTTGACTTGGTCAAATGACCAAAATACCCTTTTTCGGTAAAACGACCAAAAATCAGTTTTTATAACATTTTAAGTCCAAAACTCAAAATATTATTTCAAACCAAATACTTTTCTGTCCAAAAGACCATTTTACCCTTCCAAGGTAAAATGACCAATTTACCCTTTTATAATAATTATAAAAAGAGTATCTTGGCGTTACACACTACATGGTATCATCATACTAATTATCACAAAGTGTCATCGATCGATACCTCGTACCAATCGACACACAATATTAAATCACGATACTTCATACCGTCTACCATTATTACCAATCAATACCCATTCACGGTACCTTGTACCGTTCTCCAATGAAATCGTGGCACCTCGTACCATTTTCAGATCTCAGATTCATTCATTCATGAATGATCTTCGGGGAGATAACTATTCTCTTCACAGTTAAAACACGTCTTTTCTGTCTAAGTATCAACATACTTTTAACTATTATGCAATCTATACCACTTATACACGTCAGTGGAAAATTTTTGTTACATAGCTAACCAATTACATTCTTCATACAAAAGAAACACAAACTCCTGATTATGCGTTACTTTTCGGTTACTACTATCAATGTCTATACACAGAGTTCCTCAGAACCTCTAACAGCGGTATATACATACATGTATACAATACACAACAAGGTTAGCTTGTACACATACTTTATTCTTAATATTTTTTGTCTTGGGTACTGACCAGTTTGATTTTTAAGAAAGCAAAATTCTCTCAATCACAACTGAAATCACTATTATACTCATTTCAGTATAAATCTACTGGCTACGTCATTCCAGTCACATACAAATCTTTAAGACTAACTTTCCCTTATTTGCATTCCCAACTCGAAATGATTATTGCCTGCTAACAAGCTAGACATATCAAAACAATTACATTCAAACACCTTTGCTTAGCTGGCCCAAGCATTTATCTCTATCTTTCCCAACAACATAAGTTGTATTTAGACAATCCAATTATTCTCTCATACACCCATTTCACTAGCAAGAAAGGGGAAATGATTCTCATTTAAACATTTCAGACCACTTACTCTAACGTACCACATTTATAGAATTTAATAATATAAATTCCACAATATCGGTTCACCGCGAACCCAAATCCCGTTACTTATAATATTTCAGCCACAAGGGTTTAATTAAATGGCACATAAGGCTATTCGCCACTTCTTTAACATCTAAAAATTATTTCACAAAGTTCTGCTAATACTTGCCACCGATATGGTGCAATTCTTTCAAAGAAACATTGGTAACAACTCTTCCTTACCATATTCCACACATTTACCGACTCTATTAAAATTTCAATATATGTCGATCACTTTCTATCAACATCTACTGGTCCACTCTCATCTAGACCCTTACCATGGTATGGTCTACCGGTCACCTTAATAGTCACCGGCTCCAACTACATATTTGTTATTTCAAGAAATAACTTACGTACCTTTTTCTATAACTGCTGCCCACAACTTTCGTGGACATTTTACTACTTTCCTTCTTTCTCTATTCATCGAGCCTCAAAACGACTCGTCTGCTTTTCCGTGTACACCTACAACAATAGGTAGTAATTTACATACAATATCAACAATTATTACCCGTAATTCTGTCAGATTTCTTTTCGCTAGGCCTCTAGCTCCTTTTTATAGCTAGTCTTAAAACAAATCTGGCCACCACTCGGGCTCTCAGCCCTTGATTTCGAAAATCGGATTACTCTGAATACTTTACATACTTCAAAATTCAGCAATAATCAAGTCATATATATAACACACATGTTAATATATACCTAATTTAACAATACATTCTACTATCTTTCAAGGTTTAAGTCTAGGGATTTACTCTACAAACACCTAGTTCACTTAAACCACGGCTCTGATACCAACTTGTAACGCCCAGTTTCAACAAAGAGTATACCCCGAAAATTTTTCGCATTTATAACATAAATAGTATAATTGGGTACTCATGTGCTCTGGAATCTACAAGAAGTTACCATCGAGAATCGTCCCACGATCCGAGCCGGGCGCTACAACTGCTAACCTGCACAAAATGCAACACACACACATGTAAGCTACAAAGCTTAGTGAGTAACAATACCAGGACATGAATAACTTAGTTTAAATGTACTACATCACCCAACTCGTGGGTGTAGTTATTCGCTGCAACAACTCATAAGTACTGGTTAATATAAACATATCAAACCAGTTATACTTCATTTTTAATAGCTACAAGTATTCTTTCTGTAATTACACTGGTATCTACCGATACCTAAACTTCTAATAAACAAGCACGATGTTATACATGTAACACAAGTATACACCTAACCGACAACTCGATATCACTACACGGTACTTTTTCACACTGATTTCCAACATGAAATCTTCTACTCTATAACCTTTCTGATCATAAGCCACAAAGGCTTTATATCCATCTCTTCCTCATCCTCTACGGTTTCGAGTCGCTAAGACTCATCACTCCCCTTATTTTAGTATGAGCATAGAAGCTCTAATCACTTATGTTAGGCAATTAAGCCCCTTCTCTTAGCCACGTAGACCAATATACGTTTCACAAAGATTCTCACCATATGTTAAGTTGTTAAACCCAGCCGCAAGGCCATTATGAGCCATAAGGTTTCTGCAATATATCGGGTAATTAAACCCAACCACTTAGCTATAAAGGCTATTATGTTTGGACACTGAGTCCAATCTCCTAGCCATAAAGGCCGTACATTTGGATATCAAATCCAATCTCTATACAAATAAATACTATGTCTACTCTACATTTGGGTATCAACCCATCACATGTAAACACAAAAGGCTCACTGCTTATCCGGTCTTGTCTTTTCACTGACTCACGGCTTATCCGGTCTTGTCATTTCATTGATTCACGGCTTATCCGGTCTTGTCTTTTCATTGACTCACGGCTTATCCGGTCTTGTCATTTCATTGACTCACGGCTAATCCGGTCTTGTCATTTTATTGACTCACCTGTAATAACAAGTTACCTCCAATACTCAGTATTATCGGATTACATAGTATTCATACATTATAGCCTTTATATATATATCTGTGTACCAATTAGCATCACATTCAGAAGTCCACAATATCATACTACACGTGTATATATATATATATATATATATATATATATATATATATATATATATATATATATATATATATATATATATATATATATATATATATATATATATATATATCATGTATGTCTATCATGTACACTCCTCTAGGATTGCTAAGTACTTGCTAAACAAATCGCTAGCATCACAATTGTACCTATTTACAAGGTACTCATCTTGTGATATATATATATATATATATATATATATATATATATATATATATATATATATATATATATATATATATATATATATATATATATATATATATATATATATATATATATAAACCTTACTTCAAATAAACACGAGATTATCATCTCAATGCCGGTTACTTCACATCGTAACCACGAACTTCTAACACATATAATCACATAGAATTCTCTATGTGTCTACATAATTTACATGTAATTTACTACATGTATCACCTTGTGTATAACTACAAAACTCACTTGTAATAACAAGTGATTTCTAATACTTGATACACCCGAATTACATAGTAATCTCTACATGCTTGTTAATCAACTAGCATCATAAACACATATAACATGTTACAACTAACATGTAAGTAGAGTTACTCACCTGGATGTAGTAGCTTTACCCCGTTCTAGCTGGTAAAATTTATAGGCTAAGGTGTCTTCTCACCTGTTTCAACACCTACACCATACCACATAGACACCACACATGTGTGAATACCTTGTATTCACTTTCAATAGTTGCATCTACTCAACTATAATCGATAGCAAGCTTTAAGGTTTGAATCACAACCCTACTATACATCCAAATCAGGAATTAATTGCTATAACTTCTGTAGTTGCAGGTGGGTAATCAACACCACCTGTAACCTAGCCTTCCCAAGAAAATTAACCACTCTAACGAAACTAGAACATAGAATTTTACCTTCAAGAAGCATGATATCGAATCCTACTTCAAATTCTCGAGTCCTAGTCTTCCAAATTGACTTCTGGGGCTTTGGGGTTATTTTTCTAGGGTTTTGAGAGCTTTTCACGAATTGAATTTCTCCCCAGAATAAAGCAAAGTCTCACATTTAAAGGTGGGGTCTGCCCGTAACCCGACCCGGGTTCCAAAACCCGCCCCGGGTTCCTGTGCAGCACGGCCCGTGCTGTTAAACTCGACCCGTGTTGATGCTGAAGCTCAATTCTTCCGTCTGAAAACCCGACCCAGGTTGACTAACACGACCCGGGTTAGTCCAAATTTGTTTCAAACATTGTTTTAAGTCTTCCGACTCGACCCGGTTTAATTCACACGACCTGGGTTGTTCGTTTTTAGCGTTTTTCGCACGAAAACTTTATCTTAAAGGTATTATATTCATCCGAACACCCATGATATCATGTCTAATCCTAATTATCCCAAGATTAACATAAAAATACTTACCATAAGTAATCATGGTGTTACAATTAATAAGTGACTTAATGTAACATAGGAGAGTATATAACCCAACTATTGCTAACCTACGTACCACTAGGTACTTCAACAACCTTAGAAGTGAAGTGAGCATTATGATACTACTTAATGTGAGTTTATGCCCAAGATAACTTTCATTCAAAATCCAAGTCAAAACCATCTCATGAATTAATGTTTGCATCAATAGTGTTGAGCATAGTGTGGAGCCTAATCCGAACCGGAGCTATTCATGACAACCGAAGAGGACATTATGTCTGAAGCAACCAGAAATAGAGGGATGACCAGCCAGTGTTGTTGAAGTCTGCATCTTAGATAAGTCCAGTCGTTGTGTCAAGTGGGAGCTCTTCGCTCCGGTTCGATCAACCATGGCGGATCAGAATAAGAAGGAAGTGATCCTTCAGAAGATCAGCAGAAAGTTGAATCTAAAGGCATAAAGATCAGCAGGACCAAGGCA
This sequence comes from Cichorium intybus, assembly GCA_023525715.1. Taxonomy (NCBI): domain Eukaryota; kingdom Viridiplantae; phylum Streptophyta; class Magnoliopsida; order Asterales; family Asteraceae; genus Cichorium; species Cichorium intybus. The sequence goes on from CM042014.1 coordinate 60,441,711, forward strand.
GCCTTGCCTTGTCCGAATCCGAAGCCATGTCCAGTGCCTGAACCAAAGGCATATAATCATTCGGATCATGGAAGGTCAAACCTCGTCTGGATTAGAAGATACGTCCTCAACATGGACATGTAGAAAGACATTCAAGATTGACAACAAGGCCAGTCACAACTGAGGAGGTCCATCCAGACCAAGGAGGTTACCAGGCCAAAGGCATGTAACAAAGAATGAACTAAGTCCGGATTGAGGAATTGTGTCCGAGGGAGCATATCATCATCTCTATATCGCAGTTCATAGTGACAGCAGTAGCTTGGGCTATGGTCACAATAGTGAATGCAAAAGAAGATGAAATACCAGTACCCTCTGGCCGATACAAAGTTCAGACCGAAGAGTTCTTTCTTGAAGGAAGAGTAGGCCCTTGTACAAGTGTAAGTTCGATAGTTGTGCAGAAGCACAACTCGGACAGTGACAGTCTCGTTCGAAGGGAAAATCTCGACCAAAGACCAATGGAGAATTCTTCAACCGAATGCGAGGCCTTGGTTGGACCCAGTATGGTATTGTCACTTCTCCCGTCAGAAGAATCTTAAGAGCATGCGAAGAACAGTATTTTTTGTCATGGGCAACATGGGGAGCATGGTGTATTCACCTTTTTCAGTCTATAAAGTGACAAGGTGCAGGACTAGTTTGTCCTTTTTTTCTTCTTTCCTGCCTAATACTTGTGTGTTCAGCCTTCCATATCCCGCTATTATACATCTCGTTGGCTACTCAATGTAACATGTCAAAAATATCAAATACCCAATGTTTAGATTGCGAACATTGCGTAAGTAGTCATAGATTCCCTCTTGTAAATCATTAAAGTTTATCATTGAAGTTTATCAATGAAGTTTCTCTCGATTCTCACAGTGGACGTAGCCCAACTCTCTACTGGGTGAACCACTTTATATCATTGTGTTTCTCATTCTTAATTTTTCGTATTACCCATGAGCCATGATAGTCGAGGAACGTTTTTCGAAGTACTTGACCGTGTTTGTTGGTGCTTCCGCTGCCCAACAAATAGTTTCAACATAAAACCATAGATAAAACATTAAAAAAAAGTAGGTTGGTTCCTAATCATATGGATAACAGTAGGTTGTTTGTGATCCATGATTAGATGCAAAATGTTATAGAGTTATAAATGTACCTAAAATTTTATACTCTTTGGCTTGTAGCTTCTTCAACTCATTAACATCTTAGGCATATAAGCATTTCATATCCTATTTTGTTGCAATGGAAAGAATATATCTCCATAGGATTTCTAGATTGAGGTATCTTAGAAAAAATCTATCCCCTAAGAAGGCTAGACATTTTCTTATTGATGCCTCGTTTAGGAGTAGTTGTGTTGGATTTTTTTTGGCCAAATTAGATACTGCCTTCTTTAGAATGCCATGTATGTCCAGGAAATATACTTTTGAGTTCTTCATGTTAAAGTCTAAAATGAACTAATAATTAGAACTAGTCAGCGAGTAAAGATCCGTAGTCAACTCCCGACTAACTAGAAAACTCAAACCCATACAACTTGTTAATGTATCCCTTTATCTTGAATAGGTAGATATTCACACTTTCTTTGTCATGTAGTTTTCATCCCATTAAATACTCCACGAATTCAAATAATTCCTTTCTAACCCCCTCTTGGAACATGTCCTTAAGGTAGTTAATCATGTCATATACACTAAAACTTCTCAAGCTTTTTTGAGTCTCGGGAATCATGAAACCTAACATAAGGCATGCCACATCATTTAAATCATTTAGATGTCTTCATGATTGTCTATTTGAACTCTAGCGGATCCATAAGGCTCGTTTCCATGAATGAGTTTAAGTTCTAAATGACCAAGTTTAAGTAAATTCTAAATGGTTCTTGCCCTTCGCGACGCATAGGTGTACGCAACACTAAGAGAGCTTAAAATTGTACACGGAGGTCGGTCTTTCACGGTACGACCGTATATAAAGGCTCTAACTCTTATGACAACCTCTTTTATCAGCCACCAATCCTCCGGGAAACCCTAGAATGACTCTTAGTGACCTTCTTGTGATTCTTAACTCATTTCCTTGTTTTGAGGTGAAGTTTAAAGAAGAATAAGAGGAGGAGTGGTGCAAGGTAGCAACCTCCAGCAAAGATTAAACATTACTTCCTCATTTTGGACCCTTGTAAGTAAGAAAGTTCCTTTCTTGACGTCTTCTTATGGTTTGATCTTAGAACTAGGAATGTTTATGTTATTTTGGTCAATGTATGAAGTGTTTCTGGAGTTTGGGAAACTCCAGGTCACCAAGTTCGTTTTCTAGACCATTTCTAGAGCCCTGGACCAGAACAAAGAGTAAGCCTAAGCACTCTTGAAGCCATGCTGAAGCCTTTGGGTGTTTGTGAAAGGTTTTCTGCAAATATATGAACTAAAACCCTAAGTTCACATGTAACCTAGATTGGATCTATGTTTTCTTACTTTGAACATTTAACTAATTCCTAAAGGCCAAACAAAAATTAACAGTGTTGTAAAAGTCGGCCTAGGCGGCCGCCTAGGCGGTGCCTAGGCGCTAGGCGGGCGGGTTCCGCCTACGATTAGTGGTAGGCGGTAAAGCTAGGCGGATTTGGTCAACGGCGGTCAAAATCGGGATTAGGCGGGCCTAGGCGGGTCTAGACGGCAAAATTTTCAATTTTTCAAATTTCAAAATTTCAAAATTTTCAAAAAATTTCAAATTTTAAAAATTTTCAAAAATTAACAAATTCTCAAAAAAATCAAAATTTTAAATTTTTAAAATTTAAATTTAGAAAATGTCATTAAGTATGATAATCGGTGGCTAAGTTACAATTATCGATGATTAAAATGATAAAAAAATGTCATTAATGAGTCTAAACATTCTGATGTTTGATGACTTACATATTTAAACACTTTGATTTGCAAATTTTTATAATTATTTATTCATTTTTTAGGGATATAGGTAATATCTAAATTTAAAAAAATAAATTTTGTTACAATTAATACTCCCCGCCTAGGCGCCAACTAGTCCTCGCCTAGACCGACTAGTCCTAGGCCCCAGTCGACCGCCAGCCTACCGCCTAGCGACTTCTACAACCTTGAAAATTAACGAAAAGAATAAATCAGAAAAACTAACCTTTAGTTGTTTCTTGCAAGCTAAGCAGCACAAGTGTCCTGCCTCAAATGAGATCACACCCAAGCTAGGGAGGTAGGTCACGAATTTAGAGAGAAAATAGAGTCAAAAGTCGTGCCAAATGGTGTGTATGGGGCTCCCTATTTATAGGTTCCAACCGATAACCAGATAAGCCTTTAGAGATAAACCTTTTTGAATTCAAATAAGATAAGCCTTTATCTTACAATTCAAATCTATTTATCCTAACTTATTATCATAGAAATTATGTATTATCTCATACATAATTTCGTGGTCACTTGGTTTACTACCACTGTCACTTACTCAACTATTGAATAATTACAGTTTCAGTCCCTGCACCTTTAATTAATTAAATTAATCACCAAATTAAATCCAATTAATTCCAGATTAATTTCTAATTAATTAATATAGTTTCTAATTAATATATTATCACTTTAATATATTAACAAACCATATATTTAATTCCTGTTGGTTTATTAATCACATAATAAATCAACATTTCTCTCTACCAAACTTTCTACCAAACCTCCAGCTATGAGGGCAACCCAAATGGACTTTGCTATTATTAATTAGGTAAATACAAATTATTAGTCATGGCTTAGACACCTAATCCAACAGTATCTCACTTGGATAAGTCTATGACTATAATTACCTATTTAACCTCTAATTAATCAGCAAACTGTAGCTTCCTAGAAACTGCTGCCGAACTCTGACCTAGTTAGTTCTATCCATAGATAAGTGATCAGATGATCCTCCGTCCAACAATATATTTTCAGACATGAGACATGGATTGAGATCAATCTCTGTCTAACACACTGTTTTCCCGATTTCCGATTTTGCATATGACATAAGACTTCTAATTGAACATATCAATTCAGTCCTGGCTGGCCAGCACTTTAGTCAACTTCAAAATCATCGAGAGGCCTGCAGATATCTGTTTCCTGTCAAGGTCAAGGGATGAATAAGCTTCGACTCATATGCTTAAATCTTTTACCAGACAAATCACTCATAACAGCACGTTTTATAACATTGAGTTACCGATGCGTTTTCGTACTATCAATGAACAACCGCCTCGTAAATTATAACTCATATCTCTCCACTTCAAGATCATAATATATTATCGTCTCAACATTGCTCGTGATGTAATCCATGAAGCAATCTATTGAGCGTGGGTTTATTCAATACTCAAATCTCCATTTCCAAGTATTCATGAACATTATAGCAATCTTATTGCTATGTCTAACTCCTTAGACAATCTACAAACCAATTCATGACAGTCTTCCTTCATACTTACTCCCTAAAAGTATGAGCGACTGTGGATATTTGAATAATCCAATTATTCAGGAAGTAAAACATGCGAAAGCGAAACATAAAATCTGACTGGCAGCTACTCCTGCTTATTACTAAGTCTCCATGAGGTAATCACCAAGTCGGATTTATCATAACTATTATCGGTTTCTTATTCTCTTTTAAACTTTCATTTCAAGCCTTTTACATCTATGTCTATTTTAACTCAGTGACCTTTTCACTCTTTCTATGTAACCAAGTGTCTAACACTTATACACTTTATTGCAGATAATCCAATCGGCTACTCTTCCAATAATATATCAATTTGTCATTCTGTCTTTCTCTCTCACAACTCCATTTCGGTGATGTGTACCGTGACTGCCCATGGTTCTTGGGGTCTTTAGTCTACATGAATACACCCTAAGACTATTTCGAGGCATCATGATGTGCCGGTGAACCACACGCGCTCCATCAGAAACCAACGAAACTCTTTAACCATGAAGTCCTACAGCACCACGTCCTGGTGTAAACAATTACTGATTTGAAACTCCTTTCAAAACATTCACCCTAATCATTACCCAATGATTTTTCACGTGTGTTCAAAATCCATTTAGTATTCTCAGCCAGGTCATATCCTGAATCCAACTTACTATGCTTTAAGCATCAAGTCATCAGGATATGTTCATAACACTTCTGATCGGTCCAGGAATCTCGTGGAACCTGATGTAATCTCATCCCAAACCCTTTCGGAATCCAAAGATTACTAATAATCCTTGTGTCATGACTTCCATACACCATTTCCTTTTTGGAGACTCTTTGTTATGCATCTTGAACCTCATCAAGACCATATTCTCAATGGCTAAGTCTATACTGTCAATTTCATCTATCTGATAGATGTCTGTGAACTATGTGAGTATTTTGCACCTTCTTTATTTCTTTCATGCCAAGTCATCACACTTTGCAATGATAGGAAACTCTTTTCTTGGGTTTATGCATCTTGAATCTTATCAAAGATCATATTGGCAGAATTTCAATCTATCTAATAGATGTTCACGACCACCTAAGTATGTTGTATATCTTAAAGTCTTTCATAGCGAACCGTTTCTTAACACCAAGTCATTACACTTTCCAATGATAAGAGACGTTTCCTAGAACCAGTATGTAACCTACATACATGTGATAGCAGATAACAACGATACTCCCACTGGCTTTGATACAGTTATATGACCTTTTCAGACTATCCACAAAATCCAGAACTTTTGGCACATTTTTGTGAAACCGAAATCCAAAGCTTTCCGACATATTAAAGAAAATCTTCCAGGCTATTCACAAAATCCAAACCTTTTGGCCTATTTTGAGAATCCATATATCCTTTCTTGCGAGAAGCCCATGGGACGAATCCCGGGGCCATGTACCTTTTGTAATGGCATGCTCTATGTGAGTCCCTATTAGTGTGCCGGTAAACCACACACGCTCCACTAACGACTCATACTATGCCATGCAGAATGCTCTCGGATTTCATCTTCTATTGAGAGTGCCTCTCTCTGAATCAATTGCTTGACCCCAAGTGATGACTCATTCAACCAGATGTTTTGTAAGTACATTTCTATGTTCCCTTCTTTTGATGATTCAATTACTCCCACTGGTTCCTAGACCAGTTGTAAAATCAATCAACCTGTCACATAGACTGTGTCTCGCGCTAAGGTTCTCTTATTTGGCAGCAACCGGGCTCACCAATGCTTCCTAGTAGTTGGATTACTTATCCGTACCATCTTTAGTGTTTTACCACTAATCGGTATGTCACCCAGATCATAACTCCTTATGACGGTGATCAAAACTACAGGTCAAGCGAAGAGAGGGTATGTCAGGTTTAACAGGAATCCGATTCCTGGTCAAGGCCCAGTGGTGACTAAAGGTTCTTTCACTTGGCTAATCCCTGAGCTCCTTCAGGATTATTCTTACTCCCACTGTTTCCTAGAACATGAACTCTTTCTAAAAGGACTCTTCTTTCAAAGGATAACTGGGATGGCCAATGAAACGTCATCGTTGATCAGTTTCAGGATTGTCATGAGATTTAGACGGATGCTACATGACCCTGGACTTTCTATGTACTAGTGGGATGATCCCAGCTTTACATTTCAGACAGTGTCGGCATAACCTACTTAGTTTCTGTGGTCTGACTGGTTGAATATTTAATTCATTGAAATACTAATCAGAAATGTATCTTATACATCGAGGATCAAAACTATTTCGATCAATGCTCCATTGTCTTCCCTAAGACACATTATAACCATTAATGTTCTTGGAAGAGGATAAACTATGAAACATTTTCTCAGTCTATGTTGTCACTCAGGTTCTGTTGATCTTATACTTCCTTTAAAATCCTTGAACACTTCAAGGTTCCAATCAATCGCTTATTCCGATAAGCAAAGTCATATTTGTCAAACTATTTGGCAATTATCATGAAGTACAACTAATCGTGTTCCGTTCGAAGATTCGAGCAATACACAGTAACTTATGTGTCTGTTGCTCAAAATCTTAAGGTCTTTTACATCTCTATGTAAATTTATGACTTTGTTAATATTGTTCAAGACATGCAATCATCACCTGACTCCAAGTCAATTGATTCCAAAATCCTATCCATTGGATCTTTTGGGTGATGCATTTCTTGCCACAACTGATTTTATTAAGAATTCAATTCATCATGTGACTCTAAGTCAAATGATTCCAAAGTCCTGTCCAACTAGACCTTTGGTTGAAGTGATTCTTATAAAATTCACTTTAACAATCATAAGGAACACACTTCATAAATCCAATACATTGGATGTATCAACATTCAAGTTATTACCATTTACGTCATCAACACATTCACACAACATTTCGAGGACAATTAAAACAATCATGTTTTAAAAGAAAATATTTTATTAAACCAGAATTATCCTCAGAAAAATGTACTATGTAAATCCATGTCATATATGAAGGGTTTTCTAGCAAACAATGAACAAATAATTTCTTATGGTTCACATGCAATCCTAGAAAGATCTATGTTTTCTTCTATGAAGATAATAAACTAGAATCCTAAAGCCAACAATTATTTCTAAAGATCAAATGAAGAATAACCAACCTTTTGATCTTGTTCTTGAAGCTAGCAGCAAAGAGATCCTGCCTCAAATGAAGTCACACCCAAGCAATGGAGAAGACAGTCCAGCAGAGTAATTTTGGTTCAAAAGTGGCATAGAAAAAGGGGAGCCAGGAGGTTCCTTTTATAGCCTCCAAGGGTTACAGCTGAAACCCTAGAGGAGCCTCCTTAATGGGCAAGCCTGTTGACCATTTGGACCAAGGCTTCTAAACCCTAATTAGGGTTTTCGCCAACTATGGAGTTCCCTCCATATTGGCGCCAACTTTGGCCCCTGGCTACTGGCTTGCCAGTTATTCAACTATTGAATAAATACAAACCAGTCCCTGCACTTTTAATTAATTAATTTAATCACTGAATTAAATCCAATTAATTCTAGATTAAATCTTAATTAATTATTATAGTTTCTAATTAATATATTAACACTTAAATATATTAATAAACCATTAAATTAATTTCTATTTATTTATTAAACAATTAATAAATCAGCCTTTTACTCTACTGAACTCTATCCTAACCTCCAGCAATGAGGGCAACCCAAATGGACTTCGCTTCAATTAACAAGATACATATAAATATAAAGTTATGGCTTAGACATCTAATCCAACAATATGTATCTATAAACTAATAAGAAGAACAATATCTAGCCTAACTCAAAAAATGCACTAGCTCCAGATCCAATCCGAATATGCTCCTGTGCGACAACATCCCGCATCCTACAGAGTCCGTGCATACAGAGCAAATGTGAGAAACACATCCTGTATCAAGGAAATGAGGATCAGGTATTCTGAGTTTTAATATATTTCTGAGTTTGCCAAATGGTTTGGCTTTGGAGCATTTTTCCAATCTTTCTATGATTGTGTACCACCTTATGGATTCCCATTTTGAAACATCGAACAATCGGTCCAGATGATCTGGATCATTTCTTGATGCACCTTGATACTGGACTCAATCCTGAAGCAGCTGAATCAATGGAACTATGCTTCTCCATGGACGACTCATACAGAGTCGACATTGAATGCATTTCCACGATTGTCTTATACGGTTACCCTTTCTGTTCATCTGGATGAACGGATCAACGAGTCGAGCTAATGCTTAACTCCTGATCACAAAGGGAAACCAGTTTTATATTTTTCGCCTATGTATCCCTCAATCTCGGGAACACGCAAACTGGTGCTACTTCCTTCTAGCTTGTAACTTCAAGCTCTTTGAAGATCCTAGTTCGTTCCCTTTATTCAACCAGTTCTCGAAACCTTTCCTCAACCAGCTGCGCTAACTTATTTGACCCCAAGAATTCTAAATCCCTGCAGAACTCGGGGTCAATGATCAATAGCATAAGGCAACGAACTTCCTTGGACTCAATAGTTAAGGAGTCATGCTCATCACAAGCTGCTGTGTGATGCCATGTTTGGGAGCGGACACTCAGTCGGATATGGTTTGCCAGCAAAACTAATAACTATTCTTTAATTGCAAAACCATATCACACAGTCAAGGCCAGTCAGCCTTACCATATTTAACAGGTGCTTTCTGAAGCTCTCGGAAATGTGTGAAGGAGGGGAATGAGGAGAATGACACTTTCTTCAGACATATATAAAATTTGAATTTATTAGTTTAATTAATCCTTTTAAATAATTACCCAATTTAATATTTAACAAAGCTAGGATCCAAAATACCCCAACTATGCTGTGAAGAGGGATGCCGTAATCACAACACAATGGTCATTAAGGTAGATAACATTTATCAATTTCAGTCTTATGAAATTCCTAGATTTGTGAGATTCATTGAACTGTTCAATGGCATGTTTAATATCGGATATGCCCCATCGTTTGTGACTGGGATGCCGAGGATCACAAACCGGGTGTGAATAACCATGAAAATTAGCTTGGTACTCTCAGGGTCAATTACCATCTCAAATTGATGTGTCGGTTAACCACACACGCTCCATCAACAATGATAACACCCGAGAAACCCATTGTCACTCTTTATGAACCCCTATTGGTGTGCCGGTAAACCACACACGCTCCACCAACGTTTCATAAAGTGCGATGTGCAATTTCATGGATTAGCATCAAATTGACATTTTCCCTAAAGTAACTAGATTGGGATTTTGTAAAGGGTTCTAGTACTTTGATCATTATACTTTTAATGATTAAGCAGTCCTATCAAACCCGTTCGGCTAACGACCCTCCACTGATCAGGCGAGTGGTGGGTGAGAGTGGACACCTATTAGACTGCCATTTTATAGGCAGTCTCCTTCTACCCACTTTATAGATCAACTTCGTGAATAAGGCCTACTAATGATTTGACTAACCAATTTATCTTATACATATAGTATTAACTTTTAATAAAATATATAAGATGTATTTTAAACCTTTTAAAATATTCCAGGTTTATCTTTTAATTTTTTCCAAATTTAACTATTAAATTTAAAATTAAATTAAACCTTTAAAAATCGATTTAATTATCCTTTAATTAACAATTAATTAAATTAATTAAATCTAGATATTTTAAACCTTTTAAAATATTTTAGGATTTATCCTTTAATTTTCGAAATTTAACCATTAAATTAAAATTAAATTAAATCCTTGAATTATCCTTTAATTAACAATTAATTAAATTAATTCAAATGTAGATAGGTTTCACAAATTAATCAAATTAATTTAAACCTATCTTAAACCCCCTAATTTTCGAATTCAAACAATGGGTTTAAGGTTATCCATTTAATTAAACAAATAAAGTTACCAAAAATAGAAAACCTCCTAAAACCCTAAAGGCTAAAATCGAAAATCACAAGGGGGATTAGGGTTTCCAAAACCCTAATCCAAGAAATCGATCCAACAAATAATTAGGGTTTATAAGCTTTAAATCCCAATTATAGGAAAACTATTACAGCAATTCAACAAGAAAAACAACCAAATGCTCTTATAACACTGAAAGGTTTTCTACAAATCTATGAACTAAAACCCTAAGTTCACATGCAACCTAGATTGGATCTATGTTTTCTCACTTTGAACATGTAACTAATTCCTAAAGGCCAAACAAAATTTAACTAAAATAATAAATTAGAAAAACTAACTTTTAATTGTTTCTTGCAAGCTAAGCAGCACAAGTGTCCTGCCTCAAAATAAAATCACACTCAAGCTAGGGAGGTAAGTCACGAAATTTCGAGAGAAAATAGAGTCAAAAGTCGTGCCAAATGGTGTGCATGGGGCTCCCTATTTATAGGTTCCAACCGATAACCAGATAAGCCTTTAGAGATAAACCTTTTTGAATTCAAATAAGATAAGCCTTTGTCTTACAATTCAAATCTATTTATCCTAACTTATTATCGTCGAAATTATGTATTATCCCATAAATAATTTCGTGGTCACTTGGTTTACTATAACTGTCACTTACTCAACTATTAAATAATTACAGTTTCAGTCCCTGCATCTTTAATTAATTAAATTAATCACCAAATTAAATCCAATTAATTCCAGATTAATTTCTAATTAATTAATATAGTTTCTAATTAATATATTATCACTTTAATATATTAACAAACCATATATTTAATTCCTGTTGATTTATTAATCACATAATAAATCAACATTTCTCTCTACCGAACTTTCTACCAAACCTCCAGCTATGAGGGCAACCCAAATGGACTTTGCTATTATTAATTAGGTAAATACAAATTATTAGTCATGGCTTAGACACCTAATCCAACAGTTTGGACCTCTTTTGACCTAGGTTTTGGGGTTGGACATGCATGCCCATCAAGTTTACGTTTTTATTGATCAATAGTTGTATTGGATGGGTTCTAGAAGATCGTAACCTCTTACTGACTTAACAGATTAAGTGCTTAATATGAAAGTTGGTATGTCTAGAGATCGCCATGCTACCATCCGTGGTTAGCGGCATGACCTCTGGTGAAGCCTATTTTCTGGATAGCATCCCTTAGCGGTGCTAAGGTGTTATGGTCACGACGCTAAGATCGGTCGTTCACTTTGACCGTTGACCGATGATTTTTTTACCAGCTTGACTTTTGGTCAAACTTTAAGGAATTTGAGGTGCTGACCAAGGGGTTGACCTTTTAAAGGTTTGGGTCACTAAGTGATGTCTAATGATGATTTAGGATGTCTGTGTGGTTGAGCACTCGAGGACATGTGTGCTTACTTCAGCTTTACGATTAAAGTAAGTCTCCTTATTATACTATGTGTGATGTAGCATGTGTATGTCTGAGACCCGTTAAGGTAGGATTGTGTGCTTAGTATTGGAAATAGTGTCCAAGGTCATAACTATTGGTAATATTTCTAATAATAGCAGGGTCCTTTAGGGTTGCCCTTAAGATCCAGTTGAGCAAGTTAATGGCAAAAAAAAGTTGGAAGAAATTAGTTTATTAATTTGTAATCATATGATAAATTAATTAGAAGCTAATTAGAATTTATTAATTGCAGGGGATGGATGTTAATTAGTTAAAAGGGTTTAATTATTATTAATAGTCAAGGGGCAGATATAACAAAAGGCTTGTAGCTTTAGAAACAAGCTAGGGTTTTCCTATAAATAGGGAGCTAAGGATCAAACCCTAGATGCTCCTTCCCCCCCCCCCCCCTCATATGTGCTACCAATTCTCCCCCGTCCTGTCCCTTTTGGCGAGAACCTACAAACCCTAATTAGGGTTTTGGTTTTTGGCCTCGCCCTTAAGAAGGTGCTGTCAACTTTGCTCTCTGGTGTTTTTAAGTGTGATTTCATCAAAGGGATTCTGGTTTGGATTCTTTACATCCATCAAAGTGGCAAATACAAGATCTTAAGCAAAAAATGATGGGTTTTGATAAAGAAAATAGAGTGTTTTACGTTAAAACAGCAATGAAAGCTTTATTTAAATAACTAGTTTATTTTAAACCATTTTAAACAAAATCATCAAGGATCCATTTACATGAGTAAGAATGATATTGAAAACATATTTAGGATGTTTTAGAGAGATAACATTTGTTGCCTTTAATCCTTCTTGGAATTGGGGAGTTGAAGTAGATGGCAAAAGTCAAGAAGCTTGATTTCTCTACAAGTATCCACAACCAAGGTTAAGGCACTTGGAATTCTAGTTCCTTCTTGTATAATTTTGGGGAGGGAGAGGAAAAAACTCTTTACAACCTTTGCATAAGACTCTCTTTTATACCCACATGTGAGTCCCAAGAGCCATACTTTTATTAAATGCAAAGGTATGGTCATTTTTTAGAGGCATGATATGTGTAAGGTGAAGGTTGACAAGAAACCTCCACCCAAACCATCAAAAATGCGGCCAACATGGGGGCAAAAAAGATACAAGAGTGTCCAACACTCTTCTTTTAGAAACTAACTAAGTCTAGTTACATCGTAACCCAAAGTGTCTAAAACTTTTGTACATGACTTAATATATCATACCATATGATATATTTATTAGTTTAACTCCTTATAATTATTATTTTCACAAAACAATAATTATTCTCTAATTAAATACAAGAGTTGAATTTATTTATTAATTATCAAATACGCAATAAATATTCAATAAGTGCCAACTTGATAAAGGTGTGACCCTATAGGATCATATGTTATTAGAAATATCATTTCATAATGATTCTTGAACATATAGATCCAACAAAAAGCTCCTTAACATTCAAAGAGGTATGTTTCTTGACTTTCTTGTAGTTGCAATAATGGTATGAACTTGTGATTCTAATGGATTGTTTTCTAGCATGTGACTAGAATATGATTTTCTATATGATTTGGTTCCACTGCCGTGTGATCATTGTTAGTATGTTCAAATCCATTTAGTGGTATTAGAGCCTTAGTTCATTATTATTTGCACTATTAGATTCAATGTGAATTGTGAAAACCTTATTTACATTCCACTTTTTTCGATTTTAGGGTTTCATAAATGCCTTTTGCAAAAACTATTGTGGGCTTTTTGCTTGAAAACTTGGGTTTCTTAAAAACTAGGGTTTGCTCGAAAACTAGGGTTTCTATGGAACTAGGGTTTAAAACCCTAACTTGTCTTGCAAGTGTCCTAACTGGCTTTGCCTCCACCTTAAACCCTAAATTGCTTAGCAAGTTTCCTAACTTGTTTTGCAAGTAATGCAAATTTGATAGATTTTCAAATATTAGATAATTGTTTAAATTAATTATTAACATTGCGTCCTCGTGTGTTTAATTGAAATTAATAGTTAAACAAGATAAGTTTAAAATGCTTTAAAATTTACATATATATATATATATATATATATATATATATATATATATATATATATATATATATATATATATGTGTGTGTGTGTGTGTGTATATATATATATATATATATATATATATATATATATATATATATATATATATATATATATATATATATATATGAATTGTATCTATATGTATAACATAAAGTAAAAGTACATTGTTATTCTTACCACGACTCTGCTCACCCACTCTAATGCAGTCAAGAAGGTTTAAGGAGGTCTCTTTGATTCCAAATGAGGTCGATTTTTGAAAGCATTCATTGTTTACCACTTTCACCGCCTTTTGCATTTGTGAGTGGAGTTATCGAAATGGTTTAATAGGACAATGTTTCAAGTTAAAAGTATTAACTTAAAGTATTAAATCAAAATACTATTTTAAATAAGTAGGAAAACATAAATCATATGCTACCCATGAAAAATGTGCATTTTTCTTTATAATATGTTGACGGAGCGTGTACAGTTTGCAGGCATATCAAATCGATATTGTAATTGAATATGATATGGCAGTCGCAATACTCAGGCGTATCTTTAACCGAGAATCACGAATTTTTGCATGGTTGATCCACCATCTAATTCATGATCCACGGCATCCCTATCATGGACCAAGATGAGCATAATGTCATGAGATGCATGTACAATAACATAAACATTAACAATTTAATCTTTCATAAACTTATATAAAATCAAATCATCACAAATCATCTAGCACGTATAACCATTATTCTTGTGTAAAGAAAATCATAATATAAACACATAGTTGACTTGCTACCAAAACATTCTTTCATAGACATAGTAGATCCTATGTTTCATCCTAGTTTATTTGATGTGTTATTACTTTTTACAAAAGTAAGTTTTACAACTTCTTATACATCTTCATTTTTATGTCTCTTAAGATTTTTTCATTTTTACTAATTAATTGTTTTTATAAATACGTTTTTTTGAACTTTTTACATATTCATTTTTGTATATGTAGAGTTATAACATATATAAATTTATTTTTTATATATTTATTTTTGTAAATAAAAAGTACACTATTATATACATTTCGATCTATTTTTATTGTAACTCTTTTATACATACATAATTTTTTTTATAATACCACAAGAATATTATCTCTAATTAAGATATAATTGTCTTGGTCAAAGCGTTAAGCATGCTTACCTCTATTTAAGATATAATTGTCATCGATATGGACTCAATGGTTATACTATTTATTTAGACGGTCCACAAATCGAAAGCATACAAAATTATCATTTTAACAATACCTATTATTGAAAAAAAAAAAACGTAAAGGACCAAATCTATAATTTCCTTAATACCACATGGACACTTTTTGTAATTTACTTCCTAATAAATTAACATATCTTCTTGATCATCCGCCATTGACAGCTTTGCAGTACTGTTAACATCGTCACAAAAGTACTCTCACAGATTCTCTCTGAATCTATCGATTATGTCTACCCATGTTCTGCTTTTCCCGTTGCCAATGCAAGGTCCGGTCAATTGTATGCTCAAATTAGCAGAGTTACTCTGTATCTCCGGCATCTCCGTCACCGTCCTCAACACCGACCACATTCAACGAAACCTCCTCCGTCACACCAATGTCTTATCCCGATTAAGCCGCTACCCTAAGTTCCGTTTTCAGACTATCTCCGACGGACTCCCCGACGACCACCCTCGTTCCACCGCGCGCTTTGGCGAAGTGTTTAAAGGAATGAAAACTGTGACGGAACCGGTTTTCAGAGAAATGATGGTTTCTGGATGCTTCAGTTCCAAATCCGATTCTCCGGTGACCGTTATAATACCCGATGGAATCTTTCCGTTTGCACTTGATGTCGCGGAAGAGATTCAGATTCCTTTGATTTACTTTGAAACTGTGAGTCCTTGCGCTCTATGGACATACTTGTGTCTTCCTAAGCTCATCGGCGCCGGCGAGGTCCCTTTCAACGGTTAGCTCTTTTTTTTCCCGTTTACCGGCGATTCACTTCAAATGCTGAAATCTCAAAATCCCTTTTTTTGATTGATTCAGGTACCGATTTGGATGTCTTGATAGAGAATGTTCCCGGAACTGAAACTTTTCTCCGACGTCGGGATCTTCCAGGCTTTTATCGTTACGATAATCTCACTAATCCCGTTATGCAAATCATACTGAAAGAAGCCCGGCAAGTTCCTCGAGCTCACGGTGTCATTCTCAACACATTCGAAGCCCTCGACGCATCCATACTCGATCACATCCGCAATCGTTGCCGGAAAATATATTGCATAGGCCCATTACACACTTTGCTCAAATCCCGTCTCGCAATCGGACAAAAACCGACTGTAATCCCTCAACACGATGTTTCAAACAGTTTATGGACGGAAAACCGTCACTGTCTCTCATGGCTCGACACGCAACGACCAAAATCAGTCGTTTATGTTAGCATCGGAAGCATTGCAACGATGACAGTAGACCAATTCTTCGAAATCTGGCATGGATTAGTGAATAGTGGAAACCCTTTCCTATTCGTTAAACGGCCTGGTTCAGTTATCGGAGACTATGACGACGGCGAAGTTCCGAGAAATCTCGTCGATGAAACTAACCGGCGGGGGTTCATTACAACATGGGTTCCACAAGAGGAGGTGTTAGCCCATTCTGCGATCGGTGGGTTTCTGACACATAGTGGATGGAACTCGACGGTGGAGAGTATAATGGCGGGAGTTCCGATGATTTGTTGGCCATTGAAAGTGGATCAACAGGTGAATAGTCGGTTTGTGAGTGAAGTGTGGAAGATTGGGATTGATATAAAAGATAGTTGTGATAGATTTGTGATCGAGGCGGCGGTGAAAGATGTTTTGGATGTGAAACGGAGTGAGTTTATCGGATCGGTGAAAGTGTTGGCGGAATCCGGTGAGAAAAGTGTGGCGGAAAATGGATCTTCGGTGATGGATTTGAATCGGCTTGTTGAAGATATTAGGTCAATGAGTTTGGTTGCAAGTAAAGCTATGGTGTAGTGGTTGTGGACTTGTGGATGGTGGAAATGGTTTTTGAGTGTTGATAGAAAATAAATGGGAATACCGAAAATGCAAATTAAATAAAAACTAGTGTACATCCCGTGCACGGGTCAGGGAGAAAACCTACGTCTTCAATTTGTAGGTAGTTTAATTAGCCTCACGTTTCGCAGTAAATCTTGCTTCTAAATCCATGTAAGTTCTCGTTTCATCATTTCAACAATTTTTAATCAAAACGCAAACGCTTCTTATTGTAATTTTCTATACTTTTGCCTTTTAAAGGGTGTAACCCTTCTTCATTCTATATACTACAAATGAGACATGATAAATCCTAGCAAAAACCATTGATGTAGACAGATTGTTGAGGCACATCTTAATTATATCTTTAATTTTTCTTTTCGGTCAATCATTATTGTGTGTGATTATCAATTACAACACTATATTCGCATCATGATAAATATATATGTAGACAACATTTCTTGAGAAGTTACCTCTTCCTCAAATCAGTTTCTCTAGCTTGCAACTCTCTTTCATTCTTCTTCAAATCCTTAAAAAAACATCATAAAAAGTAAGATCCGTTGGTTAAAAGAAGCAGCAACATGTAGTTGAACTTACTGCAGCTGAATCAAGAGGAATGTCAACAGGGGCACTTCTGTCATAAAAATCTGCAGGTTCATGAGGCACTTTTTTCTTCGCCATTACGCCATGTTGTATGAAGTTACAACTAAGTGAAATCCACATGTTCAGTAATTAATGAAAAAAAATAAAGAATGCACATTGTATCTCTGATTTAGCACTCTTTTGAGCCTCAACATCTTTACATCGGTTACTTGAATCACTGTAAAGATTCCATGCCACCTTAAGCTCTTCATCCATGGATTTCTATGAAAACATTCATTACAAATTATATTAATTACGAAAATGAAAATGCTACCTAGCCTAACACTTACATAATAAAGTTCCAAAAAGTTTCCGAAATGAAATTCCAAATTTTGACATAAAACATAAAAAAAGGCCCAAGAATCACAGGTCCTGAGGTTTCTAAATCATGTGTTATATATGCATGTTCCAAATATGCCCTTTAGGTTTATTGGAGATAATATGAAAGTGAAACTACCTTCTTCTCATCCAAGTTGAAGTCAAGATATTTCAATCTTGATTTTAAGCGACCTATATGACTTGAAGCAACTTTGTTGCTGAAAGAAGTTTTTGGAAGAGACCCTAAATTGTGTTGCCTGTAAAGCTCTTGAATTGTTGAGTCTCTCTCTTTCATCAAGGACATATAATTCTAAGGCGAAAAAAGAAGTACCAATTAGTAACAATAGCCAAAATTGGAGGTTGACTATGATAAAAAAGTCAGTATCAAATGTAGGATGAGAAGATACATCAAATTTTGTATGAAGATTGCAGACTTTCCCAATGTACTCCTCAATTTGTTGCTGAGATTGAGAGCTTTTTGTGTCCTTAATATCCCTTTTTGACTTGTTAATTTTATCTTGAAGAACTGCAGGGCATAATCCTAGTGAAGAGTTCCTGCAAGCAACTTCATTAGATAAATATATCCTTGATGCATATATAAAATTTATAAATGAACATGAGATAGTTTTACCGATCAAAGAAAACTTGAAGGGACCAATATAACCTGGTACACATTTGAATAAAAGATCTTCTGAGTAGGGTTACTGAAAATAAATAATTATTGAATAACTAAATTCCAACAAAGTGAAAAACGATTTGTGAAAAAAGATCTAACCTTTCCTGAAATAATAACCCAGCAATCATCTTTAGTATGGTGCTTTGAAACCTCTTCGAGTGAAAGAACCTTGGCCTCTGAACCCATTTTACTCAATATATTGCAGGGCTTCAGGCCACCAACCAGTATGTTGATGTCTTATCTCTTTAAATCCATTACTAACCTTAAAAAAGATTCATGAATCCATGATGTCAATTCAGATTTCTAAATGAATATTTTTTAAATATGAGGTAAAGTAAAGACATTACCAGCTCATATGATTTTCTGAATTCGTTCTGAGCCATGGAAAATCTTGAATTAAACACAGACATGAACTTTTGATTTAAGTCGTTGCATGAGATCTGCAAAGATTGGTAACTGGTACAGCTGGATAGAGAAGATGGGCTATTAACTACATTATTCTCATCACATGTAACCTTCATGCTGTGCACCTAAATAAAACTTTTGTGAAGAGTTGCTGGTCAAAAAGAGTATCTCAGCAAGATTTTAATGTATGTGAATGTTAAATATAGGGTCAAGTCTGAAATCTTCTGAATGCTCTTCTGCTAATTCAAGTGCTTCTTTATACAACGATATAGCTATTCCCGCAAGTCCATTCAATGCAACAACTAATTGTACTTTGAAAAAACCACCCAATTATAGCATTGTACTTCCATTTTTTTTGGTATTCGGTATTGTAGTTTAGAAGTTTATATAATTATAATAGTATTGTTGATTTGTATTTAGATCGCATCGGTATAATTAGGTAGAGTTTTCAAAGTACAATACCGTACTATAATAAAACAAATAAATGAAAGTACATTGCTATTTCTTGAAGTAATTCCCGCCCATTTTGCCACATCTATACAAAATATCATGTTAGAATACAGAAACATCAAGAACCCACCCGGCCGCCAGTGAGAGTGGCAAGATCTTGCAGGTTTGCCTTTCTGTTCTCACAAAAACCAGCAGCTTTAATGGCACAAACCTTTTAAAAAAAAAAGTAAAAACATTCAGTAATCAGTTGCATAAATAAAAAACAAAAATTGGTCCTATAAAAAAAATAATAATAATAAAACCTTAATGCCAACACGAAGTTTGTTGAGAATCAAGGTGGCCAATGCATCACTCTCCACATCTTCAGCAACAATTAGTGATGATCTTTGTTTCTGAATAAAAATAAAAATGTATCACATAAAATATTCCAAAATGCAATAATCATTTTCAGCACATTTGGGGAATCTTGACCTTCATTGCCAACTCTAACACTTTGATTATAGAATTAATGCTTGAAATCTTCTTCCCATATGTTACAACAATCGGGTCATCTAGTTCCTATCAAGATCAAACAATTGGCCATTTTTCAAGAACCATCTTTCGAGTCTTTCTATAAAAGAACTTGAAATTTTTTTAAGATTCAGAAAATTACAGGGACTTACACACCTCTGGTTTTTTCGGTTTGTGATAAAATGAGGAGATATGTAGCCCCTATCCAACTTCATTCCCTCCACAACTTCTAATTCATTATACAATGTCTTTCCATCCTACAACCATTCAGTATATAAAGAATTCAGTACAAAAATTTGAAATTTACTAATTTAATTTGTTGATTATGGATTAAAGCAACTTACTTGAATAGTAATAACACCTTCTTTCCCAACTCTCTCCATAGCCTTAGATATTAGGGCTGAACATGGTACGGTACCGGACATTTTTTCCTCAAACCATGTATCGTACCAATTATAATTGGTATACAAAATTAGCTACCGGAACTGTACCAAGTATAATTGGTACCAACTTGTTTGGCTACCAACAAATTCGGTTGGCACAAATTGGTAATGGTTTGTACCAATATACAAATAATATGCAATCGAAGAGAAAATATAAAAACAAAAAGAAGTTCGACACTTTAAAATGCTATATAAGGATTTGATCGTCATCCCCTAGTTAGAATATTAACACGTATACTGAACTTGGAAACAAAATAAGCGTAAGATGTGATGGATGTTTAGTACTATATATAAACATTATCTACAAACAAAATAACATAATTTAAAAACGAAGGCTTCATATTGTAGCATTCCCGCTTGCAAAGAAAGTAAAAAAGATGTGACAAATTAATATGACTAGTCAAAGAAAGGTTAAGTTGAAAATTTATTGTTGTGATATACTAAAGGATTATATGGTCTTTTACTAAAGATTTTATTTATTTGTTATTTAATTATATAATTAACTTTTTAGTTTTTTATTTAGTATGAGACTAAATCAGTAACTGGTAACTTGGAATAATAATAGGTTGCTTTATCAATTTATCTCTATTACCGAACATAATTGAAAATTGAACATATATATATATATATATATATATATATATATATATATATAATTGGTTGGTACGGTACAATTACGGTATTCGAAATTTAGTACCATTACCGTGCTGAGAGCACTCGATTGGTACGGTACTACCGGCCAAACATCTTGGTAGCCAATTTGATTGGTTCGGTTGGTAACATGTTGGTTGGTTGTCCGTGGTACATTTTTGACAGCCCTATTAGATATTACCTCACCTATCTCACGTTCACCATTTGCAGAAATTATACCGACCTATAATGTTTAATCATATTTGTTCCTCCATCAAAAGAATTACTTCATATATAATATGATGAAGAAGAAAAAATGATTTAAATAAAGTAAACCAACCTGTGTGATTTCATCAGAAGCGCTTATCATACGAACCCTACTCTTCAAGTTTGTGACAACTGAATCAACAGCCATGGAAATACCACGTCTAAGGTTCATAGCACTAACACCAGCTGAAACTGACTTACACCCTTCTGAAAATATTGTACGTGTCAGAACTGTAGCGCATATAGTACTTGAGACATAAACGACCCCATTGAAACAATCGTTATAAGATATTTTTGGAAAATGTAAAAAAAAGTGAAAAACGATGAAATCCATCATGGAGCGAATCTTTACCATCACCAGCTACATCGTTTGTAGCATTAGCAACCTGTTTGACAAGGCTTGCACCAACGTTTTTGAATTTGTGTTTGAATTCAATGCTTTTCGCCATTGTTACACCGTCTTTTGTTACTTTTGGAGCTCCATAA
Organism: Cichorium intybus; assembly: GCA_023525715.1. Classification (NCBI taxonomy): domain Eukaryota; kingdom Viridiplantae; phylum Streptophyta; class Magnoliopsida; order Asterales; family Asteraceae; genus Cichorium; species Cichorium intybus. The sequence continues at coordinate 60,463,366 of CM042014.1, forward strand.
CTTTGTTCGATAACGACATTACGCCCCTATAAAGTCATCAACGTATGGTATTTTACCATACTGCTGAGGAAAATCAAGTTTAGGATTAATGAGAAAGTACCTTTGGGCCCATAGTTACTGTAACAGCGTCCGCAAGTTCTTCGAAACCTCTAACCATTAAAGCCCTCGCATCCACTCCAAATCTGATGTCTTTGGCTGCGTAGCTTCTGCTCCAATTCAACCTGCTTTCAATCTGTTTTCCGTATGCAGATAGAGATGAACATAAATAGATGTGTAAATAAATACAGAGAGAGAGGGAGACAGAGTTGATCTGTTACCTAATGAGTCTTACTGTTTGCGATCCTGCAAATTACAATAAGAAACGGCATATTGATTGAGTGAGATTGTGCATTAAAACGAAAGTTTTGAATTGATAAATCATTTGCGTTTTGATTAAAAATTGTTGAAATGATGAAATGAGAACTTACATGGATTTAGAAGCAAGATTTACTGCGAAACGATACATGATTACGAAGATGCTAAACGATTTCGAGAAGATGGAATGAGGGTTGTTTGTCTTGCTACTGATAAAGAGGTAAACAGAAGAATCTGGAAGGCTGGAAGAAGTGGCGAATAGGGTTTTAGCCTTCAATTTTTGGAAATGCGATGAGATGGTGACGGAGAAACGCCATTCTCAACGATTGCCGCCGTTTGTAGCCGCCGGTCGCCAATCGAGTAGCCGTGGGGCGCCAATCGGAGTCGCATTCAGTGAATCGCACACAATTGATTGCTCTATTAGCGATTGAACATCAAAACGATTTTGATTACCTGTGAAGAATCACCGCTGCAGTTGTGAAGAGGTGGGAGAAGGAGTCGGAGAGGACGAAGATGAAGTGGTGGGAGAGGGGATGGTTCTGGAAACGATGAAAATATGGTAACGTATTTGGGGCGGCGAACAAAAAAAACAGATCCAAATTGGATTACATAAACCCGCGTTACACATGATACACAAAAAACGTACAGCCACAACAAAAAAAAAAAAAGGACGGAAATTAAACATATACTAACGTGAGGCCGTGCTTCGCACGGGTTTGGGATTGCTGGAGCACGGGTCCGGATAAATACAAGAAAAAACAGTAGCAATGTCATAATTAGGTTATACGGACTTTTCAAAAGACAAAAAGAAACATGAAAGTGCAATACTATAACAGAAAGTGTAACGACCCAAAAATCTCGAATTTATATTCGAGAAAATACGTAAAGAAAAGATCAAAAATATTTTGAAAGTTTAAAATAAATTACTTAGAAATGTGGTAAAATACCAAAAGTTTGGAAAAAGATGATGAGAAAATGGCAAAATGGTCATTTGACATCCAAATGACTTTTAAGTAAGGAAAATATGATTTTTGAAGTTTATATGTAATGAAATAAAATTTTGACACCAAATAATGGTGATAAGTATTTGAAAGTTAATTCCAGTAAAAGAGGGTAATTTGGTTATTTTTACCATGAGAAGGGTAATTTGGTCATTTGACCATATACAAGAATTATTATAAAAGTATAATTCTAGTTTGGACCAAAAATGTAAGAATTTTAGCTTCATGTGGCCAAATTTAATATTTGTGTCAAAAGTCCAAGGAATGAAAGTTCAGGGACTAAAACTGTAAATATGGAAAATATAAAAATGAGAAAATATCTCATTAATCCTCATAAATTCAGAAGAGTCTAGAGAGAGAGCACGGGAAAGATCAAGAAAGAGTTCAAAGATTAAGCTTAGGATTGAAGTTCCTAAGCATTTGAGGTAAGGTTTTCAAACTCTAAGCTCTAAATTAGTGATCGAGAATCAAGTCTTGATTTCTGATTTTTCCAGAAATCATGGTTCCAATGTAAACATCTAATTCATCTTGCTCAAAATCACCATTAAAGCATGTTCTAGTCATGGAGTGTGTGAAAATTAAGAAAATGGTGATTTTGCTCAAGAACCCTAAGTCACGGGTTTGAAAGTTCAGATGGTTTTAATTAATCTAATATGTTAGAAATGATGAAAGAAACTTGTATTAACAAGTAATTCAATGGAATTGAAGATTTAATGCCAAAAATGATGAAATGGGTTTTTAGCTCAAGAACCCTAGAAATGGGTTAATGAGTTGCAACTAATTTCATATAGTTCTAATGGTTTTGTTAAGTTAAAAATGTTATAAAAGAAACAAGAAATCAATTCATAAGCTTGAAAATTCAATAAATGGGTTTTTGGTGAAAGATGGTGTTTTCGGAAGAATTTTCAAGATTTTAAAGAAGGTTTAATGATTTTGAAGTTTAAAACTAAGTGTAAGTTGGTATTTAGGGCCTAGATATGACCCTAAACCAATTAAGTCAAGTATTAAGAACATATCTTAAAATCATCAAAGTATGTTGCTATTGTTGAAAAATTGGAATTTTGTTCAAAAGCCTTAGAAATCAATTTCACATGATCAAATTAATTCTAAGGGGTTTTAATAAGTTCCATATGTGGAAATTGTTGAAATAAGTCAGTAGAAGTGATTAATATTGGACAATTTCGGTTTTGGACAAAAAAAATGCAAAAACGGGAATGTTTGGAAAATGATTTAAATCTATGATTTCAATGGTTTAGAAACTGGAAAAAAATGAATGGTTTTGCTCTTGGAACAATCCCTAGTGATTAAGTCGTGCATTAAGGGCTTAATATGGGAAAATGGTAATTTGTAGCATAAAAATGGAGCATCTGGTCGCACCAGACGAGATCGGGTCGCGATCCCCCTTAGGATCGGGTCGCGATCCCGCGCCAGAAGTAAAATGCAGTTTTGCAATTAGTCTCCTGCCAAGCCCAAATGGATTTTGAGTTTTTGGTCTTATACTTGTCCGTTTGACCCCAAATTTTAAACATAGGTCTATTATGGACCAAAACTTCGTGGAAAATTGTCGGAACCGAAATACGACCCCTCGAGGATACTGTAGTAAAATACGTATAAAATACGATTTAACTAAAGTTGGTCATTTAAAAGTTATAGACTTGTTATGACCTATATTGGTATAATAAGGACTCTAAGGAGTTGTAGAGTCAGTTAGCATGAATTTTAATGTATAATATGTTAAATATAGGTTCATGCAAAGTGATTATTGGTTCAAAAGAGTATAAATACAAGGAACGTGTAGTCAGTCTCCTAGCAACACATGAGGTGAGTACATGCAGTATTTTTACCCATTCTGGGGTACATGGCAAGTAAGTATTTTTAAGATTTCTTATAAAATTTCTATATGTGAAATTATATGCAAGAGTATTATTTATAACTTGTTTGTGAAAATATAATACTATATTTGAAAGTATGTTTTGGTCTATGAGCCAATTATGTGAAAGTATGTTTTGGTCTATGAGCCAATTATGTGAAAGTATGTTTTGGTCTATGAACCAATTATGTGAAAGTATATTTTGAATACATGTTTGGAAGTATGGATAGGCATATAGCCACAATATGTTTAAGAAGTATGTTTTGGTTACAAATTGTATATGTTTTCAAGTATGAAAGGGCGTATAGCCACAAGATGTTTGGAAAGTATGATTTGGCATTAAGCCTAAAATGTTATAAAGACATGTTTTAAACATATGGTTTATGTGAAATGAAAGTTATGTATTTGGCATCTAGCCATAAAGACATAAAGTGATGTAGTTTGGCACCTAGCCACAAGTTATATGTATATGAGAAATGTTCAAGCAAGCAGTAAGTATTTTGTATGACTGGTAATTGTAGCAAGCAGCGTTAGTAAGGGAACTATGTTCCAACCTACCCAGGTTAGGTAAGGGTTCTACTGAGGAAAATCCCCATCACGAAGTAGATCGCCTCAGCACTTCTATGGTGAGGATTGATCCGTTCTTTCTAGCCATAGAGACTTGTGGTATCACTTATTGTGATTAAAGCCCTAAGTATAAAAATCCAGCAAGCTTATAAAAACCAGTCAAAGAAAGTAAGAAAGATGTTGTTTTTGCAAAGCATATTATGAAGTGATTTTTAAAAAGTAAAGAGTTATATTATGTTGCTATTATAAAGTTTTAAAAGAAGATAATTATGCAAGGTATGATATGCAATGATTTTGAAAGGAATAAAGAGCTATGGTATGATAATATTTTAAAACTTTGAAAGATGTTTTATGTCATAAGTTTTATATAAAGATTGGAAAAGAAGTTAAAGGTTTGAGTCTAAAACTCATGTAACTCACGAGACAATTTTTGTCTTACGTATTCTATGTTTTTGCCATGTATTCCAGGTTAAAATAAGTTGCTATAAATGGGATGAAGTTTAGCTAGAGTGGAGCTTGAGTTAACTCTTAATTTGGACGCAAGGTTTAATCCTCTTCTTGCTTACTATGGTTAAATTTGATATGGATTTGTAACACCCACAGTTTTAAAAATGTAAATTATCGGTTTTTGATAAACCGTATTTTTGTATTCATGTATTTGTTGGATTAGGTGTCTAAGCCATGACTAATAATTAGTATTTATCTAATTAATAGTAGCATAGTCCATTTGGGTTGCCCTCATAGTTGGAGGATTGGCAGAAAGTCCGGTAGAGAGAAAGATTGATTTATTATGTGATTAATAAATCAATAGAAATTAAATAAATAGTTTATTAATATATTTAAGTGATAATATATTAATTAGAAACTATAATAATTAATTAGAAATTTTTCTGGAATTAATTAGAATTAATTTGGCAGTTAAATTGATTAATTAAGGTGCAGGGACTAAAACTGTAATTATTCAATAGTTGAGTAAGTGACAGTTGAGTGAGTAAGTGTGGTGAACGAAATTATATATGGAAACATATATATTTTCGATTTTGATAATGAGGATAAAAGGGTTTGAATTATTAAGATAAAGGCTTATCTTAATTTGAATTCAAAAAGGTTTATCTTTAAGGTTTATCTGATCACCATTTGGAACCTATAAATAGGGAGGCTCACCCTAACCCTAAAGCCACGATTTTGAAGCTCTCTAAGAAGGTATTTTCGGCCAACAACTCCAAGCTAGGGTGTGACTGCATTTGAGGCAAGAGGTTTCTGTTGCTTTGCTTCCAAGATTCACTAAAGGTTGGTTTTTCTTGATCTTTCTTTTAGTTTAATTCTTTTTGGGCCTTTTAGGAATTGTTATATGTTTAACTAGAAGAAAAACTTAGATCTATATAGGTTGCATGTGAACTTAGGAATCTTAGTTCATAGTTGCAGAAAACCTTTCAGTGGTATCAGAGCTATTTGGTTGTTTTTCTTGTTAAATTGCTATAACTGCTTTCCTGAAAATTAGGGTTTAATTGTTTATAAACCCTAATGTGGCCAATTTCGAAATTTAGGGTTTGTTTTAGAAACCCTAGCCCCTCCCCTATGATTTGGCGATTTTTTGTGGATTAGGTTAGAAGGTATTCTATTTTTGGTAACTTTAAATTGTTTAAAAGATAAACCTTAAAACCCTTTATCCTAAAAATCGAAATTTGAGGGATTAGGATAGGTTTTAATTAATTTGATTAATTTGATAAAAACCTATCTACTTTTGAATTAATTTAATTAATTGGTAATTAAAAGATAATTCAAGGATTTAATTTAATTTAAAATTTAATTGCTTTAAATTGGCAAAAATTAAATAGATAAATCCTAAAATATTTTAAAATGTTTAAAATATCAAATTTAATTAATTTAATTAATTGGTTAATTAAAAGATAATTAAAATCGATTTTAAGGTTTAATTTAATTTGAAATTTAATAGTTTAAATTGGCAATAAATTAAAAGATAAACCAGAAACAATTTTTTAAATGGTTTAAAAAATTACATCTTATATATATATTATAATTAGGGAGTTATTATTATATGTATAAGATTAAAATGGTTAGTCAAATCATTAGTAGGCCTCATTCACGAAGCTGGTCTATAAAGTGGGTATAAGGAGACTGCCTATAAAATGGCGGTCTAATGGGTGAACACTCTCGCCCACCGCTCGCCTGATCGGTGGAAGGTCGTTAGCCGAACATGTTTGATAGGACCACCTAATAATCACTAAAAGTTAATGATTCAAAGTACTAGAACACTTAATAAAATCCCAATCTAGTTACTTTAGGAAAAATGTGAATTGATGCTAATCCATGAAATTGCACATTGGACTTTATGAAACATTGGTGGAGCGTGTGTGGTTAACCGGCACGCCAATTGGGGTTCATAAAGAGTTGCAATGGGTTTCCCGGGTATTATCATTGTTGATGGAGCGTGTGTGGTTTACCGGCACATCAATTAGAGATGATAATTAACCCGAGAGTACCAAGCTAATTTGCATGGTTATTCACATCCAGTTTGTGATCCTCGGCATCCCAGTCACAAACAGTGGAGCACATCCGAGATTAAACATGCCATTGAAAAGTTTAATGAATCTCAACAGATCTAGGAATTTCATAAGATGAAATTGATAAGTGTTTATCTACCTTAATGACCATTATGTTGTGATTACGGCATCCCTCTTCACACCATAGTTGGGGTATTTTGGATCCTAGCCTTATTAAATAACATATTGGGTAATTATTTAAAAAGGACAAATTAAGCTAATAAATTCTATTTTCTTTTATAGATGTCAAGTGTCAATTCTCCTCCTTCTCCTCCTTCACCCATTTCTGAAAGCATCAGAATGCACCTGCTTAATATGGAAAGGCTGACTGGCCTCAACTGTAAAGAATGGCTTCGCAATTGGAGACTGGGTCTTGGCATTGCTGGCAAGCTACATCTCACCGAGTATCCGATCCCAGTTCCACCGGAACAAGTCATCATAAAAGGTCCTTATGATGAATCCGAAGAGATTCGTGACCTCATGCTATCAACCATTGACCCCGAGTTCCGCAAGGATTTTGAATCCTTGGGGCCATATGAGTTAATGCAACTGGTGGAGGAAAGGTTCCAAAAACCAGTTGAAGAGGAACGAGCTAGAATCCTCGGAAGACTTGCAGAGTGCAAGCTAAAGGGAGGAAGTAGCATCAATTCACATGTTCTTCAGATTGAAGGGTACATAGGCGAGTTATATAAACTTGGTCATCCCATGAGTCAGGAGGAGAGTGTTAACATCCTGCTCGCTTCGCTGACAAATGAGTACGATCTGTTCATTCAGACGTATAGAAAGGAAAACCAGAAAAAGACCCTCATGGAAATGCGTCCACTGTTGACTTTATACGAGTCACTCTTGGACAGGCATAGCTCCAATGGCTCAGCTACTTCTAGATTAAGTCCAGTAAAGAGACGTAACAAGAAACGGTCAAGATCGACTGGACATGTCTCAAACTAGGAATCCGCTAAATCGGATACAGTCACGGAAAGATTGGAAGACGCTCCAACTCTTTTGAAAGCTCAGGTATATCTAAAAACCTCAAAACTCCTGTTCCAAGATTTCTTGATACATAATGTGACAGTCGCATTTTGGTTTGTATGCAGGGAATCAAGAAGGCACGGGACTCTGGTGCATAGGAGCACATATGGATTAGATCTCCAGCTCGTGCAGTTTTGAAGTTTAGATAGATATTAAATATTGTTATTAGTCTTTAGATACATTTTTTGACATTGTCTATTACATTGTTCAAGGATTTTATTTTTTAATAAAATTGTCATATTTTCTTTTAACACCTGTTGTCTAAAATTATCCTTAAAATGTTATATGAGTGTGTTGAATGTATGATTAGTAATAACTTGAATGTTGATGCATCCAAAGTGTTTGGATTCAAGAATTGTGTCATTTATGATTGTTAATACAAATGTTATAAGAATCAATTCAACCATAGGTCCAGTTGGACAGGACCTTGGAATCATTTGACTTAGAGTCACTTGATGAATTAATTTCTTAATGTGTCAAGAAATGAATCAACCAAAGGTCCAGTTGGACAGGACTTTGGAATCATCTGACTTGGAGTCAGATGATGATTAAGTTCTTTATAAAGCACATGTGGCAAGAAATGAATCACCCAAAGATCCAGAGGATAGGATTTTGGAATCAGTTGACTTAGAGTCAACTGAAGATTCCAAGTCTTGAACAAAGTCATAAGTTTACATAGATATGTAAAGGACATTGAGATTTAGAGCAACGGACACACCTGTTGCTGTGTATTGCTAGAATCTTGATATAGAACACAATTGTTTGTACTTCACGATATTCATCATTCGGTATGACGAATATGACATTGCTAATCGGGATAAGCAATTAAATTGAAACCTCGAACAGTTCAAGGACTTCAAAGGAAGTGCAAGTTCCACAGAACCTGAGCGATAACATAAACTGAGAAAAAGATTTCACAGTTCATTCTCTTCCAAGAATATTAATGGTTATAATGTGTCTTAGGGAAGATAATGGAGCATTGGTCAAAACAGTTTGATCCTCGGTGTATGAGATACATTGCCAATTAGTTTCCAATAAGATGAACACTATACCAGTCAGTCCATATAAACCATACTCCGACCACATCCTAGACTAAGTAGGTCTTGCAGACACTGCCTGAAATGTAAAGCTGGGATTATCCGACTTGTACATAGAAAGTCCAGGGTCTTGTAGTGTTCATCTGAACCTCATGACCAGCTGAACTTGATCAGCATTGTCGTTTCATTAGCTATCCCACTGTAACTAAAGAGCTCTTTTAGAAAGAACTCATGGTCTAAGGAAACAGTGGGAGTTGGGACAGTCCTAAATGAGTTTAGGATTAGCAATGAAAGAACCTTTTAGTCATCACTAGGCTTGGAGCAGAAATCAGATTTATGCTTTACAACTGACATAATCTCCTCTTAACCAGTAGTATTGATCACCATCATAAGTAGTTGTGATCGGGGTGACATACTGATTAGTGGTAAAACACTGCAGTTGGTACGGATTTGCAATCCGACTACTTGGAAGCATTGGTGAGCCCGGCTGCTGCCAAATAAGAGGACCTTAGGACGAGACACGGTCTATGTGAAAAATTTGATTGATTTTACACCTGGTCTAAAAACCAGTGGGAGTAACTGAATCATCAAAAGAAAGCAACATGGACAGATACATACCTTCAGAACATCTGGTTGAGTGAGACGATACTCAGAGTCAAGTAATTGATTCCGAGTAAAGCACTCTCAATAGAAGATGAAATCTGAGAGGATTCTGCATGGCATGGTGTGAGTCGTTAGTGGAGCATGTGTGGTTTACCGGCACACTAATAGGGACACACATAGAGCATGCCATTACAAAAGGTACATGGCCCCGGGTTTCATCCCACGGGCATCTCGCAAGAAAGGATATTCAGATTCTCAAAATATGCCAAAGGATTGGATTTTGAGAAAGGGCTGAAAGATTTCCATTAAAATGTCAGAAAGGTTTAGATTCTCAAAATGTGCCATAAGTCCTGGATTTTGTGAATAGCCTATAACCGTGTCAAAGCTAGTGGGAGTCGCCGTTATCCACTATCCCCACATGTGGGATGAATAATGGTTCTAGGAAACGTCTCTTTTCATTACGAAGTGTAATGACTTGGTGTTAAGAGACGGATCGCTATGAAAGCCTTAACAGAAATACGGCATACTCAGGTGGTTATAAACGTCTATGAGATAGATCCAGATTCTGCCAAGATGATCTTGATGAGATTCAAGATGCATAGACTTAGGAAAGGTTTTTCCTTGTCATTGTAAAGTGTGATGACTTGGCATGAAAGAAATAAAGAAGGTGCAACATACTCATGTAATTCACAGTCATCTATTGGAAAGATGAGATCACCAGCATAGACTTAGCCATTGTAAGCATGATCTTGATAAGATTCAAGATGCACGAGAAAAGTCTCCGAAAGGAAAATAGTTTTTCGAAAATCATGACACAAAGGATTATAAATAATCCTTGGATTCCGAAAGGGTTTGGAATAGGATTAGATCGGGTTCCACAAGTTTTGGATCGATCATAAAGTCATGAACATGTCCTGATAACTTAATGCTTAGGGCATAGTAAGTTGGATTCAGGACATTGCCTGGCTAGGTATACTGGATGGATTGTTTTCAAGTGAGAATTCATTAGGAAATGATTGGGGTGATAGTGTTAATTTGAAAGTTTTTCAAATGGGTAACGTCAGGACATGATGTTGAAGGACATGATGGTTAAAGAATCTCGATGGTATTCTGATGGAGCGCGTGTGGTTCACCGGCACATCATAGCACCTCGAAATAGTCTTAGGGTGCAGTCAAGTAGACTAAAGACCCCAAAACCATAGGAAGTCACCGTACACATTACCAGAATGGAGTTAGGAGAGAAGTTAACAGGATAACATATTGAGATGTTATCGGATGAGCATCCGATTGGATCATCTGCAATAAAGTGTACAAGTATAAGATACTTTGGATACATAGAAAGAGTGTAAGGTTCATAAAGACATAGATGTAAAATTAGAATTGAAAGTTTAAAAGAAATTTTTGAAACCGATAATAGTTTATGACAAGACCAGACTTGGTGATTACCTTGTGGAGACTTGGTAATAAGCAGGAGTAGCTGCCAGTCAGATCTTTATGTTTCACTTTTGCATGTTTTACTTCCCGAATAATATAATTATTCAGATAGGTCCACAGTCGCTCATACTTTGGGAAGTAAGTATTGAATCAAGACTGTCATGAATTGGTTTGTAGACTGTCTAAGGAGTTAGACATAGCAATAGGATTGCTACAACATTCATGAGTACTTAGAAATAGAGATTTGAGTATTGGATAAACCCACGCTCAATAGATTGCTTCATGGATTATATCACAAGCAATATTGAGACGATAATATCCTATGATCTTCAAGTAGAGAGATATGAGTTATAATTTACAAGGTAGTTGTTCATTGATAATACGAAAACGCATCGGTAACTCGATGTTATAAAACGTGTTGTTGTGAATGATTTGACTGGTAAAAGATATAAGCATATGAGTCGAAGCTTATTCGTTCCTTGACCCTGATGGGAAACAGATATCTGTAGGCCTCTCGATGATTTTGAAGTTGACTAAAGTGCTGGCCAGCCTGGACTAAATTGATGTGTTCAATTAGAAGTTCTAAAGTCATAAGCAGAATCGGAAATCGGGAAACAGAGTATCGGACCGAGATTGATCTCAATCCATGTCTCGTGTCTGAAAATATCTTGTTGGACGAAGGATCATATGTTCACTTATCATTGGACAGAACTGACTAGGTCAGAGTTCGGCAGCGGTTTCTAGGAAGCTACAGTTGCTAATTAATTAGAGGTTAAACTGGTAATTTTAGTCATAGACTTATCCAAGTGGGAGACTGTTGGATTAGGTGTCTAAGCCATGACTAATAATTAGTATTTATCTAATTAATAGTAGCATAGTCCATTTGGGTTGCCCTCATAGTTGGAGGATTGGCAGAAAGTCCGGTAGAGAGAAAGATTGATTTATTATGTGATTAATAAATCAATAGAAATTAAATAAATAGTTTATTAATATATTTAAGTGATAATATATTAATTAGAAACTATAATAATTAATTAGAAATTTTTCTGGAATTAATTAGAATTAATTTGGCAGTTAAATTGATTAATTAAGGTGCAGGGACTAAAACTGTAATTATTCAATAGTTGAGTAAGTGACAGTTGAGTGAGTAAGTGTGGTGAACGAAATTATATATGGAAACATATATATTTTCGATTTTGATAATGAGGATAAAAGGGTTTGAATTATTAAGATAAAGGCTTATCTTAATTTGAATTCAAAAAGGTTTATCTTTAAGGTTTATCTGATCACCATTTGGAACCTATAAATAGGGAGGCTCACCCTAACCCTAAAGCCACGATTTTGAAGCTCTCTAAGAAGGTATTTTCGGCCAACAACTCCAAGCTAGGGTGTGACTGCATTTGAGGCAAGAGGTTTCTGTTGCTTTGCTTCCAAGATTCACTAAAGGTTGGTTTTTCTTGATCTTTCTTTTAGTTTAATTCTTTTTGGGCCTTTTAGGAATTGTTATATGTTTAACTAGAAGAAAAACTTAGATCTATATAGGTTGCATGTGAACTTAGGAATCTTAGTTCATAGTTGCAGAAAACCTTTCGGTATTTATACGAAAAACCATAGTATTTGAAAACAGTAGAAATGGGGTGTCACAGAAAGAAACAAAAGCCGGATGCAAAAAAGATCAGTCACATTACAGTGCATATGAAAAAAAAAAATGAAAGTAGGATGATGTAATAAACAAATAAACGAAGTACATTGCTATTTGTTGGATTTAGAAAAATGATCAAATAAGTTGGTCAAGTTAGCTGAAATCAAAAGTCGGATTTTAGGGTTTTAAATGCATGAAATACCAACGTACTTTCGTTGATTTCTTCTTATTACAACATTATATAGCAATGCCATTGAAATTCAATTGGAATGGATTTTCCATATTATAATGTTATAATAGAAGTGAATTGAAGTAGGATGCTATAATACGGAAATAAATGAAAGTACGTTGCTATTTCTTGCATTTAACATATTATTTATCTGGGAAGAAAAGTTGTTGAATGGTGCAAGTTCGGTAGGGGTGAGGAGATCTTCTTTTGTGATCAAATTAGGATACAAATTAATCAAAGGGCGTAATCTTGGCTTTCTTCCGAATATTTGTGATCCAGCAAGATACATATATGTATCACTCATAAATCCAAGACTAGATAAAACCAATGCAACTTCTTTAGGTGTTAGTGGACATCTTCCTGAACTTCTTAGTTCTTCTGCTGAAATGGGCAAACCAACCCGGTTTCCATATCCAAGGAAATCAACAAAGGTAAAGGATCAAATCCAAACCAGTTTCCATATCCAAGGATCTTTACCTGTTGGAAGCAACAATAAAATAGAATTCAATTATAGAAGTTTGGATAATTAATTTTTGAAAAATTATTACTTTTGTTTATATAGAATTTTAGTACCTTGCAATCATCGCTTCCGGATACTAAGACCGTAAGCTTGGTACGTGAAAAGTCAACAGTCCATGCTCGTTTCTCATGCTCCTCGTACTCCATTATACTCTCTGGGTCAAAGTTAAAAGGTCGACTGGAAGTCAAGAGCTGAGTTTACCTCATCTTGTTAGATATTAAATGAATGAATAAATAAACAGACGCTACCTGCCGAGTATTTACATCCCATACAGTAACAATACCCTCATAATTACTACTCGCTATATGGATTTTAGTGTGCTTGTTCCAGCTCAAACAACTAAGTTTGGAACGTGTTGGCATTTCCACTATAGGACACTACACATCTTCCTGTTCATTCACCACCTGGAATAACAGTTATGTGAGTGAGTCACTACATATGAATTGAAACTAAATGTTAAGTATTTTAATATCAATAAGAAAAAGTATAGATGTTGAAGACTTACAAAAGCAAAATCAAAAACCTTGATACATCGTGAGCAAAAAGTTCATCATCTCGGTCAAACTCTATGCTGCAAGTGAAGAAAGAAACGCTACAGTAAAATATGGCCCTACTTCCACTTTAAAGACCACAAACTATTGGTTAGAAGTATGGATGTCAAAATTAGCATCAATAGTTAACTAACCTTGATACAATATTCTGAATGCTGAAAACTGCAGTTACTCCAAACTGTTTCTGGTTCTCAATCGTCCCAAAAAAATCTGAATTAACGATTAGTTTACTGCAATTGATACAGAAAGAGGAAGCAATAAATAATGTTAAGCTGGTAATGATAGCTACATGTCTAAACACAGAAAGACAATCAAACATGTAACTACGGCTAGTAAGAACTTCAAATTAAATTTTAGGATCACAAAATGCATATCCTGATACAGCAAAAACGATTGAAGAATTGAATATTCTCAATTTGTAAATCAACATTCTAGACATTTTGAATTTGTAAATTTCAATAAAAAACCCCCCAATATGATAAACTAAACCTGATTTATTAGCAAACTGGAATACCCATTAACCAACTTTTGAATAGAAAACAATTTACACCAACCAACCTGAAAAAACCCAATCGACCTTGATCGAGATTATGCAGTCTTCCGTTTAAATTTCTTGTACGTCTCCTCCAATACCGACGTTTTATCCTCATCGTCTTCTTCTTCTAGTTGACCTAAAACATAAAAATCACAGCAACCCACGTGAGAAAACGAAAGGATTAACAAAAGGCGTGATTGATTTTTCAAATAAACGATTGAAATCTCTTGGAATCCAAGGTGGGTTTTGGAGATCAAAAGCAATTAGAGCCATCGTCGGGTCCTTGAGCAATGGTCGATGGATGCATCGGCGGGGGTGCGCGTACCGAACCCTAGCCTGGCTAGCCAGCTCACGATTTAGGGGGTAGAGGAGAAGTGGCGAACGGTGAAGGGAGGATTGGTGGCGGTTAGAAAAAAGTTTTGGGCACTACGACGACATCCTCTTCCGATTATCGAGACACATATACAAATAAGCAAGAAATCCAGAGAAAGAGGCAAAATCTGCTAACTGCAATTGCAAGAAGCGAAATAACGAAATTGAAAATGTTACCTTCGAAATCAACAATACCAAAGAACCCAATCAAAGAGAAGAACAGTCCGCCAACATGCAAACCGCAAAGACAGTCCGAGAAGCATTTAGAAGTCGACGGAAGACAGATATTCATCACAGTGGAGAAGGAAGAAATGCAACCGGGAAGAAAGGAAAAGAAAAGGTCGACATAGGCCAAAGAAATAAGCGGAAACGAACACGTGTCCAGCAAACCGACATAGCATGGGCAATCCGGACCCGGATCCGGGGAAGAGTAGCGTGACAAACCCAAAAAAAAAATCCGGATGTAACGTTATCAAATATCACGCAATTTAAGTTAAAGAATAATGGAGGATTCAAATAGGGGGGAACGGTATATGTTATCGGTATACCTCACTAATGGATTTGTTTAAAAACAAAACCACTTCCGATTTCTTTTTTTCATTTTAATAAAAAATGCATTATTATAATTAGAGGTGGTAAAAACTAACATGAGATTATCTCGACACGAAATAAACGAGTTTGATAAAGAGATTTCAACTTGTTTAATCACGACACGACACGATTATTAAAATGATAAGGTTAGGGTTGAGAGTTTCAACTCGAAGAGGACACGAACATGACTCGTTTACTTATATACAAGTTTTTTTAATTCTTTGGATAAATTGTACAAACTCAAAACAAAACCAAATATTAATGAAAATTTTTGGGTTAAATCTTTTTGTAATATAATAACAACTTTCTCTCCTAAGTCAAGACTTAGTTTTTAGTTTTTTCAATCGCTCATATACTACAAAGTCTCACTCAGCCACTCTCTTATTCTCGTGACCGCATTCATCTGCTTCTTCAACTCCTACGCTTTCCAATTTTCCCTTTTAACTTGCAATAAATTTTCTTTTCCGCCTCCCAAATTCTACTCTATTCAATTTTCCCAATTTTCATTTATGTCTTAACAATTTTCACTATTTCAACTTGTTTAGTATTTCAACATGATACGACATTACACATTTGCAATGTCTAACCCATAAACCCGCTAACCCGACACGAACTCAACATGAGAATAAACGGGTTGACACGACACGTTTATTGACAACTGATTCGGCTAGTCCAACTTAGAAAATAAAATAGCACCTAAAAGAAGTAGATACTTCGCCTACACAGAATATCCAATTATACATGTAACATACAAACTAGTTGAAAAGTTAGTTGTTAGTTGAAAAACAAGCTGATAACTGATAACCTATTTGGTAGCTGATAAAATAGTTGGTATCTGATAGAAATCAGTGTTTGGTCAAAACTAGTTAAATGGTTCTTAATGTTTTTTTTTTCTAGAAGCTTAAACTCAATTTTTACCGGCTACTCAATATTCCCCCTCCGCCTGTTCATTTCAAACGGTTGATTTATCAGCGAACAACTTCTCATACGTAGAGCATTGTGGCTGATATCGAGGCGTTCAAGAATGTGGCAGTTTGACAAGCTAACAAAGTTGTTGGAAATGTCTAGAGATGTAAGGTACTTACAAGCAACGAAAGAGCTTGGGACGTTTCGTATAAATTAAGCGTGATCATATTCGCACAGTTGGTGAGTGAAATAGACAAAAGTGAAGAATCTGAGAGTTTGTTTCTGATAAACTAAGAGAACAAAGACTATTATATGTGAGAAACATGAATGAAAGATAACAAAGACTTGGGTAGCAGATAAATATTGAGTTTAAGTCCTTAGAATACCAATATTTGTGCTACATGGCATTTTTCTCTGTTTTTCTTATTTTAGTTTGAGATATGTTATTACACTATGATTTGGTAAGCAACTTTTTCAAAATAATAATAACAATAAATAATAATGTTGTTTTTAAACATAAGAAATTTTGGATTCTTTCGGTTACTAGTTTTACATTGGGATAATGACTCATAATGGTAACCATTTTTACATTTGTTCACATTTTGGTAACTTTCTTTTTTTGTATACATATGACCAACGAACTTGTTTGGAGTGTTTACATATGACAATTATTACCGGTTGTTGTAGGTTACTGCTGACATGATATACACGTAGGATTATGTAATGACACAGAAGGGTAATAAACTATTGGTTTTGTTCACATCTGGGTAATTTTTTTATACATATAACAAACGAATTTGTTCAAACTGTTCAAATATTACCATTATTATACTTAAAAAAACGTATATATACTTCTAAAACGTATAAATACACATATATAATTATATACTTTTAAAAACATATTTAATACTTCTAAACATGTATTTCATACTTCTAAAAACATAAAACTATGTATTTATAATTTTAAAAAATGTATTTATACTTCTAAAATATATATTTATATTTCTAAAAACGTATTTTAGTTATATTTTTCACCCCTAGTATACATACTTCTAAAACATATTTTTACATTTTAGAAATATAAATACGTTTCTAAAAATGTATTTTATACTTCTAAAAACATAAAAATATATATTTATACTTCTAACAAATGTATTTATACTTTTAAAAATACATTTATACTTTTAAAAACGTATTTTGGTTCTATTTCTTTCATCCCTACTATTAATACTTCTAAAACATATTTTTACATTTTATAAATATAAATACGTTTCTAGAGGATAATAAACTACATTTATATTTATAAAACGTATTTATACTTATAAAAACATAAAAATACATATTTATACTTATTAAAATATAAAAAAACGTATTTATACTTTTAAAATGTAAAAATACGTTTTAGAATTATATATACATTTTTAATAATATAAAAAGATAGTTTTATGTTTTTAGAAGTATGAATATATATATATATATATATATGATAGCGTGCCATCTGGTAACCGTTAGCGTGCCTTCCAGCGCACTCATTGAGAATCACAAACTCGCCAAACACTGGAAGTTCCTCGCCAGGAAGTCCCTTCCAGCCAAAGGAGATATCGCCCTGGCAAAATCTCCCCTGGAGAATTACACTCCAGCTCACTAATAATGTATCCGCTGGAACGACCAGCGTGAACTGTACTTGGCGCCACACTCCTCGACTTACGCGTGGTGCCCACGCCTGACACAGATCGTGCGCGCCCCATCCAGCCGGTCTGAGCCAATAGGGGCGCAGCAAAGGACGAAGATCGTACTACCAACGGACGGCTTGGTCCCCTCCTGCCACAGCAAAGATCTTGTCGGCCATAGCCAGACAGGGAAAGACGTATAAAAGCCCCTAGAGGGCATCCGGTAAGAGGACGGAAACCAATATACTCTAAACCCTCATCATACACTTACAAGAACCTCGCCGGAGATCTGACTTAGGCATCGGAGCGTTTTCCCGGGACCTCCTCCCGGAGAACGGCTAACGTTGCCATTCCTTTTGTGATTGTGATCGCAGGTCAAGCCCAAGACGATCAGAATCACCCGTGAAGTGAGAACCAGACGATCCAAGAGCTGATATCGCATCATTGGCGCCATCCGTGTTGTGACGCGCAACGAGAAACCACCATTTTAATCTCCGGCAATGACGACTGAAGGACAAACCAGCGATGGTAACAACCCCAGAAGCCCCGTACGTTCAATGCTACCATTGGGCCCAATACTGATAGAAACACTACCAACAACACCATCGCCACCAAGAACTAACCCTCCTGCACCTCCCTTGATCCCCCAAACACCAGTTCCTTCATCGCCATTTCAACAGACTATAACACCCATACCCTTAAGCACACCGCCGCCATATATACCGTTCAGCTACCCATTCACACCATTCCAACCCTCAACGAGACCACCAATGTTCACCCCTTCACCCACTTCTTTCTTCCAGCCACCCCAACCAACGGTAGCACCATTGTTCACAAGCTTTACGCCAACGCCAGTAAACACACCCGCCTCATCCTTAGGAGGCATACCGACCAGTGCACTCCCTCTGTTCTACACCCAACTGCCGATGTACCAACCCATCACATCTCCCATCCAAACAACAAACAACACAAACCCGCCTCTCCCCGTAGCATACAAATCCCCGTTCATTAAAGAAATACACGACTATGACATGCCAAACACAGCCAAACTGCCACATTTGAAAACTTACAACGGAACCACTTGCCCAGACAGCCATATCGACGCATACGAATGGCATATGCAATCGCTGAAGTTGGACGAACGATTCTGGTGCACACACTTCCCGAAAACGCTGGACGGGAACGCGGGTGCATGGTTCAAAAGCCTTGCACCAGGCAGCATCAGAAACTTTACCGAACTCAAGGAACAATTCCTCTCAAACTTCATGCAACTACGTAAATATAGAGGAGACATCCGAGAGATCATTGGGTGTAAGCAACTGGAGGGCGAACCAATCAGAGCATACTTCAAACGATTCAATGAAGCAACGCTAAATGTACCAGGACAAAACGACAACCTGGTAACTGGAGCTTTCACACATGGCTTATTGCCAGGCCCATTATCAACGAAATTCTTGGGAAACCCACCAGCCACTCGGTAGGAAATGAAGGAGCGAGTAGAACGTTTCCTACGCCAGGAAGAAGGTACGGCCGCCAAAGAAGCGTACCTAAAAGCTGCAGCCACTTCCTCATCAAGACCCAGAGAAAACCACTCACAGTACCTTGGCGATAGACGACAACCTTTCAGAAGAGGTAAACCCCAAAAACCCTACAACAACCACTATAGAGATGACAGTAGATATAAGCGGACAGATATTCTGGCTGTGGCTGAAAAAAGCAAGCCGGCGAGAAGAACATCAGAACGTCCGAGAGATCAATCTAAGTACTGCGAATTCCATAAATGCTACGGGCATGACACGGCAGAATGCGCCGTGTTGAAGAAAGAGCTTGACCAAAGAATACAACGAGGGAACCTAAATGACATCGCCAAATCAATTCGCCCAAAGAATGATAGAAACGACACACCAACGAAAAACAGGGACGCGCCAAAGAAGGGGCCAGAGATTCTAGTAATACACAAACACCATCGCAGAGCGCGAGAGCAAACACCAGACGTCGATGAACAACAAATATCATTTTCCAGTAGAGACATGAAGCCAGAAGGATGGAACGGCGACGACCCACTCACTATCCAAGCCAGAATTCGAGATATCATCATCCACCGCGTGCATATCGATAGTGGCAGCGCAGCAGACATCATGTTCGAACATTGCTTCCGCCAGCTGCCACGGGAATGGAGGGCAGATTTGCGCCCTCCAGCGGGAAATCTAACCGGCTTCACTGGGCACAACATCATACCAACTGGGATGATCTACCTGCCCATCACGATAGACGACGGTCAGCGTAAGAAAACAGTCACGCTCGAATTCACGGTGGTACGAGCACCATCGGAACACAACATCATCCTAGGAAGACCAGCAGCGCTATACTTCGGCATTGTGGCATCAACATTACACGGTATAATCAAGTTCCCAACGGATACCGGTGTAGCCACCGTCCTAACAACACCACAAAAGACACTCAAATGCTACCAGATAATGCTGCCCGCAGACATCGATGGCAAACGAAAGCGCCCAAGAGAGGAGCCTAAAGAAAGCAAAGAAATAATTCACCATAACTACCCAGACCAAAAAATACAAGTTGGAAGCACATTACCGACCGAGTTACGAAAACAGGTAATATCCCTGCTCAGAAAATATAAACATGTATTCGCTAGGGAGCCAGCGGATATGGTGGGAGTAGAAAGAACAATCATAGAACACAATCTTAACGTCATACCAGGGAGCAACGTGGTCAAGCAAAAACGCCGTGGCCAAGTAGGAGAACGCAACAACGCCATCAACGCAGAAGTCGCCAAATTAGTACAAGCCGGCATCGTCCGTGAAGCTTTCTTCCCAACATGGATAGCCAACCCAGTCATGGTAAAGAAAAGCGATGGCAGCTGGAGAATGTGCATCGACTACACCGATTTAAACAAAGCATGTCCGAAAGATTGTTATCCACTCCCCGAGATAGACCAGAAACTAGAATCGCTGGAAGGTTTTAAGTGGAAGTGTTTCCTAGACGCCTACAAGGGTTACCACCAGATCCTCATGCGAAAAGAAGACGAGGATAAAACAGCCTTTTACACGGATCACGGCACCTTTTGTTACCAGAAAATGCCGTTCGGTCTAAAAAACGCTGGGGCAACATACCAAAGGCTCGTCGACAAGGCGTTCAAAGACCAAATCGGAAGAAACGTGTAAATATATGTCGACGACATGGTCATAAAGAGCCGCGCAGAACAATCCTTGTTGCAAGACATTGAAGAAACCCTTAAAACACTCTCCAAAATACAAATGAAACTCAACCCGGCCAAGTGCACATTCGGTGTAGAAGAAGGAAAGTTTCTGGGCTATTATGTCAAGCGAGAAGGTATCCAACCAAACCCAGAAAAGATAAAAGACTTCGTCGAGATAAAATCACCAGCATGCCTGCGGGAAATACATGGACTCAACGGGAAACTCACAGCCTTGGGACGCTTCGTAGCAAAGTCAACAGAAAAAGCCCTTCCGCTGTTCAACACGCTGAAAGGCTGCGTTAACAAAAATAATTTTCGATGGACAGATGAGGCAGACATCGCTCTGAAACATTTAAAAGAAGCAATAAAATCGTTGCCCACATTAGCATGCCCGGTCCCAGGGGAGAAGTTATCCATGTATCTGGCGGCGTCACCAGATGCAATAAGTGCAGTTCTAGCTGTGGAAAGGGAGCACCAACAGAGACCAGTCTACTTCGTCAGCCGTGCGCTCCAAGGCCCAGAACTACGTTACCCGCAATTAGAAAAGTTAGTCCTAGCTTTAATCTATGCAGCACGCCGCCTGAGGCGTTATTTCCAGGCTCACCATGTGGAGGTATTGACAAGTCAACCAATCCGCCAAATCCTACTGAAACCAGAAAAATCAGGTCGCCTAGCCAAGTGGGCCATCGAACTAGGGGAACACGATATCGACTATAAACCAAGAACAAGCATCAAGGGCCAAGCACTAGCGGATTTTCTGGCAGAAATACCGGAGGAAGAAGAAGCAGCAAAGAGTCAACCTACAAAACAAGAATTAGACACACCTCCAGAAGCCTGGATGCTCCACATGAAAGGTTTTCCGCAACCATGAACTAAATAACCTAAGTTCACATGCAACCTAGAAAAGATCTATGTTTTCTTACTTTGAACATGTAACTAATTCCTAAAGGCCAAACAAAAATTAACTAAAAGAATAAATCAGAAAACTAACCTTTAGTTTTAATCTTGAAGCTAGCAGCACAAGTGTCCTGCCTCAAATGAGATCACACCCAGGGAGCCAGAGGAAGGAATCGAAAATTCCAGAGAGAATTGAAGAATGAGCGACTGATAATGAGGTCTAGGGTTCCCTATTTATAGGGAACCAAGAGGCAAAGCTAGAAACCCTAGCCGCAGCCCATTTTCCGGATTATCTGTACGCGCGCCGCGGCCATATCGTTTGCGCGCCGCGCGCCGCAATTCAACAATTGAATTCGTACGAATATGTACGCGCGTCGCGGCCTTTACATTGGCGCGCCGCGCGCCGCAATTCAACTATTGAATTTGTACGACTTTAATCCCTGACCTCCTGATTAATCTAATTAATGCCACAGAAATTAATCCAATTAATTTCTGATTAATTATTAATCAATCAATATAGTTTCTAATTAATATATTATTACTTTAATATATTAACAAACCATATCTTTTATTTCTATTGATTTATTAATCCCATAATAAACCAACCTTTCTCTCTACCGAACTTTCTACCAAACCTCCAGCTATGAGGGCAACCCAAATGGACTTTGCTTCTATTAATTAGGTAAATACAAATTATTAGTCATGGCTTAGACACCTAATCCAACAGTCTCCCACTTGGATAAGTCTATGACTATAATTACCAATTTAACCTCTGATTAATCAGCAACCTGCAGCTTCCTAGAAACTGCTGCCGAACTCTGACCTAGTCAGTTCTGTCCATAGATAAGTGATCAGATGATCCTCCGTCCAACAAGATATTTTCAAACATGAGACATGGATTGAGATCAATCTCTGTCTGATACACTGTTTCCCGATTTCCGATTCTGCTTATGACTTTTAGACTTCTAATTGAACGAGTCAATTTAGTCATGGCTGGCCAGCGCTTCAGTCAACTTCAAAATCATCGAGTGGCCAACAGATATCTGTTTCCCGTCAGGGTCAAGGGACGAATAAGCTTCGACTAATATGTTATATCTTTTACCCGACAAATCACTCACAACAGCACGTTTTATAACACCGAGTTACCGATGCGTTTTCGTACTATCAATGAACAACCGCCTTGCAAATTATAACTCATATCTCTCCACTTTAAGACCATAAGATATTATCGTCTCAACATTGCTCGTGATATAATCCATGAAGCAATCCATTGAGCGCGGGTTTATCCAATACTCAAATCTCCATTTCCAAGTACTCATGAACGTTGCAGCAATCTTATTGCTATGTCTAACTCCTTAGACAATCTACAAACCAATTCATGACAGTCTTCCTTCATACTTACTCCCTAAGAGTATGAACGACTGTGGATATTTGAATAATCCAATTATTCAGGAAGTAAACATGCAAAAGTGAAACATAAAATCTGACTGGCAGCTACTCCTGCTTATAACCAAGTCTCCACGAGGTAATCACCAAGTCGGATTTATCATAACTATTATCGGTTTCTTATTCTCTTTTAAACTTTCAATTCAAGCCTTTTATATCTATGTCTATGACCTTTTCACTCTTTCTATGTATCCAAGTGTCTAACACTTATACACTTTATTGCAGATGATCCTATCGGATACTCTTCCGATGACATCTCAATTTGTCATTTTGTCATTCATTCTCACAACTCCATTCCGGTGATGTGTACCGTGACTGCCCATGGTTCTCGGGTCTTTAGTCCACATGACTACACCCTAAGACAATTTCGAGGTGTCATGATGTGCCGGTGACCCACACGCGCTCCATCAGAAACCAACGGAGTTCTTTAACCATGAAGTCCTACAGCACCACGTTCTGGTGTAAACAATTACCGATTTGAAAACCCTTTCAAATCAATCACCCCAATCATTTCCCAATGATTTTCTCACGTCTGTTCAAAAATCCATTCAGTATTCTTAGCCAGGCAATACCCTGAATCCAACTTACAATGCTCTAAGCATTAAGTCATCAGGATATGTTCATAACACTTCTGATTTGTCCAAGAGGCTCGAGGAACCTGATGTAATCTCATTCCAAGCCCTTTCGGAATCCGAAGATTACCAATAATCCTTGTGTCATGATTTCCGGAAACCATTTCCATTCGGGGACTCTTTCTTATGTATCTTGAATCCCATCAAG
Source organism: Cichorium intybus (assembly GCA_023525715.1). Lineage (NCBI taxonomy): Eukaryota > Viridiplantae > Streptophyta > Magnoliopsida > Asterales > Asteraceae > Cichorium > Cichorium intybus. Next base: position 60,487,184 of record CM042014.1, read on the forward strand.
ATCATATTCTCAACGGCTAAGTCAATACTATCAGTCTCATCTATCTGATAGATGTCTATGAACTACGTGAGCATGCTGCACCTTCTTTGTTTCTTTCATGCCAATTTATTACACTTTGCAATGACAGGAAACTCCATTCCTGGGTTATGCATCTTGAATCTCATCAAGATCATATTGGCAGAATTCTGATCTATCTAATAGATGTTCACAACCACCTGAGTATGTTGTATCTCTTAAAGTCTTTCATAGCGAATCGTTTCTTAACACCAAGTCATTACACTTTGTAATGATAAGAGACGTTTCCTAGAGCCAGTATGTAACCCACATACAATGAAAGCAGATAACAACGATACTCCCACTGGCTTTGACACCGTTATATGACTCTTTCGGACTATTCACAAAATCCAGAGCTTATGGCACATTTTGCGAAACCGAAACCCAAACCTTTCCGACATATTAAAGGAAATCTTTCAGAGTATTCACAAAATCCAAACCCTTTGGCCTATTTTGATAATCTGAATATCCTTTCTTGCGAGATGCCCATGGGACGAATCCCGGGGCCATGTACCTTTTGTAATGGCATGCTCTATGTGAGTCCATATTAGTGTGCCGGTAAACCACACACGCTCCACTAACGACTCACACTATGCCACGCAGAATCCTCTCGGATTACATCTTCTATTGAGAGTACATCTCTCAGAATCAATTGCTTGACTCCAAGTGATGACTCAGTCAACCAGATGTTCTGCAAGTACATTTCTATGTTCCTTTCTTTTGATGATTCAATTACTCCCACTGGTTCCTAGACCAGTTGTAAAAATCAATCAAACTGTCACATAGACTGTGTCTCGCGGTAAGGTTCTCTTATTTGGTAGCAACCAGGTTCACCAATGCTTCCAGCAGTCGGATTACTTATCCGTACCATCTTTAGTGTTTTACCACTACCCGGTATATCACCCAAATCATAACTCCTTATGACAGTGACAATGACTACTGGTCAAGCGAAGAGAGGGTATGTCAGGTTTAACAGGAATCCAATTCCTGGTCAAGTCCCAGTGGTGACTAAAGGTTCTTTCACTTGGCTAATCCCTGAACTCATTCAGAATTATTCTTACTCTCACTGTTTCCTTAGAACATGAGCTCTTTCTAAAAGGACTCTTCTTTCAAAGGATAACCGGAGTGGCCAATGAAATGACATTGCTGATTAGTTTCAGGCTTGTCATGAGATTCAGACGAATGCTACATGACCCTGGACTTTCTATGTACTAGTGGGACGAACCCAGCTTTACATTTCAGACAGTGTCGGCATAACCTTCTTAGTCTAAGATATGGTCGGAATATGGTTTCTGCGGTCTGACTGGTTGAATATTCAATTCATTGAAATATTAGTCGGAAATGTATCCAGTGTATCTTATACACCGAGGATCAAAACTATTTCGATCAATGCTCCATCATCTTCCCTAAGACACATTATAACCATTAGTGTTCTTGGAAGAGGATAAACTGTGAAACATTTTCTCAGTCTATGTTGTTACTCAGGTTCCGTTGATCTTATACTTCCTTTGAAATCATTGAACACTTCAAGGTTCTAATCAATCGCTTATTCCGAAGCCATATTTGTCAAACCATTTGGCAAATATCATGAAGCATAACTAATCGTGTTCTGTTCGATGATTCGAGCAATACACAGTAACTTATGTGTCTGTTGCTCAAAATCTTAAAACCTTTACAGTTCCATGTAAAAATATTGTTCAAGACATGCAATCATCACCTGACTCCAAGTCAACTGATTCCAAAATCCTATCCATTGGATCTTTGGGCAATTCCTTTCTTGCCACAATTAATTTTATTAAGCACTCAATTCATCATGTGACTCTAAGTCAAATGATTCCAAAGTCCTGTCCAACTGGACCTTTGGTTGAAGTGATTCTCATAAAATTCACTTTAACAATCACAAAGAAACACAATTTACAAATCCAATCCCATTGGATGTATCAACATTCAAGTTATTACCATTTATGCCATCAACACATTCACACAATATTTTCGAGGATAATTAAAACAATCATGTTTCAAAAAAAAAAATTTCATTAAACCAGAATTATCCTCAGAACAATGTACTATGCGAATCCATGTCGTATGTATCTATAAACTAATAACAAGAACAAATATCTAGCTTAACTCAAAAACCGCACGAGCTCCAGATCCAATCCGAATATGCTCCTGTGCGACACCATCCCGCATCCTCCAGAGTTCGTGCATACAGAACAAATGTGAGAAACACATCCTGTATCAAGGAAATGAGGATCAGGTATTCTGAGTTTTAAGATATTACTGAGTTTGCCGAACGGTTTGGCTTTAGAGCATTTTTCCAATCTTTATGTGACTGTGTCCCACCTCGTGGATTCCCAGTTTAAAAACATCGAACAATCGGTCCAGATGATCTGGATCATTTCTTGATGCACCTTAATACTGGACTCAATCCTGAAGCAGCTGAATTAATGGAACTATGCTTCTCCATGAACGACTCATATAGAGTCGACATTGAATGCACTTCCACGATTGTCTTATCCGGTAACCCTTTCTGTTCATCTGGATGAACAGATCAGCGAGTTGAGCTAATTCTTAACTCCCGATCATAGAGGAAAACCAGTTTTATACTGTTCGCCTATGTATCCCTCAATCTCGGGAACACGCAAACTGGTGCTACTTCCTTTTAGCTTGCAACTTCAAGCTCTTTGAAGATCTTAGTTCGTTCCCTTTATTCAACCAGTTCACGGAACCTTTCCTGAACTAGCTGTGCTAACTTATCTGACCCCAGGAATTCTAAATCCCTGCGGAACACGGGGTTAATGATCAATAGCATAAGGCAACGAACTTCCTTGGACTCAATAGTCAAGGAGTCATGCTCATCACAAGCTGCTGTGTGATGCCATGTTTGGGAGCGGACACTCAGTTTGATATGGTTCGCCAGCAAAACTAAGAACTATTCTCTAATTGCAAAACCATATCATATAGTCAAGGCCAGTCAGCCTTACCATATTTAACAGGTGCTTTCTGAAGCTCTCAGAAATAGGTGAAGGAGGGGAAGGAGGAGAATGACACTTTCTTCAGACATATATAAAATTTGAATTTATTCGTTTAATTCATCCTTTTAAATAATTACCCAATATACATTATTTAACAAGGCTAGGATCCAAAATACCCCAACTATGCTGTGAAGAGGGATGCCGTAGTCACAACACAGTGGTCATTAAGGTAGATAACTTTTATCAATTTCAGTCTTATGAAATTCCTAGATCTGTGAGATTCATTGAACTGTTCAATGGCATGTTTAATCTCAGATATGCCCCACCGTTTGTGACTGGGATGCCGAGGATCACAAACCGGGTGTGAATAACCATGCAAATTAGCTTGGTACTCTCGGGGTCCATTATCATCTCAAATTGATGTGCCGGTTAACCACACACGCTCCATCAACAATGATAACACCCGAGAAACCCATTGCCACTCTTTATGAACCCCCATTGGTGTGCCGGTAACCCACACACGCTCCACCAACGTTTCATAAAGTGCAATGTGCAATTTCATGGGTTAGCATCAAATTCACATTTTTTCTAAAGTAACTAGATTGGGAATTCTTGTACGGGTTCTAGTACTTTGATCATTATACTTTTAATGATTAAGCGGTCCTATCAAAACTGTTCGGCTAACGACCCTCCACTGATCAGGTGAAACATCCTGAAGAAGGCTCAGCGACTCCTGGTCCTAGTCTTAAAAACCTTAAGGGTGAAATACCCCTTAGCGGACTCAACGACTCCTGGTCCTAGTCTTAGCAAGGTTATCCAGGTGAAACATCCTAAAGAAGGCTCAACGACTCCTGGTCCTAGTCTTAAAAACCTTAAGGGTGAAATACCCCTTAGCGGACTCAGCGACTCCTGGTCCTAGTCTTAGCAAGGTTATCCAGGTGAAACATCCTGAAGAAGACTCAGCGACTCCTGATCCTAGTCTTAAAAACCTTAAGGGTGAAATACCCCTTAGCGGACTCAGCGACCCCTTGTCCTAGTCTTAGCAAGGTTATCCAGGTGAAACATCCTGAAGAAGGCTCAGCGACTCCTGGTCCTAGTCTTAAAAGCCTTAAGGGTGAAATACCCCTTAGCGGACTTAATAACTCCTGGTCTTAATGTTGGATTAGGTGTCTAAGCCATGACTAATAATTAGTATTTGCCTAATTAATAGTAGCACAGTCCATTTGGGTTGCCCTCATGGCTGGAGGTTTGTTGGAAAGTTAAGTAGAGAGAAAGGGTTGATTTATTATATGACTAATAAATCAAGATATTGTTTGTTAATATATTATGGAGATAATATATTAATTAGAAATAATATTGTTGAGATTAATAATTAATCAGAAATTAATTGGATTAATTTCTGTGACATTAATTGGATTAATCAGGAGGTCAGGGATTAAAGTCGTACGAATTCAATAGTTGAATTGCGGCGCGCGGCGCGCAAATGTAAAGGCTGCGACGCGCGTACATATCCGCACAAATTCAATAGTTGAATTGCGGCGCGCGGCGCGCCAATGTAAAGGCCGCGGCGCGCGTACACATAATCCGGAAAATGGGCTGCGGCTAGGGTTTCTAGCTTTACCCTTTGGTTCCCTATAAATAGGGAACCCTAGGCCTCATTATCAGTCGCTCATTCTATTATTTCTCTCTGGAATTTCGATCCTTAATCCTCTCGGCTTGGGTGTGATCTCATTTGAGGCAGGATATTTTTACTGCTCAGTTTCCAGGAAATTCTAAAAGGTTGGTTTTTCTGATTTTATTCTTTTAGTTAATTTTCTTATGGCCTTTAGGTTTTGTTATATGTTCAATTAGAAGAAAACATAGATCCTTATAGGTTGCATGTGAACTTAGGTTATTTAGTTCATGGTTGCGGAAAACCTTTCAGTGGTATCAGAGCCTGTCTTGTTTTCTTGTTGAATTGCTATAACTGTTTTAGGGTTTAAAGCTTATAAACCCTAATTTATATCAGGATCGATTTCTAGGATTAGGGTTTTGGAAACCCTAATCCCCCCCCCTTGCCTATTTCGAAAATTGTATTAGGGTTTTGGAAGGTTTTCTATTTTTGGTAAGTTTATTTGTTAATTAAATGGATAACCTTAAACCCCATTATTTGAATTCGAAATCTAGGGGGTTTAGGATAGGTTTTAATTAATTTGATTAATTTGGATAAACCTATCTACATTTGAATTAATTTAATTAATTGTTAATTAAAGGATAATTTAAAAGGGATTTAATTAATTTTAAATTGGCGAAATTAATGGAATAAATCCAGAAAAATATTTTAAAAATTTTAAAATATTTTGATTTAATTAATTTAATTAATTGGTAATTAAAATTGATTAAATCAAAATTTAAGGTTTAATTTAATTTAAAATTTAGTTGTTAAATTTGGTAAAATTAAAAGATAAACCTTGAATATTTTAAAGGGTTTTAAAATACATCTTATATATGTTATTAATTGTTAATACTATATGTATAAGATAAAATTGGTCAGTCAATTCAATAGTAGGCCTCATTCACGAAGCTGGTCTATAAAGTGGGTATAAGGAGGCTGCCTGTAAAATGGCAGTCTAATGGGTGAACACTCTCACCCACCGCTCGCCTGATCAGTGGAGGGTCGTTAGCCGAACAGTTTTGATAGGACCACATAATCATTAAAAGTATAATGATCAAAGTACTAGAACCTTTACACAAAATCCCAATCTAGTTACTTTAAGAAAAAATGTGAATTTGATGCTACCCCATGAAATTGCACATTGCACTTTATGAAACGTTGGTGGAGCGTGTGTGGTTTACCGGCACACCAATGGGGGTTCATAAAGAGTGGCAATGGGTTTCTCGGGTGTTATCATTGTTGATGGAGCGTGTGTGGTTAACCGGCACATCAATTTGAGATGATAATGGACCCCGAGAGTACCAAGCTAATTTGCATGGTTATTCACACCCGGTTTGTGATCCTCGGCATCCCAGTCACAAACGGTGGGGCATATCTGAGATTAAACATGCTATTGAACAGTTCAATAAATCTCAAAAGAAACTAGGAATTCCATTTATAATAAGATTATTTTTCCGCGGTGGAATTGGCTGAATCGTCATTCGCCTACCTTTATAAAAATTTGCTTATAGATTACGGCATCCCTCTTCTATGTTGCAAATTGTTATAGTTGGATCCTAGCCTTATTTTATATTGGGTTATTATAAGGACCGACAAGTATCTAATTAAACTTACCTTTTTTTATAGATGTCTTCTGCTGATCAATCCGCTCCCCACTCAAACTCCAGTGTTCCCTCAATCCTCTCATTATGTTCCAAGGTTCAATTGAACGGGACAAACTACAATGACTGGATTAGAAATATCAAGATGGCTCTGAGGTACGAGAACAAAGAGTATGTCCTCGAGACCGAGCTTGTCGATATTGACCCTGAAACTGCTACTCCCGAGGAAATTTCCTTGTACCAAAAACATTCTGATGATGCGACCAAAGTGGCCTGCATCATGATCGCCACAATGAACCCCGAATTGCAAAGAATATACGAAGACTACTGGCCCTTTGAGATGCACAAGGAGCTTGCAGAAAAGTTCCGCAAGCAAGAGCGCATCGAGAGGTGCGAGGTGGTCAAGGACTTCACGAACATCAAACCTAAAGATGGAGAGTCTATCTGCACTCATGTGCAAAGAATGCAAGGTTACGTGGAGCGGCTTAGAAAGCTTGCGATGCCTGTACCGGAGCAGTTGGCCGTTGACATAGTGCTTAACTCGTTACCGAGTTCTTATGACCAGTTCAGGCTGGCTTATCATTTGAACAACAATCAGGCTAATATGACTGAGTTGCATCGCATGCTTCGAGTAGCTGAGGACGGGATGAAGGGTAAAAGTGTACCCTCGGTTAATCAGCCCGTCCTAGCCATCGAAAGTGGCAAAGGAAAGAAAAGGAAGGGCCCTCCTAAGCTAAATTGGAGGGAAAAGGTTCAGGTCGGGTCATCCAGTAATGGCTCGAGAACCAAGACTTCCCACATTCCTTGTGTGGCCAACCCTGATGAAGCCAACTGTTTTTACTGCAAAGAGAAGGGCCATTGGAAGAGAAGCTGCCCCAAATACTTGCAGGATGTCAAGGATGGGAAAGTAAAGCCATCGACAGCAGGTATGTACACTATCTCTAAAAACTCACCATCTTCTAATTCTTGGGTCCTTGATACAGGATGTGGTTTTCACATTTGTTCTGATCTGCAGGGCCTAAAGGAAAGCAGGGAGGTGGAGCACGGTAGACTGAACTTGATCATGGGAAATAGGAGATCGTCCCCTGTTACCAAGATCGGCGTTTTCAGTTTAGTGCTTAGTAGTGATGTTAGTATAGAGTTATTTAATTGTTGCTATTCGCCAGAAATGGCAAGAAACATTATTTCATTTCACGCATTGTTCAGACAAGGATTTCAATTTTCTTTTGATAATAAAATTGGTTCGATTTCTGTTTTCAAAAATGGTATTTTGATTTTTACTGCTTATCCTTGTGATGGTGTGTATGAAACTGTTGAATGTGTTGACAATTTAGGACATAGTGTAAATTATATTGATTCTACTAGTGGTGTAGAAAAGGCATGTCTGTGGCATAGTCGGCTCGGGCACATCAGCAAGAAACGCATCGCCCAACTCCAAAAGGATGGAGTGTTGGAATCATTCGACCTTAGGTCGGATGATGTATGCGAATCTTGTCTGTTGGGCAAGATGACTAAATCACCTTTCAAAGGGTCTTTTGAAAGAGGTGAGGGTCTGCTGGACATCATTCACACGGATGTGTGTGGTCCATTCAGATCAACCACAAAGGATGGCACGCGGTTCTACGTGACCTTTACCGACGATTTTAGTAGATACGGTTATATCTACTTGATCAAGCACAAGTCGGACACCTTTGAAAAGTTCAAAGAGTTTAAGAACGAGGTAGAAAATCAATTAGGCAGGAAGATAAATGTGACATCCCGGAAATTTAGGTCTAAAACTAGAAACAATCAATTCACTGCAAACCTCTTTGTAACCTGACCTTTTGAGCTTTAATGCATACTTTGGAAAATATAGTGTCATTACGATCAAACTAAGACACGAGATGAAATCTTATTTCCTATAATGGAATATCTCAAGTACAAACTGAAACCCTAGTTAATACGTCTGAAAAACTGAAAATAAGTATTAACCATTTGTGAAACAAAACAAGCAATCTAACCTCAGAGTACATGTTTCCCTGATTCCGGAAATATAAATAACATTCAAAACGAAGCTCATATGCAAAAGTTACGACTGTTATAAGAAAACAAGCCAAAATAAACCAGTGTAACACTGATTTTATTTAACTACATAAATCGTTTCGATCCGTTGAGGCACTTGTGCACCTCATAGGGAAATTCCGAGAACATTATTGGACTCAGACTATGGTCTATTATTGGATTCCATACTCGAAATATTTTTAGTAAAAATATTTATAAAAGTCAACTAATCGGATACTGCGGATAAATGAACGCAATATTTAAACGCGATTTCCCGATGTTCTGCAACTCGAAAAAATTATCTGTTTAGGTTTCTAGAATCAGTGCACTCGGCTCGACAATTCTCCGGTCTCGAAAAAATTATTAGACATCGGGATCTTGCGCACGAATTATGTCATCCACGACATCACATTCACCAACCATTCACCAACCATTCACCAACCCCAACTACTCCATGAGACTATAAATAAGAGGCTTTGCATCTCATTTTTCTTCACCAATTCACCAAAGCTTCTAGCTTTTTCTTTCTTTCTCCAATTGCTCTCCTTTTGGCCAAGAACACCACCACCATTGGTCATTGCTCTACTACCGTCGCACCATCACTTCGCCGCACAAAACCTTGTTGTTTTGTGGTGTTATTTCGCGGTGCTTCTCAAACACGATCGTTCTTATATCTAAGCTGAATTCACGCTTCAAAAGTGAGTGTTACGGCCCCTTTGTCTATGCTTTTATATATTATGGGGGAGAATACATGTGCAATATAAATATTTACCAATTTCATATCAAGTTTTATAAATGTTATTATAGCTTTATAAAATGTCTTCAATAAGCGAGTATTGTACTCTTTTATGTATATACTTATCAACATACTCGATTAGACTTGTCTATCCTACATTTATCAATGGCTTAGATAGTGAGACACTATTCATAACTAAGTAAAAATACTTAGACCCTACACTACTATAACCGTTAATCAAGCAGAGCGAGATACATATGTATAGATCTATACGGGTTGACACCCCCACCTATGGTTGTTAGCTACAACTTCGACTTGCAAATCGATGTAGGTGATACTTATCTTTTTCATTACTACGACGTCCATGAAGCGTTGTAGGGGGTACATTTCAGTCGAATAGCTCGGTTATAGGACTCAACTATACGCATTGATGGTTTTCTCATAAATGTACATATCATTTATAAGTATGGTATTACTTACGATTTTCAGCAACTCTATACAATTCATTTATAAGTATTATTTTACTTACAAAAGGAATACTTTTAGTTATTTTAAAAGTATCACTGCTGTGTTTAGCAGAAAACCTGTAACTCTCACCAACCTTGTGTTGATCCTCAAAACTACATGTATTCTCAGGAGATCAGTAAGCCTTTCAGAAGATGGAAATGTTCACGGATATCAGGCAACTTAGTTTACTGTTTTTATTTTATATCTACCTATCTGTTTAAGGCATTTCATGTAATTTTCTATTATTATCTGTAATAACTCTGTATTCAAACTTCAAGATGAAATACAATTATCCTTTTGTTTATCGTTGTACTTGGGCTGTATATTCAATTGCTTGAGATCCATGAACTAAGTCGCACAGCCCGGCGTATTCCGCCGCCTCGGCCGGGGGTGTGACAGAATGGTATCAGAGACAAATTGGCTATAGAGAACTCGTATCCTCGAAAGAGGAATACAACTATAGCAACTGGTTTCTAATAAAAGTATTATTATAAATTACGCTACTTCTTGACTACTTACGGGAGAGGTGTCTAGTTTGAACTATCGATTGGGTTGCTGGATTCAGAACAGCTTTAATGCCAAAATGATCCTACCTACCGGTACTTCTCATCTGGCCAATCCTTATTTGATAGTTTTGAGGTACAAAACAAAAATTAATAATACTGCAAACCCCACCAACAATATATATACGAGTTATATATATACTCTGACCCGCGATGAGAACACTTAATAAAATTCTAACATATCTTCAACTAAAACTACAAACTCAACCCTTTAGGTCAAATACCTCGACGAAGATAGTACCGTACATAAGTCATACCACAAATAAACATGGAACGCGCGCCTACGTTATTTATGGTCGGGCCGGTGAACAACCAACTTTGATCAAGGTGATTGACAGACTACAATGGTTGAGAGTTTTAGAGATTGAAGAATGTTCTCAAGATTCTCTGTAGATACATAGTACCTTAGAAACTCTATACAATTTTATAATCCTTAAAAAAAACTCCTTACTAATACACTTAAAATCTTCCCAATTCTTTAATATAGGATGGCTAGGGTTCCCGAAGATCAACCAGCTTTGATAGATATTATGGATCCCGATAGAGCCTCGATACCGTTAGCAGGAGACCCATATTTTCCCACAGACGTTCCGATGGCCCCAATTGAACTCTCGGATGATGAAGATCCTTCAGAAGACGAAGAAGAAAACGAACCAGAAGAGGTTGAAGAGACTGATGATGAGGGCATATTAGAGGATGCCCAAAGGGACAACGATCCAGCAGATGATGAGGAGAATCTCATTGATAAAGAGTTTGTACCATCCTCTCCGCGTAGGCCATGTTACCAGCCCTACCGCTCTCATGACAAGAGTCCCCTACTGATGAGGACCCCGAGGAAGAATGTTGTTCTGAAGAGGAAACCGACATTGTCCCATGAGCCAACATGGCTCGCTAATTTACTTGTCCAGAGGAGGACTGCTGACAATCCTCCACGATTTGAGATAGGCGAGTCTTCTCAAGCTCCGCTACATAACGGCCCAATGACTCAGGGCAACAGATTACTAGCCGACAGAGTCCATTATTTGGAGGAACTCTTTAGAGCTACTGGCACTACCTCCAAGGCAATTGAGCAGCGAATCGAAAGACTCGAAGAAGAGGAGAAGGATGACACTGATGCTATCCAGACCCTCTACCATCGCATGGGTGCAAGTCGCGCCGCAGCAAACACTTTGGGTGCTCATATCCGGGCCCTAGAGTACCGGGCTCTTGTTACAGAGAGACGACTAGATGCAATCGAGAACCGAGCGGTTGTTGCTGAGCAAAGGCAATGCCAACTCCAGGAGCAGTTTGATGAGCTGGTCCGTTATTTGGGTACTCGTTTAGCATAGTGTACATTTCATCTAGGGTGGCTTGTGCCCTAGGGTAGGGTTAGGACTTTTATGGAATAACTGTTTTACTGCAAGTGTTTATCACTGCCTAAAGCAAGTAGTATCAATCTATGAAAAACTATTTTCAGTATTTTTGTAACCAATGTAACCAAAAGCAAGCAGTTTCAATCTACGGAAACTATTTTCAGTGTTTATGTTGGATCTCCTTATCTGTATTATGTGTAAAACATGATCATTACTCAAAACATAAATTGATACTGTCACTCCAAAATTTGGAAATATATAGAATTTCGGGAACAAAGTACATTGATACACTACCATAAGATACAATACATACATACTTATTCAGAACTAAACAGTGTAAAACGACTTAACATTTCTATTCTAAACGTATTAGGACAATGCCTCCACGAAGGAGTCCGCGAGACCATCAAACACCAACTCATCGAGTCAATGCAAGAGTAGTACCAACGGTAAACCCAAATACTAGAGAAACTCCAACCGAAACCACTGTAACCCCACCATTCCAAATGGATTTCACTCAAGTGCAGACCTTGATGGCACAAGGGATTGCCACAGCCTTAGCTGCATATACGGCTGCCCAAAACGAATCTTCTGGGAACAGCGGAAATGGTAGTGGTATTCCAATTGCTAATCGAAACAATTCCAGACAGTGCTCATATAAGGATTTCATGGCCTGCAAACCACGAAACTTCTTCGGCAATGAAGGAGTTGTCGGTCTATCCCGCTGGATAGAAAAGATGGAGGCCGTGTTTCGCATCAGCTCTTGTCCTGATGACTGCCAAGTCAAATATGCTACTTGTACGCTGATGGATTCTGCCCTGACTTGGTGGAACGATCATGCGAAGTCCATGGGAATCGATGTGGCATATGGCATGAGCTGGGCATCTTTCAAACAGATAATGATCGAAGAATATTGCCCCCGACAAGAAATCCAGACTCTGGAGCAAGAACTATGGAATCTTACCATGAAGGGATCAGAGGTGACTGCCTACACCTCCCGATTTAACGATCTTGCAAGCCTTTGTCCAGGGATGGTAAACCCAGAATATAAGAAGACGGAAAAATACATTTGGGGATTAGCTTCACCTGTTCAAGGTTTGGTTACTGCATCTAAACCTACCACTTTTGATAGTGCTAAGCAATTGGCCTATCAATTGACTGAACAATGTATCCGTCAGGGTACCATGACCCCACAAATGGAGAAGAACCAGACCGAGAGTACGAAGCGGAAATTCCATGGGAAGTCAAAAGGGAACTTCAAGCATCACAAACCTAAGTCAGAACCTGTGACAGTTTATGCCGCAATCACAAACACTCCCACCTCATCCAAGCCTTACTCTGGAAAACTACCCCATTGTACCAAGTGCAATTTCCACCATGTTGGAAACTGCATGTTTTGTGACAATTGTAACTTGAAAGGTCATACCTCCAAGTTCTGCAGAAAGGCCCCAACTACTACAACCCCAACCCCTGCTATAGAAGGAAGCCGCAACTGCTATGAATGCAATCAACCAGGGCATTTTAAGAGGGACTGCCCAAAACTGAAGAATAAGGGAAGAGCATTTGTGATTGGAACTAGAGATGCTCGCCAGGAACCGACTGTGGTTACTGGTACATTTCCTATTAACAATATTTATGCTTCCATATTATTTGATACTGGTGCCGATAGAAGCTTTATTTCCCATACATTTAGAAGTATGATAACCCATAAAGCATGCAAACTTAACGAAGCTTACATGGTAGAAGTAGCAAACGGACAAATAGAAAGCACTTTAGAAATACTCACCAAATGCCTTCTCACCCTAAATAATCACATCTTTCACATTGACCTAATGCCTATAACCATTGGAAGTTTCGATGTAATCATCGGAATGGATTGGTTATCGTCCCATAGAGCAGATGTGTTATGTTACGAAAAAGCCATTCGACTACCCCTACCCAACAACGAAGCTCTTGTGATTTACGGAGATAAATCAGGGAAAGATCTAAGGGTCATCTCGTGCATGAAGGCAAGAAAGTATTTACAGAAGAGATGCTTTGCTTTCTTGGCCCACGTGGTGAATGTGAAAGGAAAGGGTAAGGAAATCAAAGACATTCCGCAAGTGTGCGACTACCCGGACGTATTTCCAGAAGATCTACCTGGAATACCTCCAGTCAGACAGGTTGAGTTCCGAATCGACCTAATCCCGGGTGCCGCACCAGTCGCAAGATCTCCTTATCGTCTAGCTCCATCAGAAATGCAGGAACTATCTAGTCAACTCCAAGAACTTCTTGACAAAGGTTTTATCCGGCCAAGTTTCTCACCCTGGGGAGCTCCAATATTATTTGTCAAAAAGAAGGATGGATCGTTCAGGATGTGCATCGACTATCGGGAGTTAAACAAACTCACCATCAAGAACCGATATCCCCTCCCAAGGATTGATGACCTGTTCGATCAATTACAAGGATCCTGTGTCTACTCAAAGATTGATCTGAGGTCCGGCTATCATCAACTTAGAGTTCTAGAAGAAGATATCCCAAAGACAGCATTCAGGACTCGGTATGGTCACTACGAGTTCCTGGTTATGCCCTTCGGACTGACCAACGCACCGGCCGTATTCATGGACATGATGAATCGGGTGTGCAAATCTTATTTGGATAAATTTGTGATCGTCTTTATCGATGACATATTGATCTACTCACGAACCAAAGAAGAACATGCCCAACACTTGCAACTAATCCTGGAACTATTAAGGAAGGAGAAACTTTATGCGAAGTTCTCTAAATGTGAGTTCTGGATTAACAAAGTGCATTTTCTCGGCCATGTGGTCAGTAGTAAAGGGATTCATGTCGATCCCTCGAAGATCGAAGCAATTAAGGATTGGAAGGCACCAACAACGCCAACCGAAGTACGCCAATTCCTAGGGCTTGCAGGTTATTACCGAAGGTTCATCGAGAACTTTTCAAAAATAGCCAAGCCTCTCACTGCTCTAACCCAGAAGGAAAAGAAATTTGATTGGGAAGACAAACACGAGTCTGCCTTTCAGAAATTGAAGCAATTGTTGTGCAGTGCGCCAATTTTGTCTCTTCCAGAAGGAATAGAAGATTTTGTTGTATTCTGTGACGCCTCTCACCAAGGGTTAGGATGCGTATTGATGCAAAGAAATAAGGTCATTGCATACGCATCTAGACAACTTAAGCCAAGCGAGACCAACTATACTACTCACGACTTAGAATTGGGAGCTGTAGTGTTTGCCTTAAAAATTTGGAGGCACTACCTATACGGGACAAAGTGTATCGTGTTCACCGACCACAAAAGCCTGCAACACATCTTTGATCAGAAGGAACTCAACAGGAGACAACGGAGGTGGATCGAATTACTTAATGATTACGAATGCGAAATTCGTTATCATCCGGGTAAAGCGAATGTTGTAGCAGACGCTCTAAGCAGGAAAGAACGAGCAAAGCCACTTCGTGTCAGGGCTCTAACCCTAACAATCCACTCCAATCTCACCACCCAAATTCGAGACGCTCAGGTGGAAGCTCTCAAACCCGAAAATATCATGGAAGAGAACCTACGAGGAATGGACAAACAGTTCAATCTCAAGGAAGACGGTACACGATATTTCATGAACCGAATTTGGACTCCTAAGTTTAGTGAAGTGAGGGATCTGGTTTTAAATGAAGCTCATAAGTCGAGATATTCGATACATCCCGGATCGGACAAGATGTATCTCGATCTTAAGAAACTTTATTGGTGGCCCAACATGAAGGCACAGATTGCCACCTATGTCAATAAGTGTTTGACTTGCTCCAAAGTCAAAGCAGAGTACCAGAAACCATCTGGCCTACTCCAACAACCGTCAATCCCGGAATGGAAATGGGAATGCATAGCCATGGATTTCATAACAAAATTGCCAAGAACTTCAAGTGGTTATGACTCCATTTGGGTAGTGATTGACCGTTTGACCAAATCAGCTCATTTTCTAGCCATCAAAGAGACTGACAAAATGGAGAAACTCACCAGGACCTATCTCAGGGAAATTGTCAGGCTGCACGGAATACCAACATCCATTATCTCGGACCGAGATACCAGATTCACGTCCAGATTTTGGCAGTCATTGCAAAGGTCCCTAGGGACCAGGCTAGACATGAGTACTGCATATCATCCCCAAACAGATGGACAGAGTGAAAGGACGATACAAACTCTGGAAGATATGCTCCGTGCTTGTGTGATAGACTTCGGTAATGCATGGGATACTCATCTACCGCTAGTTGAATTTTCATACAACAATAGTTATCACACTAGCATAAAGGCTGCTCCATTCGAGGCTTTGTACGGACGCAAATGTCGTTCTCCGATATGCTGGGTAGAAGTTGGAGATACTCAAATTACTGGCCCCGAGATCATTCATGAAACAACAGAAAAGATTGTTCAGATAAGGGAACGATTAAAAGCCGCACGTAGTCGTCAGAAAAGCTATGCTGACGTAAGACGTAAACCCTTAGAGTTCAAAGTAGGAGACCGTGTCCTATTAAAGGTCGCACCATGGAAAGGTGTCATTAGATTTGGAAAACGAGGTAAGCTAAATCCCCGATACATCGGACCTTTTGAAATTCTCGAAAGGATTGGTCCGGTGGCCTACAAACTCAAGTTACCTCAACAACTCAGCAAAGTTCATGATACCTTCCATGTGTGTAATCTCAAGAAGTGTCTCTCTGACGAGAGCCTTGTTATACCTCTCGATGAGATCCAGGTCAACACTAAACTTCACTTCATAGAGGAACCGGTGGAGATCATGGATCGAGAAATCAAAAGCCTCAAACAAAGCCGCATACCTATAGTAAAAGTCCGATGGAACTCTCGTAGAGGGCCGGAGTTTACTTGGGAACGGGAAGATCAAATGAAGCTAAAGTACCCACAACTATTCAAAGGTTCTCCATCCACTAGTGGAACGAAATAATTTCGGGACGAAATTTCCTTTAACGGGGAGGTAATGTGACATCCCGGAAATTTAGGTCTAAAACTAGAAACAATCAATTCACTGCAAACCTCTTTGTAACCTGACCTTTTGAGCTTTAATGCATACTTTGGAAAATATAGTGTCATTACGATCAAACTAAGACACGAGATGAAATCTTATTTCCTATAATGGAATATCTCAAGTACAAACTGAAACCCTAGTTAATACGTCTGAAAAACTGAAAATAAGTATTAACCATTTGTGAAACAAAACAAGCAATCTAACCTCAGAGTACATGTTTCCCTGATTCCGGAAATATAAATAACATTCAAAACGAAGCTCATATGCAAAAGTTACGACTGTTATAAGAAAACAAGCCAAAATAAACCAGTGTAACACTGATTTTATTTAACTACATAAATCGTTTCGATCCGTTGAGGCACTTGTGCACCTCATAGGGAAATTCCGAGAACATTATTGGACTCAGACTATGGTCTATTATTGGATTCCATACTCGAAATATTTTTAGTAAAAATATTTATAAAAGTCAACTAATCGGATACTGCGGATAAATGAACGCAATATTTAAACGCGATTTCCCGATGTTCTGCAACTCGAAAAAATTATCTGTTTAGGTTTCTAGAATCAGTGCACTCGGCTCGACAATTCTCCGGTCTCGAAAAAATTATTAGACATCGGGATCTTGCGCACGAATTATGTCATCCACGACATCACATTCACCAACCATTCACCAACCATTCACCAACCCCAACTACTCCATGAGACTATAAATAAGAGGCTTTGCATCTCATTTTTCTTCACCAATTCACCAAAGCTTCTAGCTTTTTCTTTCTTTCTCCAATTGCTCTCCTTTTGGCCAAGAACACCACCACCATTGGTCATTGCTCTACTACCGTCGCACCATCACTTCGCCGCACAAAACCTTGTTGTTTTGTGGTGTTATTTCGCGGTGCTTCTCAAACACGATCGTTCTTATATCTAAGCTGAATTCACGCTTCAAAAGTGAGTGTTACGGCCCCTTTGTCTATGCTTTTATATATTATGGGGGAGAATACATGTGCAATATAAATATTTACCAATTTCATATCAAGTTTTATAAATGTTATTATAGCTTTATAAAATGTCTTCAATAAGCGAGTATTGTACTCTTTTATGTATATACTTATCAACATACTCGATTAGACTTGTCTATCCTACATTTATCAATGGCTTAGATAGTGAGACACTATTCATAACTAAGTAAAAATACTTAGACCCTACACTACTATAACCGTTAATCAAGCAGAGCGAGATACATATGTATAGATCTATACGGGTTGACACCCCCACCTATGGTTGTTAGCTACAACTTCGACTTGCAAATCGATGTAGGTGATACTTATCTTTTTCATTACTACGACGTCCATGAAGCGTTGTAGGGGGTACATTTCAGTCGAATAGCTCGGTTATAGGACTCAACTATACGCATTGATGGTTTTCTCATAAATGTACATATCATTTATAAGTATGGTATTACTTACGATTTTCAGCAACTCTATACAATTCATTTATAAGTATTATTTTACTTACAAAAGGAATACTTTTAGTTATTTTAAAAGTATCACTGCTGTGTTTAGCAGAAAACCTGTAACTCTCACCAACCTTGTGTTGATCCTCAAAACTACATGTATTCTCAGGAGATCAGTAAGCCTTTCAGAAGATGGAAATGTTCACGGATATCAGGCAACTTAGTTTACTGTTTTTATTTTATATCTACCTATCTGTTTAAGGCATTTCATGTAATTTTCTATTATTATCTGTAATAACTCTGTATTCAAACTTCAAGATGAAATACAATTATCCTTTTGTTTATCGTTGTACTTGGGCTGTATATTCAATTGCTTGAGATCCATGAACTAAGTCGCACAGCCCGGCGTATTCCGCCGCCTCGGCCGGGGGTGTGACAATAAAGATGCTCAGGTCCGACAGAGGCGGAGAGTATCTAAGTATCGAGTTCCTAGACTATCTAAAGGAATGCGGAATAATTTCGCAGTTGACACCTCCCAGGACACCACAGTTGAACGGTGTTGCAGAGAGGCGCAACCGAACCCTGTTGGACATTGTTCGTTCCATGATGAGTCGAGCTTCACTTCCCATTCACTTCTGGGGGTATGCCTTAGAGACTGCCGCCCATATCCTCAATCTTGTCCCAACTAAGAAGGTTGCTAAAACACCTCATGAGATGTGGACGGGGAAAGTTCCCTCGTTGGCACATATCAAGGTCTGGGGCTGTGAGGCTTTCGTTAGACGAGAGACTCAAGACAAACTCGCAGACAGAAGCGAAAGGTGTTTCTTCCTTGGTTATCCCAAACAGTCATTTGGATATCTATTTTACAGACCAAGCGAGGACGTGGTCTTTGTAGCTAGACGAGCGGTCTTTCGAGAGAGAGAGCTCATATTCAAAGAGGACTGTGGGAGTACCATTGATCTGGAAGAAATTCAAGAGTCATCAGATGACGCAACCTTTGGAGAAACTAGCAACCAACATGAGGAAGAAGTTCCTGTTGGTCCGACAGATGTATCCTTACCTCTTAGGCGTTCCGGTAGGGTTAGCATGCCACCCGAGTTTTATGGGTTCCATATAACTTCGGATGGGGACACGTTTGTCAGTGATAGAACACTGATAAATTTGGATGAACCAGCTAACTACCAGGAAGCAGTGGCGGGCCCTGAGTCTGCCAAGTGGAAAGAGGCCATGGATAGCGAGATCAAGTCCATGTATGACAATCAAGTTTGGAACTTGGTTGACAACGTACCGGGTCGAAAGACAGTCGGGTGCAAATGGATCTTCAAGAAGAAGACCGACATGGACGGAAAAGTACACACTTTCAAGGCAAGGCTGGTTGCGAAGGGCTTTACTCAAACCCCAGGGGTTGACTATGACGAGACCTTCTCACCAGTAGCCAAGATAAAGTCTATTAGGATTATGCTGGCCATAGCTGCATTTCATGACTATGAAATTTGGCAGATGGACGTCAAAACCGCTTTCCTAAATGGAAAGTTGACTGAGGATGTTTACATGAATCAGCCAGAGGGTTTTGTCGACGCAAAGTATCCCAATAAGGTGTGTAAGCTTGAGAGATCAATCTACGGATTGAAGCAAGCTTCTCGTAGCTGGAATCTTTGTTTCCATGAGAAAGTCAAAGAGTTTGGTTTCTCTAGGAGCGAGGATGAGTCCTGCGTATATGTCAAGGCTAGTGGGAGTATAGTCACCTTTCTGGTGCTGTATGTCGATGACATACTGCTCATGGGAAACGATATTCCAACCTTGCAAGGTGTCAAGGCCTGGCTTGGGAAATGTTTCGCCATGAAGGACCTAGGAGAGGCTGCCTATATTCTCGGGATAAGAATATTGAGAGATAGGAAGAAGAGACTAATTGGACTTAGTCATGGTACATACTTGGAAAAGGTACTGAAAAGGTTTAGTATGGAAAATTCCAAGAAGGGAGAGCTGCCTATCCAAAGTAATGCAAAATTGAGTAAGACTCAAAGTCCAAGTACAGACGAAGAAATAGCTGAAATGAGTCGGGTACCTTACGCTTCGGCTGTAGGATCGATCATGTACGCTATGACGTGTACTCGCCCTGACGTGGCCTTTGCTTTAAGCATGGTCAGTCGGTACCAGGGTAACCCTGGAAGGGCGCATTGGATAGCTGTAAAGAATATACTCAAGTATCTGCGAAGGACAAAGGACATGGTGTTGGTCCTTGGAGGCAGTGATACATTGAGAGTTGAAGGATATACGGATGCCAGTTTTCAGACGGATAGAGACAGTGGTCGGTCTTAGTCTGGCTGGGTATTCCTTCTGAACGGAGGAGCAGTAACTTGGAAAAGTTCCAAGCAAGATACGGTGGCTGATTCTACTTGTGAATCAGAGTATATAGCAGCAAGTGAAGCGTCAAAGGAAGCGGCTTGGCTGAAGAACTTCATCGGTGACCTTGGAGTAGTCCCGAGTATTCAGGAGCCCATGGAACTGTTCTGCGATAACGAAGGTGCGGTCGCCTTGACAAAGGAACCGCGAGACCATGGAAAGTCCAGGCATATCGACAGAAAGTACCACTACATAAGGCATAAGGTAGAAGAAGGTCACCTCGTGGTAAAGAGGGTATCATCAGAAGATAATCCTGCAGATCCCTTGACAAAGGCTCTGAGTAGGATTAAGCATAATCAGCATGCTAGGAGCATTGGATTAAGAGATGATATAAAGTTTATGTAAATTAGATAGGTTTCGAAACTTGTAACAATGTATTGTATTTGACTCTTTTGATTTAATAATAGAGATTTATTAATGAGTAATGGGTTACTACTTTTGTCAATACTTTATCATTGTGTTTTATTTTGCATGTTTTACTTCCTGAATAATTGGATTATTCAAATATCCACAGTCGATTACACTTTTTGGGAGTAAGTGTGAAGTAAGACTGTCATGAATTGGTAATAGATTGTCTAAGGAGTTAGACATTGCAATTGGATTGCTGCACCATTCGTGAGTACTTGGAAATGGAGATTTGAGTATTGGATAAACCCGCGCTCAATGGATTGCTTCATGGATTTCATCACGAGCAATGTTGAGACGATAATATCTTTTGATCTTTAAGCTAAGACATATGAGTTATGATTTATTAGACGGTTGTTCATTGATAATACGGAAACGCATCGGTAACTCGGTGTTATAAAACGTATTGTTGTGAGTGATTTGTCTGGTAAAAGACATAAGTATATGAGTCGAAGCTTATTCGTCCCTTGACCCTAACGGGGAACAGATATCTGTAGGCCTCTCGATGAATTTGAAGTTGACTAAAATGGTTGGCCAACCGGGACTAAATTGGTATTCTAAGAGTCATATGCAAATCGGATATCGAGGAACAGTGAATCAGACCAGGATTGACTTTAATCCATATCTTGAGTCTGAAAATATCTTGTTGGACGGAGGATCATCTGATCACTTATCTATGGACAGAACTGATTAGATCAGAGTTTGGCAGTGGTTTCTAGGAAGCTAAAAGTGCTGGTTAATTAGAGGTTAAATTGGTAATTATAGTCATAGACTTATCCAAGTGGGAGACAGTTGGATTAGGTGTCTAAGCCATGACTAATAATTAGTATTTGCCTAATTAATAGTAGCACAGTCCATTTGGGTTGCCCTCATGGCTGGAGGTTTGTTGGAAAGTTAAGTAGAGAGAAAGGGTTGATTTATTATATGACTAATAAATCAAGATATTGTTTGTTAATATATTATGGAGATAATATATTAATTAGAAATAATATTGTTGAGATTAATAATTAATCAGAAATTAATTGGATTAATTTCTGTGACATTAATTGGATTAATCAGGAGGTCAGGGATTAAAGTCGTACGAATTCAATAGTTGAATTGCGGCGCGCGGCGCGCAAATGTAAAGGCTGCGACGCGCGTACATATCCGCACAAATTCAATAGTTGAATTGCGGCGCGCGGCGCGCCAATGTAAAGGCCGCGGCGCGCGTACACATAATCCGGAAAATGGGCTGCGGCTAGGGTTTCTAGCTTTACCCTTTGGTTCCCTATAAATAGGGAACCCTAGGCCTCATTATCAGTCGCTCATTCTATTATTTCTCTCTGGAATTTCGATCCTTAATCCTCTCGGCTTGGGTGTGATCTCATTTGAGGCAGGATATTTTTGCTGCTCAGTTTCCAGGAAATTCTAAAAGGTTGGTTTTTCTGATTTTATTCTTTTAGTTAATTTTCTTATGGCCTTTAGGTTTTGTTATATGTTCAATTAGAATAAAACATAGATCCTTATAGGTTGCATGTGAACTTAGGTTATCTAGTTCATGGTTGCGGAAAACCTTTCACTTAAGTCCTACAGACCTTAAAGGGAAAATTCCCTAATGGGCGGAACAACCCTCAGTCCTGGCCTTAGCAAAACCATCTGGTTAAAATACTTGGGAAAAGACATGCAACAAACTCAAACAATCGCGTGAAGAGTAAAAAAGGGCCACCAAATCAACATCAAATGTAAACAACCAAACAACGTCGTCCTGGCTCGTGAGCCTTACAAAACAAAATAAAAATCTTGTCCAAACGGCCTTAGAAGGGCCTTACAAACATTGTTTCATCACAAAATACCACCAAGACAAGTAAACAAGACATCAAATACCTGCTACGTATGAGAAGGGCCGGCAACATCACTCGGTTCCAGCAAAGCCTTCAGGTCGGGCACACCAATCTCCCCAAGTTTGAAGGCTGTAGCGTAGTCAACATTCATAAAAGCATCTACCGCCTCATCTACCTCCAAACCAATGTCAAGGGGGGGCTCTTCCTCCTCCGCTGCAATCTCCTTGCCTGCCTTCATGTCCTTTATAGCACGCGAATACCCTTGAGCTTGCCCAGCCGCCATACACACCTCCTTGAGACGATGCACGCCCATCCCAAAATCCCGACTTTCCATGACCAAGTCAACAACACCTACAACACCATTGGTCAAAAGCCAAGACAGGTCCGCCTCCGCCTCCTCAAGTGCCTGCGTCTTGGCCTGAGCAACCCGGTCACGCTCTGCAGCATCCCTCTCAGCGCTTTCAAGTTGGATATGCAGACCCTCGTTCTCAGATTTCACACCAGCCAGAGCATTTTGAAGCTCAGTCTTCTCCCGTCCAAGCACGGATAACTGCTCCTTCAGCCGGGCAGCCTCTTCTCCAACCGCCTGCAAAGATGCCACTTGAGATCGAAGATCCTTCAATAAGTCCTCATGCTTCATAACTTCAGCACGAGCGGCATCCAACTCCAGCTGGAGGGAAGGGCGATCAGCATTGGCGGCCAGCATTTCCTCCAAACGATTCACGCTTTCACCAAAGAAACAAGCACTTTGGGCGGCCGCATACCGGAGTGAACCTACCAAGTCGGCCGGGGAATAGCTCCCCATCTCCGAACGAGTGCCCGGAGGAAACACATGCTGCGTGAACTCCAAGGCAGTCTGGTAGTTTGAAAGACGCGCACTCTCCGGTAAAGACCACCTAGGAATAAACACCCCAGTAGAAGCAACAGGGTCAGCCTCTCGAGAACCTGAAGGAGGAAACCCCAAAACCGCTGCACTTCCACGGCGGCTAAAACCACTGAAATCTGGGCGAGGAGGCTGAGGCCCAACCGGTAGCGAAGGATTACTTTCTCTAGAACCTTCCCCAGTAACTTTATCAACCAAAGGGTGGGTACCGATACGAACACCCCCACCCTGGTCCATTTCCATACCTCCACCCTGTGATGTGTCGTCGACAATATTGATCACAGGAGACTGAGGCGGAATAAAACTTGAAACCCCACTACTACAGTCAAACGACGAGGGCGCAATCGCCGTGGTAACACCACACTCCCAGAACCCTCACCAGCAACGAACAACCCCGCTCGCCTCTTCACCAAAGCCCTAGAAGAACCAACTTGTTCACCACCAGCTTCCGTATCAGCAACTCGTCCATCAACAGCCGAAAAAACCAAAGGCCCTGTGCTTGCATCCCTCTGTCTCTCCTCCTCTTGCACCGCCGAGGCCCGTGTAATAAAAGCCTTGTGACGAAAAGCACGAGATGGAAGCACTCGATCGATCAAGGGAATCTCACGATACTGGAGACTTCCATGATAATTTTTCGCCAGAACGTCAGTAAACCGGATATCATGTTCTTGTCCTGCAATAACGAAATAAAACCATCAAGCATCTCTTTTGTTCAAAAAAAAAAAAAAAAAGGGGGGGGGGGGAGAGGAAAAGGAGAAAACAAAACAACACTAACAAAGACAAGAACTAACCGTCCACAATGGTAAAGAATTCGGGCATCTTGCCCCGAAGACGCCAGGAAGTACTCATGCCAGCGCCGGCTAGAATGTACTCGGGAAGTTCCCCACCAACCACGCGGAAAGACCGGAGAACTTTTGCAATAGCTTCTTTTGCGGGGAAAAGGGTGAAAGCACGATCAGTAATAGGATCAACATGATGCTTCATAGCACCAACCCGACGCTCGTTCACCCAAACAAAATGCTGAGACCAGTTCCGGGCAGTCCCCTTTTGATCGGTAACAAGAGTGGGGCGATCTTGACGAACGCAGAAGGTATAATTGTTCCCGGTGGAAGCACGAGTAAACCGGAAAAAATGACGGAAAACATACAGGTCAGGCTCTAGGTGAACAGCCCTGGACAGAAGTTCGAAGGCGATGATCTTATTTACACCGTTAGGAACCAGTTGATGAATATGAACGTGATAGTGGTCGAGAACCTCCACGAAAAAATCCGATGTAGGCAAGCGATAACCGGCCTCGAAGTGTTTTAAATACATCCCAATCTTCCCTGCAGGAGGAAAGGAAAAAATGGCTTCGTCGGCCGGAAGCTCCACACCATCCTTTGGTTGGAAGCCATACCGAGCCACAAGTGAATCGTAATACCGAGAATCAGGACCAACACCCGAAGAAGAACTCATCTTGACAATAAACAGAAGAACGGAGAAAGAGAAGAGCAAGAAATAGACAAAGGGAAAAGAAACCGCAAAGGAATTAATGTCCGGAGAAAAAGGAGGATATAAAGAGGTGAGATAAAGGAAAGCCGTAAGCGGGAGTTTCAAAATTCAAAGATAATGATTAAAACCGTCTGAATAAGCGGTCACATCAGCGCGTTTTACTCAAGGCTAGCCCTAGCCACCATCACTAGCTACGCACACGCAATAATGCCTAAGGCTAGGGAGACTTGATAGCGTGCCATCTGGTAACCGCTAGCGTGCCTTCCAGCGCACTCATTGAGAATCACAAACTCGCCAAACGCTGGAAGTTCCTCGCCAGGAAGTCCCTTCCAGCCAAAGGAGATATCGCCCTGGCAAAATCTCCCCTAGAGAATTACACTCCAGCTCACTAATAACGTATCCGCTGGAACAACCAGCGTGAACTATACTTGGCGCCACACTCCTCGACTTACGCATGGTGCCCACGCCTGACACAGATCGTGCGCGCCCCATCCAGCCGGTCTGAGCCAATAGGGGCGCGGCAAAGGACGAAGATCGTACTACCAACGGACGACTTGGTCCCCTCCTGCCACAACAAAGATCTTGTCGGCCATAGCCAGACAGGGAAAGACGTATAAAAGCCCCTGGAGGGCATCCGGTAAGAGGACGGAAACCAATATACTCTAAACCCTCATCATACACTTATAAGAACCTCGCCGGAGATCTGACATAGGCATCGGAGCGTTTTCCCGGGACCTCCTCCCGGAGAACGGCTAACGTTGCCATTCCTTTTGTGATTGTGATCGCAGGTCAAGCCCAAGACTATCAGAATCACCCGTGAAGTGAGAACCAGACGATCCAATAGCTGATATCGCATCAATATATATATATATATATATATATATATATATATATATATATATATATATATATATATATATATATGTATATATATATATATATATGTATATATATATATATATATATGTATATATATATATATATATATATATATATATATATATATATATATATATATATATATATATATATATATATATATACGTTTTTTAAAAGTATAATAATTATAACATTTGAACAGTTTGAACAAGTTCGTTGGTCATATGTGTATGAATAAAAAGGAAATTACCTAAATGTGAACAAAACCAATAGTTCATTACCCTTCTGTGTTATTACATAATCCTACGTGTATGCAACGTTAGCAGTAACCTATACCAACCGTTAATAATGGTCATATGTGAACACTCCAAACAAGTTCGTTGGTCATATATGTACAAAAAAAAAAAGTTACCCAAATATGAACAAACGCAAAAGATGGTTACGCTTATGGGTCATTATCCCTTTTACATTTCACATATAATTTTTTTGTTTGATTATGTAGAATCTTTACGAACCTAAACAATCATCATAAGTAACGTTACAATAACTCAAATAATAACAATTGAGGACAATGTTTCTTCCTCATTTGTATCTTTGTCCCATATCTCTTTACTTTCGCATCAAACTTTTTTTATCAAGAAGGTTTATTTATACTGGTAACCATTATAAATACGGAAATGATCACCAAATATTCATATGACAATTACTTAACAATCACTAAACTTTTCATTACTACCATTAAATAAACTTTCATTACTACCGTTACAATATTATAAAGGCAAAATGACATTGTAGTCAAACAACATTTTGTATTCTGTTTTAAAAGGTCACTAACGTTCTTTTTTTTTTTTTTGCTTTGTAAGGGAATGAACTCGATAATTTAGGGTCTAAAACACCTTGAATCCCAAATTAAGGGGTCATCTGGTTAAACTTGTTAGTCAACTGCAAGATCATGCCTAGTCAACTTCCACATCATGCCTAGTCAGCTTCCAGGTCTTCAAGATGTTGACCTCTAATCGGGATATCGTCAAATGGTACAAATCACATGTCTGATCATTCTCACTGGTGAACACGTATATTCTTGTTCATTTTTGTGACACCCCTCGCTAGGGCATTATTATAAAAACACTATTTATCACGTTTTGAATATTAGTTTAAGGTTTAATCATCATTTGCGGAAAATAGGTCCCAAAACATCATTTAAAATCTTAACAAACATATAGCGAGGTAATGTCATAATTCACGTAACATAACATGGTCCAAATGGCCACACACTCCGTGGTCTTCTAAAAATCCTCGCCTCGATTCAAGCTCCTAGCCTTAACCTGAGTACACATCAAAACAGTTAGGCAATTGAAAAAGCCTAGTGAGTTACCTGAGATTATCTCATTATGAGTGAAAATGATAACCTTAACACTCGAGATAACCTCCAAAAATAGCTTTATTTACACTCTTAAGATTTGAATTAAACATCATAAAGATTTCTCAAAAAAGATAGTTATGATATGCAAATGCAATGCATGATGCAACTATCCCAAACCCACGTCCATCTCATAAAAGTCCATCTCACCTCAATGGCACTCACCTAAGTTCACAAGTAAACGCACGGAGCATAATACTTGATCCCCGTATGAGTTAAAGTAATATTAGTGGCCATCACACTAGCCTCATGAGGGGTAGCAACTCCCTCATGCGGTTTTCTATTGGCGGAAACAATCCCAAGACATCATTGAGGGTGGCTATCCAGCCCAAAGGCCCTCTACATGGGTATAACATCATAAGTGGCTATTTTAGCCAAACATCATTAAACATCTTTAAGGTCATCATAAGGTTCACTCGGTCAATCCCATCCTATATGCAATGCAATGCACAAATAGGATGCTCAAAACATTTTTCAAAACATCATCAATACTTTTATTGGAAAAACTCTTTGAAATGTCTCTTTTAATGCCATGCACACATAGAAGTTATGCAACAATCAGCACATATGAAGTATGCATGATATTAGTATAAAACACACACAAAAGTTAGAAGAGGGATGTGTACTCCCGGTAACTCACATTCCTTAAGTTCCACGAAGATATTACTCTTTTGCTTTAACTTCAATCACTCTTCTCCTACAAGATATAACATTCAACATTACTAATAACTCTAAGGCTATTTAACTTTACTAAATAGATGTAAAATATTAGTTAAACATGTCCTAGGAGTTTACTTGAACATTAGAACCAACATCCCAACCCTTAAAGCTCAAAACTCAACATTTCGGGACTGTTCAGGCTGACACGGGCCGTGTTTCCCCCAACACGGGCCGTGTTCTGCTAACAGAAGGTTTTTCAGACATCCTGACACGGGCCGTGTTTCCCCCAACCCGGGCCGTGTTTCCCCCAACCCGGGCCGTGTTCCGAGCACTGTAACTTCCGATTTTTGGTCCTTTTCTCCCTTCTTTTGGTCCAATTCAAGGTCTTAAACAACTCCAAACTTCTAGATATAAAAAGGACATTATTTCTACTTAAATTACACATCATTTAGCCCAATCAAATCATCCAATATCATCTCCATTGAATCAAATCCATGTTATAATCCCAAATTTACTTCATAAGCTTAGATCAAGGAATATCCAATTCCATTCAAACAATTGATCAATAATTGAAGAGGTTCCTTCTTCCATTGATTTGAAATCACTAGGAACTCACTTAAGCTCTTCATAAAACACATTTAAGATGAAAGTTGATCCAATCATCAAGGTTTCACCCATTGATGGGTTTTCCCCCCACAATTAGGGTTCATATGTATCAACAAACCTCCAAATGATTCTCCAAGCATGAAACCATCAAATTATAAAGAGGTAAGCACTAGAATTCATAAGCTACACCTTTGGGATCATAGAACTTATCTCCCCCAACCATGAAACCCGAATTTGAACATGATTTACCCAAAATAGTGGGTTTTTAGTATGAATATTAGATCTCTTACCTTGAATCCTCCAAATGTTGATTTAGATCACTTAGATCCTGCTGGAAGAGAGTTTCCCACTCTAGATCTCCCTTGAAATCACCTCCTTCTCCCTCCCTCTCTTCCAAATCGTGTTTGTCACAAGGGAAATGGGGTTTTCCCCAACTTAAACTTCCAACTTTACTTATTTTCAAGACTAGTCCCTCCAGAACTTAAGTTATGTCATCTTTGCACTAAAAGTCCTTCTCCACCACATGTGAAATACTAATTACAAATCAAGTCCTTCTTCTAGAATCTCATATGGTAAATTTCCATTTTTACCCTTATTAAATTATTCTAGACTAAATAACTCTTCAAAATACACGTTTTAATTTAAATAGTTATGATTTAATTATTATGATTATTAAACTTATTAATTTCATTTATTAAATTATTTACCCTAGATCATATATCCTTTCTAGATTATAACTTCTCATTTTATTCTTTTTATTAATTATTTTGGTTATTTATCTTTATCTTATCTTTAAATCCTTCAACTTTTTTCCCCAATTTCAGGATGTTACAATTTTCTTCTTATCCCACCGATTATATGGGTTTTTAAATAACTTTGTATAGCTTCTGGGTTTCAGTTTTCTTTGTGCATCTTCTTCATCTTCAAGTCCTGTTCATTTTCTTTGTCTCCCATATCTAATAAATATCATCATGCTCTGTTTCTCTCTTCCTAATTTAAACCCCAAAATCTCACCTTTGCAAAATGAATTTAATAGAGACAATACCGATATAAATTAGGGTTTCGGAAGGAGAAGTGAAAAACGAGATCTACAGACCTATTTGGTGAGGAAAGATGCGTTGAACTATACAAATGGTTTCGGAAGGAGAAGTGAAAAACGAGATCTACAGACCTGTTTGGTTATGAAAGAAGCATTGAACTATACAAATGGTTTTGGAAGGAAAAGTGAAAAACGAGATCTACAGAAATAAATTAGGGTTTTGGCGGTTGGCGATGCACATTTTAGGGTGGGCGATGATCGAATGTTCTTCAACATGAACATGCTATGGAAATTGCAAGTTCATGTTCTTATAAGTTAAATTTGAAAATGATTTAACAATTGAGATCTTTCCTTACATTACTTGAACCTTCGGTGTAAGTCGGTAAAAGCTACAGTTTGAAACCAGTCATGATGATGCGGTCTAACCCATCAACACCTATTGTATTGCTTGCTGAATGAACCCGTTCATTGGAGTCGGGTTGGCAGAGGTTTAATCAGAGGTGGGACTGAAGGCGACGAAGGTGACAGAGATGGTCGAGGAGGTGAAGCGCGTAATGTTTTCCGTTTGGAGTTCAAACTGTTTGACCAATTGCCATCTTGGCAAGCTTAGTCCTCAAATTTAGGACTATTCTCCTCCACATAACTTCACATGTGTCATTTATCCCAAGTAAGGATCAAGCAACCGGTTAAAATGGAAAGGGTGACTTTAAAGACAAGTCAAATAAAACTTCATACCCTTAAAACGCAAGAAAAAAACTTTAGGGACTATTTAAAACAAAACCTTAAAGTTGATAGGACTACAATGTCATTTTGCCTAGTATAAAACTACACAAAGGATTCTTGATATGCATTTGAAATTTGCATAGCAATTTTAAGTTTTTTACAATCAATATTATTTTTTACTATTAAAGTTTTGTTTTGACAACTAAATGGATGTGGGTTTTTTTCCAAATTGTTTGGCACACGCTTATGTGACAATATAGGTCCTGAAGTACTTTTGTACTTAAGAAAAATGGTAAATTTCATAAAAATCATTATAGTTTGGTTTTTTTCGGTTTAACCACCGAAAGAATTTTTTTTCTATTTTAACCACTGAAAGTTTGTTTTTATTTTAAAAAAAAAATCATTGTAAATTTGTTCCATTTTCAAAAAACCACTATAATTTTTACAGTAATGAGCTACAAAAAAACATTTGAACGAATCATTTTTTGGATACGAAGCGTTTTTTTAGAAAATAGTTTAAAGTTTGAATGGTTTAATGATAAAAATTAATGGTTTGAGTGGTTAAACTGCAAAAAGAAATTAAATAATAATGGTTTTTATAGAATCCAAAGTTTTATGTAGTGATTTTTTATAAAAATCAACCAAACTCTTGGTGGTTAAATTAGACAAAAATTCTTTCAGTAGTTAAACCGAAAAAATCAAATTATAATGGTTTTCATGAAATTATCCTTAAAAAGCAAATGATGCAACAAAAATTGAGTTTTTACAAAGTTGGATGTGAAAGATCAAAAAGTATGGGGGAAATATTGAAATGAGAAATAAAATTAGTTATTATTTAAATAATTGTAATGGTACTAATTAAATGATTGCTTATGCTTGTATGTACAATGGTCAAAGAATGAATTTATATATTGAATTGTAAACCCAGTTAGCAAAAAGAAAGAAAATCTTATCTTCAAAACATAATTATTCATATCAGATAACCAAAATATAACAAAAACGTTGTGTTCAATTACAATGTTATTCATATTAAAAAGTTTATGAATTAGTTGATGATATAGCCAAATAATATCATTAATAAAAAAACCACAAACTAGATTTAAAAAGTCTAACAATGTGTTTGGTAGACTAGGTGAATAGTTATCTTCTAACTAGGAAACTAGTTTTTAGCTGAAAATAGTTTTTGATGAATAAAGTAGCTCGTAACTGATAAAGCAATGGCATTTGGTAAATACTATATGTTAATTCAGATGAAAAATATATAATAGCATAAAAGACATTTAGTTATATTTATAGTTAAAAACTAACATATAATGGTATATCTAGAAAACTTATGAATAAAGTCTCATGAGTTTATCAATAAACTATTCCCATCTACTAGCCTTTATGATGGAAGCTTAGATGGTTGATGTGCGGAATTCCACATAGGAGGTCTAAAATTCAAATGTTGACACGCTCAAAATATTGTTACTGATCCGCGATTAACTTTCAACATGGGTATTGGGGCGGGTTGAATGGGTCGTCCAGATAATATGCTTTACCATTTTTTAAACTATCTCATATAGTTTTTTTTTAAAACTAGTTTGTAGCTATTTTAGTGGGCATTATCAAACCTTAAATTGCAATAAGTTAAAAAACAAACGAGCTTCTAAACTAGATTATACTAACCAAACAAAATCATATGTCTCCAGCGAGACTTGAACTCTCAATCCCATGGGGGAGGAAGACATTTACCAACACCTGATACATCTAGGCTATAATCCTTTTGGTATCAAAGGTTATCTAATGACATAAACTCGACTAAATAGCGAAAAGGAAAACCAAGAATGGCTTAACTGTAACAAAATGATTTTAGGAGGTTTTTTAAGAAAAACAAATAATTATAATGGTTTTACACCGTTTTTCTTACAAATGATAACAAACTAGTGGGATACCCATATGTTGTAGCGAGTTTATTAATTGTATATTTTCAACACCAATTATGTAATGCTCTTTTACACAAAGGCCATTTTTTAATCTACATATTAAATAGTGAATATTATTATAAAGTTCTCTTACATGCCTTGTTTCAAGTTTTAATGCAATGTCCTAAAGGTTTAGAATCCATTTATAGTCCCGAGAGAGGAGCGAGAGAACAACGAAAGGATCCGGCAAAGGACTAATTTCGTAATGTTGCTATAACATATGAACAATTTCTGTAATATCACTATTCCTCATGGACCATTTTGTATAGTAGAGATAAAAACCCTAACTAATACAAATTATAAAATACATGGACCAAAAATATAATTATTGAAATTAAATAGATTCCAAAATATAGTTAATACAAATTAAAACTTAGAGGGACTAAAACTGTAATTACATTAAACTAAAAACGATAGGGACTAAACTTACAATTAGTCTACTTATCTTTAATATGCAATCATATTTTAAAAATCACATGTATTAAAATTGTAATTATCTTACACTAAAAACTATAGGGACTAAATTTGTAATTTTCTTATTTATCTTTAATAGTCAATCTTGCAATTTTTAAAAAACATATTTCTTTTTTCCTTTTTTATATTTTCAATACCATTTACATAATGCTCTTTTACACAAACCATTTTTGTAATATCTCTATTAAACCGTCAATATTACTATAAATTTTTCTTAGATAAGGACTATTTTTGTATTGTTGCTATTGCACATGGACTATTTTTGTAATATCACTATTACTCAAGGAGTAGTTTATATTATAATGACAAAAATGTAACTAATACAAATTATAAACTACAAGACCAAAAATATAATTATTGAAATTAAATAAGGACCAAAAATATAATTAATACAAATTAAAAATTAGAAGACTAAAACTATAATTATATTAAACTAAAAACTATATGAATTATACTTGTAATTAGTCTATTTATCTTTAATAGATAATCTTGTTTTAAAAAAATTAAAGGTGACTAAAATTGTAATTATCTTAAACTAAAACTATAGAGATTGAATTTGTAATTAGTTCATTTACGTTTAAATGACAATCTTGTAATTTTTCAAAATATGATGTATTTTTTTCCTAAGGAATTTAATAGGATCGGAGTAGTTTAAGAAAAGTTCTAGTTGTTTAGATCAATTGTTGAAACTCGGTGTATTTTAAGATATCCCATAATACAAAAATGGTCACATATATTTACAAAATATAGATATTTGATCAATATTTTTTGTTTCCATCTTGTCCAAAATATGTTGTTTTGGACCCTAGATCCAACAGATGTTATCTATTTATATGGTCGTCTATATAAACGATATCCAACATGTGGTGTCCACCAAACTCCGTTCTTTGAAAAAATTTAATGAATCGAAGCAAGATTCACACTCAGTTGAGGATACTATGAACTATGCGAGTTTTTCCATGATTTGTAGTTAGATTGTCAAAAGGATATCGAAAATGCGATTAATACATCATGATTATGAAATACAAGTCTATAATTGATTTAATATGTTTGGTTAAATTAGGCTTGCATGCATATCGCTTCTTTTTGTATTTAGGTTTTTATATTGTTTAGTAGAGTCCATGACAATTTCTTGTTGGACTAAAGAACGCATAAATACTAACCTCTCTTTCTGGAGCAAAACCCCTACTACATAATATGAAATATGAAATATTCGAACCCGGGTCTCCATTGAAATATGTGGAGAGGCTTCCGGTTGATCAACTGCCGTTCCAAAAAAAAACATAATATGAAGAACCATTTCGCAATGGATAGTATATTTAAAATTTAGTATGTAAAATTAGGTTTTTACTGGGTGTGGTTTCTTCTGTAGTAAAGTATTAATTATTAAATATATATAAGTATGAGTATTTTCATACAACAAAAAATGTGGAATATTTTGAATAAGTTTGAAGGTGCACCCAGGCCCGGCTCATGGGGTGTTCAAAAGGTGTCATTGAACAGACCCACTAATTCCTAAGGGCCCAACAAATTTTAAGTGGACCAGGCTGATTACATTAG
Source organism: Cichorium intybus (assembly GCA_023525715.1). Lineage (NCBI taxonomy): Eukaryota > Viridiplantae > Streptophyta > Magnoliopsida > Asterales > Asteraceae > Cichorium > Cichorium intybus. The sequence continues at coordinate 60,521,464 of CM042014.1, forward strand.
GTTAAGAAAATTATCAAATTAGGTAGACGTTTTGTTTTACGCTTACAACAATCATTCAACGGACAACGATGGAACTTGGAAATAGAGAAGAAAAAACGGAAAAGGAAAAATTGAAACGGTTTAGCTTCATCTTTGCTTGTTACCAAAACACACGCAGTCCCGCATTTATGATGGCAGCAACGACTTCATTAGAGGTTATATCATCTCTTCAACTCTTCGTTGTTTACAATTACCGAAATCATTTACTGAATACGAATTTAGCTTCTTCCTTAATCCTTCTTTGTTCAAAATCGAAAATTCGATCATTGCAATATCACCACATAAGAAATTCAGAACTGGTGTTCCTTAATCCTTCTTTGTTCAAAATTGAAAATCAGAAACATATCATTGCTTCACTGTTTACTATTACCGAGACGATATAGCTTCTTCATCCCTCTTTGTTGAATCGTTGTTTACCTTTAAACTTTCCTCCCTCTTTGCCTCTTTGGTTTTCGGAAAATTAGAAACAAATGTATAAAATTAAGAATTAACTATCGAGGTATACTTTTTTTTTTTTTTCAGAATTCATAAATTTAGGTTCTATTGTTCTAATCTTCTATTTACATTTCAGAATTCACTTGTGACTTGGAATCAGAAATTAGAGGAGTGAACAGGTATAATTTATGTTTCTATTTAGTGTTTACAATTTACTATTTACATTTAAAAATTTCTGATATTTTTTATATTTCTAAACTTTGTTTCGTTTCCGATTTCTAGAGGACAAAAGTGTCATACTTTCCTATTGGCATTGATGGCTATTTAGAACAACATTTTAGATAAAATTTTGTATGAAGATGTAATTAATAAGTTTATTTCAATGAATACTACTCGAAGGATAGTGTTTTTAAAGTAGAAGCAAGTGTATTTTTTATCTTTTATTTTGAATTAAAGTTTGTCCAATAAGTATACTACAATATGAAAAAAACATCACAATTCATAGTTTTTGTATTTTGTAGAATTTATAAGTTTAAAGGCCTACATTTATTAATTTGCACAGGGCTTCCATAATCTCCCATCGGTCCTAGGTGCACCTCACCACTTTGCATGTGTATTGCTTAGAAAAGTTGGTTACACACATAAGGAGTTGATAGTTCACCTCCTTAAACAGAATTAGATCTACTTTTGGTAAGTGTTATCTTATATCCATCTGAATAGGTTCACACTACTAAGTTTTTATTTGTATAAAAAAACACCATTTTTGAAAAGAAAAATAAAATTTGTGTCCAGAAAGCCAAAATTGAACGTAAGGAGGTCAGAGGGTGTTAAAGCTTAAATTGAAAGAAAATAGATCTCCTAAAGATGAGTCTAGGTAAAGCCTTGATAAGGCTATAAATTTATATTAGTCTAGTGTTATTAGATATTTATAACTCCACAAACTAGTAAAATTTTTAAGTAATTAAATTTTATTCTGAATCATATAGTTGTTCAAATTGTAGTTATTGTATCATAGTCAGGAACATCCGTTGATGTGTCACATTCACCATTAAAATTTGAAGCGGTGCATATTCATGTTAGATGAAATGTATTATTGACAGTACTACATTAGATATCATTACGATTTTAAACGTGTACGAGAGAAAATAGAAGAAATGGAGATCTTATTATGTGGGCTCGGAAGTCATGGAGTGTAGAAAGTTAGTCGTTTATAATACGCAAATGCTCTTGATTACAATGTCTAAATATATACAAAAGTCCATGAGTTAATGGAAAGAATCAAAGATGCACGTGTGCTACTACGTTAGAAGTAACTTTTATTAACCGATAATATCATGAAGTTAACTTAAAGTTACATATAATTGTTTGAAGTTCACAAAGAGACTGTTCGTTTGGACGTCACACAAGTCTTAAGTACACTTTTATTTCAAAAAAGACAAGATGCAATGTATTTTGAACACTAGTATAGAGACGTTTATATGTCTTATATCTTCCATGTGTTTTGTTGCTAAAATACTTCCATTTCTTTATAAACATCATTAAAGTTTCCTTGTATATGCATATTCACGCATAGGTGTTAGAACTATAAGTTTTTAGTTTGACTGTATTTGTTTTGTTCAATTTTAGACTAATTAATTTACCTTCTATCTTGAACCAAGCTTTGTTATTACTTTCTTTTTTGCATAATTTTATAGTAAATATTCATATTACTCAATTTTCAAACTTTTATTTTTATGTTAAAAATGGCATTTTACTTCCCGTTTTACTGATTTTGGTCATTATTTGCCATTTACTGAAAACTATATTTGCTATAATTTGTAGTTCCATTCTTGTATATCGACATGTCAAAAAGTCATGTTACTCTTATTTAGTCATTTTCCATACTTGCACAAATATATATTCAAAATAACATCTTAATTGATGTCAAGTTCTATCATCTTTGCTTTTTCAAAATACAATATACATTACTTGACCTAATTACACATACTCATCCTTCTTATTCCTTATTATTGCATACAACTTTGCATATTATTCATTTACATTCTTCATTTTCATAAGCATAACTTAGTAAGCCTAATTTGAGCATTATTTCTTTCACAATCATATAGAAATCCCATTCCATTCTTTCATTTGCATAGATACATACTTAATAGCATGATACCATTGCCCATTTTCACCTACACATACAAATTTCATTTTATACTTATCTTTGAACAATGAGGAAAACAACTCTATAAAGCTTAAAGTTCAATAGTTCCAAATTCATGGTATTTTGATGTTTTGAAACATTTTATAACTACTAATTATTGAATCCAAACCCAATTTTACGTTTCATTTGATTAATTTCAAAATCAATTTGTCAAGGTTTGCATATTACCTTAAGAATATGTCAAGTTAAAGAAATATTATACTTTTAGGGTTGTTTACTTGAATTGTGGACCGCTATGGTCAAATTTTGACCACCTTTAACCACCACAACCATCACAGTTGATGTCGATGACGATTGAGTTAACATTAGTGCATCTAAATACTAGCAACAACAACGTTGTTGTTGTTGCTTCCCGATTTCATCTCCTATTTTGTTATTCTTTCTTTTATTGAACTTTGTCTCTACAGATAAATCTTTATGTCTTGGTCTTTCTCTCCATCGATCACGCTCTCACATTCCATCTCCTTTCTTTCATGATTGAACGTAGCACTCTAACCATCCTATAGGTCTGTAACCTAGGTCCATCAACCTATCGTAAGATACATCTTATCATAACCTTTACTTCCCTTCTTGCAGTCTTATCTTAAGTTCATAGCTCTACTTAAGCCTCACACAGTTTAAGCCTAGGTTCGAGTCTCGACACCTAATTCGCTTAAATTTGGCTCGGATACCAACTTGTAACGACCCATCTTTCATGCACCTTAAATGGTGTAATAGTTTATAATAATAACAAAAACAACGTTGTGGAACAAAATCTCAACTTTTAAAAAAACTTTTCTCATGACTTCGAGTCATGTCTTAAAGTTCCGGTCCCAACAAAAACAAATAAGTTTATATATATATATATATATATATATATATATATATATATATATATATATATATATATATATATATATATATATATATATATATATATATATATATATATATATATATGAATAGGTTCAAATGAGAACCACTAAAAGGTTAAGAACCGTGAGAACCGATATTCACACATTAAAAATCATGTTTTTTTTTCGTTTTTTTGTTTTTTCACAGTTGTTTATTATGTGAAAATATATCAAACTTAATAAATTTTTTTATTTTTTAATACGTTTTACAATATTCACAATATAATAAAATTTCTAGTTATTAAACTGTGAATACTATAATGTAAATTAATTTTTTCTTTAAAACACATCAATATTGATATCTAATAACAAAGGAAGGATAATTATATATTTTTATGTGTTTGATAATTTTATTTTGATAAAAAACAAGTGTTTAAAATAAAAAATACACATTATGAAACTGTGAATTAGTGGTTCTCACGGTTCTCAACTTTTTAGTGGTTCTCATTTGAACCCTTCCCTATATATATATATATATATATATATATATATATATATATATATATATATATATATATATATATATATATATATATATATATATATATATATATATATATATATATATAGCGATAGGTTCAACATAAAACAAAATTATATTGGCTAACCATAGAACTACGTGAACATATGTTCATAAGTGAATATGGACAATTTTTCACGTTGTTCTATGGTTAGCCAATATAATTTGATTTTATGTTGAACTTATCCCTATATATATATATATATATATATATATATATATATATATATATATATATATATATATATATATATATATATATATATATATATATATATAGTTAGTATTAAATGAAATTGTTAAATATAGTGTGATTGTAGGACTCAACGTGGACCATTAGATCAACAAAATCAATGGATTAAATCAAATGGCATTCTTGTAAATAAAATCAATGAATTCACGTGTTTTTAATTTAAAAAACCCGGTTAAGGGTAAAACAGTCAAAACCCACAAACCCATAACAATGGAATGTAATCTGCGCATGCGAAAATCACGGACACGATATGATCGGTTTCAATTAACACTATCAATAATCAAAATATACACAATCAACATCGGTGGATAGTACAGATGCGTTATCGGAAAAAAAAGTAGTTACGTAAGAGTTTTCAAATTCAATTCTAAGAGAATGGGTAGTAGGATTGTCAAAACCATTCTCTGAAAATGGTCAAAACCAAAATAGTGCAGAAAACCATAACATACAGAATATCCATTAATAAAGTAGAATGTCATTCTTCAAGAATGAATTTTACATGTTCATTCTCCAAGAATGCAAACACTAAGATACAGGAACTAAACACAAAAACAGGAAAAAGAAGAAAAGAGAATACAGGAAAGAAATGCCTCATATTCTCTGAGAATGCCTCATTCTCTAAGAATGCCCCATTCTTTGAGAATGCATTCTTGGAGAATGTAAACTAAAAAAAATTGAACTGCTCACACTTTGTCTTCCCCTGTCGTCCTATCTTCGGTGAAGCATTTCATCGAACATGTTAAATGCATGTTCAAATAGAACCTGATTCAATCGCAATATGAACCCAACGTAATCTAATGTTCGAATGGAACCTGATTTAATCGCAATCTGGTGTTCGTCGATCAATTCCTTTCGTCTGACTTCGATCGTAATTCAAAATTCTGAAATCAATTCCTTTAATTGATGTAATCGTGATTGCAATCGGAAACCTTCAAGCTGACTTCGATTGGAAACCTTTAGTAGATGCAATCGGTTGCTGAACTGAAATCGATGCAATCGGTTACGGCCGCCGGTGGTGGTGGATGAAGCAGGGGAGGAAGCCGGCGGCGGTGGTGGATCAGGCAGGGGAAGAAGCCGGCGGCGATGGTGGATGAGGCAGGGGAGAACGACGGCTGTCGATTGAATACGCTAGAGATACGGGAGGATACGTTGCATAAATAGGGTTGGTAAAGTTACTAATTTGTCCCTATTAAATGATTGGTTCAAAATTAGTCCTACAATCTCACAATACTTAGAAAATGTATTTGAACCTATATATATATATATATATATATATATATATATATATATATATATATATATATATATATATATATATATATATATATATATATATATATATATATATATATATATATATATATATATATATATATATATATATATATATATATATATGAATTGGTTGGTATGGTACAACCATGGTATTCAAAAATTTCTACTGTTAAGTGTTAACCATACCAAGACAACTTAATTGGTATGGTACTATTGGCCAAACATAGTGACTACCAACATGTTGGCTACCAATTTTATTGGTGCAGTTGGTAACATCTTGGTTGGTTCTCCGTGGTACATATTTGTCAGCCCTACTATGTGTAACACCCGGTTCCTCAAATTTAGGATATACCAATTTCTTTAGTAAAACATAATATCATTAGAGGTATAATCCCAAAAAGAGTAACAAGTATACACAAGGTTGTCATCAAAAGCTTAGTTCAAGTCCTAAACTATTACATCAACAGTTTACAACTATTTAACAAACCGAGTTTACTTCATATTTTAAAACAACAAAAATAAATCTATGTCAAAGTCCAAGTCCAAGTCTAGCTATCCATCCATGTTCCGCTTCCCGCGGTCACCGCTACCAGAACCTAATACAAACAACAATAACAAACGATATATGAGCTATGAAAGCTCAGTGAGTAATTTAAGATTTATTTGTTTGTATCATTCATTATCATGTTTTACTCAAACTCAACAGACTATCTCAGTTCTGAGTGTGGTATACACACTATAACTCTTTATTTCATATACTCAAAGTTTGGTTATTCTCAACCAATTCAAATCATAGCCTACTTCATATCTGTAAATAACATCATATCAAAGCATAATCATCAATAAATAACTACTCACCTGTTGCGGAATCGATATGTGGAACTCCTGCACCTCGTGTATGCTCCTGCCTAGCCTTAGCTGTAGCATAACAATTCATTTTCATTACTTAATGAAGAATAATCTTAACCACACTCAATATTCATCACAATCAAGGAACTTGTATCACTGAAACAAGTTATTATCAAAGGATAGCAATAATATCAAAGTTGTAGCTTTCAATTTCATCATTTAAACACATGTAACCCTAGAAATGCGAAAATCAACATTTCTTTAGCTTGGATCTCGAATTTGAACTCACATACACACCATAATCCAAATAAACTCACTCTAATTCGTGTTTGTTGAAGGTGGCTCATCAAACCCACAAGGAACTATCTCAAATCCAATGATTCAACCGTTGGAATAAGATAAAAATCAAGGAGGATTACCTTTCAAGCTCAAGGAACTAATCTCTAGCTTCAATTCGTGAAAGATAGGCTCAATTCTCGACTTAGATGGGTAGAAATCGAATTCTAGGGTTTAGAGAGGGTTTTGGTTGAATTGGAAATGACCCAAATGAAGGAAAACCCGTATTTTAAAACAGCCCTGGGTACGCGACACGACCCGTGTAGGCTCACACGACCCGTGTGACGCCTATAGCAAGTCAACTTGAAATTCTGCAGACTCACACGACCCGTGTTGATTCACACGACCCGTGTGAGACCCATCCTTGCCTCGGTAAATTTTGAACAAGAGCTACACGACCCGTGTGAAGCTACACGACCCGTGCAGGTCTGAAATGGTTACTGCTTTGCTTCTCATGCCTTTCTACACGACCCGTGTGACCCTACACGACCCGTGTAGCTCAGATTTGACATTTTACAAACCTAAACTTTACTCAATTGGGTTTCTAACCATCTTAATTCATATAACAACCTATTTAATCTTATTTACACTAGGATTAACTCAAAAATCTTTAAATTTTAATAACACGGTATTACACTATGGGTGATGTTGTATGCGTAGGCAGTCTGAGAACCGTTAGGGTAGGACCATGTACTTAGACTGGTGTAGTCTTACTTGTCGGTTATCTAGTTGTATGGTTGAGACCTGTTAGGGTATGATTGTATGCTTAATTGGTGTGGTCTTGCTTACTAATTTGTTTAGTCGTATGATTCGTTCTTATCACTGTGTGGAGGTTGGTGGAACGGGGCTGGCCCACAAACTGGACAAATCGGGGTGACCGAAGAGTCTTCTGGTCTTGGCAGAACGAGTTGGCTTGTGAGGCCGACAGATTGGAGCTGGTCTGTGAGCCATTACGTAGTGTGTTTGACTGTTTGTTATGTGATGGATCGTGTGGTATTTCGGGGAACTCACTAAGCTTTATGCTTACTCTATCAAATTAAATGTTTTTCAGGTAGTTCAGTAAAGAAAGGAAGGGCGCGGTTCGACCGTATTCGAACCCGACATGATTATGTTTGACTTCCGCTGTTACCATTCAATTACTCTGGATTTTTACACCATGATTTCTATTTACTTGACTTTTGAACAAAAAAGTTTTAGGATTCTTCAATGATTGCTACAACGTTTGAGATGTTTTTTTTCCTCTAATCTTATCTTAGAATTGAAAATTTTGACCTTAAAATTTGGGACGTTACAAATTTTCAACAACAAATTTAGAAAGCTGAGACATCTCATCCCATCGACTGATACCTTATTTTAGGGACTTCCTTTAATGATCATCATCAAGTAAAGAATGACATTGAATACAATAGTCATATGACAGTCCCAACTTTCCATCATATATACTTAACACAAACCCAAATATCATATAGACACCGGAGACTTATTCATCACCGATGTGTTCTTCTGACCATAACTTAAACGCAAACAATTTGTAATTGATTATGAATTCAATATCAAACTAATTCATTTAAAAGCAAGTTAAACACAAAATGCATATATCAAACAAACCTATAACCATTGTAAAAGTGATTGGTTTCAATGGAAATACCTAGTGCAAAAATGGTAGTTTAACTACATAATGCAAATTTGAAGTTTGGCAAAACTCTCATTATCACTTAATCTTATACTCATTACAAAACTGCATGATTTTACATAAAGTACTCAATGTGAAAACAGAGAGTTTGACAGTTATAAATTTAAATATATTTAAACAATGCGAAAATGACGATCTCACATTGGTAAATTTAACCAAAAAACATACATAATGCGAAATTGGAGTTGCAAAATTTAAGCCTATTTTCAACATAATTATTTTTACCATACACGAGCAAAGTCTAACAGTAAAAAACTGATATTGACATCAAAACTTGTATAAAGTTTCATTGATATGTTTAATTACTCGTACTGCAAAATTTCTTACAAAAAAGGATGTGAAAATTTTAGTTATGTATTTTATAATTTATTTCAAAATTGCAAACTACAAAACATTGTATGTTGTGCATCATAAAACTGAATTGGAGTTTCAAATTAAGATTAAAAGCAAAGTTGTTAAGACCAGGGTCTTACCTAAGATTGAGATTGAAATTGGAACATCCTATCAATGAACTAGTCTTCAAATTTTCACTCAATGTTATACTTTGTGAAATACATGTTACAATTTAATGTTGATTAAAATATCGATGATATAATCAAATTTAATTTTTTAAGCATGAATAATAGTTCTTGTAGTTATAATCGCAAAAGTTAGGAATAAATATAAACAAAAAAGATCATCATGGTCATCCACCACTAAAGACATAAGACCCCAAAAGGAATAACATGCGTGTCGCAATACTCTCTCTAATTCACTATGAAAAGAAGTGTTAATGCTTTGTAAGACTTCTTGTGGCATGCGATGCTCGATTTCAAGTCGAATGAACGAATTCTTCAGACTTGATTATATAATAAAGACTAAATAGGTAAGATCAGATCAAATTTAGATCTTCAGATCTTACTTAGGATCCTAAGATCTCAATATAGATCTTGCTTCAAATAGATCCTACTGTGATCAAGATTGTTTTTCGGTTGTAAAATCTTAAAATCATAAAATATTAAGATCAAGATCAGGATGTTAACAAATATGATTAGAAAAGACTTCTAAGTATATATTTACTTTTTGTAAAATGTAATGAGTCGTTACACTTGTGTATTATATAATGGGTCCTATTGCAAAGGTATTAAAAAAGTGAAAATTTTGGATTATTTTAGAATTTTTTTTGTTTTACATAAGGCTATTTCTATATCTTTCATATTCGGCCTATTTGGATAGAAAGAAACATGGAGAGATACATTAGCCAGGGGAAACAGGATAATAAGTTTTGACAGGTGGCAGTATCTGAGATGCTCAAGTACTGTGATAGAAAGTAAAGTGTTGGGATTTTTATGGCCGAGTCGTCACTCCATAATTATCAGCTCACCCATTCCTCTTTCCTGCATTCATTTTCTCCCAAATTTCCGATTCACAAAAATTTTATACCCCTGATCCACAAACACTCGATAAATACTAAAGATACACCACTCCACGAAAAAAAATATACAATTGGCCTTTTAGATACAACAAAAACGATGAATCATCAATCTATGAACATCCGAATTCAAGCACCATGCGCGCCTTCTCCTTCTTCTCCAAGATTCCATCACAAAACCCCTTTGTAAGAACCCTTCTGTGCTTATACACTATTACTTTGTTACCAAATTTGATTTTTTTAGTGGGGTTTTTGGGTTTTTGCATCCGGGTTTTGCTTATATTTAGTCATTTCTCACGATTCACCTCTTATCTGTTTAATTTGATGTTTCTCTCGGTTCCTGTATCTGGGTTTTACTCGAAATTTTGTTGTTCAACTGTTAACTAGCTATTTCTTGTTGAAATCTCTCTTAAATTCATCAATTTACTCGGTTTAGGTTTTCGTATTTGGGTTCTCGCTAGGGCATTGTAACTTATAGTATTCGGGACTAAATTTTACTGTTTTACAGAATATTGCCACGAGCAATTTGCTCTTCTGAAGTGGTATCCCATGTTGTAATGCAAATGGAGACCTCATCTGATACCAACAACTCATCAATTCCATCTTTGAAACATAAACGCACATTACGGTGGTCACAAAAACAATCCTTGTTAAAACGGCCAATCAACAAAGATTCAATGCAATTGAGGGCATTATTGACATCCACCACACAAGACACATCCGCTTCTTTTGTCAATGATGGAAAGATAGGAGTTTTGTTGCTCAATCTTGGAGGCCCTGAAACTCTTGACGATGTTCAACCATTTTTATTCAACCTTTTTGCCGACCCGGTACATTCTTATTTCTTACAAAATTTGTTTTCTTTTTGGTCGTATTTGTTCTTTTGACAACTTACAAATTATGAAATTACACAGGATATTATTCGACTACCAAGATTGTTCCGTTTTCTTCAAAAGCCTTTAGCGCAATTTATATCTGTTGCTAGGGCACCTAAAAGCAAAGAAGGGTATGCTTCAATTGGTGGTGGGTCCCCTCTTCGCAAGATAACTGATGCGCAGGCATGATATTTGATATTTTTATTATAAATATATGATTAATTTGATTATTTGTGTAATAATTTGTGGAATTTGCTAAAGTTAATACGTTTTTTTTGTTTGTTTACGATGTGAATTTGTTTATTTGGTTACGTGTATGTAAATCTTGATTGTGTTGATATAGGCTATGGAGTTGAGAAATGCACTTCATGAAAAGAATGTAAAAGCAGAAGTGTATGTTGGTATGCGATACTGGCACCCATTTACTGAAGAAGCGATCGAGCAGGTATGGATTCATATGAATTTAAAATGGTTGTTCGTTTGGTAAGTGTTTAGAATGTAAATAATAATATGTAATGTGTAAATAATAGATATTTGGTATAAAATTTTTATGTTATTGATATAAGAATTCTAAGTTTGTGAAGTACTTAAAATATAAATATTTAATATTGATGATGATGAAGATTCTTAATTATTTGACGTAATATATAAAGACATAAATTCGAAGGTCCGGATATTTACATGATAAAATTACAAATAGTTTAAGTGTGGTTGTTTAATAAGAACGATTATGACGATTTAGCAACTTCTAAGGACAAGGTTATACACATGGATATTCTATGTGATAAATAATTAAAGTGTGTAAGAATTTGATATAACGTTATGAATTTATGTTTACTTGAAATAAATAATGATACGGATTCTTAAATATTTGGTATGAATAATAAAGTACACATGATTAGTTATAAATTATAGATAATGAAATACTTAATATAAAATATTTGATTTCAAAATGGACAACACACTTGGGAAATGGACGGGTGAAATAAATAAGGGCAAATGTGTAAAAAGGTTTGATTTTCTAAACTTTTCAACTTCCAATTACTTAATTCTTTTCCATTAATTACAGATAAAGAAAGATGGAGTCAACAAGCTAGTTGTACTTCCACTTTACCCTCAATTCTCAATATCAACAAGCGGTTCAAGCCTTAGACTCCTCGAAAGTATCTTTAGGTCATAAATACTCATTTTACCTTCACACATCTTCCACTTTTTGCAAACATCTTCATATTTTTTTCACATAACAGGGAGGACGAATACCTTGTTAACATGCAACACACGGTTATACCTTCATGGTATCAACGCGAGGGTTACATTAAAGCCATGGCCAATTTAATTGAAAATGAACTCAAAACCTTTGACCGCCCTGAAACGGTACTACATTTTGACTTTTCCTTTTTCCGATTGGTTATATTAATGGATACGTTTTCTTTTCTTGTAAAGCTTTTGATTTGAATATAATGGATATATAGGTAATGATTTTCTTTAGCGCTCATGGGGTACCACTTGCATATGTTGAAGAAGCTGGTGATCCATACAAGGCGGAAATGGAAGAATGTGTGGATTTGATAATGGAGGAATTAGAAAGAAGAAAGATAAATAATCCATATACTTTGGCTTATCAGGTGATTCATATAAACTTTGTATGGCATTTATTGGAAGAATTCCGAATAATTAAAAATGGATTGTGATGGTTTCTTGATTTTGCTTTGGTTAATTTTAAATACAGAGTAGAGTTGGCCCCGTTGAATGGTTGAAACCCTACACTGATGAAACAATCGTTGAACTTGGGGAAAAAGGGGTTAAAAGTCTTTTAGCCGTACCCATTAGGTAATCGAACATGTTACATGATTGAATTTGTATTTCTTGAACATTAAATCGTAAATTTGTTGCAGCTTTGTGAGCGAACATATTGAAACATTGGAGGAAATTGATGTTGAATACAAGGAATTGGCGTTAAAATCCGGTGTAGAGAAATGGGGTCGTGTTCCTGCATTAGGATGCGAACCTACCTTCATTCTTGATTTAGCAGATGCGGTGATCGAAAGTCTTCCGTACGTAGGAGCCATGGCGGTATCAAATCTTGAAGCTCGACAGGTAAACACGACCCATGATTTCTTTCCACAATTAAGTATCTCATTTTCCCAAATTGGTCACCAAAGTTTTTATTTTGTACAAATGGGTCCCTAAACAATTTTTTTTTCGTTTACATCCTTATGGCTAGGAATGTAGGAATGGCATGTTTATTTGGTTAAGCCCTTTTTTGTGTTCCAAAATGGTCACTAGACACACTTAGGGTCCTTGAACAAAAGAAATTATATTTTGTGAGTTTATTTGCACCATTTTTAAAAATGCTGATATTTTATTATCTGTTTTTATTTTTCATATATAATATTCCTATTACATTTTAGTAGATATAATAGAAAAGTAGGTTCGGGTAACTGGTCGAAATGTTTTTGTAATTTTATTCTTGTTTAAAATGATACAGTTTATTTAATCAAAAAACATAAGAGATAACTTAAAAAAATAAAAATGCGACAAACAAGTTTTACAACACGGCCCGACTTATTTTGACTCGCATGCAATCATTATTCTTAGACCGTATTAGTTGTACAACTAAGTAATGGATCAGAATACATTGTGATGAAATACATTAAAAGTGCAAAAATGGTACAAAAAGCACAAAAAATATATATTTTTTTTGTTCAGAACCCTACTTTTATATATTTGGGAGTCTCTCTCTCTCTCTCTCTCTCTCTCTCCTCAAGGGATCTTTTGAAGAAAAAATCAAAAACTCCACACATCCAACATTTATAATTTATCAAAAAGGGGAATCAGATGAAAGGGCTGTTTGATTTGCTTCTTACTGGTCCAGTAAGAGGTTACGTCTGACTCGGACCGAGTCAGACCTTTTGATAACCCTAAAATTTACCTCTGATTCGGTCAGCTTTAGGATGAATCTGACTGACTGGGTCAGACACAGACCCAGTCAGCTCTTACTCAATCAGTAAGTATCAAACAGGCCCTAACATTTCATGATTTATTGCAGTCTCTGGTCCCACTTGGGAGTGTAGAAGAGCTGTTGGCAACATACGATTCACAACGCAGGGAGTTGCCCGCACCGGTCACGGTTTGGGAATGGGGCTGGACCAAAAGTGCAGAGACATGGAACGGGCGGGCGGCTATGTTGGCGGTTATTGTTTTACTGTTTCTGGAAGTGAGCACCGGGGAAGGGTTTCTTCATCAATGGGGTGTGTTGCCCTTGCAATTGCCCGTGTTTCCTTGATATGCGATTATGGTGTGGTACACGGGAATTATTCCTATATTTTTGTTCTCAATGGGATTTCATAGTGATTATAAGGCTAATTGTAAAGAGTTATTATACATATATTGCTGTTAATTGTAATTATTGGTTAAAGTGCGCTGTCTATACGCTTGGTGGACTTAATAAATGGCGTGGAATCGATTATCGATCCCTTTGTCATATAGTTGGCATTGTACGTGTTCATGCGCTTTGTATTTTACATGTTGTTATGAATAAGTGACATCTTCAATGCAAACGTATCCACTTTAAATAAACCTAGCAATACGTGTCTGTGTGTCATGTATACGTGTCAAATACAAATTTACACGACACGAGTTTACTAAACACGAACACGACACGAATTGTAAAATGTGTTTTGGATGTCAAACATGAACACGACACATTTAATTTGCGTGACACGTGACACGACACGAGTAGACACGTTTTTTAATCGTGTTACGCGGATTTACACGAATTCAAACACGAATTTGTACATGTATTGTCTTTTAACCTTGGAAAATATACGTTTTTATTCGTGTTTATATGTGTTTATACGTGTTTGAGTTTTCATGGATATACGTATTTATGTGTGTCGCGTGTTACGCGAATTTAATTCGTGTCTTATACATGTCAAAACAGGTAAATTCATGTTTGACACGTCTAATACACGAAACACGAATTTAAGATTGGTGTTCGACATGAATAGATACGAAAAACGAATTTCTAAAACTCATACACGGAAAATTCATGTCGTGTTCGTGTCGTGTCTATCGTATCGAGAATCAAATTGTCAGGTCTAGTTTTAAAAGGCCAAAATTTTGGGATTGGTTCCATAATTTATTTTAATACAAAAATTAAAAATCAAATCGGATTGTATACTGTATAGTGATATATGCAAAAACATCCCTTAGGGTATCTTCAAATCGGTACCAAATCTTACTTTTTGACAAATTTTGGTGTAAAGTTGTTCCAACAAACACTATCTGTTATATAAAAAATTGTGACGTTTAGTACTGGAATGCGACAGGTGGTATTATATTATACATCAGATATTTTATGTTAAAGTTTTATGGTTCTTCAAATTTGAATTTATGTATTTCTAATTTAATATTTGTAGATGATATTCTATATGTAATATCCATTACTTGTGGTGTTATATTATAATTTATGTTGACAATAATTTTTCTTGTATATTAAATTGTAATTTGTATGGGTTGTTTTATTATTAGGACAAATAATCATATGTGAATAATTTATTTTGGCAATTTATAGAGTTATGGTAATGAAAGAAGTGGGTTAAAGTTTTAATAAACTGATAACTGTAATCTATAAAAGTTTGAAAAAAATATACATACAATATTTTTAGAACTTTTGAATTCTCATAACAAGTTGTATAATACATACAATATCACACGTCTTTGTGCATTTTAATGAAATGTAACAAGTTGTATAACACCACATTTTTGTAACGTATACTATATTTTTAGAACTTTTGAATTCTCATTGCACTATATAGTCTATATATGTGATCATATACATAAATTTCTAGAATCTCTTGCTATTATATATTATTATGTATGGCAGAGTTTATTTGAATGCTTTACTAGATTTTACACTTCAACAAGTCCATCTACCCGGTTTCAAATTTTAGTGTTTTATGCAACCGAAGAAACCAAAAAAAAAAAAAAAGGAAAAAAAAGAAAATAACGGTCTATTTAAACACAAATTCAACATAAAAAGCCAGTAATAGACCATGATCACGATCTTCATACATTATACAACATTACTACATAAGCAAAATCAAGAGTTCCCTTGCAAGAATTAGCTACAAGTACAATCATACAAAGATTCAAGTTTATTTCGATCTTTCAAATCAACGGACCATATCAGGTCACATATCGTATAGTTTCATCTTTCAATGCTATATAAATAAGTATGCTTCGTGCAATACGTACATACAAGGTTACCTTAAACCTAACCATGTAGAAAGAAGTTCGGTCATCATTATAGCCATGCCCATATATTCACCCGCAACACTGATCTTACGAGCGATCCTACCTGCCATAATGTATAGACAAGATCACTATCATAATTTGAAAGGGTAGAAATAGAATACACAAAGTACATTGATACTTCTTGCATTTAACCCTAATTTGAAATGTTTATGGAATTTTCTAAGTAGTTAACATGTAATATATATGGTTAAAAGAGTGTTAATTACATATAACTTAGCATAGAAAAGTAACACGAAATAATTCTGACTCCTATCCCCTTCCAATACGAATCCCCGACACCGACTTTCGAGTGGCTACGACTCCCCTCGTTTCTTCAACTCCGTCCTCCCGTGCCCCTTCCTCGAAAAAGCCCCTAAACCAATAGAAAGAAAGTGACATAAGAAAAACTCCCTTAGGTACCATAATACCAATGTTGCCCCCCACCAACCGGTCCCACAACCAACATGGAAGAGGTAAATCGCAGTGTCCTTGAGACCTGACTTATGGATTCTCATCTCTTTACTGATAGGGCAAGAATACGGAGATTGCTCTAATCATAACTTTTCTCTTCCATACACTAGAATGATTCCTCGAAATTTCGAATCTACCCTTGACCATCGATAAATTCATTAACGATACGCGTCCTACTCTTCGCTATTCATACTCGTTACATTCTAAAAAACCAATCCAACAAAGAGACATTTATCATTTTTATGAAGGTTTTAGTTTGCTTAGACCCTGTTTGTTACACATGACACGACAAGACAAGACACATATCATATTTAAAGCTTGTATTTAACAACCTACGAACAAAAACAGATAAAAAGATGATAACATCGCGGAAAAACAAAAACCATACCTTGGTGAAGCCGCATGATTTGGGGCGTTTGAGAATCCCGCGTACACATTTGAATACGACTTTGTCAAATACGAAAAGTTGGCAATCGGTGGAAGAGGAGGCACCCGTTCACCTTTCTTCAAAAGATCTTGCAAATTAACCCTCTGCAAAGTCAACACGGCCCGAGACTCTTTCCACATGAAAACAAGCATCCCATCTTCAAACACAAACAACGATCCCGGTTTAGACCCCGGATACCTAAAACCGTATCCATTTGCAATTCCTTCACCACTAAACGCCTCTTTCAAATCAAGAAAATTCGACTCCCCATCACTCTCCCATGGAAACGGTTCAACTGAAGGCTCGTCAATGTTCACTATAAACATAGCGGACCCATTCGGGTGCAAAACGTAGTGGGTCCCTTCCAAGATTTTGGTTCCAATGAGACTACGTTGGCCTTGAGATTCTTCGTACGAAAGTAAAAGGAAAAACAATGCTTTTCCAGGCTTGTCTGCGGATGGCCGCCCAGGCGGCCATCCGAAAGTGCCGCCCCATAAGCCCGCGTGCTCTTGACCAGCCACGGGCTCGTGTTTGGGCAGCTTGTAGAGTGCGAATCGGCTATCGTGCATGTTTGGCCATGCACGATAAGACGATAGTTTCGCGGTAGAAGCATGTAATGTGAGTCCGATTGTCTCACCGGATCTCAAAAACTCCTGAAATTGCATCTGTTTATTGTTGTCGGAGCTTTTGGAGTGTTCATGGCCGCCATTGATGGAGCTTGATTTCCCGATGATATGTTTGAAACCATCCCGGAGATACCCACCAAGGGATTTCTTTTTTGAACTCGGCATTCGATACACGTCTCGATGTAATTGAACCCGGCTCGACCCCGTGGACTTATCGAGAAACTTTCTGATTTCGCCTAAATCCGATTGGGTTGGATCCGAATTCAACCCGTGGTCTTTATACATTTGCATAACCCTTGATCTTCTTTCGCTTAATCTACTCAAATCCTCGGTTTCTGAGCAGGGAAACGAAAATTCATCTCCTGATTGTGGCACTTTAACACGAATTTGGCTTGTAACGATTTCAATTAGCTTCCTTCTGTCACCAAATGCTAATTTACTGAACGGGATAGATGCTTTGTTTCCATGAAGCCTTTGCGATTTAGAAACCCCACGTTCCGATGGACAAATCTTTCTTGAAAACTCCTTATCGACGGCGTTTCCGGCGAAGCTCTTGCTATGGACCAATTTACCCCCGTCCTTCTGTTGTCGGGGTTCAACTTCAAGCAATAACACATTACAGTTCCGGTCAACAGTTTTCATGGAGCCTGGATAGATATAATTGTTTTCCCGCTCTCTTCCGTGAAGAAGAAACACCGATGATCCATCGACGTCTCCGAGGATTTCAAACACCGGCGACCATAAAATGGGGCCTTCTTCGATTCCCAAGGGTCCGAGTTCTTGTGGGATGATTCGACAGCCGACGACGGAGATAAATCCCGGCATGACGTAAACTACATTGCCAAGTTCGGGATTTTGGTGAACCCAAATTCCGATTATTGGTTGAACGTTAATCAGAAACCTACAAAGGGATTTATAGGAATTAACCCCTTTTCGCCATTCGATAAGATCTCGATGGGGAATCACACCAAGCAATTCGCATTGTGTTAGCCATACTTTATCGGAACTTGCAAGACCATAAAGACTCCGGCAACAGATTGAGAGGTTAAACACGTCTCTGGGCGTGAGAGATCGAGTTACAACCGCAAAGATATCATCCGGTAAAGCTAGAAGCAGCTTTGACCCACATGCCTTATTGTTCGACAACATTATAAGAATCGAATTGATCTATTTCTATCACTTTATTAACACAAAATTGTTCATCAAACTATAAGAAGAGTATAATTTACAAAGAAATTAGAGATATACAGCAGAACCAGCATCCATGAAGCTTCAATTGATGTTCCCCCAAATTCCCGATTAATAATGGCTATTAATTGGTACTTTTCGAGGAAAAACGGCTCAAATTGGAAACCAATCTATCAAGATAGCATCTTTCGAAGAGAGATCAAATGGGTATGCTTAAAATTCTCAAATTTTGGTGTCTAGAGAGAGAAGTAATGGTCAATTGGCATCTTTCGTGAAAAAGAGAATCATGGGTACGAATAAATTCAAGAGAAATCAAGAGGGTTTGCTTAAGATTCTTGAAACTTTGCATCTGGGGAAAGAAAGATTGGTCACTTTGAAGTCAGCTCAGCTGGGTACAAACAGTTTGCGGAAGATCGTATAAATTTTTGCTTCAATTATTCAATTCTGGCAACTGAACTGAATCAAGAATATAAACAAACTCAAAAGATGATCTTCATGGATGCAACTGAAGAAGAAGAAGAATAAGGAAGATGAGTAGAAAAAGGTGTGCCACTGTGTATTGAAAGGAGACAAAACTAAGCATAGAAATTATCAATCATCTAATGCTTTCTTTTGATGGGTTTTGTGAAATGAGCCACACAACAGCAGCCAATGTTGAAGCTGCGTGCGAAGATGACAATTCCCTAGACTCCAAAAAGTCACAAAAACACATACACCCACCCACCCACTAAAAGTAAAATCTCTCGTATGCACAATAGAATACAATACAATTCTTACCTTCTTACCAATGTTAACTATGGGTTATTAATAGTTTTTATATTACGATCTGATTTAAAGATTATTTTATCAATACAAGATTCCGGATTTATGTTATTATAAAATAGTATATGAATAACTACAAACTTAAGTGCAAAAGATTATGCCATGTCATGCGAAATCGACAAAGGATGATAATTATAAACTTTAGAATATTAATAATTCTAAATGTTTTAAAACCCGGGTTGATATAGTCGGTCGAACCAGTTGGACCGTAACCCGGTGAAAAGAACGGATCAATTATGATATGGTTTTTGCAATTTTCCGACTCGGATTGTACCGGACGGTTTTCTCAAAAAAAAACCGGTTCAACCGGTGACCGGAACCGAGTTGACCTGACGTTTGAAACAAAATATTAGGGCATGTTTGGTTCATGGAATTTGAAGGAATGTGAAGGAATTGGAATGTAAATTCCAATAAACATTGTGTTTGGCTGACAAGATCAAAGGAATTGGAATTCGTTAGATTCCATTAAATTCCATGTCTCAAGGAATTGGTCATTCTTTGGCCGAAGGCAAAGATTTCAGATTCCACTTATTATGTTGTATTAAAAAGACAAAAATGCTTCTCCTACCACATCTTTATTTTAGTCATGATTCAATAAAGAGGTATTTTGGTCATATTACATAATTTACTTTCCAATTGCTTTGATAAATTTGCAAACCAAATAGAAAACAAATTTCATTCCATGCCAACCAAACGCATAACAGATTCTAATTCCTTCAAATTCCAATTCCTTCAGATTCGAATTCCTTTATTAGATTACATTCCTTCCAAAAACATTCTGCGAACCAAACGACCCCTTAGAATCTGGGCTTTAAAAATTTGGCTAAAGATTTCAATATTCAAACTTTTAGAATTACTCTACTATTAGTTCATCAAAATTAATAAAATTTTTCTATAGAAACTTGACAAATTATATTTATTGTTACCAAAAAGATGAAATTACAATTTTATAAATATAGAATTATGCTGGAAAATATAAAATGTATCGAAATTGTAAAAACAAGGTTGAACCAGTTGGACTGGTTAGCCCGTAACCCGGTCACTACACCGAATCAACTAAAAACCGAGATTTTAAAGCATTGCTGGTAAGTTATTACAGTGGTCTTAATTTATACATAAGAGTTGAGACGTTACGTATATTCTTTGGGTTTCTTCGGTTTGTTAAAGATCTATTTTTTTTTTTTTTTTTTTTGGGTACTAAAATGGTAAACTAATGTTAATGCAATGGACTGTCTTTATCATAACTCGGTTGATATTATTATTAACTAACAGAGTATATTAGAAAATTATCTAAATTAATCTTGGATCTTTTTAGTATTAAGAATAATGAATTTGTGATGGTGCCCACTTTGTTTAGTAGTGAATTGTCTAGTTGTAGACTTGTAGTCTCCTCATTATGCTATACCAAGGACTTGGATATTATTTTCAATTATTATAGATCATACAATTATTTAGTTATTATTTTTCTTTAATTCTATTAATAAAACAATTTGTCAAAATCATATTACGAAGTGTGATTGAGACGGCAGCGGAAAACAGCATTCCATCCTTAATATTTAAATTAAATATAAATCTTCTTATTTTTCTCCAAAATATATGAAGCTTCGAAAGTTATCATCTATCTCAAAAATCAATATATTTTTTAACTAATTTTAATTTAGTTTTTAGCAATTTGTTTTTAACGACTAAATCACATACTTACTCCTAAATATATTCCTAAATCACATATTTGTCTTAAGCTTGGGTAATGAAATTTCTCCGTCTGTCCCCCACACAGTTTCAAACCCTTTCCATTCTTCTCACAGTGTTTCTAGCCACCGATAGTACATAACAACATATGCATAGTATTTCCAGCCACCGATGGTATATAAACACACAGGTACAATAATTCCAACCACCGACGGTATATAATCACGCAGGCACAATAATTCCAGCCACCAATGGTATATAACCACTTATGCACATGCATATAATATCACTATTCCATCAATAGGAGGAAAGAATGGTCACTCAGCTGACCATACCAATCAACAGTTATGTAGGAGTACCACAACATTGTTGGAGCTGTAAATGTTTTATAGATAAGATGAATTCAGAAGCACTTTATTATAAATATAGCAGACAGAATTTCAGTGTCTAATGGGGACCTTACAATAGATTTCATTTTCTCTCTATCTATCCTACAAACATATCAAGAAAAATAATAATGGACGAGTCCTTAGATTTATTTGTGACCTTTGAGGAGCCGTATGAGATGAAAATCTCATGTACGGTTCTGGAATAGGGATGGTAACATCTGAGATTACAACGACCTGTACATGTCATTCGATTAAGTTCTGAATAATCAGGAATCCTATCTCCTTTTTGATTTTTATCAGAAAAATACGAACTAAAAAATTTGTGTCTCACTTGATTATTAGTTACTGAGGGGTTAGCAATATATCTTGGCTTGACAGAAAGAGAATAAGCGTTCATTTGATCTTGATCCTTGTGGATCGAACAGGGGCTTAGACTGTATCTCCAGGGTTCCCCTAATAATATCCATAAATGTGATAGCTATGCTAGATTATTCTCTTTGTATTTAGGCATATTCTATTCTCTCCTATAAATAGAGAAGGAATGCTAGTCATTTGTGTGTGCACCCATTATATAGTAATTGTAGTTTAGAGAGAGAAAGTGTTAGGGAACTTCTCCCTAGGATATGTATTCTTCATGTATAGAGATATTTATACAATACCCGAGAAGTCACCCTTTGCTCAAAATCAACCTACATTAGGTTTTCATATATATATATATATAGGGGCAGGATCAACATAGAACCACTTTTTATGCATAGAACCATAGAACCACTATGTTCAGTACTGAACATGCATATGTTCAGTACCGAACATACATATGTTCAGTACCGAACATACATATGTTCAGAGCTGAACATACGTATATGTTCATTAGTGAACATATATACTATATGTTCACTAATGAACATATATGTATGTTCAGCTCTGAACATATGTATGTTCGGTACTGAACATATGCATGTTCAGTACTGAACATAGTGGTTCTATGGTTCTATGTCTAATTTTGGTTCTATGTTGATCCCACCCCTATATATATATATATATATATATATATATATATATATATATATATATATATATATATATATATATATATATATATATATATATATATATATATATATATATATATATATATATATATATATATATATATATATATATATATATATATATAACTCAATTAGTTCAAGACTAACTTCAAATCACCATGAAAAATGCTTTTTGAAAATTTTACCCGTTGCATCCCACTCGTTGACGCGTCACTTCCGGTGTATTTCATCACGACCCATTAGAACCTCAGCCTCTACGTGTCGCGTTTCCTAACCTATGTGTCATGTTCCTTACGAGCGACCAAGCCCCGGTCTGGATCGTTCTACACCATCTCAGATCCATATTATGGCTTATTTTAGCTCAGTTTCAACATTACAACATGTAAAGGGCATAAAACTCAACTTGTTTGTTTAAACCCTAACAATATCAACCTTCTAACCACAAACCCATATCTTTTCACTTTTGGGGTTTAAAGTATAAGTTAAAGTTTCAATAACAAGAACATACCTTTAATTCTAATGGATAATGGCCAAATCCTTGAAATTCCTCCTTCAATCCACCTTGTTTCTCCAAAATTTGCTTCAGAACCAAAATATTAGTTTCCTCTGTTTCTCCAACCAAAAGAGCGTGTTTAGGGCCAAATAATTGACTTAAGCTTCTAAATCTATATTTACTACAAACACTGACGTGTCACGTACCCTTGCTGGATGCATCGTGTTCTACTCATACTTGTTTAGCATTCTACTTATAATTTTACTCCTATTCCAACATTGTACTTTCATGGACACGTCACGTCCACTAGGATTATGTGCCGCATAATCATATTAGTAACAACATAGTTGACCAAATTCCTGTTTTCTTTTCATTCACACCATTAAACAAATCTAGAACTGAACTCCATAAATATTACAAGTACTTGTGTCTACTTTACTCATAAGACCAAACATAAAATTTCATGGCATCTACATTATTGACGAAAATGCCCTTTTAGTCAACTAAACCTTCCAACAAATTCAATAAGGTTTTATAACTAGTTTGGCTAACATACTTTTCAATATTTATGGCTACTCAAAACAAGGGTTACAAGTTCTCTTCTCATTCAAAAGATTCTGTCCCGAAATCACTCAAACAATTGAGGGTACTTAGCCTTTAAACTCCTCATTGGGTTCCTGTATCACACCCGAACCCTTATGATGTTGCCATTAGACTTTCATAAGTCCAATATTCTTATATATGGAAGTAAGCTGCAAGATGATATTTACAATAGAAAATGTAGAGCACAACTCTCGTGACACTTGTGAGCTACAATTCCAAGCATTTATTATGAGGTTAAGACACCAATAAACTTTGTAGTAGACTTTACAAAGAAAGGATTTCTTTGTTCGTAACTCAAGTTGATATAACCTTAGTGTGAGTGAATCATATTACAAGAGCGGTTTTAGCATTGTATGATTTGTATGTTCTTGGTGATAATAAAATCCTCTATCTCCTTTTCATTTTCATATTTATTAGCCAATTAGACTGATCGTATGAACCACGTTAAATATTTTTTGTTCCAAATTGTATAGTTCCTCGATTAGATTATTCTCATGTTATTCCCCCGTGTTACAAAAACCGTATGTATCATTTTTTGAAATGCTTAAGTAGTTTTTGTTTATTATCTCAACAAACTGGTATCAGAGCTATGCCTTAAGATAAAAATGTTAAAATCGAAAAACTCGAAGGTCATAATTTTGGTTTATGGAAAATACAAATTAAAGAGTATCATTGACTGATCATGTTAACAAATTCAATTTAATCATCTCAAGGTTGATTTTTCTTGATATTGGATTCATTTCAAGGCTGATTTCATTTGATATTGGATTCGAGGATGAAGTCGAAATGTTGCTGCAATTATCATCTTTGCCTGATAGTTTGTTCGATATAGTTACGACAATTAGCAATTCAAATGGAAGTGTTAAGTTGACATTCGAAGGTATTCACGATTTAATCCTCGATGAGGATGTGCGTAGACGGAGTGCCGGAGAATCTTACAATAGTCTCCTAAAAAAGATGGTCCAACAAAGGGGGCAGTGGTAGATGAATATCAAAGTTGAGAAAGAGAGGCCAATTAAAGAACATGAACAATGTTACATGTTGGAACTGCAAAGAGAAAGTCATTTCAGAAATCAGTGCCCAAAGCCTTCAACATATAAATATAAGAAGGAAGTGAATATGGTAGCAGATTTTGAAGATAATGCACTCACTTGTTGTGTTGAAAACTCAATAGAATCCCAAATCATGGATTTTGGCGAATCATTTCATGATGGTTATTCTAGGGATGTAATGCAGAATTTCCGACAACACAGAGGAAATTTAAGATTAGCAGACAACAAGAGCCTTTATATTACGGGTGTTGGGGATGTGATCCTAAAGACGACTTTAGGTATGAAATGGACTTCGAAGAATTTCAAGTTCATTCCAGACTTGAAGAGGACGTTAATATAAGTGAAACAACTTTTTGATGAGGTCACCATGTTACATTTGGTGATCATCAGTCGAAGCTAAAAACAAAAACTTAGTTGTTGCTATAGGATAGAAGTGGGGTATATTTTATATGGTGGATGTTTCTGAAATTGAAGCACACACTGCAAACAAAGTTGGAGCATCCACTTTATGGCACCAAATACTTAGGCATATGTGTTAGAAGGGATTTAAGATGCTATTCTCCAAAGGAAGAATACCAGATCTGAAGATTGTGAAAGTTAATTTTTGTGAGCCATGTCTTCTTTGTAAACAGAAGAAGGTTATCTTCGCAACGATTTGTCATCTGTGGATGTTCGGGAAGTTGGAGTTAGTTTATTTAGATGTTTATGGTACCACTTCAGTTTCTTCAATGGTAGGTTCCTGATTCTATGTCATGTTCGTTGATGATTACACGTGAAATGTTTGAATTTATTTATTGAAGTATAAGTCTGAAGTTTTTAGCACATTGAAGAAATGGAAAGCAGTAGTGGAAAATGAAGCAAACTTGAAGATCGGGTGTTTTAAATTAGATAATGGAGGTGAAAATAGTAGCAAATAATTGTTAATTACTATGTTGATCAGGAAATCAAAATGTAGAAGACAATTACGGAGACCCCTCAGCAGGATGGTGTTGCTGAAAGGATGAAGTGATAATTCAATGAAAGGGATAAGAACATGAGACTATATGCAGGTTTAGCCAATATGTTGTAAGAAGATTCAGTCAACACAACAACATATTTAATCAATAAAGGTCCCTTAGTTTCCACAGGGTTCAGAATTCCAAAAGAGGAATGACAAGGTCATGAGATTTTGCTCAAACACTTGAAGGTTTTCGGTTGTGTCTCACATGCCAAAGTTAAAGACTCGAAAAGAGATAAGCTAGAGGCTAAGGCAATGACGTGCACTTTTATAGGTTATGGGTTGGATGAGATGGAGTACTACTTCTAGGATAACAGAAATAAAAGGGTTATTAGAAGTCGACATGTGGTGGTCAATGAGAATGTCCTATATAAGGCTGAACTTGCAGGGAGCTCAGGCCGAAAGAAAAAACAAAATAAAGAAAAAAGTCATGTTTTGTTTGAGGAGATCCATGAAGATGACTTTGTGAAACATGTGTATACTCCAGAGATAGGTGAAATTTCATGAAGTAGTAAGAGCTCTGATGTATCTGGATATATTGGGAGCACAAATGATAGTAGTTTAGAGGATGTGGTTGCAAATGATGCAGATATTGTAAATTTTATTGTCCATAGATCTACTAGAGTACAAATACCTCTATCCAAGTATTCTCTTCAGCTAAGTACTTGCTTTTAGCAGAGAATGGTGAACATGAGTCTTATCCAAAGGACTTGAGGATGAAAGATTTCATACAGTGGGAAGAAGGCTAGAAGACGATTTGAGCTCGCTTGACAAGAACAATAGTTAGTCTTTGTTAAGCTCTTAGGAGAGAAGAAAGCACTGTAGTACAAGTGGGTGTTTTGGGACAATGATGAGATTGATGGTAGTAAGAGATAAAAAACTAGATTGGTGGTCAAAGGGTTCCAACAAAAGAGAAAAGGGTAAACGTTTTAAAAGACAAATGTTATGTTGGAAGGAAATGAGAGTAGAATGCTAAACTAAACAAATAAATGAAAAAAATATGGTTACATATCACTTGGTGAGCTGAATTCCCAACAATCATTTTTTATAAAACCTAGAAGGAATTCTCCCATGGCTACTTTTAGATCAGACATTTAACCACCCATAAACGTCTACACAAAGAGTTTGTTTCACTACAAATAGTGTATGCATGGGTGAAAAACTTCTATTAACATAGACATGCTAAGTAACCAACCATCATTAATAAAACCAAAATAAAATAAAGAACATATGTTTGAGTGATACGAAAAATTCCATGATTTGGTCATTTCCTACAACATCATAAAACTCGCATAAAAAATTAACAAATGAGCATCTATAATCACACTACAAAAGGATTATCTCGAACAGCAATTGTAGTAGCTCTGTCCTTGCCAAAAACAACCACAACAAATAACTAGTTTTTTCCATCATTTCAAGACAATTAACTGATTTAACCTATTTTAAAAACATGGTATTTTTCTAATACATGAAATTACATCATAATGGCATGTTGAAACAAACCTTGTAACCAAAAGATAAGAAGATTGTTGGAAAGTGGTAGATGCAAAGAAATAAGAACGTCAGCAACGAACATTAAGATGAAAGATGTAGTTTTAATAACTAACCATATATGCATTTAAACAACCACATTATTTGTATCATTATTCAAAACATCTCAAACCCACCTAACAATGGTCGTAATCAATATGTTTTTTTTTAAAGGGAGCCGTCATTCCAAATGGTACCAGACTACATGAAAAGTAAAATTAAAAGCCCAGATTGTTTGGATAGAAGCCAGATGAGTTTTCTACAGGAAAGTCCCGATATTTTGGGGGAAATTAACAAAAAATTCTCAAAATATTTTTTTGAATAGAAAAGCCCAAGAAACTGGTAAATTATTGAATTTCGCCTTTTTTATCGGCTACCGGTAGAAAAGGGCTAAACTGAATAATTTTACCAGTTTCGTGGGCTTTTCTGTCAAAAATATTATTTTGGGACTTTTTCGTTAATTTCTCCAAAATATCAGTTTTCGTCCTTCACAATTTTGGTCCTTAACAATTTTAGTCCCTAACAGTTAACCCTTCACAGTTTTGGTCCTTAAAGTTTGGTCCTTCATAGTTTTGGTCCTTCATAGTTTGGTCCTTCACAGTTTTGGTCCTTAACAGTTTTGGTCCTTCACAATTTTATTCCTTAACAGTTTTGGTCCTTAACAGTTTTGGCCCATAATCCTTAATTTTGCCTTAACTACATGAAGGGCTAAAAATTCAGAAAGTCATGGAAGGTTATATGTGGGACAAACAATGTTCTTATGCAGGCCCTATGTACTCAGGAAAAACTATGGGCATGTACGTAGGATATGAAAATATGTAACCTCGCACGAATACTTTTTTTGCCCAATACCATTAGGCACTACATGGACAATGAGAACAAGAAGCTAAAGGGTTTTATAGCAAACAATGAACTGCAAAATTCCTAAGTTCACATGCAACCCTAAAAAAGATCTATGTTTTCTTCTAATGAACATATAATAAAACCTAAAGGCCAACAATTAATTCTAAAATATAAATCAGAAGAACCAACCTTTGATTCTTGATCCAGAAGCTTAGCAGCACAAGTGTCCTGCCTCAAATGGTGTCACACCTAAGCAATGGAGGAGAGAAGACAGCAGAGTAATTTTAGAGTGAAGTTGGCGCAGGTTTTGGGGTGCCCAGGGGGTTCCTTTTATAGCCTCCAGTGAAACCCTAGAGGTGCCCCCTTAATGGACAAGCCTGTTGCCCATTTTGAAAGGTTTTCTGCAACTATGAACTAAAATAACCTAAGTTCATATGCAACCTATGAGGATCTAAGTTTTCTTCTAATTAAACATATGACAAATCCTAAAGGCCCAGAAAAATAAACTAAAAGAAAGGAATCAGAAAAACCAACCTTTTAGCGAATCTTGGAAGCGAAGCAACAGAAACCTCTTGCCTCAAATGTAGTCACACCCTAGCTTGGAGCTTGGCCGAAAATCCTTAGAGAGAGAGAGAGAGTATAAATCGCAGAAATAGGTTGACCAGGAACCCCTATTTATAGGTTCCAAATGGTTACCAGATAAACCTTTTTGAATTCGAAATTATATATATATATCTATATATAAATTTCGGCCAACCACACACTCACTTAAACTGTCACTTACTTAACTATTGAATAATTACAATTTTAGTCCCTGCACCTTTAATTAATTAATTTAACCACCAAATTAATTCTAATTAATTCCAGAAAAATTTCTAATTAATTATTATAGTTTCTAATTAATATATTATCACTTAAATATATTAATAAACTATTTATTTAATTTCTATTGATTTATTAATCACATAATAAATCAATCTTTCTCTCTACCGGACTTTCTACCAATCCTCCAACTATGAGGGCAACCCAAATCGACTATGCTACTATTAATTAGATAGATACTAATTATTAGTCATGGCTTAGACACCTAATCCAACAGTCTCCCACTTGGATAAATCTATGACTATAATTACCAATTTAGCCTCTAACTAATTAGCAACCGTAGCTTCTTAGAAACCGCTGCTGAACTCTGACCTAGTCAGTTCTGTCCAAAGATAAGTGATCAGATGATCCTCCGTCCAACAAGATATTTTTCAGACTCAAGACATGGATTGGAATCAATCCTGGTCTGATTCTCTGTTTCCCGATTTCTGATTTGCATATGACCTTTAAGACTACAAATTAAACATATCAATTTAGTCCTGGTTGGCCAACCCTTTCAGTCAACTTCAAAATCATCGAGAGGCCTACAGATATCTGTTTCCCGACAGGGTCAAGGGAAGAATAAATTTTGACTCATATACTTATGTCATTTACCAATCAAATCTTTCACAACAACACGTTTTATAACACCGTGTTACCGATGCGTTTTCGCATTGTCAATGAACAACCGCTTAATAAAACATAACCCATATGTCTCTACTTAAAGATCAAAATATGTTATCGTCTCAACATTGCTCGTGATAAAATCCATGAAGCAATCCATTGAGCGTGGGTTTATCCAATACTTAAATCCCTATTTCTAAGTACTCATGTATATTGTAGCAATCTTATTGCTATGTCTAACTCATTAGACAATCTACAAGACTATTCATGACAGTCTTCATTCATACTTACTCCCTAAAAGGTATGAGTGACTGTGGATATTCGAATAATAATTAAATTACTCAGGAAGTAAACATGCAAAATTGAAACACAATAATAAACAATCAACAAAAGGCAGTAACAAATACTCATCAACAAAACTGTATTATTAATTCACCAAAGTCAATTACATTTATATTGCAATAAGTTTCAAATCCTATCTAATTACAAAAACTAATATCATCTGTTAATCCTATGCGTCGCTCATGCTGATTGTGCTTAACCCTACTCAGAGCCTTTGTCAAGGGATCTGCAGGATTATCTTCTGATGATACCCTCTTCACTATGAGGTGACCTTCTTCTACCCTATGTCTTATGTAGTGGTACTTTCTGTCGATGTGTCTGGACTTTCCATGATCTCTCGGTTCCTTTGTCAAAGCAACCGCTCCTTCGTTATCGCAGAACAGTTCCACATGCTCCTGAATACTCGGGACTACTCCAAGGTCACCGATGAAGTTCTTCAGCCAAGCCGCTTCCTTTTCCGCTTCACTCGCTGCGATGTACTCTGATTCGCACGTTGAATCAGCCACCGTCTCTTGCTTGGAACTTTTCCAAGTCACTGCTCCCCTATTTAACAGGAATACCCAGCCCGACTGAGACCGACCGTTGTCTCTATCTGTCTGAAAGCTGACATCTGTATACCCGTCAACTTTCAAGGTATCACTGCCACCAAGGACTAAAACAAAGTTCTTTGTCATTCACAGATACTTTAGTATGTTTTTGACCGCTATCCAATGTGCCCTACCAGGGTTTCCCTGGTATCGACTGACCATGCTCAAGGCAAAAGCCACATCGGGATGAGTGCACGTCATGGCGTACATGATCGACCCCACAGCCGAAGCGTAAGGTACCCGACTCATGTCCGCAATTTCCTCGTCTGTACTTGGACTCTGAGTCTTACTCAACTTAGCATTACTTTGCATTGGTAGCTCTCCCTTCTTGGAATTTTCCATATTAAATCTTTTCAGGACCTTTTCCAAGTATGTACTCTGACTAAGTCCAATTAGTCTCTTCTTCCTATCTCTCAATATTCTTATCCCGAGAATATAGGCTGCCTCTCCTAGGTCTTTCATGGCGAAACACTTCCCGAGCCAAGACTTGACATCTTGCAAAGTCGGAACGTCGTTTCCCTTTAGCAGTATGTCATCTACATACAGCACCAGGAAAGTGACTATAGTCCCACTAGCTTTGACATATACGCAAGACTCATCCTCGCTCCTAGAGAAACCAAATTCTTTGACTTTCTCATGGAAACAAAGATTCCGGCTGCGAGAAGCTTGTTTTAATCCATAGATAGATTTCTCAAGCTTACACACTTTGTCATGATACTTTGCATCAACAAAACCCTCTGGCTGATTCATGTAAACATCTTCAGTCAACTTCCAATTAAGGAAAGCGGTTTTGACGTCCATCTGCCAAATTTCATAGTCATGAAATGCAGCTATGGCTAGCATAATCCTGATAGACTTTATCTTAGCCACTGGTGAGAAGGTCTCATCATAGTCAATCCCTGGGGTTTGAGTAAAGCCCTTCGCAACCAGTCTTGCTTTGAAAGTGTGTACCTTTCCGTCCATGTCGGTCTTCTTCTTGAAGATCCACTTGCACCCGACTGTCTTTCGACACGGTACATTGTCAACCAAGTTCCAAACTTGATTGTCATACATGGACTTGATCTCGCTGTCTATTGCCTCTTTCCACTTGGCAGACTCAGGGCCTGCCACCGCTTCCCGGTAGTTAGCAGGTTCATCCAAATTTATCAGTGTCCTATCACTGACAAACGTATCTCCATCCATAGTTATATGGAATCCATAAAACTCGGGTGGCATGCTAACTCTACTAGAGCGTCTAAGAGGTAAGGATATGTCAGTCGGACCAACTGGAACATCTTCCTCTTGTTGGTTGCTAGTTTCTCCTAAGGTTGCATTATCGGGTGACTCTTGAATTTCTTCATGGTCAATGGTACTCCCACCGTCCTCTTTGAATATGAGTTCTTTCTCTCGAAAGACTCCCCGTCTCGCTACAAAGACCACATCCTCGCTCGGTCTGTAGAACAGGTATCCAAAAGACTGTTTGGGATATCCAATAAAGATACATTTCTCGCTTCTCTCTGCGAGTTTATCGTGAGTTTCTCGTCTAACGAAAGCCTCACAACCCCAGACTTTGATATGTGCTAACGAGGGAACTTTCCCCGTCCACATCTCATGAGGTGTTTTAGCAACCTTCTTAGTAGGGACAAGATTGAGGATGTGGGCGGCAGTCTCTAAGGCATACCCCTAAAAGTGAATGGGAAGTGAAGCTCGACTCATCATGGAACGAACCATGTCCAACAAGGTTCGGTTACGCCTCTCGGAAACACCGTTCAACTGTGGTATCCGAGGAGGTGATAACTGTGAAACTATTCCACATTCCTTCAGATAGTCTAGGAACTCGATACTAAGATACTCTCCGCCTCTATCAGACCTGAGCATCTTTATCTTCCTGCCCAATTGATTCTCAACTTCTTTTTTGAACTCTTTGAACTTTTCAAAGGTGTCTGACTTGTGTTTGATCAAGTAGATATACCCGTATCTACTAAAATCGTCAGTGAAGGTCACGTAGAACCGTGTGCCGTCTTTTGTGGTAGATCTGAAGGGACCACACACATATGTATGTATGATGTCCAAAAGACCTTCACCTCTTTCAAAGGAACCCTTGAAAGGTGATTTTGTCATCTTGCCCAAAAGACAAGATTCACATACATCATCCGATTTGAGGTCGAATGATTCCAACACTCCATCCTTTTGGAGTTGGGCGATGCGTTTCTTGTTAATGTGCCAAGACGACAGTGCCACAAGCACGCCTTTTCTACACCACTAGAAGAATCAATAAAGTTTACACTATAACCTAAATTGTCTATACATTGCACAGTTTCATACACACCATCACAAGGTAAAGCAGTAAATACAGAAATGCCATTTTGAAAAACAGAAATAGAACCATTACTATTATCAAACGAAAACTGTAAACCTTGTCTAAACAATGCATGAAATGAAATAATATTCCTTGCCATTTCTGACGAATAGCAACAATTTAAAAGTTCTAAACAAACACCACTACTGAGCACTAAACTATAAGTCCCGATCTTGGTCACAGGCGACGATCTCCTATTCCTCATGATCAGGTTGAGTCTACCGTGCTCCACCTCCCTGCTTTCCCTTAGGCCCTGCAAATCAGAACAAATATGAAAACCACATCCTGTATCAAGGACCCAAGAACTGGAAGATGGTGAGTTTTTAGAGATAGTGTATATACCTGCTGAAGACGGCTTCACTTTGCCATCTTTCAAATCTTGCAAGTATCGCGGGCAGCTTCTCTTCCAATGGCCCCGTTCTTTGCAATAGAAGCAGTTAGCTTCTTTGGGGTTGGCATTGTGAGGAATGCTAGAAGCTTTGGGTTTCGTCCTACTGCTGGATGACCCAACATGGACCTTTTCCCTCCAATTCTGCTTGGGAGGGCCCTTCCTCTTCTTCCCCTTTCCACCAGTAATGGCCAGGACGACTTCATTAGCTGCGGGTACACTTTTACCCTTCATTCCGTCCTCGGCGGTGCGGAGCATGCGATGTAGTTCGGCCAGAGTGGCCTGAGAGTTGTTCAAATGATACGCCAGTGTAAACTGGTCATATGAACTATGTAGAGAATTTAGCACTATGTCTACAGCCAAATCCTCATGAACTGGCATCTCAAGCTTCCTAAGCCTTTCCACGTATCCTTGCATCCTCTGCACGTGGTTGCAGATGGACTCTCCATCCCTTGGCTTCCCATTGGTGAAGGCTTTGACTACCTCGCACCTCTCGATGCGCTCCTTCTTGCGGAACTTTTCCGCCAGCTCTGTGTGCATCTCATAGGGCCTGTAGTCTTTATATATTCTTTGCAATTCTGGGTTCATTGTAGCTATCATGATGCAAGCCACTTTGGTTGCATCATCAGAATGTTTTGTGTATTGGGCGATTTCTTCAGGAGTAGCATTATCAGGATCAATTTCAACAAGCTCGGTTTCCAGAACATACTTTTTATGTTCAAATCTTAGAGCCATCTTGATGTTACGGATCCAATCATTGTAGTTGGTACCGTCCAACGTAACTTTGGAGCACAATGACAAGATAGAGGTAACATTGGAGTTAGAGTGGGGGGCAGATTGATCAACATAAGACATCTATAAAAGAAGATAGTTTTAATTAGATGTATATAATAATCCTTATAATAACCCAAAAATATTTATAAGGCTAGGATCCTACAATAACAATTTGCAATCTCGAAGAGGGATGCCGTAATCAATATTGTAAATTTTATAAGGTAGGCCAATGACGATTCAACCAATTCCACCGCGGAAAGATAATCTTATTAAAATGGAATTCCTAGATTCATTGAGATTTATTGAACTGTTCAATAGCATGTTTTAATCTCGGATGTGCCCCACTGTTTGTGACTGGAATACCGAGGATCACAAACCGGGTGTGAATAACCATGCAAATTAGCTTGGCACTCTCGGGATCAGTTACCATCTCTAGTTGATGTGCCGGTAAACCATACACGCTCCATCAATAATGATAACACCCGAGAAACCCATTGCAACTCTTTATGAACCCCAATTGGCGTACCGGTAAACCACACACGCTCCACCAATGTTTCATAAAGTGCAATGTGCAATTTCATGGATTAGCACCAATTCACATTTTTCCTAAAGTAACTAGATTGAGATTTTATTAAATGTTCTAGTACTTTGAATCATTATACTTTTAGTGATTATTAGGCGGTCCTATCAAACCTGTTCGGCTAACGACCCTCCACTGATCAGGCTAGTGGTAGGCGAGAGTGTTCACCCATTAGACCGCCATTTTATAGGTAGTCTCCTTTTACCCACTTTATAGATCAGCTTCGTGAATGAGGCTTACTAATGATTTGACTAACCATTTTAATCTTATACATATAATAATAACTTCCTAATTATAATATATATAAGATGTAATTTATTAAACCTTTAAAAAATTGTTTCTGGTTTATCTTTTAATTTATTGTCCATTTAAACTATTAAATTTAAAATTAAATTAAACCTTCAATTTATCTTTTAATTAAACAATTAATTAAATTTAGATATTTTAGACTTTTAAAGTATTTCTAGATTTATCTCTTAATTTTCGGAATTTAAAACCATTAAATCGAAATTAATTAAAATCCTTTTAATTATCTTTTAATTAAACAATTAATTAAATTCATTAATTCTTAGATAGGTATCACAAAATAATAAAATTAATTTAAACCTATCCTTATCCCCTAATTCTCGATTTTAAGGATAAAGGGTTTAAGGTTTATCCATTTAAACAATTATAGTTACCAAAAATAGAATATCTTCTAAAACCCTAATATGAAAATCGCCAACTATGGAGGGGAGGGGCTAGGGTTTTCAAAACCCTAACCCTAAAATCGATTTGGCCATATTAGGGTTTAAAAACATTAAACCCTAATTTTAAGGATAACAGTTATAGCAATTTAACAAGAAAACGACCAAAAAGTTCTGATATTACTGAAAGGTTTTCTGCAACTATGAACTAAAATAACCTAAGTTCACATGAAACCTATGAGGATCTAAGTTTTCTTCTAATTAAACATATGGCAAATCCTAAAGGCCCAGAAAAATAAACTAAAAGAAAGGAATCAGAAAAACCAACCTTTTAGCGAATCTTGGAAGCGAAGCAACAGAAACCTCTTGCCTCAAATGTAGTCACACCCTAGCTTGGAGCTTGGCCGAAAATCCTTAGAGAAAGAGAGAGTATAAATCGCAGAAATAGGTTGGCCAGGAACCCTTATTTATAGGTTCCAAATGGTTACCAGATAAACCTTACAGATAAACCTTTTTGAATTTGAATTAAGATAAACTTTTATCTTAATCAATCAAACCATATTTATCTATATATTAAAATCGAAATTATATATATATATATATATATATATATATATATATATATATATATATATATATATATATATATATATATATATATATAAATTTCGGCCAACCACACACTCACTTAAACTGTCACTTACTCAACTATTGAATAATTACAGTTTTAGTCCCTGCACCTTTAATTAATTAATTTAACCACCAAATTAATTCCAAAAAAATTTCTAATTAATTATTATAGTTTCTAATTAATATATTATCACTTAAATATATTAATAAACTATTTATTTAATTTCTATTGATTTATTAATCACATAATAAATCAATCTTTCTCTCTACCGGACTTTCTACCAATCCTCCAACTATCAGGGCAACCCAAATGGACTATGCTACTATTAATTATGTAAGAACCCACGAAAAAGTTAAAAAGGGTAAAATCGTCTTTTATCGTATTGTACGACTATTATGTGAAATAATATGTATTTGTAACATAATATAATGAGAAATACTAGTTTATGTGAAATTTGGAGTTTTTACCGCGTGAATAGTAAAATTTGACCAAAAAGGGCAAATTGGTCATTTGGCATGAAAATGACCAAAAATGTCATGAAAATGTTTAGTTGGGAGTAATGAAGTATAAATGGTAAAGTTATTTCCTTTGGATCATTTTTGTAGAAGAAATGGAAGGTTAGGGACTAAAGTGTAAAGTTTTTATAAAAAAACTAAATATATATTATATATTAGCTATTATCCTCATTAGTTCTTACAACTCCAGAGAATTCTAGAGAGCACGAGAGAGAGCTAGAGAGAAGAAGAAGTTCTTGAAGGTTGCTAAGAAATCAAAGGAATCAAAGGTTGGAATTGGTGATTCCAAGGTAAGAATTCATCCTCTTTAACCTAGTTTTTGGGTATGTGGTTGAATTTGGTCTCGGGAAGAAATTGAAACTGAAATTGCAGCTGTAATCCATGTGGGTTAAGTAGCTAATGCTTCCAATAAGCCATTAGTTAAGAACTTAACTCAAAAAAACATGGAAGTAGGTTGCTATATGTTAGAAATCAAGAAATGGGAATTTGTGCTCAAGAACCCTAAAAACGGGTTTGTAAGATCAAAGCTGGTTTTTATGGTTTTGTTGAGTCCAAATGATCACTTAGGATGTATTAAGACACTCCTAAGTGACTAATTTCAAAAAGATGGATTTTTGGTGCAAAATATCAAAAACGGGATTTTGAAGAAATGGAATTGGAATTAGTGATTCCATGGCTTAAAACCTGATGTAAAACAAGGGTTTTAGTCATGGAATGATAGTAAAATGATTAAGAACTGAAATAAGTGCTTAATGGGTGAACTGCGTGCTACAGTGCTCCAGTCAGGGACCAAAAATGTTAGAAATTTCAAATATTCCAAACGCTAGAAACCATAGCTAGACATGTCCGATTGACCTGAAATTTCAGACATAACCTTAACATGGTATAAGAATATGTCGGGAATGGTCAAATCCGTAATCCGACCTTGCGGAAAAGTTACTGTAGCGGCAGAGGCTAAAAACACTATTCATGCCCATGATTTTTAGAATTTGAGCTAGGCTTGTCCAATGAACTCCAAATTTGAAACACAAGTCTAATATAGTCTAAGATTTCATGGAAAAGAGTCGCAACTGAAATACGACCCCTCGGGGGTACTGTAGCAGTATACGCGTATTTCGGAGAAAACCGTAAAATGAGTTATAAATGGTTATACATTTATTATAACCTAGAGCTATGTTATATGAGACCTTAGCCTTATAGAATTAATTATATTGAGTATTTATATATACGAATTGTATAGGTGGTGCTTCAAACGTTGTTGAGCACGGGAAGGGAAAAGCCGTACGAGAAGCGTAGAAACTTGTAGCAACGTCAAGGTGAGTTTTATGAGGATTTCTATAGTGCATAGCAAAATGTTATTTTTCAGAAAAGTATGATTTCCAATGTTTATAAATATTAAAGTTTGGAAAATAGTTTTGAATGAAGCTCTATACAAGGGCTTAGTATTTTTAACAGATTTTTAAAGTATGTTTTGCAAGTATTTTTGTAAGAAGTTCCTTACGGGAACTAAGATGTCGAAAGTAGTTTTTGAAGGTATTTTTAGTAAAGATGTCATAAAATGTTTCAGTAAGAATAGTTTACAAATTGTGTCCCACTTTGACCAATTTGAGATGAAATGAAGTAAGAATTAAAGAAGTATGAGCCAGTTGTCCGGACTAGGATCACCCACATAATCGGGGGATCAGAAGACGCTACTGGGATGGTACCTCCCGTCGTGAAGTAGTTGTCTAGCTTAGCATACCCTTGTGCTTGAATTTGTTCCAAGTCATGAAGGGGAGACAGAATGAGCAAACCGAGTGGGCAGATCTGTTCTGTTCCGCGAGGGGAGCTAGTTAAATGAATTAATTAACTTAATTCATAAGTTTCAGTTGGTCACGAGAAAGTAAGCAGTTTTATAAAAGAAAGTCTTTTTAGAGTTTGAAAGTAAAGAAGAAAAAGTTATTTTGAGATTTATGAAATAAATCAGTTTTAGCAATGTACTTTTGATATTTCAAGTTTTGAATAGAAAAGTTTTGGGTCTAAACCCATATTACTCACGAGACTTTATGTCTCACGTATACTATGTTTTTGAAATGCTATGTACTTAGGTGAACGGGGCGAAGATTGAAGTTGGGACCAGTTGATACAATGTAAGTTTAAATTATGGTTATTGGTATTGAGTCTGTAATACCCCTCGAGTTTAAGTTTGTAAAATAAATAAAAAAAAATTTTAGTGGCTGTTTCATAGTCACAAGTTGTAAAATATGTTTGGAAACTGTATTTTTATATTAAATATGGGTTGAAGAAAAGGGGTGTTACAGTTTTGGTATCAGAGCCATAGTTTAAGCGAATTAGGTTGGAATACCATCCTAGTCTTAAACTAGCAAGAGTAGTAGTAGGTTGCCTTAGTTATATAGAAGGCATAGATTGAGTAGGACTGTTATATAGTGCAGTCAACATAAGGAGATAACATGCTACCGCTTATGAAATACTATATAGAATTTTGTATTAAACCGATAATTTGTTCATCTATATAGTAATGGAAGGCAGACGACAAGCTGACAGGGGTGAGGGCAGTCACACTTCCTCAAGAGGAAGTGAACCACATGTTCTGCGAAACGATGAGGCTGAGCCAAACCCACCACCACCACAACCTGTCACTATGGAGGCAATTCAGCTTCTAATCGATAACTTACGAACTGAGTTGAGACAAGATGTGAACAACATAATCGACAGCAGAATGGGTGAACCTAGTGCCCAATCGTCACAAGAGGTCTCCAAGAAGACGACTGAGGAGGCAACTAGTGGAGGTAACAAGAAGGAAGAAAAGGGTTGTTCTTTTAAGTCCTTTATGGCTTGCAAACCGCCCGAATACCATGGCAGTTTTGAGCCTAAAGTGACAATGCGATGGGTCCGAGAGATTGAACAGGTGATACAAGCGAGCAAATGTGCAGAAAAAGATCAAGTCACTTTTGCTTCTCGGCAACTGAAGGATGATGCTTTGGTGTGGTGGAACACCAAATATGAAAGTTTGGGAAAGGATGTGGTATATGGTTGGTCATGGGCAGAGTTTGTCACGTGCCTCAAAGATAAATTCTGTCCCACGCGAGATTTGGAGGAGTTGAATGAAGATTTTTTAACGATAAAGAAAGGAGAAATGACGGTTGATGAGTATACAAAGAAGTTTTGTGACATGTTACCTTTTGTGGGGGAGTCTTACCCCAGTGAGCGGTCCCGAATTAACCGCTATGTCCGGGGTTTGCCATGGAACTATGAACTAGAAGTAAAGAAAGCCGAGACGTTAGATGGGGCGATCATTGCTGCCCGAACTGTAGAAGATGTTGGGAAAAGAAGAAAGGAAGAAGGACCTGGTTTTAGTGATAAAAGAAAGGCAGTTAGTAGCAGTGGGAACATAAAGAAGAAAGGGAAGATGAGTACAAGCCAGAGCCGACAAGGAAGTATAAAGAAGTGCGAAAAATGTGGAAAAGAACATGGTGGCGAATGTCGAGCGGGATCAAATGTCTGCTTTAATTGTGGAGGATTCGGTCACAAAGCGAAAGATTGTAAAGCCAAGAAAGCCAGCGAAGTGGAGTGTTTCTCATGCCATCAGATGGGACACTACAGTTTCAACTGCCCAAACAAGGGAGGAGAAACTATGGTGTCAACAGCCCAGAAGAAGACCGAACCCCAGAAGGTGAAGACTCGAGCTTTTCAGATCACCAGGGAGGAAGCAAAGGAGACTCACGATGTGGTCTCAGGTATACTACTAATCAACTCGACACCTGCATATGTCTTGTTTGATTCCGGGTCTATGTATTCGTTTGTGTCCCATGGGTTTGGAGCTAGATTAAAAGTCCCATTAGAATTATTAGATCTAGTTTTTGTGGTAGAAGTGGCGGACGGGAAATTTGTGGAAGTTCAGCATATGTATCGAGACTGTGAACTCGACATCAACGGCAAGAAGTTTCGACTTAATCTCCTTCCTATTGGAATTAAGTCCTTTGATGTAATAATTGGAATGGATTGGCTTGGTGCAAATGATGCGAATATAGCTTGCAGTCAGAAGAGGGTATCTGTTAAAACCCTAGGAGCCAAGGTGTACGTATGTGGGGAAAGAAGAACGCACGTGCCAAGTATCACCAGTGTAGCCAAAGCTCGAAGATGTATCAGGAAAGGATGTGTATCTTTCCTGGCCTATGTGATGACTGAAGACAAAGTGAAACAGACATATAAAGACATAGAAGTAGTAAAAGAGTTTCCAGAAGTTTTTCCAGATGAATTACCAGGCTTGCCACCAGAAAGGCAGGTTGAATTCAGAATAGATCTTGTTCCAGGAGCTTCCCCAATAGCCCGAGCACCGTACCGGTTAGCACCAACAGAGATGCGGGAACTAATGTCCCAGTTGCAGGAGTTATTAGATAAAGGCTTCATCAGGCCTAGTTCTTCTCCATGGGGTGCTCCAGTTCTGTTTGTGAAGAAGAAGGATGGATCAATGCAGATGTGCATTGATTACAGAGAATTGAACAAGATTACCATAAAGAACCGTTACCCGTTGCCCAGAATAGACGATTTGTTTGACCAGTTGCAAGGAGCAGATTATTTCTCGAAAATTGATTTAAGATCTGGGTATCATCAAGTCAGAGTAAAAGAAAGTGATGTAGAGAAGACGGCGTTCCGTACACGATACGGGCATTACGAATTTTTAGTGATGCCATTTGGTCTTACGAATGCACCAGCGATCTTTATGGACCTGATGAATCGGGTCTGTAAACCATTTCTAGACCGGTTTGTGATAGTGTTCATAGATGACATTCTGATCTACTCGAAGAATAAAGAAGAGCATGCGAGTCATTTGCGGTTAGTACTCGAGACGTTGAAGCGAGAATAGTTATATGCAAAGTTCTCCAAGTGCGAGTTTTGGATGAGAGAGGTGCAGTTCCTTGGACATGTTGTTTCTATCCAAGGTATAAAAGTTGATCCAGCGAAAGTTGAAGCAGTGATGAAGTGGGAGCCACCTAAGACACCAACAGAAGTTAGAAGTTTTCTCGGTCTTGCCGGGTACTACAGGAGATTTATTCAAGATTTCTCCCGTATAGCAGTGCCACTTACACGATTAACCAGAAAAGAAGAGCAGTTTAGATGACAAGAGGAACAAGAAAGAGCTTTCGCTACTTTAAAG
This sequence comes from Cichorium intybus, assembly GCA_023525715.1. NCBI lineage: Eukaryota > Viridiplantae > Streptophyta > Magnoliopsida > Asterales > Asteraceae > Cichorium > Cichorium intybus. The sequence continues at coordinate 60,563,216 of CM042014.1, forward strand.
GAGAAGTTGTGTAACGCGCCTGTCCTTACATTGCCAGATGGGACAGAAGATTTTGAAGTATACAGTGATGCCTCTCATCGAGGGCTTGGCTGTGTGTTGATGCAAAGAGGGAAGGTTATAGCATACGCTTCCAGACAATTGAAAGATCCAGAGAAAAAGTACACCACCCACGATTTAGAGCTTGCAGCGATCGTATTTGCCCTGAAGATTTAGAGACATTACTTGTATGGTACAAAGTGCAAGTTGTTCACGGATCACAAGAGTTTACAGTATGTGTTCACTCAAAAAGAGTTGAACATGAGACAGAGTAGATGGCTAGAGTTGATCAGTGATTATGATTGTGAAATTGTGTACCATCCGGGTAAAGCGAATGTAATAGCAGATGCACTGAGTAGAAAAGTCCCTGAGAAAAGAATCAATGCAATATCCATGCGAATAGAAGTGGTGTCCAGTATTTTAGAACAGATTAAAGCAGCTCAACAGAAAGTTGAAGAAAGTGGAAACTTGAAAGACGAGAAATTAGGAAAAGATGTGCAGTTTGTACCCAATAGTCAAGGATTGAAGACTTTCAGAAACCGCATTTGGGTACCAAAGACAGGAGGTTTGAGAAAGCTAATTCTAGACGAGTCGCATAAGTCAAAGTATTCCATTCATCCTGGGAGTACCAAGACTTATCAAGATTTGAAAAGACAGTATTGGTGGCCTGGAATGAAGAAGAGGATAGCTAAGTACATCTCCAAGTGTGTTATATGTGCACAAGTCAAGGCGGAACATCAAGTCCCGCATGGAGATGCCCAGTCATTGCATATTCCAGCCGGAAAGTGGGAAGATGTAACCATGGACTTGGTTGTCGGGTTACCAAGGACAAGAAAAGGTCATGATAGTATATGGGTCATAGTGGACCGGCTGACCAAGAGTGCACTATTTCTAGCCATAAAAGAAACTACTCCATTGGAGCAGTTAGCCCAGTTGTATTCAGATGAAGTGTTAAGAAGATATGGTGCACCGTTGTCTATCGTGTCAGACAGAGACCCTAGATTTACCTCTAACTTTTGGAGAGCTTTACAAGATAAAATGGGGACAAGAATTCAGCTAAGTACAGCGTATCATCCACAAACAGATGGTCAGAGTGAACGAACGATCCAAACATTAGAAGACATGCTACGGTCATGCGTGATGGAATTTGGAGGTAGTTGGGATGAACACCTGCCATTAGTGGAGTTTGCATACAACAACAGCTACCATTCCAGCATCAAAATGCCACCCTTTGAGGCATTGTATGGTAGAAAATGTAGAACTCCTTTATGCTGGTTGGAAGCGGGTGAAACTAAGCTTATGGGGCCAGAGATTGTTAGAGTAACTAATGAGAAAATTGGAATAATTCAAGCCAACATGAAAGCAGCACAAGATCGGCAAAAGAGTTACTCGAATCTAAAGAAGAGACCGTATGACTTGCAAGAAGGAGATTTGGTGATGATTAAAGTGTCGCCATGGAAAGGAGTGGTTAGATTTGGCAAGAGAGGCAAGTTGAGTCCAAGATACATTAGACCTTTTAGAATCCTAAAGAGAGTTGGGTTACAAGCATTTAAGATAGAGTTACCACCCGAACTCAGTGGAATACATGATACCTTTCATGTATGCTACTTGAAGAAGTATTTTGGTAAAGAAGAATTAGTAATACCGTATACTGACCTGAGAGTGGAGACTCCTAGCAAACTGATTGAGGAACCCGAAGCCGTCCTGGAAATGCAGACTAAAAAGCTAAGGAACAAGGACATTGACCTTGTACTTGTTAAGTGGAAGCATCCCTTAGGGTCAAACTTGACTTGGGAAACATTAGCAGAAATGAAGAAAAGATATCCGAATTTCACCGATTACGAAAAGATTCCGAGGACGGAATCCGCTTAAGGAGGGGTGACTGTAAGAACCCGCGAAAAAGTTAAAAAGGGTAAAATCGTCTTTTATCGTATTGTACGACTATTATGTGAAATAATATGTATTTGTAACATAATATAATGAGAAATACTAGTTTATGTGAAATTTGGAGTTTTTACCGCGTGAATAGTAAAATTTGACCAAAAAGGACAAATTGGTCATTTGGCATGAAAATGACCAAAAATGTCATGAAAATGTTTAGTTGGGAGTAATGAAGTATAAATGGTAAAGTTATTTCCTTTGTATCATTTTTGTAGAAGAAATGGAAGGTTAGGGACTAAAGTGTAAAGTTTTTATAAAAAAACTAAATATATATTATATATTAGCTATTATCCTCATTAGTTCTTACAACTCCAGAGAATTCTAGAGAGCACGAGAGAGAGCTAGAGAGAAGAAGAAGTTCTTGAAGGTTGCTAAGAAATCAAAGGAATCAAAGGTTGGAATTGGTGATTCCAAGGTAAGAATTCATCCTCTTTAACCTAGTTTTTGGGTATGTGGTTGAATTTGGTCTCGGGAAGAAATTGAAACTGAAATTGCAGCTGTAATCCATGTGGGTTAAGTAGCTAATGCTTCCAATAAGCCATTAGTTAAGAACTTAACTCAAAAAAACATGGAAGTAGGTTGCTATATGTTAGAAATCAAGAAATGGGAATTTGTGCTCAAGAACCCTAAAAACGGGTTTGTAAGATCAAAGCTGGTTTTTATGGTTTTGTTGAGTCCAAATGATCACTTAGGATGTATTAAGACACTCCTAAGTGACTAATTTCAAAAAGATGGATTTTTGGTGCAAAATATCAAAAACGGGATTTTGAAGAAATGGAATTGGAATTAGTGATTCCATGGCTTAAAACCTGATGTAAAACAAGGGTTTTAGTCATGGAATGATAGTAAAATGATTAAGAACTGAAATAAGTGCTTAATGGGTGAACTGCGTGCTACAGTGCTCCAGTCAGGGACCAAAAATGTTAGAAATTTCAAATATTCCAAACGCTAGAAACGATAGCTAGACATGTCCGATTGACCTGAAATTTCAGACATAACCTTAACATGGTATAAGAATATGTCGGGAATGGTCAAATCCGTAATCCGATCTTGCGGAAAAGTTACTGTAGCGGCAGAGGCTAAAAACACTATTCATGCCCATGATTTTTAGAATTTGAGCTAGGCTTGTCCAATAAACTCCAAATTTGAAACACAAGTCTAATATAGTCTAAGATTTCATGGAAAAGAGTCACAACTGAAATACGACCCCTCGGGGGTACTGTAGCAGTATACGCGTATTTCGGAGAAAACCGTAAAATGAGTTATAAATGGTTATACATTTATTATAACCTAGAGCTATGTTATATGAGACCTTAGCCTTATAGAATTAATTATATTGAGTATTTATATATACGAATTGTATAGGTGGTGCTTCAAACGTTGTTGAGCACGGGAAGGGAAAAGCCGTACGAGAAGCGTAGAAACTTGTAGCAACGTCAAGGTGAGTTTTATGAGGATTTCTATAGTGCATAGCAAAATGTTATTTTTAAGAAAAGTATGATTTCCAATGTTTATAAATATTAAAGTTTGGAAAATAGTTTTGAATGAAGCTCTATACAAGGGCTTAGTATTTTTAACAGATTTTTAAAGTATGTTTTGCAAGTATTTTTGTAAGAAGTTCCTTACGGGAACTAAGATGTCGAAAGTAGTTTTTGAAGGTATTTTTAGTAAAGATGTCATAAAATGTTTGAGTAAGAATAGTTTACAAATTGTGTCCCACTTTGACCAATTTGAGATGAAATGAAGTAAGAATTAAAGAAGTATGAGCCAGTTGTCCGGACTAGGATCACCCACATAATCGGGGGATTAGAAGACACTACTGGGATGGTACCTCCCGTCGCGAAGTAGTTGTCTAGCTTAGCATACCCTTGTGCTTGAATTTGTTCCAAGTCATGAAGGGGAGACAGAATGAGCAAACCGAGTGGGCAGATCTGTTCTGTTCTGCGAGGGGAGCTAGTTGAATGAATTAATTAACTTAATTCATAAGTTTCAGTTGGTCACGAGAAAGTAAGCAGTTTTATAAAAGAAAGTCTTTTTAGAGTTTGAAAGTAAAGAAGAAAAAGTTATTTTGAGATTTATGAAATAAATCAGTTTTAGCAATGTACTTTTGATATTTCAAGTTTTGAATAGAAAAGTTTTGGGTCTAAACCCATATTACTCACGAGACTTTATGTCTCACGTATACTATGTTTTTGAAATGCTATGTACTTAGGTGAACGGAGCGAAGATTGAAGTTGGGACCAGTTGATACAATGTAAGTTTAAATTATGGTTATTGGTATTGAGTCTGTAATACCCCTCGAGTTTAAGTTTGTAAAATAAATAAAAAAAAATTTTAGTGGCTGTTTCATAGTCACAAGTTGTAAAATATGTTTGGAAACTGTATTTTTATATTAAATATGGGTTGAAGAAAAGGGGTGTTACAAATTAGATAGATACTAATTATTAGTCATGGCTTAGACACCTAATCCAACAGTCTCCCACTTGGATAAGTCTATGACTATAATTATTAGTCATGGCTTAGACACCTAATCCAACACATTTGGACCAGATCTCCTAAACCCTAATTAGGGTTTTGCCAACCTCTAGGGAAGCCCCCTAGGTGGCGCCAACTCTGGTCCCTGGCTCCTGGTTTATCAGTTATTCAACTATTGAATAAATACAAATCAGTCCCTGCACTTATAATTAATTTATTTAATCACTGAATTAAATCCAATTAATTCCAGATTAATTTCTAATTAATTATTATAGTTTCTAATTAATATATTAACACTTAAATATATTAAGAAATTATTTATTTATTTATATTGATTTGTTAAACCATTAATACGTCAACCTTCCTCTCTACCGACTTCTACATCAATCCTCCTGCTATGAGGGCAACCCAAATGGACTTTGGTTCAATCAACAAGATAAATACAAATATAAAGTCATGGCTTAGACACCTAATCCAACAGTCTCCCACTTGGATAAGTCTGTGACTTTAATTTATCTTCTGATTAATAAACAACCTGCAGCTTCCTAGAAACTGCTGCCGAACTCTGACCTAGTCAGTTCTGTCCATAGATAAGTGATCATATGATCCTTCGTCCAACAAGATATTTTCAGACACGAGACATGGATTGAGATCAATCTCTGTCCGATACTCTGTTTCCCGATTTCCTATTTTGCTTATGACTTTGAGACTTCTAATTGAACACATCAATTTAGTCCAGGCTGGCTAGCACTTTAGTCAACTTCAAAATCACCGAGAGGCCTACAGATATCTGTTTCCCATCAGGGTCAAGGAACGAATAAGCTTCGACTCATATGCTTGTGTCTTTTACTTATCAAAATCGCACACAACAATGCGTTTTATAACAACGAGTTACCGATGCGTTTACGCATTATCAATGCACAACCGACTCGTAAATTTCAACTCATATGTCTCTGCTTCAAGATCATGAGATATTATCGTCTCAATATTCCTCGTGATGTAATCCATGAAGCAATCTATTGAGCGCGGGTTTATCCAATACTCAAATCTCAATTTCTAAGTACACGTGAACGTTGTAGCAGTCTTACTGCAATGTCTAACTCCTTAGACAATCTACAAACAAATTCACGACAGTCTTCGTTCATACTTACTTCCTAAAAGTATGAGTGACTGTGGACTTTTAAATAATCAAATTATTCAGGAAGTAAAAACATGCAAAAAAATGAAACTTAAAATCTGATTGGTAGCTACTCTTGCTAATTACCAAGTCTCTACGAGGTAATCACCAAGTCAGATTCTTCATAAAACTATTATCGGTTTCTAAATTTCTTTTAAACATTTAAATTTTGTTATGTATTTATGTCTACGTGACCTTTCACTCTTTATATGTATCCAAATGTCATACATTGATACACGTTATCCAATCGGACTCTTTATGTGTAAGTAGGATGATGCCAGCTTCACATTTCAGACAATGTTTTCAAGACCTACTTAGTCTAGAGTGTGGTCAGAATATGGTTTTATATGGTCTGAATGGTTTAGTATTCAATTCATCGGAAACTAATTGACAATGTATCTCATACATCGAGGATCGAACTGTTTCGACCAATGCTCCATCATCTTCCCTAAGACACATTATAACCATTAATGTTCTGGGAAGAGAATGAACTGTGAAACATTTTCCCAGTTTATGTTGGCACTCAGGTTCTGTGGATCTTGTACTTCATTTGAAGTCCTTGAACTGTTCAAGGTTTCAATTCAATCGCTTATTATGATAAGCGAAGCCATATTCGTCATACCGAATGACAAATATCGTGAAGTACAAACAATTGTGTTTTATTTGACGATTCAAGCAATACACAACAAACGATGTGTCCGTTGCTCCTAATCTCAATGTCTTTTACATCTCTATGTAAACTTATGACCTTGTTAATTCTGTTCAAGACTTGCAATCTTCAATTGACTCTAAGTCAACTGATTCCAAAATCCTATCCTCTGGATCTTTGGGTGATTCATTTCTTGTCATATGTGCTTTATAAAGAACTTAATCATCATCCGACTCTAAGTCAAGTGATTCCAAAGTCCTGTCCAACTGGCTCTTTGGGTGATTCTTTTCTTGACACATTAAGAACTCAATTCATCATGTGACTCTAAGTCAAATGATTCCAAAGTCCTATCCAACTGGACCTTTGGTTGAATTGATTCTTACAACATTTATATTAACAATCATAAGGGAACAATTCCTGAATCCAAAAACTTTGGATGTATCAATATTTAAGTTATTACTAATAATGCATTCAACACATTCATACAACATTTCAAGGATATTTTAAAAAACAGGTGTTAAAAGAAAATTGACAATTTTATCAAAACAAAATCCTTGAACAATGTAATATATGATAGACAATGTCGAAACGCATCTAAAGGCTAATAAAAATATTGTAATATCTATCTGAACTTCAAAACTGCACGAGCTGGAAATCCAATCCAAATGTGCTCCTATACGCCAGAGTCCCGTACCTTACTGATTCCCTGCATACAAACCAAAATGTGACTATCACATTATGCATCAAGGAATTATGGAATAGGAATTTTGAGGTTTTTAGATATACCTGAGCTTTCAAAAGATTTTGACTTTGGAGCGTCTTCCAATCTTTCCGCGACTGTATCCGATTCTGTGGATTCCTAGTTTGAGATATATCCAGACGATCTGGATCGTTTCTTGCTGTGTCTTTTCACTGGACTTAATCCAGAAGTAGTTGAACCATGGGAGATATGCCTATCCAAGAGTGACTCGTATAAAGTCAATAGTGGTCGCATTTCCATAAAGGCCCTTTTCTGGTCTTTCTTTCTGTACGTCTGAATAAACAGATTGTACTTACTAGTCAGTGAAGCGAGTAGAATGTTTACACTCATCTCCTGACTCATGGAATAGCCATGTTTGTATAATTCGCCTATGTACGCTTCAATCTGAAGAATCATGCGAATCGATGCTACTTCCTTCTTTTTGCTTGCACTCTGCAAGTCTTTTGAAGATCCTAGCTCGTTCCTGTTCAACTGGTTTTTGGAACCTTTCCTCAACCAACTGCATTAACTCATATGGCCCCAAGGATTCAAAATCCTTGCGGAACTCGGGGTCAATGGTCAATAGCATGAGGTCACGAATCTTTTCGGATTCATCAACTAAGAAGTTATGCTTATCATAAGAACTCTTTATGATGACTTGTTCTGGTGGAACCGGGATCGGATACTCGGTGAGATGAAGCTTGCCAATAATGACGAGAACCATTCTCCAATTGTGAAGCCATTCCTTACAGTTAAGGCCAGTCAGCCTTTTCATATTTGGCAGGTGCATTCTGATGCTCTCAAAAATGGGTGAAGGAGGAGAGGGAGGAGAATAGACACTTGATTTAGACATCTACAATAAACAGAATTCATTAGTTTAATTAATCCTTTTAAATAATTACCCAATTTATTATTTATTAAGGCTAGGACCCAAAATGCCCCAACTATGATGTGAAGAGGGATGTTGTAATCACAACATAATGGTCATTAAGGTAGATAATACACTTATCAATTTCATCTTATGAAATTCCTAGATTTGTTGAGACACATTGAACTATTCAATGGCATGTTTAGTCTCGGATGTGCCCCACTGTTTGTGACTGGGATGCCGAGGATCACAAACCGGGTGTGAATAACCATGCAAGTTAGCTTGGTACTCTCGAAGTCAACTACCATCTCTAATTGACGTGCCGATTAACCACACACGCTCCATCAATAATGGTAAAATCGAGAAACCCATTGCAACTCTTTGTGAACCCCTATTGGTGTGCCTGTTAACCATACACGCTCCACCAATGTTTCACAAAGTGCAATGTGCAACTTCATGGATTAGCAACTAATTCACATTTTTGAACTAAAGTAACTAGATTGGGATTTTGTTCAAAATTCTAGTACTTTCAATTATAACATTATACTTTTAAGAGGCTTAGCGGTTCTGTCAAACCCGTTCGGCTAACGACACTAGACTGACCAGGAGAGCGGTGGGTGAGAGCGGACACCCATTAGACTACCATTTTATAGGCAGTCGCCTTATACCCTCTTTATATGACAGTTTTGTGAATGAGGCCTACTAACGGTAAGACTAACCAATTTTATCTTACATATAAAATTAACTTTTAATCATAAATATATAAGATATATTTTAATCTTATTAAAATATTTTAGATTTAATTTTAATATAAGTTTCAAAAATTATTGCTCATTTTTCGTAAATTTTAAATTAAATCTTTAAGTGATTTAATTGGTCTTTTAATTAAACAATTTAATTAAACTAATTAAATCAAGTAAGGGAATCACAAAAATTAATCAAATTAATTTCCTAACCCTTATCCCTAAATCTAGAAATTAGCAAGCAGTTGATAAGGGGTTCCAGTTATTTAATTATCCAATAATTACCAAAAATAACAACCAACTAATCAGGGCAACATGCAAATCGCAGAAAAGGGAAGGAAGGCTAGGGTTTTCAAACCCTAGTTGCCAAGTCTAAACCTTGGTCACCAAGGTTCTAATTTTCGCAAATAACCCTTTGCACACAAGCAATTATATCAAATTCACAAGAAAACAAATTGGCTCTGATACCACTGAAGGGTTTTATAGCAAACAATGAACTGCAGAATTCCTAAGTTCACATGCAACCCTAAATAAGATCTATGTTTTCTTCTAATGAACATATAATAAAACCTAAAGGCCAACAATTAATTCTAAAATATAAATCAGAAGAACTAACCTTTGATTCTTGATCCAGAAGCTTAGCAGCACAAGTGTCCTGCCTCAAATGGTGTCACACCCAAGCAATGGAGGAGAGAAGACATCATAGTAACTTTAGAGTGAAGTTGGCGCATGTTTTGGGGTGCCCAGGGGGTTCCTTTTATAGCCTCCAGTGAAACCCTAGAGGTGCCCCCTTAATGGACAAGCCTGTTGCCCATTTGGACTAGATCTCCTAAACCCTAATTAGGGTTTCGCCAACCTCTAGGGAAGCCCCCTAGGTGGCGCCAACTCTGGTCCCTGGCTCCAGGTTTGTTAGTTAATCAACTATTGAATAAATACAAACCAGTCCCTGTACTTATAATTAATTTATTTAATCACTGAATTAAATACAGTTAATTACAGATTAATTTCTAATTAATTATTATAGTTTCTAATTAATATATTAACACTTAAATACATTAATAAATTATTTATTTATTTTTATTGAATTATTAAACCATTAATAAATCAACATTCCTCTCTACTGACTTCTACATCAATCCTCCTGCTATGAGGGAAACCCAAATGGACTTTGCTTCAATCAACAAGATAAATACAAATATAAAGTCATGGCTTAGATACCTAATCCAATAGAAGCTTCATTAACGGCTCAACAAGCTTGAAGGCGAGGTAGAAAAACTGAAAGAAACATGAATATTGCTATAATAAATAGAAGTAAACATTTAAACATTAACAACACTATAAGGAAATATGATTCTAGAGGTCGCCACTTCAAGTAACCATTGAGATATACATAGGATTTAAACTGAAAGAAACATTCACACCATCTTCTTCAAGTAACCACTTCAAATCCTACTCCGATTTCACTAAGGCATGCACCTTCTACTCCAACATCTTATACTTATCACAAACATCCCTTTCTAAGCTATCAACCTTGAATTTCCCCTTTTCAACTCTCCCTCGGACGCATGCAACGACATGTACTCTGCCAAAGCATTCTTTGCCTCCTGATAAAAAACATCATGGTCATCGCTAGCCCATCAGATGTTCCATACATTTTGCGGCAACCACCAGATAAAAGGCACTCTGTTTAGAAGCAAATTGCAATGTATGCACTAGCTGTTCATTAGAGAAACCTTCCATCTCAGCCTCAGCAACAGAAGGGAAGGTGTAACATCCCAAATTCTAGAGTAAAAATTTCATTTTTAAAGGCGGTTCGAATACATAAAACAGGTTAGGAAATAAAACCATATATTCCAAGTTTAGTATTTAAAACATCTGACACCACAATTATTAAATCAAATGTAATACGTTAACTAGCGGAAAACTTGCACACCAAGATGCCACTTGCACGTTCCTTTGGTATCTGGGATTGCCCGAACAACCAGGCTTTCGGACTTGCCCCAATCTGCCAATAATCATCTCATTCGTGGACTCTCGGGCTTGCCTCGACCCGTCCGGCTCTGGAGCTTGCCTCGATCCGTCCGAATCTTGAGCTTGCCTCGATCCACCATCATTCTTTCAGTCGCAAGAATGAATCCAACGACCAATACATAGCTGCACAGAAGCCTAAGCATGCAGTTTGACGCAAGCATATCCCTAACTCGATCATACAATCATATAACATAAGACACACCCAACCTAAAGATACGTCACTACACCTAATGAAATACGATTACCTACACATGTAACATCACCCCATAGTATAGTGAGAAAACTCACCTGATCCGCAACCTCAAGCCACAAGCTTCCGGTATCCCCACATGCCAAGCAACACAAACTCCTGACTTATCACAAAGTTGTAAATCAACAATCCGAAAGACCCAAAACTAGTCCTACGGTCCAAATTCCTAACCAACCCAAGTTGACCCAAAAGTCAACTGATCAGAGTCAAAGGTCAAAAGTCAATGATCAACACCGAGATAGCGTCGCTATCTCCCAGAATCAGATTGGGGCCTTCGCAATAGATAGTGTCGCTATCTATAGATAGTGGCGATATTTATGAATTTTCCAAAACTTCATTAAACATTTAATCCATTCATCCAAGAGTCAAGCTCTTCCAAAACTTACCCAACACGACCATAAACTCATAAAGTTTCCACCTTTATGGCCATGCATGTCTAATCATAAAACTTAAGTCCAAAGGCTTGAAAACTAACCAAAACCACAATGCAAAACACCCAAGAAAGTTAGGCTCACTCTCAAATCAGGCTCAAAGAACCAGGGATGATCCTAGGGACATAAAGATCTGAACTTTTTGCATCAACTCCAAAGATCAAGCAACAAAGGGACCAAAAACCCATTTCATACCATCAAATGTAACTCATACAACAAGAGCTACCTCAGAAGACCAACAAGATAGAAGCTTTACACTTACAAAGGTCCAGAAATTGTAGATCATGTAGAACCAAGCATGAGGAAGACCACCTTGCACCTCTACTCACCTTCTTCTTCCTTAAGAAACCTTCCAAGATGAGTTGTGGAGCCAAAGTCACCAAAGGAGGCTAGTGTTTTAGATAGAGAGAGAGAGAGAGAGAGAGAGAGAGAGAGAGAGAGTTCTAGAGCCGGAGAAAGAGATACGATGGCTGCCTAGGGTTTAGAACCCTTAAATATGACCCAAATACCGAGATCTAGGGTTTTTTACAAATAGCGGCAGACAATGTCGCTATCTCCTAGAATCGGATCGGGGCCTTCGCGATAGATAGCGTCGCTATCTATGAAATTTTCCAAAACTTCATTAAGCACTTAATCCATTTAGCCAAGGGTCGGGCTCTTCCAAAACTTACCCAACACGACCATAAACTCATAAAGTTGCCACCTTTATGGTCATGCATGTCCAATCTTAAAAATTAAGTCGAATGGCTTGAAACTAACCAGAACCACCATGAAAAACACCCAAGAGAGCTAGACTCACTCTCAAATCAGGCGCAAAGCACTAGGGATGGTCCTAGGGACATAAAGATCTGAAATTTTTGCATCAACTCTAAAGATAAGTAACAAAGGGACCAAAAACCCATTTCATACCATCAAATGCAACTCATACGACAAGATCTAGATTAGAACACCAAAAAGATAGAAGCTTTACACTTACAAAGGTCCATAAATTGTAGATCCCGCAGAACCAATCATGAGGAAGACCACCTTACACCTCTACTCACCTTCTTCTTCCTCAAGAAAGATGAGTTATGGAGCCAAAGTCACCAAAGGAGGCTAGGGTTTTAGAGAGAGAAAGAAAGAAAGAGAGAGAGAGAGAGTTCTAGATACTGAAGAAAGATATATGACTACATCTGAAGGTTTAGAACCTTAAAATATGGCCCAAATACCGAGATCTAGGCTTTTGTGCAAACAGTGTCGGATAACGTCGCTATCTCCCCAAGATATCGTCACTATCTCCCAGAATCAGATCGGGGCCTTCGCGATAGATAACGTCGCTATTTATGAAATTTTCCAAAACTTCATTAAGCAGTTAATCTATTCAGCCGAGGGTCGAGCTCTTCCAAAACTTACCCAACACGACCATAAACTTATAAAGTTGCCACCTTTATGGTCATGCATGTCCAATGTATGTCCTATATTAAAACTTAAGTCGAGAGGCTTGAAACTAACCAGAACTACCATGCAAAACACCCAAGAGAGCTATACTCACTCTCAAATCAGGCGCAAAACACTAGGGATGGTCCTATGGACATTAAGATCTAAACTTTTTGCATCAACTCCAAAGATCAAGCATTAAAGGGACCAAAAACCCATTTCATACCATCAAATGCAACTCATACGACAAGATTGACAACGCCTAGTGATATCAAGTATTTTAGGTGTTGTTGAGCCCTGTTCTTGGTTAAATTATATCAAATATGCATGGCTATTCTCACCTTTCGTGTCAGGACTTGTCTGGAGAAAAAGAACAGAAACAGGGACTAAAAGTGTACAGAAAGGAAAAAGTATGGAAAGAATACAAAATCAAGAGAAGACGTACGCGCGTCGCGGATTTATCTCCTGCGCGACGCGGATGTAAGGCGGTGGAACACATTTAAATTACGAAAAAACGGGGAACGGATAAGTACGCGCGCCGCGGATTTCACAATTGCGCGGCGCGGTCACGGGAAATTTGCAACTATAAATAGAGGCATTTCCAGCCGAAAACCCTAGAAAAGACCTGGTGAAAACATCGACCTAGAAGCTCTTTGACTCGAGGATTCCATTTCAGAAGTTATAATTTGGTATTTTCATGTTTTAGATTTTATTTCATTTTAGTTAAATATTTGTAAGCTTTGAGTTGAATCTTTGGGTGTGACAACCATTGAATTCTAGCTTAGGGTTTTGTTTTTAGTAGTGTTTGGCTACTGATTTAATGTTTGGATATTGGTTTGAGTGAATGAAATCATTCGGTTACCTTAAATATTGGTTTTTCGGTATTTTGGATGTTAGTTTGTGATTTGGTTGTTTGATTGTGATTGTAATTTGTTTGTGACTTGGTTGGGACTGTTTTCCTTTGCTGAAAACAGTAGCTAATTTGGTTAGGTTAGGCATTAAACCTTGGCTATTAACTGTCTCATAGAACTGTTAGTTATTAGCTAGTTTGTGCTGTGCTTGGTTTTGCTAGTTTGAATGCCTTCAATTGCTCCTGATTCAGAGATGTACTTCTGAATTCAGAAAGTAACTAGGTCATTTGGACATAGCTAAGCTTGGCTTGGGTGTTGAATATTGCTTTGAGGTAGAAAAATAGAAATTAGTTCCTCCGACTATAGCCGTGACACTATCAGTTGGTAATCTCTCATCTAGGCTAACCACGTAGCTCCTGTGGATCGACCCTGACTCCACTATACTAGTGAATGTTAGGTTATTTCTTATTTTTGACCGCATGACGACCTCTGCGTGCATGTCAAATTTTGGCGCCGTTGCCGGGGAGCTGTGAGCTTAGAATAGGTGAGTAGTAGGAATTTGTTTATTGCTTTTTGAAATTTCATTTTGGTTTTGATTCTTGTGGGCGTATTGCACTAGTGTATGCGTACCCGCAGGGGAGAGCAAGCATCCCCATTACAGTTTGATTCTGAAATTGAACGTACTGCGCGCAAACTCCATGCCCGTAGGTGTTTAAGCATCATGAATTATAGTCAAGTTAGCAGTAGTCCGGTCAGTGTTGCCCAGGATCCAGCAGGTGAGGCAACTGGGAGGTTTTCTATCCCTCCACTTTCGGAATTTCAGTTTGGAAGCTCGAGTGCTTCTGGTGGTGCAGTTTCAGCCCCTGCACCCATACCATCATGCACTCCGCCTTCCATCCCACCATTTTTACCCGCTTCTCAACCACAATCCACTAATCCCTTTACATCTGCTATGACTTGGGGAGAGCCGACCCGAGATGGCACCCCAACTCCTAGACAGCATACACCAACATCACAACCACAACCAGCCCACTTTAAACCTCAACCTACATACCAACCAACACAACCTATACACTTCCAACCACCGCATCAACCGCAATACCAATACCCAGAGACGGAGGAAGTGTACGACAAGGAAGATGAAGGATGGGTGCCACCGGCACCGCAACCACAATGGAACCGAGGTCGGGGACCTCCCAGGCGAGCACCACCATACCAACCAGGTCAGCGGGAGTACAATGATCATCTTTACGGTAACCCCGCTCAACCCTTACATTTTGCACAACCGAGACGGCAATCGGTTGCATCACATTTCCAACCGCAGGAATATGATGATTCGTCGCCGATCTATATTCCTGATAACATAGATTCGCAGGTAGAGATTAGACCCCAGTTATTAGGAATATTACCAGAATTCAGAGGATATAAGCAGGATGATCCCTATAATCATTTGTATGAATTCTTAGCGATCGCTAATGCTAACAATCCCAGAAACACAAATAGAAATATTTTTAGGCTTAGACTGTTTCCGTTCACTCTTAAGGACAAAACCAAGTATTGGTTTACATCCTTACCATCAAACAGTATCACTACGTGGGATCAACTCAAGGCGAAGTTCCTTCAGGAATTTTACCCAGCGAGCAAAACAACAGAAATCAGAAGAGTTATCCAGGATTTTCAGCAAAAGCCTGGAGAGGCTTTTCATGAAGCTTTTGACAGATTGAAGGAGTTGCTGCGATGTTGTCCGCATCACGAGATTCCCAGATGGCAATTGGTCAAATTATTCTTCGAGGGAGTTAGCGAGACACACCAAGCCATGATAAATGCCTCCTCTAGTGGGACATTTATGTGGCAGGATCCAGAAGAAGCCTGGAGATTTTTGGAGCAGTTGAGTAATGGCTCAAAAGCAAACTTCTCCACCAGGAAGACTACAAGTACGGCGGCAGCAGTAGGGGTTGACGCTGATTGGAAAAAGGAAGTGAAAAAGGAAATCAGTGAATTGAACAAAAAGTTTGATAGGCTTATGGCAACATTACAAAATGGACCGCCAAATTCGTCACAAGAAAGTCAAGGAGGATCTAGGATGCAGGAAGCTAATCAAGTTTATGGCCAAGGTCAAGGTCAACACAATAATGGACGACCCTACAGGCCATACAACCAAGGACAACAACAAAATTTCAGGCAGAACAATTATCAGAATCAATCGAATAGTCAGCCTAGAAACCAGCAGCCTGCAAACAATGGAAACAACAACAACAACAGGGGACCCACCAACGCTACCAATAATGCTCCAGGGACCCAAGAAGAGATGATATCAAAGATGTATGATATGGTCACAGCAACACAACAACAATCTCAAGCGAACGCAAAGGCCATCGCAAATATGGAAAGAAAAATAGGTCAAATGGCTGCAGACCAACAGAAGAGAGATAATGGCAAATTGCCTAGTGCTACTGAAGTCAATCCTACTCATAATCAACGTCCAGGGAAGGAGCAAGTCAATACTGTTGAATCAGGATGGCGAAAGGTTACTCTGGAGGATTTGTTCGAGGTAGGGAATGAAGTGGAACCAGAGGAAGAAGGAAAGGCTTTAAAGAGCGAGGAAGGTAAAGAAGGAGGAGTTCCGGTTGAGAATGGCACTCAACCCGAAATAGCTGAAAAGGTCCAAAAGGAAGAGCAACCAACGATTGCAGGGATTAAGCAAAAGAAGAAAAATAAGAAAGAAAAGAGGAAGCAGGAAGCAACTAGATCAACGGGACCCTTAATGAATCAGCCCCTATGGGATGAGCTTAAGGATGCCCCCGAGGACACCAGGATTTTACAAGAAATGTGCGAACAAAATGGGAAGAACAAAGCACCTACGCCAAAAACGGTGAGATTGACTGTGAAAGCTAGCGAAGCATTATTGGGAACACTGCCCAAGAAGGAGAAGGACCCCGGATCACCATTGATCACTACAACCGTAGGGGACATGGTTATTCGAAACACCTTACTAGATTTGGGAGCAAGTGTTAACATCTTGCCGGGATATCTGTATGACAAATACAAGAATGAAGAAATCGAGCCAGCTGAAGTTGTACTGCAGTTGGCTGACCAATCAACTAAGGTATCTAGGGGAAAGCTAACCAATGTCATAGTCAAAGTTGGCGACTTTTTCTACCCCGTGGATTTTCTGGTCATGGAGTATGAAAGTCCGGACGATGCGCCTGCTCTTATCTTAGGACGGCCATTCTTAGCTACTGCTGGTTCAGTGATCGACTGCAAGACTGGAGACATGGATATTTTCTTCGGGACCAGGAAAAGGAGATTGAATATGTTTGGGAACCCAATTTCGTTACCTTCGGAAGAAAACGGCAAACCAGCAAATAGAAAAACATTAATGGAGCCAGGAACCAGAAGCAAAGAAAAGATATGGACACGTACGGGGGAAGGTGGAAAGGAAGAAGTTTTAAAGGAGACCAAAAACCACCTGCTGTCCGCCATCGACAAGGAACAACTGCTGGAAATGATAGAGATGATGGAAGCACGGCATCAGCAATATGAAAGAGAATCCAGAAAACGAGAGGCGAATGTTTTTGAGCTATTGAAATCTCAACAAAAATGGATCAGTGGTGTGAGTGATCGGATGACCCAACTCACATCCCTTATGACAATGATGGCTAATAATTTCATGCCGGAATATCAGCAAATGTCATCAAGAGGCCAAGAAGAAGAAGAAGGGTCAGCTTAGGAGCAGCACGTCTGGCTGAAGACGTTAAACTTAGCGCTTGTTGGGAGGCAACCCATCGTGTCATAAGTAGGTTTTATATTTCTTAGGATTAATTTAGAAAATACATCAATCGTTTGCAGGTATTAGTGGTTTGAAGCAAGTGTGGGGTCGTGTGAAAAGGTTTTGAAATTTTCAAGACCGCGCCGCGGGTTTTGGAATTGCGTGACACGGGTTCGAAATTCAATCCGATGCGCAGGGGTTGAATTAGCGACACGCGCGCCGCGGAAACAAGAAATGCGCGCCGCGGGAAACGATCAGACGGTTTTCGCCTTTATCCGGTGAGCCGCGGCTGACAATTCAAATCACACGACTCGGAGCTCTGGTGATCAAAAATTTCTCGCATTTTTTCTTGCTTATTGTGTTTCTACTACCGAGGTACACTCTTTTAACTATCTATTAGCTGTTTAAACTAGTTATTAGGTAGTTAATTTTAGGGTTTTATTCCAAAAAGTTCAAAAACTTAGAATCACTAATGCTAGCCCATAGGGTGTTTGTTTTGCCAAATGGACACCCTAGGTGAGCTAATCGGAACCTAGGCTACCTTCTGGTATCAATAAATTGAGATTTAGCAGGTTAAAATGGGGATTTGATCCCGGGTTTTCAAACAGGCGTACGCCGCGCCGCGCCCTTGCTCTTGGGCTGCGCCGCGGTGCGGTGGGGAAGAAAAAGGGACTGATCTTGCAAATTTTTTTTTGTTTTGTGGCTATATTTTCTTTTGCAGATGATGTTCAGATTGGACCACGATTTCCTTCAGTTTCCTGCAGAGCTGGACTCTTCAGTGGAGTATACCTCGCAGAGGGATGCATTGATTCGTCGCCGAGTCCTTGAGGCGACAGTCATCGATCGAGATATTCTGAGGGACGCTGGGCTCTGGGGTGCGATTGAGCCATTCCTACATCGCACCTGGACCCACGAGGAGGCATCATTCACATGCCATGGCTAGGACAGGATCATGGCCACGGACGAGGACGTGGTCTACACAGAGCTGCTACTGGAGTTCATCTCCACTGTCCATTTCGCTCCCAGGGTGGGAGACCCACGCTCCAGGATGGTACGATTTCGCTTGGGAGGTGTGCACCGGGAGTGCAACCTCCGGGAGTTCGGGAGGCGCACGGGCATTTATACGCCAGCGGACCTCCAGCACCGTTTCTTCACCCGGTTCTTCGGGTCATGCACTCAGGGGGAGCCGGAGCGCCCCCCCCAACATGGAGGTTTGGGCACCGCTGTCCAACGTCAGGTATGAGGCAGGGACCTCGAGGGAGAGCCACTTACGTGATCCTCTTCATCGCCTCATGCACCGTATCGTCTCCACCTCCATTATGCATCGGGAGGGGGGCGAGAAGGTGTCGGGCGATGACATGACGTTTTTGTGGGTTCTCCTCGACCCGTCCCGATTCCTCCATCTTCCCTTTGCCCTTGCGATCGCTTTCTCCACCCACGCGACCGGCGCCTCCGCCAGCAGCCCTTTAGCCAGGGGGTATTTCATTACCCGCCTGGCCCGTTCATATGGCATCCTCACTGCCCCAGTAGCTGCCTCTTTGACTGCTCTGCCTCCATCGTGCACTCCAGCACGCACTTTGGAGAGGATGTTGCTCATTGAGCAGCAGCGACCTGGGCAGTACATCCGGGCTCCGATCGAGCCTCCTCAGGCACCCCAGCCTGCATACGCCCAGCCCGGTAGGAGACGCCGGAGGCCAGAGCCGCCAGCACCAGAGCCTGCACAGCCGCAGCCACAGCAAGATGACTCACCAGCCCTCAGCCGGCTGGAGGCCAGAGTCACGCGGATAGAGGGTCAGCTCACGAGAGTCTTGGACCAGCTCGAGTGGATTGGGGAGGTACTTATTCAGACTGCATCTGCGCAGGGTCAGCGCCCCCGACCATTCCCAGCCCGGTCTCACGATCATGAGGCTGGACCCTCCAGGCCGCCGGGTAGTGATTGATGTTTTCTTTCTTTCTTTCTTTTTATTATTTTTTGGGAGTTATGTATAAACTTATGACACATCTATCTGTATATTATTTTATTATTTTCTGTCATGTGTGTTTTAATTTTTTGTTAAGTGATACATGATATATCAAATTGAGAGGGAGTTGTCTCAGACAAGTGTGGGGTCACCGTGTCCCCTCCACTTGTCTTGACCACCGGCGTGTCCTACTGTAGCGCTACAACTCCAACATATGAATCGAGGATCTTTTTGTACGCATTATACCTGTGATATTGAGCACCAAGCAGTCCATCGTCTAAAAAAGGGGGTAACTCTTTCTCCCTTTCCTTGAAATAATTTTTTGTACAACGGGGACGTTGTACGGTTTGAAGTGTGGGGTGTGGACGGTCGAAAGAGATATTTTTGAAATTTTTGCAGAACTGATCAATTTTTCAATTTTTAGCAATATTTTTCAAAATTTTTAATGAATTGCAATTTTGAAATGAATGGTTTGTGACTGTGATAGCATCAGTATTTTTCAAGAAATACTGTTTAGTTGTGATCATGCTATTAGTTAGTCAAATAAGTTGAGTTTTACGAGTTTAGAAGATTGAGCCGTTTTAGGATTGGAATTTAGGAAGGAAAAGTCAATCTGTGGCCTTTGTTGTTCGAGCCGGTAAGTCTAAAATGGGTGGGCCTTATGCACCTTACCACCTAAGATCGTCTGGTCTGGGATGGTATTTCTGAAAGCTCGCTACACGGACAACATCGAAAGTCATGGACAATTCCTTAATGGCCTTTAGAATCTGAACAAGTAAGTACACTATATTGTGGACAGAAAGTTTGTAATCAAGGGTTCTTTAGAAAGCCATGAATTCCAAAGAACAACTCAATCATGTTTTCACAAACTATTCCATTCTAACTCGAAGAGCAATAAGCTTTGAAACTAAACACATTCAAAAACTGTTCGATTCTCTATTATAATTTGTTAAAAACTCTCTTGCTTGGGGACAAGCAAGGCACAAGTGTGGGGTGTTTGACAACGCCTAGTGATATCAAGTATTTTAGGCGTTGTTGAGCCCTGTTCTTGGTAAAATTATATCAAATATGCATGGGTATTCTCACATTTCGTGTCAGGACTTGTCTGGAGAAAAAGAACAGAAACAGGGACTAACAGTGTACAGAAAGGAAAAAGTATGGAAAGAATGCAAAATCAAGAGAAGACGTACGCGCGCCGCGGATTTATCTCCTGCGCAACGCGGATGTAAGGCGGTGGAACACATTTAAATGACGAAAAAACGGGGAACGGATAAGTATGCGCGCCGCGGATTTCACAATTGCGCGGCGCGGTCACGGGAAATTTGCAACTATAAATAGAGGCATTTCCAGCCGAAAACCCTAGAAAAGACCTGGTGAAAACATCGAACTGTTAGTTATTAGCTAGTTTGTGACTGTAATTTGTTTGTGACTTGGTTGGGACTGTTTTCCTTTGCTGAAAACAGTAGCTAACTTGGTTAGGTTAGGCATTAAACCTTGGCTATTAACTGTCTCATAGAACTGTTAGTTATTAGCTAGTTTGTGCTGTGCTTGGTTTTGCTAGTTTGAATGCCTTCAATTGCTCCTGATTCAGAGATGTACTTCTGAATTCAGAAAGTAACTAGGTCATTTGGACATAGCTAAGCTTGGCTTGGGTGTTGAATATTGCTTTGAGGTAGAAAAATAGAAATTAGTTCCTCCGACTATAGCCGTGACACTATCAGTTGGTAATCTCTCATCTAGGCTAACCACGTAGCTCCTGTGGATCGACCCTGACTCCACTATACTAGTGAATGTTAGGTTATTTCTTATTTTTGACCGCATGACGACCTCTGCGTGCACGTCAAATCTAGCTTAGAACACCAAAAAGATAGAAGTTTTACACTTACAAAGGTCTAGAAATTGTAGATGTTGTAGAACCAAGCTTGAGGAAGACCACCTTGCACCTTTACACACCTTCTTCTTCCTCAAGAAACCTTCCAATATGAGTTATAGAGCCAAAGTCACCAAAGAAGACTAGGGTTTTAGAGAGAGAGAAAGAGAGAGAGTTTTGGAGGCTGGAGAAGGAGATATGATGACAGCCTAGGGTTTAGACCCTTAAATATGGCCCAAATACCGAGTTCTAGGGTTTTGTACAAACAGCGGCGGATCGTATCACTATCTCTTGAGATAGTTTCGCTATGATAGAGGCGCTATCTTCACAGATAGGGTCACTATCTCCTATTTTCCCAAAATCAACTTCTTTAAATCCAAACTTAGTTATTCCGGGAACAGGGTCTTACAGAAGGCATGTTTGGCAAAATCTATGGCATTGTCTCGAGTCGAAAGACGGGACCATTTACCAACTTCTAATCAGGCCGAAATGAAACAGTAGCAAAGTCAGTCCACACATGCAGACCTATAACATCCTCACCCCCACGATCAAGGACACCCTTAGAGTCACCTTTCCCCTTAGCATTGTTCATGTTTAAATGTTTACTTCTATTTAAATATTTATTATAGCATTGTTCATGTTTCTTTCTGTTTTTCTACCTCGCCTTCAAGCTTGTTGAACCGTTAATGAAGCTTCTTGTTCTCATTGTCCATGTAGTGCTTAATGGTTTTAGGCAAAACAAAAGTATTAGTGCGGGGTTACATATTTTCCCATCCCATGTACATGCCCACGGTTTCCTTGAGTACCTAGGGCTTACATAAGACCATCGTTTGTCCCACATATAACCTCTCCATGACTTTCTGAATTTTGTAGCCCTTCTTCTAGTTGCGACAAAATTAATGATTAAGGACCAAAACTATGAATGACCAACTGTTAAAGACTAAAATTGTGGAGGACCAATACTGTGAAGGACCAAACTTTGAAGGATCAAAACTGTGAAGGACAAAAACTGATATTTTGGAGACATTAACGAAAAATTCTCAAAATAACTTTTTGACAGAAAAGCCCAGAAAACCGGTAAAATTATTTAGTTTAGCCATTTTCTACCGGTAGCTGATAAAAAAAAGTTCGAAATTGAATAATTTTACCCGTTTCCTGAGCTTTTCTGTTCAAAAAAATTATTTTGGGACTTTTTCGTTATTTTTCCCAAAATATCGAGACTTTTCCGTAGAAAACCCGAAACCAGAAGTTGGGTTCTTTACCATAAGTTGGGTCCTGTAACCCTCCTATTTACAAAACCCGATTTTTATAGAATTGTTTTTAAAAAACCGTGTTATGTAGAAAGTGTGTTGTGTACCTTTTATAGTAGTGTGTATCAATGATGGTGATGTTTGACCACATGTTTGTTGGTGGCACATACGCCAATACGATTTGGATGAAAAAGTTTCGTTACACGGACATTACTCCCTCCTTCGTGTTTGGTGTGGACAATTGGGCCTCATAAAAGTTAAATATTGTTCTTCAAAACTACTTTTTGGTCCTTATGAATCTATACATATGGGGTCGCCTTTAAGGAGTCAAAACCCAAGGAACTAGTCTATTGTTGACGCGATTATTTTACATTCTTTAAATTGGGTCTCGTATAGATGCACGTAGGTTGGACCGCAACGTTTGGATGTCGAGCCCATATCTAGCTTATGCGAAATTGTAACCCTTTAATATTTTCACTAGCATATTGCTAGTTAGATGATCTATTTGCTGTTAAATAAAACATGAAACTCACGTGTATATACAGAAGTTACAGGAAAATTATGTTGGCGTATAGATCGTTTTGTAAACAAACGTCGGTTTTCTCCAATCATAAATCTAAAAGCAATAACATATTGAAAACCCATAAAACATGATGTGTAGAACACGCATCATACCAATGCAACAAAAATAAAAGGTATAAACGTATGCATATGACTACAACTGATCACATTTGGTTGGAATGAATGACAAGGTCTCCTTCTCCAGATCATGAACCACCATCATATTTTGCTGTTGTATATTTCCAAATATCGAAATCCCACTTGAACCCCCCATCGCCAAACACACCACTCCAGCATTCGCATCACCGATCATGTAATTCTCCCCCGGCAAATCCAAGCTTGCACCATCAAAATGAAACACCAGCTTGGGAATCTCGATAGTCGTCTCACCTGAACCATTATCCGCAGGTAACTCGAAACACAAATCCAAACCAGTCGAACCAGAATCATCCACATTCAACTTCATTTGCGAAACAAACTCTTTCTTCACCATATTGAAAGCGGATTCTTCAAGATACGTAATGGTGGTACCCGAATCGATGATGACCCCACCACTCCCATCTGAATCGATTGCGAAAGTCGATTTCTTGATAGGCAAATCAACGTTTCCCACCGAAATACCTTGGAGTGAAAGGTAATAAAACGATGGTTGTGATGGGTTTTTGATCAATGGAGTGGTGAAACCGGTATCATTTACTATGTGGCTTGCTAAAGATCCCATCACTAGAGTACTTGTAGGGTTTCCTGATGATGTATCATCATTAATAGAGGTTAAACAGTAAGAAAATGTCGACTTTTTTAGCTGTGAAACTAAAGACAAAGGTCCCCTCCCTAACCCTACTAACCCACCACCTTGATTGAACCCACTCCCTTCGTTATCTTCCCCACAACCGAATCCTACTGCCGGCACCGAGACCTTATCAAACATAAACGTCTCCGTCGCTAAAATCCCTTGTGTTGACGAGTAATCCCCATAAGAATACAAATACTCACACCCATCTGACCCACAATCCGAAGTGGGTAACGCCTTGCATAAACTATTCGAACATGAGACCTTCGAGAATGAAGATGACTTCTTCGGATCAAAGACCGGTGTTGGTGCATCAAAACATTTGGTGCATGGCTTACATTGAGTCCAAATGAGGTCACTACCAGTATCCATGATAGCGGAGTATTTTTCCGGCGGAGTTCCGATGGCCAAATTCATCAAGAACTCTCCGTTACCAGCATGAACTGGTGATGTTAATTGTGAACTCGAATCAACGGATAAACTAGCCATCATGTTATTGATGAGTCGTTCTAACCGGAGGTTGCCTCTCTTTACACCGCGTTGTAGACGCTCAAACTTTGTCAAGTTTTTGCCAGAATCAACATGTGTAAGGGACACCCTAAAACCGGTTTCTCGCTGCTCGGTGACATGATCGTGCAGGACGCGTCTGGACGTGGAAAGGGTTGGAGAAAGGAAGAGGAGTTGCAGTGAGAAGATGATGAACAAAAGGGAAGAGAATGAGGGCATTGAAGAAGCCATGAGAGAGGATCAGAATGTTGATATGTGTAGTATATATATATTAATTCGAAGTGTGATCCAACAGTTTCCCCTAGATTACTGGCGGGGGTGGGGAAATATTCTAAACAGGAAGAAGAGATCCGAGAATATATCGCAGAAAAAAGCTGGTGAGTATGGTTTGGACTTTGAACTTTAGTCATGTCACTGGTAGGTATATATATATATATATATATATATATATATATATATATATATATAGATTGGTTTTTAAGCATGATTTTCCTTGATTCGATATGATAACTTAAAGAGGTGGTGGGTAATGATCGGTACCTGGCGTACAAATTGGATAACATTTTGCCTTTTTGCGAAAATTTGTTAAAGTTTTTTTGACTAGAGGTTTTAACGACGATTTGGAGAAAACAAAAAAAATATTGACAAGAGGTTTGGAAAACATTATAGGTGTAGAATTTGGTATGAAAATTATTGGGTAATTGATTAAAATATGTGTGAACTACAGGAATGGTGTTTGCGCTCTACACGAAATCAGAAGTTTGGTCTATATGCTTAAATCTTTGTCATCCTTTCGATTCGTTCACCAGTCGACGAACCTATATTTGACCTTTTATATGAAGCCTTCCATAGTTCCATTTTAGTTTAAAGCTTGACGGAAAGGACGACAACGAAGAGACGATGTAGTTTTATAAGAACAAAGTTAAAACAGAACAAAAACCTTGGTCAAAGACATTGTAACTGCGAGAGTTTCTTCTACTTATTCTTCGATTAGAATAAGGTTGCATGTCACATCCTTTTTGGAGGGACATGTCCTGACTATGCCTACCTTATGGAAAAATTGATATACTCGATTGGAATGAGGCTAAACTATTTGTTTCACAACTCCTCAATAAATTTGGGTCCTTCTTGTCGTTAATGGAGATTGACAATACTTTGAGAAATGGTTTGTGGGTGCTTTTACTTGGTAATATATAAAAAAAAAAAAATAGTACACCTCTAATTTATCTGAGTGGTCCAGATCAACCTGTCCAAAACGTGTCGTATCGTTATAATCCTAGAGATTATTAGCTTCATGATTGTATTAGGTGATTGTTACAATAACAATAGTATTCCAATGTTAATAAACAAAAAATCCGACGATTCGTGTTGAAAACCAATATCGGATTTTTAATAAAAGCGACTATGAGCAAATCGACAAATAATTTAGAGAATTAAGTGTTGATTCTTTGCAAATAATAAGACCAATTATTATTGTTAATTATCGAATTTCGTCCAGAAATCAAATTAATCATTCGGGACCAGATTTGATTATAAGAAAGGTAGAATGAGACTGTCTTGTTGTCGGACGAAATATAAGATGAGACAGAAAACTAGAGACAACTTGAAGATCGGTGATTCTTGACTAGTAAGACTACACTGAATGGCTCTTAAAGGTTTTTACGGCGCTCGTCGACTATAGATTATCAGTGTAAAACCCTATAATTTAATAAAGAATACTGTTCGTTCTAGCAGCTTTGGAAGAAACCGATAAACGCAAAGCAATTACTCAAAAAACGGAAGAAAGCTGGATCGCAGAGGAAGAGAGAAGAGAATGATGCACATTGAGTTGTGGAATAAATGAGAACTGAGAGACGCTATTTATACTAAACCGGAAAATCCAAGAAGCCTTAAAGTAGAATTTTGAAATGCAAAATTCAATATTTGGAATTCGAATTAGGGATAAAGTTCCACCTGGTAATTCAAAATTCAAACCTGATTATCTAGAAGCTCATTCGATCTCAAACCCGGCTGTTATCCGTATTTTGGCGACTTTTATAAGAACCACTCTATCAACGAAGTCAACGATGGTCAACCTGTTAATCAGGTTGCTAAACCCCGAATCCTGCTACAACTAAAAGCTCCATTTTGCGAACCTTGTGGTTAACCCTTAGTGACATGCGAAGTCCAAAGTGCGCCCACATCGATCCATTTTGCAAACCTTGTGTCTCGTGTCCATGGCCGGCTCGGCTCCCGTGTGGGTTTGGCTTAGTCCTTAACCTCCACCAAAGCCTTCGAAGACTTAAGGCAAAGAAAGGTTTATAAATCCTTCAAAGGTTCTTCCTCCCACCTATGTGGGACAATGAAACTACCCAAGTTGTTAATTCCTTATTTATTTATAAAAATCCCCTACCAAGTTGGAAAGTTTTGTTTCACTTAGATAGAGAATGTCACTTGGGTGTTATAGATATTAAACCCAATTTAATGAAAATAAACAGATGAAACTGATTCACTGGTAACCTATAGATTTAAACCAAGAACCTTGTGACCTATTTGGTTTACCCTCATACATCAGCTGCTATCTTTGCGTTCTCATTAAGAATAAATATGGGCATGTGCTATAAATCCTTTCGATGGTCCATTAAAAGATAAACTTCTAATCTTCATTTGAGGTGGCACCACCTTTAGATTGCATAGGAAAAGTTTTACAACATCTTCGTTGCTTAGATGTCTCCAGATTTTTTTAAAGAGTTTTAACTTAACCTCACTCTTGGCAACGTCGTATTATCCTACCTCACATGGATCTATCATTTGATAATACCTTCTGTCATTAATGACTTACCCTTTAAACTCGAGAATTAGAAGCACTAAATCAAGGTGGGTTTCCATCACTAAACGATTCTGTTTTGGTTTTAGCCCCATGACTTTTCCGGTAGACCAAATCTCTTGCTAGAGGTTTAATAAGTGGATCTTCCAAGTTCCTACTCGTCTTGAAATAGAGAACTTTGATGCTACCACATTCAATAAATTGTCTCACAAAATTGTGTCAAAGACCAACATGTATTGACTTCCCAATATACACAACATTGTATACTTTTGACAATGTAGCCTCAATGTCACAATAGAATGGAATTGATGACATAGAAATATCCCATAGTTGGATATCCACGAGTAGATCTAATCCACTTTACACATTTTCCTGCTTCTTCTAAGGTGATTAGATCAACTTTCTTCATCGAGTGAGCAATACATGTGTGCTTCTGCTGTTCTAAAAAAACCATGTGTGTTTCTTGCTCGCCCAATAAATAGTTCCTCTGGTAAAGTATAAATCCAACCACTTGTGGATTTAGAATTACCGTTGTGATCTATCCAATTGGCATCAGAATACCCTTCTAATATACCAGAAGATGACATGTACACCAATTTAAGAGGACTTGTCCTTTTTAGTTACCCTAGTACCATTCTTACTGCCTTCCACTGCTCCATCATTGGGTTGACTATATGTTGACTCGGATTACAACAAAAGTGATGTCAGGTATACTACAATTTGCAATGTATTGCATGTTGGAATAATATCCAAGGTCATCAACTTGTGGTAATATTTCTAACAAATAGTAGAGTCCTATTAAGTTGCCCTCATGATCCAGTAAAAACAACAGTAGCATAAAAGGAAAAGGAGAAATTAGTTTATTAATTTAGAAATAAATTAATCAGAAACTAAATCAGAAATTAGTTTATTAAATTATCAAGGACATGATAAATTAACTAGCAACTAATTAACATGTTAATTTGGGGAAATTAATCGGCAAGGGACTGGATTGTAATTGATTAAAGGTTTAATCAATGGAAACAAGTCCAAGGGGTACGGATGTCAAAAGGCACCTATGTTTGGAACCCTAGGATCCCTCTAGTATAAATAGAGGCCTTGGGGTCAAACCCTGATCATCCATTTTGGCCTCCTCTGAGCCGCCAACTTCCTCCTTCTCCCCGTCTCTAGGTTTTGGGATTTCATTAACCCTTCAAGGGTTCTGGATCTTGTTATTCAACCTAGAAGAAGTTTTGTCTGTTTGTTCTTATGATGTTCTTGGGTATGAGTCACTAGAGGGATTCTACTTTGGGTCTTGTTCATCCTTTGCAAGATGCTGTTCATCAGATTCAATGAAGGAGACAAACCTCAGATACATTTTCTTTAAGTTTTAAAGTAGCTGTAACCGATGATCATGAATTCTGTTATTGGATATTGTGTGATTTGATCTTGTTAGTCTTCCGCTGCATGTGTTTATGTGTGTATATGATCGAATCCTAACAGTGGTATCAGAGCCTCTGTTTATATGTTATTTGCACTTGGATCTTAAACTGCTTGATATGATTTCTTGCATACTATTAAAATTGAAAATTGCATAGGGTTTATACTAGAATTTCTAGATTTAAACATGTTATGATATTAGGGTTTATGCTAGGACTTGAATGTTCATATGTATGCTTGAAAATTTTCAAAAAATAGTTGGTTTCTTGTGCCTTCGTTGTTTATTTCGAAATTTCTAAGGGTTTAAGAGGTTTCCTTGCCCTTGACGGCTAGGGTTTCCTAACCCTTGCTTGCCTTGCAAGTTTCCATAGTTGCATTGTTTGCTTAGCTGCTTTATTTGTCTATTGCCTTCATTTGATTATTTCCATTAGGATTTATGTATTATTAACTGTTAAAAGAGTGTTAATAGAATTAATAGATAAAGGAAAATATTTTAATTGTTTAGCTAATTAATTTTTAATTAATATTAATTGAATTAATTAAATGAAATATTTTAAATTGTTTAATATATATATATATATATATATATATTAATATTAATTGAATTAATTAAATGAAATATTTTAAATTGTTTAATATATATATATATATATATATATATATATATATATATATATATATATATATATATATATATATATATATATATATATATATATATATATATATATATATATATATATATATATATATATATATATATATATATATAGGTTCAAATGAGAACCACTAAAAGGTTAAGAACCGTGAGAACCGATATTCACACATTAAGAATTATGTTTTTTTTTTCGTTTTTTCGTTTTTTCACACTTGATTATTATGTGAAAATACATCAAAGTTAATAAATTTCCTTATTTTTTAATACGTTTTACAATATTCACAATATAATATAATTTATAGTTATTAAACTGTGAATACTATAACGTAAGTTTTTTTATTAAACTGTGAATTAGTGGTTCTCACGGTTCTCAACCTTTTAATGGTTCTCATTTGAACTCTTCCATATATATATATATATATATATATATATATATATATATATATATATATATATATATATATATATATATATATATATATATATATATATATATATATATATATATATATATATATATATATATAAGAATAAAGTAAAGCAAAAACATTGGTCAAACAATGACTAGGCTCACCCACAAAATCGTGTATATGGTTTAAAGGAAGGTTCTTATGAACCTAAATGAGGTTGGTTTTTAAACGGCATTCTTTGCCTACCACCTTCACCGCCCATCACTTTTTGCCATGTGAAATTACCGAAAAGGTTTGATAGGGCAATGTTTCTCCGAGTTAAAAGTATTAACTTAAAGTATTAAAAAAAAACCCGTTTTAATTATAAATAAAATGTGAACCATGTGCTACCCATGAGGAACGCACATTCTCTTTATGACCCGCTGGTGGAGCTGTGTGGTTAACCGGCACGCTAGATAAGGTTATAGTTGAAGCTGATGTGACATTCGCGATTCTCAAGCGTATCTTGAGCTGGGCATCACGTGGGTTCTGCATGGTCAATTCACTGTCTGATTCATGATCCACGACATGTCTGTCATAAATTTGAGATGAGTACAAATGAAATTTACATGCCATTGACTGTAGTCAATGAATCTCACAAATATAGGAGCTTCATAGTGAATGAAACTGACAAATAGTTTTTTCTACCTTAATGACCATTGTGGTGTGATTACGGCATCCCTCTTTACATCAAAACTGGAAGATTTTGGAACCTAGCCTTAGTAAATAAATTAGATAATTATTTTTAAGGATTAATTCAAACTAAACTAAAACTTTTTCTTATAAATGTCAAGTCTAAACACAAACATTCCTCCTATTCCTCCTCCTTCTCCTCATAATATGAAATCGTACATAGAAAGGTTGGAAAATGTTGGTGTCCATTTTCCAAAGGAGTTAGCCATAGATGTGGTGCTTAACTCGCTTCCTGGTTCATATCATGAGTTCATTATAAAATATGACAAGAACCATCTGGACATGACCTTGATTGAGCTGCACGGTTTGCTAAAAAATTGTCGAGGCTAGTTTAAAGCAACACCATAGCTTAAGTTCCACCACTCTTGTCTTGGCCATTCATCATGGTGATACTATGAAGAAGAAAGTTTCTCATCCCAATGGAAAGGGAAAGGCTAAGGTTGGACAGTCCAACCAAGGCTTAAGAGAAAGCTGATTCTGACATAGCACCCACCAGTGACCTGAACGAGGCCACATGTTCTTACTGCCAGCTGAAGGGACATTGGAAATGCCTAATATGCCTGAAGGATCTGAAGAAGATCCGTGTTAAGGAGTTTGACACCTCAGGTATATCTGAAATCCATAGTAAACTTGTTGTTCGGTAATCGTTGATACATGATGTGTTCATCACATTTGCACTGTATGTAGGGACTAAGTGAAAGTAAGAAGTTGAAGCATAGGCTTGATCTGATCCTGAGATACAAAAGCATTGATGCTGTTACAAGGATCAGATATTAAAACTCATGCTAATTAGTGGTTTTTACTTAGATTATTAGGTTTCTGCTACTCGCCAGAATTAGCACAAAACATTGTTTCTTATTACGCATTGTTTAAAGGTATTTTGTACCTTTCTTTTGATAATAAATTGGTGATTTTCTTATATAAAAATGATTGTTTTATTTCAAAATTTATCCTTAGTATATATGAATGTGTTAGTAGTATTATTAGTAATATAATCTTGAATGTTGATTCATCCGAAAGTGTATTGGAAAAATCATGTTTGTGATATTGTCACGGTGCCCATTAAACAAGAATCGCATCACTAAGCTCCAAGTAGACATGACTTGGAATCATTTGACTTAGACTCAAGATGATGTATACAAATCTTGATTACTTGGAAGATGACGAGAATGTCATTCACAGGAAACTATGAAAGGTGCAAGGATTTGTTGGAACTAATCCACATCAGATGCTTGTGGAACGTTCAAATCTGCCACAAGACATGATGAACAATGCTTTGTTACGTTTACTGATGATTTCTGTAATCCACATAGAAACTTTGAAGTGTTCAAAGAGTTTCGAAACGAAGTAGAAAATCAACTGGGCTAGAATATCCAAGTATTATATTCTACGAACATCTTAGGGACTGTGAAACAGTTTCACAGTTATCTCCTCTTAGAACACTGCAGTATTGTGGGGTGTCTGAAAAGAGAAATCGAACATTATTTGAAATGATTCGATCCATGATGTATCGATCTATACTTCCAAATCAGTTTCAAAAGGTTATACCCTAGAAACAGCAACCTGCATCTTAAACCTCGTACAAACTAAGTAGGTTGCAAAGACATTCTTTGAAATGTGAAGTGGGTTTCATCCCTCACTAGCACATAGAAGGTCTGGGTTGTGAAATCTTCGTTCGTCACGAAGCTCATGACAATATTGAACCTATATCAGAGAAAGTGTCATTTAAGTGGTTATCCCACAAGTCCTTTGGATACTTGTTTTAACAAGTCTTCTGAGAACAAAGTGTTTGTAGCTCAAAGGAAAGTCTTTCATGGGAAATACCTCATATCCAAAGAAGCAAGTGGGAGTAAGACTGATCTTGAAGAGATTCAAGAGTCAACCAATGAAAGACCCTTTAAGTTACAAATAGCACTTAAACTAAAGAATAAGACTCATGTTAAAGAGAACTTGACATACCTCCACGGCTCCACCTCTTTTGCATGTACAGTAGAGATAGTCACTCTCATAAGTTTTATGGTTTCATATTACTGAGAATGACACACTGATTAGTGGTAAAACAGTAAGTTAGTAAGGATGGGTTATCCAACTACATAGAAGCATTGGTGAGCCCAGTTGCTGCCAAATGATAGAGGATATAGAAGCACGAGATTCAGTCTGTGTTTTAATTTGATGGATCTTACACTTGGCCTGAAAACCAGTGGGAGTAATTGGATCTTCAAAAGAAGAAAAACATGGATAAGAATCTACACACATTCAAAGCAAGACTGGTTGAGTAAGGCTATACTCAGACTCAAGAAATTGATTCTGAGAAAAGCACTCTCATCAGCAGCTGAGAAACAATCTATTGGGATATTGTTTGCCACATCTTCACCCTATGAGACATGGAAAAGTGGATGTGAGAACCTCTTTCCTTAAATGGAAAACAATAGGGTTGTGTATAACACAACCTTAGGGTTTTGAACGTGCCAAATATCCAAATAGAGTGTACAAAGCTTGGAGATCCATCTAAGACTCGAACAAGCATCTCGTAGCTGGAATATTTATACTCATAAAATGCCAAAGAGTTTGGAGTTTCATAAAGCATATATCAGTCCTATGATTATGTCATAGCTAATGGGACTACTATTTTAGTCTGCCTAATGATGTATGTCAATAACATACTACTTATAGAAAATGATTTTCCAATGTTTCAAAGGGTAATGACTTGGCTTGGGAAATGTTTCGCTATGAAGAATCTAGGGGATACATTAGATATACGTGGTATAAGGATCTATAGAGATATATAATAATGTTTAGAAAAGGACTTAGCTAAAGTACATTTTTAAGTATGATCTTGGAGAAATTCGAGATGTATGACTGCAAGAAAGGGTTTTTACAAATGGCATAAAATTGATTGGAGAATCAATGTCCTAGTACTAGAGCAGAACTGGAAAGAATGAGTCGAATCCCATATGCTTTTTTATAGGATCAATCATGCATGCCTTGACATGTATTTGACATGACATCCCGTATGCTTCGAGCATAGTGAGTAGATCTCAGGACAACCCTGAAAAATGTCAATAGACAGCAGTGTAGGGCAGTCTTAGAGTATCTTAGGAAACCGAGAAACATATGTTCTTGGTTTATGGAGGAAAAAGAAGAGCTATGAGTAACTGGTCATAGTGATGTCAGAGATGTCTCTTGCTCACAATCAGGATAAGTGTTCCTGTTGAATAGACGAATAATAACTTTGAAAAGTTCCAAGTCAAAATCAATGCAAGTCCGAGTATATAACAACTAGTGATGCTATAAAGGAGACTACATGGTTGAAGGATTTTGTTGGTAATATTGGTGTTGTCCTCAACGTCAATGATCTCCTTGAAAATTTCTTAGCGAGGGTGCGGTCACCTTGACTAAGGAACCCGAGGACCATGGGACGTCGAAGCGTATACTCAGGGAATGCTGCTGTGTTTAGAAACCAAGTTATGACATCATAGCGAATAGGGCATCATCAAAAGAGTATCCGGCCTATCGTTTCACTAAGACAGTAACGTAGACCAAGCATGAGGCTCATACTCGGTCCATAGGCGTTAGATTTTGTAAGTAGTATAACATAAGTATTTTAGTTGTTAGTTTGATAACATGAAACATATAGCAGTATAAAACTTTATCTTATTGGGTGATTATCATGTAGAGACTTGATAATGAGCTGGATTGCTACCATTTACATTAATTTAATATCGTGTCTCGCTTTAGTGTGTTTAGAACCCGTTTCCGGAGTATTAATTTACTCAAACTTCCACAGTTGGTCGTACTCTTGGAACCAAGTAGTGATTTAAGACTATCATGCAGTGTTAGTAGATTGTCTATAGTGATTAGACATAGCATGGGGATTGTGACTAACACTCATGAGTACTTGAAAGAGATTCAAGTCTTGGAACAACCCGTACCTAGAGATTACTTCATGGATTAAGTCACAAATAATCTAGGATGATAATATCTTTCATTCTTCAAACCAAGATGCATGAGGATTTTTCGTAGTGATTATGTTATGCTTTGGTCTACTCAAACGCTGCCCGTAACTGGTAGTTATAATGGGTATGTCCGTGTATGACATGATGAAATAGATAGAGACTATGTAGTTAGAGTTTATATGTTCCTTCTGCCCTAACAAGAAGAAGCTTGAGCACCTCGATGATTTGATGTTGACATTAAGTGTTTGGCCACTATGCAATTATCGCAGTCAAAATCGTAATAACGGTAACCTACAAATATTTAATTTTGCAGTTCTCGCGGTGGTATAGCGGTGGTATAGTAATATGTAGAATTTATATATTAGAATATTACTAGTAGAATTAATATCATAAAAGTAATTTAATACATAAGTCACATAACATAACATTTTAATATAGAAAATGTCAAAGTATCAAATTCAAATTTAATAGACATCCGAGTCAACATCGGCGAAACCATTCACTTCTTCAAGAAAATCCTCCACACGGATAATAGCGGTAAATCGCGGTAAATCACTGTTTATCGTGGTAAATAGCGGTAAATCGCGGAGATTTTTTCGGTATCGCTATTTTCAACTGCTAAACTGAACCGCGATTATGCTGACCACCGTGAACCGCGATACCGGCACAATACCGATGCTATACCAACGCGTTTAACTGCATAGTTTGGCCAAACCTAGAGTAGATTGATGTGTTCAATCAGTAGTCTGACAAAGTCATCATAAATCTTCATCATGAAACAGAATTTTGAAGTATCGGGATTTAAGCTTTTCCATGACCCGAGTTCATCATGATCGTGACAACTAAAATTTTGTATAAATTGGAAGTTAGAATAAGTACATTTGATGTTGAGAATGACTAATATTCACGATTATTAAATGTACAACAGAAGGGCAAAATGGTCCAAGAAGGTAAAAATTATAAGAAATTTATTGTTAAGACTTATTATTAAGTCGTTTTGAGGTATTATCTCAGTTAAAAATTTGTTCTTGGTGACCCAAGGGTAAAAATGAAATAAATGACCAAAAGTGAAAACTTATTGAACAAATCTTTAAAAATTAATATCTCAAAATCTAAAAGAAATTGAGAAACAATTATCAAAGTGACTTTGGTAATATTTGAGATAACAAGAATATAGGAAAAGATTCAGGCCATTCGGAGTCATAACGAAGAAGTTATGAAGGTTTCAAAATGGCTAAAAGGTGACAAAAATGATCAATTTATCATGTTCAAGGGCCTATAACAGAAATTCTACAAAGAATTGGACTTAATTCAGTAAGGATGAAATCTTAAACTCGTTCCCACCTTTTTAACGACACAAAATATGTAAAAAAATGGACGTCACATGTGTGAGTTATTAATACACCAAGTTACACATAATCACATAAATAACAATTTCCACATAAGTTGTTAGCAACGATACAAAAGTTTGGTTGTCACATCAACATTCAAGGTTATACTATCATTTCTACCAACACAAACAACACATTCATATATGCCATTACAAGGACTAGCTTAAAAAAACAATTATTTTTATAAACTAAAATGTTACCATTATCATTATCAAAATAAAACTTAAAACCATTCTTAAACAATGCATAAAATGAAATGATTTTTCGAGCCATTTATGGCGAGTAGCAACAATTAAATAACCTAATCGAACTATTACTATCTAGCATCAACTCATAATTCCCGATCCTTGTAACAGCAGTTGTCTGTCTGTTTCCCATGATCAAGTTAAGCTCCCCATGGTGCAGCTTCTTACTTTCCTTTAGTCCTTGCATATCAGCACATATGTGAGTACCACATCATGTATCAAGGAACCAAGAATTAGAAGTCATAATACTATTCAATTCGATCATGAATATATTTGAGGTGCCAGACTCTTTGACCCTGTGGTTCTTCAGGTCCTCCATGTACTTCGGGAAGCTATGTTTCCAGTGTCCATTATGCTGGCAGTAAAAGCAGATAGCCTCTTTCAGATCACTGGTAAGGGAAATGTCAGAATTAGCCTTTCTCTTAAAGCCTTGGTTGCCCTTGGCTTTGTTGGAATATTGTTCAAGGTTATCAACTTATTGGAACACTTCTGATAAAAGGTAGAGTCCTTTTGGATTGCCCTCAGAACCCAGAAAAATAGACAGAGTCAAAATAGAGGAAAGGTTATTTAGTGAATTAATTTATAGAGAAGAAATTAATTAGTAACTAAAGGAATAATGAAAATTTAATTGGTAAATTAATCTAGGATTAATTTAGAACTAATTAAAGGGCTGATTGTAACTGATTAAAGTTATAATCAATAGAACAAGTCTAGGGGTGTGGCCGCCAAAAGTCTCCAAAGTTGGGAAACCCTGGGAGCCTTGTATTATAAATAAAGTCCTTGGGGTGACACCCATAGGCATCCAAAAGCCCTTGAGTGCCGCCTACTCCCTCCCCTCTTCCTCCCTCTGCGAAATTTCTTCCCTCTCTAGGGTTAGAGATCGTTGCTCTTGATCTGCCTGGTTTTCTGGTTGTCACTGGTTACAAGCCACTAGCAGGATTTTCATTTTGGATCCTGATCATCCTACAATCGTGGCCTTGACTAGATCTCAAAGGAAATGACTTCTTGAGGTACATTCCGTTTAGATTAAAGTTGCTGTGATTTTCTATGAACTGATATGATCCTGAATGTATTCATGGAATATTATGTGATTTGATTTGTTTTTTCTTCTGCTTCATATGAGTTTTGTGTTTTTGATCAAATCCGAACAGTGGTATCAAAGCCTCTGTTCGTAATATTATAGCACTTTTGATCTTGAAATTGATGAATATATTTGTGCATGCATAAGATTATAGCACTTTTGATCTTGAAATTGATGAATATATTTGATTTTAGTAGATACGCTTATGTTTATCTGATTAAACATAAATTGGAAACCTTTAAAGTGTTCAAATAATTTCAGAATGAAGTAGAGAATCAGCTGGGCAAGAAGATTAAGATGATCTGTTCCGATGGAGGCGAAGAATATCTTAGTCAAGAATTCTACGATCATCTTAGGGATTGTGGAATAGTTTCACAATTCTCTCCTCCAAGAACACCGCAGCATAATGGTGTGTTTGAAAGAAGAAATCGAATGTTGTTGGACATGGTTCGATCAATGATGAGTCATGCTACACTTTTGATAAATTTCTGGGGTCATGCCTTAGAAACTGCAGCTTATATGTTAAACCTCGTTCCAACTAAGAAGGTTGCTAAAACACCCTCTGAAGTGTGGAGTGGGGAACGTCCCTTACTAGCACACATAAAAGTTTGGGGTTGTGAAGTCTTCGTTCGACACGAAGATCATGACAAGCTTGAACCCAGAGCAGAGAAGTGTTACTTTGTCGGTTACCCGCGAAAGTCTTTTGGGTAATTATTTTACAAGCCTTCCGAGAACAAAGTGTTTGTTGCTCGAAGAGGAGTGTTTCTAGAGAGAAACCTCATATCTAAGGAAGCTAGTTGGAGCAAGATAGATCTTGAATAGATTCAAGAGTCTACCGATGATGAGCCTATTGTTGACACTGGTTCTCAACCCGAGGAAGAGATTCCTCTTGAGAAAACTGACATATCTCTGCCGCCGCTTCGCAGATCCAGTGGAGTGCGTTTGCCTCCTGAGTTTTATGGTTTCCATATCACTACAGAAGGTGACATACTGATCAGTGATAACACACTGGTTAGTAAGGATGAGCCATCCAACTACAAGAAACTGATGGCAGGACTTGAGGCTAAGAACTTTGGGTACATTGTTGAGGGGGTTGGTTAGCAAGACTCAAAAAGATTGGGATGTCAAACTTGCACATGCTGAATTTTCTTATAATCGTTCTCCTACTCATGCTACATGTCATTCTCCTTTTGAAGTTGTTTATGGGGTGAATCCTTAGATATGATCTCATTGCCCAAGGAGGAGTTGGTGCATAAAGATGCAAGTGAGAAGCTCAAATCCATGATGAAGTTACACCAACAAGTTCATCACAAAATTGAATATGTTAATGCAATTTACAAGCAAAAGTGCAACAAGAATTGGAAGGCAAGGGTGTTCAATGAAAGTGATCTAGTTTGGTTGCACATGAGGAAGGAACCTTTTCCTAGCAAAAGGAGGAACAAACTAATGCCAAGAGCTGAAGGTCCTTACAAGGTGGCAGCACGTGTGAATGACAATGCATATAAGGTGGTTTACCGGGAGATTATGGGGTGCATGCAACATTTAACATGGGGGATCTTTCACCATATTTGAATGATGATGGCCTTGCTGAATAGAGGTCAATTCCTTTTCAAGAGGGAGAGGATGATACATGCATGGAGAAGGAGGGCCCAAAAGGTGATGGGTTGATGTTGTTTAATGGATTTGAAGGTTGTTTGGGCTTAATGGCTCGTGGAGTTTGCATGATCACATGCATGGAGTAAGGCTGCACATTTGAAGGCATTTGGATGCATTTGGAGTTAATTTGAAGCTTGTAACATTTTTTTCTTTCATTTAATGAGTCATTTAAACTTGTTTTGATGAGTAGTTAGTATTTCCTTTAATAACGTCTCTGTTGGGTTGTTTTCTAACTGCCATATTTTGTGTAGGCTTTATATCCATTTCTTTTCACTTGTAACACATGATGACATGAAATTAATCAAAAAACAAGAACTTTGTTCATTGATTTTGTTGCTTACACTTGCAATTTCGTCTTTTGAGGGATGTTTTCCTGATTTGGTCATGAATTCAAGTTAATAGGTCTTAGCTTGTCTTCAAATGAAAATAAATCTATAGGACTAGGTTATTTATCACTCTATCCTTAATTTTTATTATAAATTCTGCTACAATTCACCAAAAACAACCAAACAAACACCTATATAAGTATCAAGAGGGATGTCGTAATCACAACATAATGGTCATTAAGGTAGATAAACTATTTATCAATTTCAGTCACTATGAAATTCCTAGATCTTTGAGATTCATTAACTAAAGTCAATGGCATGTTAATCTCGGTTATGCTTATCTCAATCCATGACAGGGATGTCGTGGAACATGGATTAGATAGTAGATCAACCATGCAAATACCGCATGATCCCTGACTCAAGATACGCTTGAGATCGCGAGTGCTACATCTCCTTCAACTATAATATATATTAACATGCCGGTTAACCACACAACTCCGCCAACAGAGCATATGATTCACATTTTAATTTAATTAAAGTAGGTCTTTTGTTTTAAAACTTTTAAGTGAATACTTTTTAACTTGAAACATTGCCCAATCAAACCCTTTCGATAACTCCACTTAGAAAAATGTGACAGGCGAAGAGAGTGGTAGGAAATGAAAGCCATTTAAAAACCAACCTCATTAGAATTCATAAGAATCCTCCTTCAAACCTTCCAACACATTTAAAAGTGGGCGAGCCTTGTCATGGTTTGACCAATGTTTTTATTTTAACTTAAGTTATATATATATATATATATATATATATATATATATATATATATATATATATATATATATATATATATATATATATATATATATATATATATATATATATATATATATATATATATATATATATATATATATATATATATATATATATATATATATATATATATATATATATATATATGAATTTTAAACAAGTTAAAATTGATATTTATCTATAATTCAATTAACACTTTGTTAATAATTAATTAAATGTAACTTAAATTAATCATGTTGCAGTTTAGGCAATAAGGTAAGGTTGGAAACTAAGCAACCATGGAAACTTGCAAGGCAAGCAAGGGTGGGGAAGCCCTAGCCGCCAAATGGAACGAACCCTTCTAAACCCTTAGTATTTTCGACAATAAGGTTTCTAGAGATCCTAGATCAGGCAAAATTCATAACATGCAATTTTAGGAATCAATTAGCATAAACCTATGGATTTTTCGAAAATAACAACAATCATACAAGATTCATAATTCAATTTTGATCTAAAGTGCATGCAACCTATGAAGAGAGGCTCTGATACCACTATTGGGATTTGATCATAATAACAAAATAGTTTGTGCAGCGGAAGATTTAACAAGATCAAATAAAAGTTCATAACAAAATTCTAGCATGGATTTGATGGGTTCAATGCAAACAATGAGCTTAAATCTTAAGTTCACTTGCACCTTAATATGGGTCTATGCTTTTCTCATTTGAACCTATAATTAAGGCCAAAATAAAATTCATAAGGAATAAATTTAATACCTTTGACCTTTGGAAGCTAGCACCACAAGTTTCGTGCCTCTAATTGCTCACACCCAGAACTTCGCAAGCAAGAAAGACTAGAGAGAGGGGAGGGAGCCTTGTGTTTGGCGTGAATATGAGGGGAGGAGGAGGCCTCTATTTATAGTTTCCAGGTGATAAGCAATAAGGAATATAATTGCCTTATTTAAATTCCTAATATGATAAGGCTTTTATCATATAACTGAATTTGTTTATCACTGTCATAAATAATGTCAATACCCATATATGGGTTTCGAAATTCTCCAGGCTACAGGCCTGTAATTTTGTCCAACCCATTAGGTATTTCAGTTGTCTGTTGCTCACCTATTGAACAATTACAATTCAGCCCCTACAGTTTTAATTAATCCAATTACTTCCAAAATTAATTCCAATTAATTTCTGATTAATTATTAATTAAATATTATTATTTCAAATTAATATATTATTCTCATAATATATTAATAAATCAATCTATCTCTCTTAATAAGTCATGTTGTTCTCTGCCAGTTATGAGGGCTAGCCAAAAGGACTGTGCTGCTGTCAATTAAGTATATTTCTAAAGTATAGTTATGGCTTAGACACCTTAATCCAACAGTCTCCCATTTGGATAATTCTAAAACTATAATTTCATATAGCTTCCAAATTGACCAGAAAATTCTAGCTTCCAAAAGCCGCTGCCAAACTCTGACCTATTCAGTTACGTGTCCTTCGATAAGTGATCATATGATCCTTCGTTCTACAAGATATCATTCGGACTTGAGACATGGATTAGGATCAATCTTAGTCCGATACTCTGTTTCCCGATTCCTGATTTGTGATGATATAGGACTTCTAATTGAACACATCAATTTAGTCCTGGCGGGGCCCAATACTGTAAGTCATCACCAAATCACCGAGGGGCCCACAGATATCGCTTTTCCCATTAGGGCAAAAGGAATGAATAAACTTTGACTCATATGCTTCTGTCTTTTACTCGTCCAATCGTGCACAACAATACGTTTTATAACATCGAGTTACCGATGCGTTTACGCACTATTAATGCACAACCGAACTGTAAATTTCAACTCTTATGTCTCCGTTTCAAGATCATAAGATATTATCGTCTCAGAATTACTTGTGATGTAATCCATGAAGTAATTCTCTGAGCGCGAGCTGGTCCAATACTCAAATCTCAATTTCTAAGTACTCATGAATATTGCAACAATTCTTATTGCTATGTCTAACTCCTTAGATAGTCTACAATTCAATTCATGACAGTCTGAATTCACTACTTCCTTTCGAAAGTATGAGGGACTGTGGACTTTTGAATAATTAAATTATTCGGGAAGTAAAACATGCTAAATTTGAAACATAATAATGAACGATTGACAAAGGGTGGTGAACAATACTCATAAATAATTCTCCATTATTTAATCACCAAATGTCAATTACATTTACTTTGTTACAAGTTTCGAAATATCTATCTAATTACTAAAAACTAATATCATCCCTCAGGCCAATGCTCCTAGCATGCTGATAGTGCTTCACCTTGCTCAGACCCTTTGTCAGAGGATCTGCAGGGTTGTCTTCAGATGATACCCTCTTCACAATGAGGTGACATTATTCTACTCTATG
Organism: Cichorium intybus; assembly: GCA_023525715.1. NCBI lineage: Eukaryota > Viridiplantae > Streptophyta > Magnoliopsida > Asterales > Asteraceae > Cichorium > Cichorium intybus. Next base: position 60,605,405 of record CM042014.1, read on the forward strand.
TCTGATGTAATGGTACTTTCTGTCGATATGTCTAGACTTTCCATGGTCTCGCGGTTCCTTGGTTAAGGCAACCGCTCCTTCATTATCGTAGAACAGTTCCATTTGCTCCTGAATTATCGGGACTACTCCAAGGTCACCAATGAAATTCTTTAGCCAAGTCGCTTCCTTAGAGGCTTCACTTGCATCTATGTACTCTAATTCACAAGTTGAATCAGCCACCGTCTCCTGCTTTGAACTTTTCCATGTAACCGTTCCACCGTTTAATAGGAATATCCAGCCCGACTGAGAACGATAGTTGTCTCTATCTGTCTGGAAGCTGTCGTCATTGTATCCACTTACTCTCAACGTATCACTGCCACCAAGGACTAGGACCATGTCTTTTGTCCTCCACAGATACTTGAGTATGCTCTTAACCACTGTCCAATGTGCCTTTCCCGAATTGCCCTGATAGCGACTGACCATGCTCAAGGCAAAGGCCACGTCAAGGCGGGTACATGTCATAGCTTAGATGATCGACCCCACAGCCGAAGCTTAAGGTACCCGACTCATTTCTGCTATTTCTTCATTTGTATTGGGACTTTGAGTCTTATTCAGTTTAACATTACTTTGCACCAGTAGCTCTCCTTTCTTGGAGTTTTTCATACTAAACCTCTTTAGTTCTTTGTCCAAGTAAACACTTTGACTGAGTCCAATCAGTCTCTTCTTCCTATCTCTCAATATTCTTATCCCGAGAATATAGGCAGCTTCTCTCAGGTCTTTCATGGAGAAACATTTCCCAAGCCAAGATTAACTTCTTGCAAGGTTAGAATGTCGTTTCCCATGAGCAATATGTCATCGACATAAAGCACCATAAAAGTGACCGTACTCCCACTAGCCTTGATATACACACAGGACTCATCTTCACTCTTAGAGAACCAAACTATTTGACTTTCTCATGGAAGCAGAGATTCCAACTGCGAGATGCTTGTTTCAATCCATAGATTGATTTCTCAAGCTTACACACTCTATTGGGAAACTTTGCATCTACAAAACCCTCTGGCTGATTCATGTAAACATCCTCAGCCAACTTCTCATTAAGGAAAGTGGTCTTGTCATCCATCTGCCAAATTTCATAATCATGAAATGCAGCTATGGCGAGCATTATCCTAATAGTGTTTATCTTGGCCACTAGTGAGAAAGTTTCGTCATAGTCGATCCCTGGGGTTTGAGTGAAACCAGTCGAGCCTTGAAGGTGTGTACCTTTCCATCCATGTCGGTCTTCTTCTTGAAGATCCATTTGCACCCAACTGTCTTTCGACCTGGTACATTGTCAATCAAGTTCCAAACTTGATTGTCATACATGGACTTGATCTCGTTGTCCATTGCCTCTTTCAACATAGCAACCTCAGGGCCTGCCATTGCTTCTCTGTAGTTAGCTGGCTCATCCAGATTTACCATTGTACTATCACTGAAAAACGTGTCACCATCTGAGGTGATATGGAAACCATAAAACTCAGGTGGCATGCTAACTCTTACCGAAACGTCTAAGAGGTAATGATGTGTTTATCGGTTCAACAGGAACTGGTTACTCTGGTTGAGTGCTTGTATTATCTAAGGTTCCTTCATTGGTTGACTCCTGAATTTCTTCAAGGTCAATGGTACTCTCACTGTCCTCTTCGAATATGAGCTCTCACTCTCAAAAGACTCCTTTTCGTGCTATAAAGACCACGTCCTCACTTGGTCTGTAGAACAAATATCCAAAGGACTGCTTTGGGTAACAAATGGAATAACATCTCTCACTTCTGGCTTCTAGTTTGTCATGAGTTTCTCATCTTACGAAAACTTCACAACCCCAGACTTTGATATCTGCTGACGAGGGAACTTTCCCTGTCTACATTTTGTGAGGTGTTTTGGCAACCTTTTTAGTAGGGACAAGATTGAGGATATGGGCAGCTGTCTCTAAGGCATACCCCTAGAAGTGAATGGGAAGATAAGCTCGACTCATCATGGAACGAACCATGTACAACAAGGTTCGGTTATGCCTCTCAGCAACACCGTATAATTGAGGTGTTCTGGGACGGGTCAACTATGAAACTATTCCACATTCCTTAATATAGTCTAGGAACTCGATACTAAGATAGTCACCGCCTCTATCAGATCTAAGCATCTTTATCCTCATACCCAATTGATTCTCGACTTCATGTTTAAACTCTTTGAACTTTTCAATGGTTTCTAACTTGTGCTTGACTAAGTAGATATACCCATTTCTGCTGTAATAATCAGTAAAAGTCACATAAAATCGATTTGCAACCCTTGTGGCTGATCCGAAGGGTCTGCACACATCGATGTGTATGAGATCCAACGGGCCTTCACCTCTTTCACAAGACCCTGTGAAAGGTGATTTTGTCATCTTTCCCAAAAGACAAGATTCACATTCATCATCTGGCCTTAGGTCAAATGATTCCAACACTCCATCCTTTTGGAGTTGGGCGATGCGTTTCTTGCTAATGTGTCCAAGACGCCAGTGCCACAAGCATGCTTTATCTACACCGTTAGGCGAATCAATTTGAAATACACTATTACCTAAGTTGCTACACACATCACAGTTTCATACACACCATCACAAGGTAAGACATTAAATATAAAAACACCATTTTTATAAGCCGAAATAGATCCATTGACATTATCAAATGAATATCTATATCCTTGTCTAAATAAAGCGTGAAATGAAATAATGTTACAAGCTATTTCAGGTGAGTAGCAACAATCAATCAAATCTAATCTAACATCATCACTAAGCATAAGACTATAAACTCCAATCCTGGTGACAGGTGACGATCGCCTATTTCCCATGATCAAGTTCATCCTTCCATGCTCCATCTCCTTACTTTTTTTAGTCCGTGTAGATCAAAACAAATGTGAAAACAACATCCTGTATCAAGGACCCAAGAATGAGAAGATGATGAGTTATTAAAGATAATGTATATACCTGTAGACGATGGTTTTACTTTGCCATCCTTGATGTCTTGCAGGTACTTAGGGCAGCTTCGTTTCCAGTGTCCCTTCTCATTGCAGTTGAAGCACTCGGCTTCTTTGGGATTCGAGACGGGAGGAACGTCAGAACTGGATTTTTCCTTTAAGCCATTGCTAGATGACCCGGCATGGGACTTTCCCTTCCAGTTCTGTTTCGGAGGACCCTTCCACTTCTCCCCCTTTCCCTGTCCAATAGCCAAAACGGCGGTACTGCTAGAAGCGGAGGATACACCTTTACCCTTCATTCTAGCTTTAGCGATTTGTAGCATGTTGTGCAACTATGCAAGAGTAGTCTCACTGCTGTTCAAATGATAAGCTAGGATAAACTGATCATAACAACCGGGAAATGAGTTCAATACCATGTCAATAGCCAATTCCTTGTCAAAATGCACATTCAGTTTCACAAGGCGTTCCACATATCTTTGCATTCTTTGCACGTGGCCGCATACAGACTCTCCCTCCTTCATCTTGCAAGCCATGAGTGCCTAGACTACTTCATAATTTTCCTGACGAGCTCGATTATGGAACTTTTCCATAAGGTCCTTGTTCATCTCGTATGGCTAGTAGTCCTCATAGAACCTTTGCAATTCGGTTACCATAGTGGTGACCATGATGCACGCCACTTTGGTGGCATCATCGTAGTGTTTCTTGAACGAGGCACATTCTTCAGGAGTAGCGGTTTCTTGATCGATCTCGATGAGCTCCTTTTCGAGAAAATACTCCTTGTCCTCGAACCTAAGCACCATCTTGATATTTCACATACAATATTTATAGTTGGTGCCATCTAATGTCACCTTCAAACAGAGAGAAAGGTGAAATTGGTGTTATGGTTGGAGTGGGGAGCGGACGGAGTAGCAGAAGCATCAGAAGTAGACATCTATAAAATATGGTTGTTTTAATTAGATAGGGGCAATCCTTAATATTTAACCCAATAATAAATATTAAGGCTAGGATCCAATTATGTGATTAACAACATAGAATAAGGATGTCGTAATCTAATTGCAAATCACATAAAGGTAGGTAAATGACGATTTACCAATTCCACCGCAGAAGATAATCGTATTAAGTGAAATTCCTAGATCTTTTAAGATTTATTGAATTAATCAATGACATGTTTAATCTCGGATTATGCCCTTCTGTTTGTGACTGGGATGCCGAGGATCACAAACAATGTGTGAATAACCATGCAAACCACTTGGTAACCTCATTATCGTTTATCATCTAGATTGATGTGCCGGTTAACCACACGCATTCCATCAACAATGATAATTTATGAGATACCTATTACCACTCTTTATAAATCCTCATTAATGTGTCGGTTAACTACACACGCTCCATTAACGATTCATAAAGTGTAATGTGTGATTTCATGGGTTAGCATACTATTCACATTTTCCTAAAGTAACTAGATGGGATTTTATTAAGGTTCTAGTACTTTTTCTAATAACATTATACTTTTAATGAGATTAGGTTCGTCCCATCAAATTCTACTAACGACACTCTACTGATCAAGGAAGCAGTGGGTGAGAGTGGACACCCATTCGACCGTCATTTTATAGAAAATTTCCTTATACCTCCCTTATAGACCAGTTTCGTGAATGAGGCACACTAACGATTTAAGTGACTTAATCTTATATATAAATATTAATCTTATAATAATATTTATGAGATGTATTGATTTATCTTTTAGTTAACAATTAAATAAATTAAATCAATGTAGGATTAACAAATTAAATCAATTAATTTAATCCTATCCTTGCCCACTAAGTTTTATAAAAAATAAGGGCCAAGGGTTTCCATTAATTAAATAATCATATTTACCAAAAGATGGAAAAACCCTAAGGAGGCACATACAATTTTCGAAAAACACAGGGTGGAGGCCAGGGTTTCCAAAACCCTTGTCTTAGTCGACAATTATGGGTGCAAGGGTTTAATTTCTATAAACCCTAAAATCTAAATTTCTATTATAGCAGTTCAATAGAAAAACACCATGGCTCTGATACCACTGATGGGTTCAATGCAAACAATGAGCTTAAATATTAAGTTCACATGCACCTTAATATGGGTCTATGTTTTTCTCATTCAAGCCTATAGCTAAGGCCAGAATAAAATCATAAGGAATAAATTTAATACCTTTGACCTTTGGAAGCTAGTACCATAAGTGTCGTGCCTCTAATGGCTCACACCCAGAACTTAGCAAGCAAGAAAGACTAGAGAGAGAGGGGAGGGGGCCATGTGTTTCAAAAATAAGGAATAAGGAATATAACTTCCTTATTTAAATTCGTGATATGATAAGGCTTTTATCATATAACTGAATTTGTTTATCACTTTCATAAATAATGTCAATACCCATATATGGGTTTCGAAATTCTCCAGGCTACAGGCCTCTAATTTTGTCCAACACATTAGGTATTTAAGTTGTCTGTTGCTCACCTATTGAACAATTACAATTCAGCCTCTACACTTTTAATTAATCCAATTACTTCCAAAATTAATTCCAATTAATTTCTGATTAATTATTAATTAAATATTATGATTTCAAATTAATATATTATTCTCATAATATATTAATAAATCAATCTATCTCTCTCTTGATAAGTCATATTGTCCTCTGCTATTTATGAGGGCAACCCAAAAGGACTGTGCTGCTGTCAATTAAGTATATTTCTAAAGTATAGTTATGGCTTAGACACCTTAATCCAACATGTTGAAAATTAAAATATGAAAACTCGGGGGTTTTCGGGTCCAAGATCTTTCGTTCAACAATAAATGAAGATATATAAATATTAAGTATTAAAATGTAAATGAACGATGTGGAAAATATAAATGAATAGAAACGTAAAATTGCGGAATATTAAATAAATCGTAAAGAACATGTGCAGAAATTAAAAGACAATAATTAAACGATATAATGTAATTCGTATTTTTCATTTATATTAAGAAATGTGTTATATATTAGAAGTTAAGTTCAAACACAATTTCTAGTCTAAGTTGAATTACATAAGGATCTAGAAAGGAAGAATAGAATAAAAGATAGAAAAGAAGTATGGAGATCTAGATTAGAAAGGAGGAGAAGTAAGGATGTTCTTGAGGTTCTTGAGGTGGCCAGAGAGAATTCTCCAGCCCCTCCTTCAATTACTTTAGACTACATTGGAGTAATAGTTTCCTCAACTTCTCTCTAGAATCTCACACTAAACTTCATGACCCAAGCCTCCTATTTATAGAAGGAGAAGATATCTTTTCAGATCCTAAAGTATAACAAATAATATTAAACTATTACAAAAATACAATCCTACAGCTGGCCTAGATAATTTAAGTCTTGAACTTCTTGATCTGCACCCGCTGTGTACTTTCGTTGCCGAACGGATCAGCACTGGAGATTTTCTGGACGCTGGAACTTCTGAACGGGTACAGTTTTTTCTGAACCACGATTTCTAAACTGTGAATTTCAGATCCTCATTCGGATCCCACTTCAGCAGCCTAGCTTCGGTATTGTAGTTCTGAACAACTTTCAGAAATGCTCCCTTTGGTATTGCATTCGGTATTTTAGTTCGGAACTAACTTGAGTTCGGTACTTGTTCTGATCCGACTTCGGTACCTAGGCTTCCGGTTCTGAATCACTTTCGATCAGCAGCTCCATTTCGATATTCCAAGTGCTGAACCAGGTTGGATCTATTCAGGATGGTAAGGTTCGGAACCTGCAGTTCGGAATGGATTCGAATACCGCCTGCCTGCCTGCCTCCGACTTCGGAACATCAGCTTCTGAACACATTTCGGAAGATCATGATTTCGGAACTGGGTATTGTTGAACGAACTTCGGTATTGTCAGGTTCAGAACATTCAGAACTTGTATATTCTGATCCAAGTTCCGATTCTTATAATTTGGTTTGGTTCAGTAGTGTCTTGTTCAGCAGTGAGGTTTCTGGAACATTCATTTTTGGACCCAAACTTGGTTTTACCAAGTTTGGTCCTCAACTGCTGGAAGTTCCTAAGTTCCTCAATCACTCAACATCTTCGACATTTCCACTAACAATATCCCCCTAAATGGTGATAGACGTTGAGTGAGAAACTTGAACAGTCCAGATAACTTTCTCAATTCCATTGCTGAATAAACACTCAATATTTCAGAGCATTTACCCAATAATATCCCCCTAAATGATTTGAAATGTTGAGGGTTGGGATATCAAAAATTTGAGGTAGATTGGGCTGCTGGTGGAGTTGTACTGGATCTTGGATCCCCCCAAATGTTGATGGGGTGTTAAAAATTTTGAGAAAATCTTATTGGTCATGAAATTTTATTAGAAAGAAGTTATTCGTGCTAAGTGTTCAAAAAGATGAAAATTACAGATACTAAAAATTAAGAAAATTTCTTGTTGCTGATATGGTGCTGCTGATAAAATAAGCTGCTATTGCTTTGGTTCCAACTGATGAACTTCTGAAGTTGCTAGCTCTTCCCAAACTACTTGGTCTTAGGAGATGTCAAACCTTCTCCATTGAGCGCGTTCAGAATTCTAGAGCTTTGGCATTCGAATGCGACTTGGTACGCGCCTACGTCGCCACAAGAACTGAATCGTTACAGCCCCCCCCCCCCCCCACAAAGAAATTTCTTTCTTCAAGAAACGAACCCTTAGTTGTAGTTCTGAAATCACCTGCTGGATCTGGATGCTGTCGTTGCTGATACCAACTGCTGAATTTGGGAGATCAGCAATTTGTTTTCCTCAATTCAACTTCTCATCTTCCTAATTTTCTGATAAGGCATTAGAAATATGTCTCTCTGTCTTCTAATTTTGTGTTCATAAATTGTCATTTCTCCTAAGATTTTTGGAATTTAATTTTCTGAAGTGAATTTTCGAAAAATGTTTTTTTAATGTAAGCTCCGAAAATTCTGATTAGAAGTTCCGAATCAGAATGTTCTGATGATTTTTTCGGATTTTTTTAATGATAGTTCTCAGTTCCGAAAATCCTGATAAAATTTTCGGATCAGAATTTTCTGATGAGAATTTTCTGATTATTTGAACTGTCACGGACTTCTTGAGCAAAATTTGGAATTTCTGAACTTAGATGTTACAAAGTATCTAAGTCTTGAAAAGGAGATAGAAGTTGGATGTGAGGTTGGACATTGGTGTTATGAAGCACCAATGCTGAATTCAGAAAATCTAACTTCTGATGGAGAGAAAGAGGAAGGTGATGTCACTTAGGAAAAGGTTGATGATATTACTGCTGAAAAAGTGAGTAACATCACCATACAAAAGAAATAGCTGAAAAGTAAAAAGAGGTATGGGAGAAGATGACAAAACATGTTCCCAAGGTTCTGAATTTGGTGAAAGGAGACAAGAAAGCGATGTTGACCAGACTTTTACTTTTTAATTTATATCCCCCCAAATGTTTGAAAATTCAAAAAATTAGTAAGAATATAAAATAAATCAACATTTTTCAGCAAAACTTTATCTTTTTATTGAAATTTTTGAAAATACCATTTTTGAACAAAAATAACCAAAAAAAAATCACGATCGTAAATTTTTATTTTTAATCTCCAACAAAAATGATTTTTGTCTAAAAACATATTAATGCTTAAACTACGAAAAATATTTTGTTTTACTAGTTCTTACGTATTTCAGTCATTTTCGTCCTTTATGATTTTGTTTTTGTTTTCGCGAAAACGAAATTGAGCGCAATAGCATCCAACGGACCATAGTGGGTTTTTTAAAGTTGATAAAAACAATATGATCAGCTACTATGGCTTTGATACCAATTGTTGAAAATTAAAATACGAAAACTCAGGGTTTTCGGGTCCAAGATCTTTCGCTCAACAATAAACGAAGATATATAAATATTAAGTGTTAAAATGTAAAGGAACGATGCGGAAAATATAAATGACTAGAAACGTAAAATTGCGGAATATTAAATAAATCGTAAAGAACAAGTGTGGAAATTAAAAGACAATAATTAAACGATATAATGTAATTCGTATTTTTCATTGATATTAAGAAATGTGTTACATATTAGAAGTTAAGCTCAAACACAATTTCTAGTCTAAGTTGAATTACATAAGGATCTAGAAAGGAATAATAGAATAAAAGATAGAAAAGAAGTATGGAGATCTAGATTAGAAAGGAGGAGAAGTAAGGATGTTCTTGAGGTTCTTGAGGTGGCCAGAGAGAATTCTCCAGCCCCTCCTTCAATTACTTTAGACTACATTGGAGTGATAGTTTCCTCACTTCTCTCTAGAATCACACACTAAACTTCATGACCCAAGCCTCCTATTTATAGGAGGAGAAGATATCTTTTCAGATCCTAAAGTACAACAAATAATATTAAACTATTACAAAAGTACAACCCTACAGCTGGCTTAAATAATCTAAGTCTTGAACTTCTTGATCTACACCCGTTGTGTACTTTCGTTGCTGAACGGATCAGTACTAGAGATTTTCTGGACGCTGGAACTTTTGAACCGGTACAGTGTTTTCTGAATTGCAATTTCTGAACTATGAAATTCAGGTCCTCACTTTCGAAATGCTCCTCAAGTTCGGATCCCACTTCAGCAGCTTAGCTTCGGTATTGTAGTTCTGAACAGCTTTCAGAAATGCTCCCTTCGGTGTTGCATTAGGTATTTTGGTTTGGAACTAACTTGAGTTCGGTAATACTTGTTCTGATCCGACTTCGGTACCTAGGCTTCCGGTTCTGAATCACTTCCGATCAGCAGCTCCATTTCGGTATTCCAAGTGTTGAACCAGGATGGATCTATTCAGGAGGGTGAGGTTCGGAACCTGCTGTTTGGAATGGACTTCGGAACCCGCTTGCCTGACTGCTTTCGACTTCGGAACATCAGCTTCGGAACTCATTTCGGAAGATCATGGTTTCGGAACTTGGTATTGCTGAACGAGCTTCAGTATTGTCAGGTTTGGAACATTAAGAACTTGTATATTCTGATCCAAGTTCCGATTCTTATCATTTTGGTTTGGTTCAGTAGTGTCTTGTTCAGTAGTGAGGTTTCTGGAACATTCATTTTTGGACCTAAACTTGGTTTTACCAAGTTTGGTCCTTAACTGATGGAAGTTCCTAAGTTCCTCAATCACTCAACATCTTCGACATTTACATTAACACAACATGATCAACATGTTTATAACCAGGATCATGTAGTTTATCGCAATTGCAGCAACTAAAGATGAATTAGAAATTCATATCTCAGTTTAGATGTAAGGATCCAAAGTAGAACCCCCCTAATGATTCACACCCAAGAACACCAGAAAACCAGACATATAGAGTTTTTGCTGGAAGGAGGCAAGAGGCACAAAACTGTAACGCCAAAACATGTTTTATTATGTAATTATAATAAAAAGGGCAAATTGGTCATTTTACCTTAGAAGGGTAATTTGGTCTTTTGGACAGAAAAGGATTTGTTTTGTAATAATATTTTGAGTTGTGGACTTAAAATGTTATAAAATCTGATTTTTGTCATAAATTGTGTAAATTATGGCAAAAGTTCAATAAATGCAACTTCAAGGACAAGATTGCAAAATTCTGGAGGTATAAAAGGAGAGACTTGTGCAGATTTTTGTGAGCTACGGGAGAGTTCTAGTGAACGATTTTCTACAGAAATTTTGAAGGGTTCTTGAAGAATTGGAGCTTGTAATTTGATTCTTGGCTTCAAAGTGAAGAATTGGAAGCTTGAAAGGTTAGTAATCCAAGTTCTAGCTTGTTTGTTCTTGATGAATTTTATAGGAACTGAAAACGGCATTTTCAGTTATAATTGTGTGGTTAAAATGGTTTAATACTTCCATTAAGTCATGTTAAAAAGGACTTAATTAAAGATTATGGAAGTAGATTGCTATTTTGTATGAATTTAGAGTTTTGGGGTTTGGAACTAAGAACCCTAATTCTCATTTTGATTGATTGAGTGGGTTTTAATGGTTAAAAACCTTGTGTTAATCGAAGGTTTTAGCCTAGGAATGAACCCCAAACGATTAAGAACACATTAAAGACTTAATAGGCAAAAACTGCATGCTACAGTGCACAAATCGCGACTGATCAGGAGGCTGCACAGGCGCAGGGCGCAGTGCGCCTCCAAGCAGGGGATCAGAAATGCTAACTTTTGTTTGGCTTGTCCGATTTACCTCAAACTTGAATCATAAGTCCCAAATGGTTTGAAAAGTATGGAAGAATTTTTAAATTGAGTTTTCGACTCCTCGGGGGCACTGTAGATTAATACGAATGCCTCGGTGAATAGTGAAATTCATAAAAAGATAGTAAACAGAATGTTTATTATCTAGACATTGTTTGTATTGATACTATATTGAACTCGTATGCATTAGAGTCAATTAGAATGGCTGTTGACCTATAATCATTGTAAAAATGATTGATATTATAGGTACGGGACAAAGTCTTACGGATTACATTGGAAGGCAAGAAGCAACGAAAGCTAGCAGTAGCAAGCATTCAGGTGAGTAATCTCAGTCGTATCCGATGTGATAAATATGGAATGAGCAGCTGCAGATGGAATTAGTTTTTTTGGGGACGAAATTTACAGATTTCATGATGAAATAATATGACAATATCAGATAAGCCGTGAGTCTGCTATAGACAAGAACGAAGCTGTGAGTCAATAATAAATAGATAAACAATATGACAATACCAGATAAGCCGTGAGTCTATGATAGACAAGAACGGAGCTGTGAGTCAATAAATATTAATGATACGACAATACCAGATAAGCCGTGAGTCTACGATAGACAAGAACGGAGCTGTGAGTCAACCTATATAAGGCAATACCGGATAAGCCGTGAGTCATTAAGATGACAAGAACAGAGCCGTGAGTCTATGCAAAAGCGGGATAATCCCGTGAGACATATATGATATATCCCTGCAGGTGAGCATGATCCCGCCAAGGGGAAAGATAAAGTCCGAGACTGAGGACTTAGGATGTGAAGTGACTACCCGGCTTGAAGAATGTATAATATTTATATGTATTGTACTTCGTGATACACTTGTACTCGTATTGTGTTAACCAATACCCCATACTTATGGTTTGATTGTAAAATATTTGGTAAAGAAAAAAAAAGTTTGGGGTGTTTTGTTAATAAGTCGGGTGTTACAAAAACCCTGAAAAGGTTTTGTGGAAATCGCCAAAGGGAGGGAGAGGAGAGCTTGGCGGCTCATTTGCGGTGGAATGAGATGCTTAAGATTTGACCCCTAAGCCTCTATTTTATGTAGGAGGACTCCTAGGATTTCAAACTTAATGAGCCTCCTTACACATCACCCTTGGACTTGATTCCATTAATTAAACACTTTATTTAATTACAATCTAATCCCTGTAATTAAATTCTAAAAATTAATTCAAAATTAACTTATCAATTAATTACTAATTAGTTTCTAATTAATTTATTTCAACATAAATTAATAAACTAATATATTACCACTTTATTTCGTTCACTGTTTGTTTTTATTGGGTCGTGAGGGCAACCCAAAAGAACCGTGCTATTATTAGAAATATTATGGTTGTGTATAGGGCGGCTTTGTGTATAGGGCGGCTTGGTTCTGTTATCGACCAAAACCAAACTATAACCATTATGATCGGGAGATGCTTTCCTAGTCACTCTTTTTGGGTGTGAAAAAAATAAAAAATGCAAAATAAATGAAAAAAATTGAAAAAAATATAGTTATTTATTATTTTCGTCAATTTTTATTAAAAATAAAAATAAAATAAAAAGATATTCTAGTAAAATATTACACTATTCTGTGTAATATTCTATTATAATATTCAACATCCAACAATATTCCACTGAAATATTTTTTTTTTTGATTTTTGTATGTTTTTTTCAATTTTTTTTATTTTTTAGATAGAATAAATAGCGAAAATTAGTAGAAAGTTTTTTTTAAGAAAATTCTCATTATTTTAGCCTATTTTAAGTTTTTTTTTTGATCTCCAAAATGAGTGGCTACGATTAAGTCTCCCAGTCTCACAAAAATTGCATGATCTCATTTGAACTTATATATATATATATATATATATATATATATATATATATATATATATATATATATATATATATATATATATATATATATATATATATATATATATATATATATATATATATATATATATATATATATAGTGGGTTCAATAAGAGGCTAAACTTATCTATGGTACCAAGAGACTAATCTCGATCGTCGGAATCAAAATCATCAACGGCCAAAAAATAGGTTGTAAATTTCTTACGTCGACGCACATGTAGAGGATTATAATAAAAAACCCACTTAATTTTTTTGTTTTTTTTATTTTTCGACATTATTCTTTTTCAAAACTAAAAACCGAATATACCAAAATTCATAATTATTTGTCCTCTACAAATAGACATCCATATTGATATATAAAAAATAAATTATTTTTTATAAGTACAGCTTGTCTAGATTCACATCTGAATCTGAACTGTAAAAATTTGAATATGAGTAATTATTTTATTTTTAAAACTTTTACTACTTCAATATTATAACCATTTATAAGTAATGTACTTGATTCACAAGTAGATTTACTAATATTTGCAAGAAAATTACTTATATTCACATATCAATATCATATACTATTGAGAATTTAATAATAAGTTTTTTACTACTTCAACTTTTAATCATTTATAATAAGTTTACTTTGATTCACAATTGAATTTACTTACATTCACACAACAATTTACTCAGATGCACATATCAGTATCATATGATATTTTAAATATATTTTGTAATATGAATATGATTAATCTACTTAGGAAATTTTTAATACTTCAAGATTTTAATCATTTATAATGAATTTACTATGATTCATAAGTTAATTTCATTCACATTCACACAAAAAATTATTCAGATTCACTTGACAATATCATATGTCATTATGAATGCCAACAGAGAATAACATAATAACATGTCAGATTCACATGTGAATCTGAACTGTAAAAATTTGAATATGAGTAAATATTTTACTTTTAAAACTTTTACTATTTCAATATTCTAACCATTTATAAGCAATATACTTGATTCAAAAAATGGATTTACTCATATTTACATGAAAAGTTATTCATATTCACATATCAAAATCATATAGTATTGAGAAGTTACTTAACAGTTTTTTACTACTTCAATATTTTAACCATTTATAATGATTTTACTCTCATTCACAATATAAATTATTTACATTCACACAACAATTTACTCAGATTCACATATCAATATCATATGGTATTTTAAATATACTCCGAAATATGAATATGATTAATTTAGTTAGAAAATTTTTAACAATTCAATATTTTAATCATTTATAATAAATATACTATGATTCATAAGTTAATTCCATTCACATTCACAAAAAAATTTATTCAAATTCATATGACAATATCATATGCAATTGTGTGTGTCAACAGTGAACAGAATAACAGTTCAGATTCACATGTGAATCTCAACTAGTGGAAATTTCGAAAAAAAAGTTATTTTTTGTATATCAATAAAGATCTTTATTTGTAGAGGATAAAAAGTTATAAATTTCTATATATTCAGATTTTTTTTTCGATAAAAAATAAGCCCTGAAAATTAAAAAAACGAAGTGGGTTTTTTTATAATCTTGTAGGTGCACGTCCACCGTAAAGTGTATAATCGTGTGGATGAGATTAGTCCCTTGGTACCATGGTTTATATTAGTCCATTGTTGAACTTTTGCATATATATATATATATATATATATATATATATATATATATATATATATATATATATATATATATATATATATATATATATATATATTATCGATGGAAACATTATGAAATGTACAATTAAATCCACCGAAGAATGTTTATTTCGTGCCCAATAAAACAGGTGCATGATGTAGGTCATAGTCACGTGGTAATAATTTTTTTTATAAAAGATGTAGTAAATGTAATATTAGTTGGACGTTTTGTCTTCAAAATATTGCAAACAATTTGTAATGTTTTTTTAGATTCTTGTTAGTTCTTAATGCATTCAGCCATTAAAAAATTATATATTTTTTTGAGATGAAAATCCTACTTCTTTTTCTAAGCTATTTGTTTGAAAAAAAAAATCAGATAAAAATGAAAATTAAAGTTTCATCAAAAGTAAAACAGATCAAATGAGTGATTTAATATTCATCAAAAGTATATCAAAAAAATCAATTTTTTAGAAATAATTAGATATTGTCCTGATACTAGTTTCTATAATAACATTTGATTTATTAATTTCTGGAGGCTGCATCTTATCTTTGTTATTTCCCAATAAAGCAATTTGATATGTTTAAACCTCTCTTATTTGATAAGCAATTTCGTTAGGTTTTATATAAATCTTCTTCAAAGTTAATATTTTAAAATTAAAACTCAATTTTATTTTTGAAGTCTATATATGTAAAATTTGAGGTTGAAAGTGATTATGGTTGGAGTGGTTGTTGAGCTAAAAACGAACACATTAATGGAACGTAAAAGGTGAATATATATATGGGTGATTCTATATATAACATCATATTGTCTAGTTACACCCTTGATTTGATTTTTTTTTTATTGTTTTTATTTTTATTTTTTTTTTTTGTCTATTTTGTTTGTTTATTGTCATTTGCTTTTTTTTTCTTTTACTAATATATTTTGATTTGTTATTATTATTATTATTATTACTAGAAAAACAATAATAATGAATTTAACTTTTATAATTGTTACGTTTTAATAACAATAAACAATAGTTTTTTTAAGTAATTACGACACAACGAACAACGTTTATAATTTTATAAAATTATGTCAAATTATATCAAAACGGTTATGTCAAATTTGACCAAATGTCGAATTAATGAATTTAGATAAAAGCTAATAATAACAATAATAATAATAATAATAATAATAATAATAAATGAAAAGACAACAAAAGACAAAATTGGGATAAAACAAATTTGATAGTCAAATCAGGAGAGGTATAAAATGAAATGGAGGGGGGTATTTATAGCACGACCATATATATATATATATATATATATATATATATATATATATATATATATATATATATATATATATATATATATATATATATATATATATATATATATATATATATATATATATATATATATTGGAACCAGCGAATAGATATATGGTTTCACCTGAGGGTAATCAGCCCCGCAACCCAGGGCGGTTGGCGATTACCTAAGGCGCAAAGACCTTTTCCCTCCACCTAATTCGCCTTTCCAGGAAAATCCCCTACATAGGGTTAGTTGGAGTCGAACTCCAGACCTCCCACCACATGGGTATATAACCCGGGTGCATCCACCCAGCTAGGTTGGGCTTCACTTGCAATATATATATATATATATATATATATATATATATATATATATATATATATATATATATATATATATATATATATATATATATATATATATATATATAAGTTCAATAGAAAAACCAAAATAAAACAAGGAACCAAGGAACCAATCGTGAGCGTCGGAATTCAAATGATCGATGGCCGAAGATAAGGTTGTAAGTTTCTTAACCGAACGCACATGTAGCGGATTATTCCAAAAAACCCACTTCGTTTTTTATTCTCTTTTTATTTTTAGAGCTTATTTTTTATCGAAATAAAAAATCGAATATATCAAAATTCATAAACTTTTATTATCTTTCAATAGATATCCATATCAATATAGTAAAAACGGAAAAAAAAATATTCAAAAATCTTGTTCAGATTCACAAGAGTTAATCAATGTGAATCTGAACTATAACAAGTTTTATAGAAGATTATTCAAATGTGAATGATCATTAAATTTATTTTTTTCAACAATCATTGATCATTCAATATCAACTTATCTAAATTTAAATAAACATTTAGATTCAGATGTGAATCTCACTAAATTTTCATATTGAATTTAAGTATATTCTTTTATATTCTTTACAATTTCAACATTTGGATAATATACAATTGAATTAACTAAGATTCACAAAATAATTTACTTAAACTTGCACGCGAATAAACAAAAAATTGCTGAAAAAATACGGTACAATTATCATTTATATGTGAATTAATATATATCTAAAACTTGATGCACACTATTTTTAACCTTTTGATCATACACAAATTAATTAATTTAGATTCACAAATTGATTTGCTCAAAGTTCACATGTGGTTGGTAAAAAACTTGTTGAAAAAGTTCGGAACAATTACCATTTATATGTGAATTAACATGTCTAAAACAAGAAAATAGTTAAAATTTACAATGTAAATATAAACTGTACTAAATTTGTATGGAAGATAATTCACATGTAATTAGTCATTGAATTCAATTTTTTCAAGAATTATAAATCACTCAATAACAACTCATGTAAATTTAAAAACATTCTTAGATTCAGATGTGAATTCAAGAAAAAACACTTATATTTTTATTATTTCAACATTTTGATGTCACATACAATTGAATTAACTGAAATTCAAAAATATTTACTTAAAATTCACATGTGATTGGTCAAAAATTATTGAAAAAATCGAATAGAATTGCGTTTATATGTGAATGAATATATCTAAAGCAATACAGTTCAGTTCAGTTCAGATTCGCATGGTGAATCTGGACGAACTTGAAGTATAAAAAAACAAAAAAATTTGTTTATCAATATAGATGTCTATTTATAGATGATGAAAAATTATGAATTTTGGTATATTTAGTTATTCTTTTTTGAAAAAAGAATAAGCTTAAAAATTAAAAAATATCCCTACTAAACTTTTTGGCATGTAGATTCATAAGAATATGACCCATTGGAAGACCATACATATCATGGACACCTCTCCTGGTAATATGAATCTCCTTGTTGTTGATACAAAGCACGTTTCTATTTTCGTCATATCTCTCTAGTAGCCATGAACAAATATCCCTACTAAACTTTTTGAGAACAAAATCTTCAACGAAACCAAATTCTATTTCCTTAACTGCAGCTTTTTAATTGTTATTAAAACTTCTGTAAATTGTAGAGATTAAACCTAAGGATTCCCATATGTAATTTCACCCTTCTTAATATCAACTTCACCGAAATCAGGTGCAGACACGAAATCATCATCTTCTTTGTTCTTTTTTTTTTGTCCTTAACCTTTTTAACTTTAAGAACTTTAATTGATCAATTCCCTTTTGAAGAGGATGAAACATCAACTCTAAACTTGGAAATCAAAGCAGACTTTGAGTTAGAAGACACATCTATGACTTTTCCTTTTGCATCTTTTGGAAGAGACAACCTTTTCCTTTTTTTTGATTCAACTACATAAGAAAACATAAGATACATTATGTTGGAGTTAATACCAAATGAACATAAAAATACATGAACATTAGTCATCTTATGTAAGAACAAGAATGTGCAGAAAATACAAAACCATTTCTCTTCACATGAACATTTCTTTACATGCTAAAACACATACTTTATTAATTAACTACAAAGAAATTTCATTACATAGAACAAATATATATAGAGATTAACCAACACAACCATTCTAAACCATTGCAACTATTCAACATTGGCGGTTATTTTCTGGGTTAAACTAACTTAACTGTCATATAACTTCCAACCAATAACTACCCTAATAAAATTACCAAACTAACCTAAGTCTAGATTAACTTTCTAACACATTATAAACAATAACACAAAATTAACCTATGTAGAAGCATTAAAAGCTTAATGAAATTAACAAATTTAGACTGACATTATGGTTACACATTCATGGAAACAGAGATCACACATATAGCACAACATAAATGATGCAATACATGTTATCAACAATATGTTTTAATCATTTAGTTTGAATTGACATATTGTTAATAAATTATACTGGATCATTATATGATCACATCAGGACAATCAATACATAAATAACAAATACTTGTTACTTTCAATCAAAATGTAGGCACATCAGTCACACAAACATACAAATAGACTACCTACTTTGCTTGCTAGTGTTTATATAGACATATTAGAACTTAAATTAAATTCTATGAAATGTTAAAATAATGAAAATGATCTAGTCACTCTTAATATAGATCATAATCTCATCTATGAACATGATAATGCAGTTTTCAATCAAATGATTAGACACAGTTAATTAAATACATGAATATGTCTTGTGTTTTGGTAATACTAACTGTATCTTATACATTTTTTTATTTCACACGAAGTTCATGAATATAAGCAGCAGCAAATCATTGGAGATGAGTCACAAACTCGAAATTAAGCATATGATGAACCAAAACAGATTATCAACAATAAAAACAAACTACTATCAACTAATCCAACAAATTATACAATCATATATACACGAGGAAGGATTATAAGCTTCGATTATACCGAGATTCAAGTAGAGTAAAAACTAGGGTTTCTAATAGTATAATAACCTTAAATACACTAATGATTGACAATTAATCGAACATTTTTATGCAACTATATGAAGAAATTGAACGATTAAAGGCTTCGATTGAACACAGATTCAACAAAAAACAATAAAAAAAGGAACAACTTAAGAACAGATAATTACCTCCTTCCATCACTGATTATCGACCAATAACGAACGTAAAACAACGATTCAAACACGATTACGATATCTTCGTCTTCCGATTTACATTACACATTCAAAATCATCACGTTAATCGAAGAATTACGAACAGTAAAGAGATGGAACTGACGTGAAGAAGTTAAAGATGTAGTATATAGGTTTATAAAGTATAATTACCAAATTGCCCCGCATAATCTTGACCTTAACTGGAAAGTGGCAAAAAGTTGGACATAATTTCAATTATTCCACAGTCGGATTCTTTTAAAATAAAAAGAAAATCGAAAAAACCACGGCCACTCATTTAATTAAATGAAAGGTCCGGATTAGTCCTCGCAGTCCTCACCATTTTTTGAATCCTCATCCGATCCTATTTCTATATATATAAAACAAGGAACCAAGGAACCAATCGTGAGCGTCGGAATTCAAATGATCGATGGTCGGAGGTTGTAAGTTTCTTAACTTAACGCACATGTAGCAGATTATTCCAAAAAACCCACTTCGTTTTTTATTTTCATTTTATTTTTAGAGCTTATTTTTTATCGAAATAAAAAATCGAATAGATCAAAATTCATAATCTTTTATTCTCTTTCAATAGACATCCATATCAAAATAGTAAAAACGAAAAAAAATATTCAAAAATCTTGTTAAGATTCATAACAGTTAATCAATGTGAATCTGAACTATAACAAGTTTTATAGAAGATCATTCAAATGTGAATGATCATTAAATTTATTTTTTTCAACAATAATTGATCATTCAATATCAATTTATGTGAATTTAAATAAATATTTAGATTCAGATGTGAATCTCACTAAATTTTCATATTGAATTTAAGTATATTCTTTTATATTATTTACAATTTCAACATTTGGATAATATACAATTGAATTAACTAAGATTCACAAAATAATTTACTTAAACTTGCACGCGAATGAACAAAAAATTGCTGAAAAAATATGGTACAATTATCATTTATATGTGAATTAATATATCTAAAACTAGATGCACACTATTTTTAACCTTTTGATCATACACAAATGAATTAATTTAGATTCACAAATTGATTTGCTCAAAGTTCACATGTGGATGATAAAAAAATTGTTGAAAAAGTTGGGTACAATTACCATTTATATGTGAAATAACATGTCTAAAACAAGAAAACAGTTAAAATTTACAATGTAAATATAAACTGTACTAAATTTGTATGGAAGATAATTCACATGTAATTAGTCATTGAATTCAATTTTTTCAAGAATTATAAATCACTCAATAACAACTCACGTAAATTTAAAAACATTCTTAGATTCAGATGTGAATTCAAGAAAAAACACTTATATTTTTGTTATTTCAACATTTTGATGTCATATACAATTGAATTAACTGAAATTCAAAAATATCTACTTAAAATTCACATGTTACTGGTAAAAAATTATTGAAAAAATCGAATAGAATTGCGTTTATATGTGAATGAATATATTTAAAGCAATACAGTTCAGTTCAGTTCAGATTCGCATGGTGAATCTGGACGAACTTGATGTATAAAAAAAAATTGTATATGAATATGGAAGTCTATTTATAGATGATGAAAATTATGAATTTTGGTATATTTAGTTTTACTTTTTGACAAAAGAATAAGCTTAAAAACTAAAAAAACATAAAAAACGAAGTGAGTTTTTTGCTATAATCCTGTACATTTGCGTCTAACTAGTAAATGTACATCCTTTTTTTGGCCGTCTATCTTTTGCATTCCGACCACACAATTGGTTCCTTGGTTCCCTGTTTTAAATTGGTTCTCTATTGAACCCAACCATATATATATATATATATATATATATATATATATATATATATATATATATATATATATATATATATATATATATATATATATATATTTATATATATATATACATATATTTATACATATATTTATACATATATATATATGCATACATATATATATATATATATATATATATATATATATATATATATATATATATATATATATATATATATATATATATATATATATATATATATATATATATATATATATATATATATATATATATATATAAAAGTTCAATAGAGAACCAAAATAAAACAAGGAACCAAGGAACCAATCGTGAGCGTCGGAATGAGTTTTATCGACGGCCGGAGATAAGGTTGTAAATTTCTAACTTGGACGCGCATGTAGCGGATCATAACAAAAAACCCACTTTGTTTTTTTATTTTTTATTTTTAGAGCTTATTTTACATCGAAATAAAAAACCGAATATATCAAAATTCTTAATCTTTTATTCTTTTTCAATAGACACCCATATCAATATACTAAAAACGAAATAAAAATATTCAAAATTTTTGTTCAGATTCACAACAGTTAATTAATGTGAATCTGAACCATAATAAGTTTTTATAGAAGATTATTCACATGTGAATGATCATTGAAATTATATTTTTCAACAATAATTGATCATTCAATAACAACTCATGTGAATTTAAATAAACTTTTAGATTTGCATTGTGAATTTGACTAAATTCATATTCAGTTTAAGTAATTTCATTTATATTCTTTACAATTTCAACATTTTGATAATGTACAATTGAGTTTACTAAGATTCACAAATTAATTTATTTAAAGTTACACATAAATGATCAAACATTATTGAAAAATATCGAGTTTAATGATCATTTATATGTTAATTAATATGTATTAAACTAGATGCATACTCTTTTGAACCTTTTGATGATACACAAATGAATTAATTCAGATTCACATATGAATTTGCTTAAAATTCACATATGAATGATAAAAAATTGTTGAAAAACCAGGGTACAATTACCATTTATATGTGAATTAACATGTCTAAAATAAGAAGCAGTTAAAATTCACAATGTGAATATAAACTGTATTAAATTTGTATGGAAGATATTTCACTAGGGCTGGCAAATATGTACCACGGAGAACCAACCAACATGTTACCAACCGTACCAACAAAATTGGTAGCCAACATGTTTGGTAGCCAATATATTTGGCTGGTAATACCATACCAATTAAGCATTATTGGTACAGTAACGGTACAAAATTTTGAATACCACGATTGTACCGTACCAACCAATTCATATATATATATATATATATATATATATATATATATATATATATATATATATATATATATATATATATATATATATATATATATATATCAATTTCAACTCTCATATATTTATGTTTTAATTAGGAGTAATAACTAACAAGTCACACTTAGAATTGAATTACTAAAACAACTGTTAATACTAATTCTTTTTTCAAACAACACCATATATTAATATCAAACTACTAACACAAGCGACAAGCAGTTTATTTTAAGGCAAACAATATTAAAAGAGACTACTTACGTTCATATTTATTTTAGGGCAAACATGAAAATATATATTAAATAATTTTTTTGGTATATATCAATACCAACGTGTACCAACCTAACTTGTTGGTAGCCAAAGAAGTTGGTACCAAGTATACTTGGTACGGTACTGGTAATTAAATTTATCTACTAATTATAGTTGGTACGGTACAAGGTATAGAGAAAAAACAGTCGGTACCGTACCAATTCCACCCCTATATTTCACATGTAAATGGTCAATGAATACAATTTTTTCAATAATTGTTAATCATTCAATAACAACTTATATAATTTAAAAATATTTTTAAATTCATATGTGAATTCAAGAAAAATCACTAATGTTTTACTATTTCAATGTTTTAATATCATATACAATTAAATTAACTGAGATTCATAAATGATTTACTTAAAATTCACATGTGATTGGTAAAGAATTATTGAAAAATTTGGATAGATTTGTCAATTAGATGTGAATGAATATATCTAAAACAATGCAGTTCAGTTCAGGTTCACAAGATGAATCTGGAAGAACTTGAAGTAAAAAAACAAAAAATTTTGTATATCAATATGGATATCTATTTATAGAAGATGAAAAATTATGAATTTTGGTATAAATAGGTTTTTTTTCGAAAAAAGAATAAGCTTAAAAATTAAAAAAAAAACATAAAAAACGAAGTGGGTTTTTTGCTATGATCCGCTACATGCGCATCCAATTAACAATTTTACATCCTTCTCTTTGGCATTCGATCTTTTGCATTTTGGCCGTAGGATTGGTTCTTTGGTTCCTTGTTTAATTTTGGTTCTCCATTGAACCTAACCCTATATATATATATATATATATATATATATATATATATATATATATATATATATATATATATATATATATATATATATATATATATATATATATATATATATATATATATATATATATATACATATACGGTTAGAGAGTAGAGCAACTAAAGTGGAGTTGGATAGAATTAAGTGGCTTCAATGCCTTAGTTTAGCGTTTAAAGCTATGTAATCCTTGTACTCTTTTGGCGTCTCAGCTTCTTGCTGGGTTTTCGCCTGTTTTAATTTAGTTGCCTTTCAAAAAAAAAACATATATATATATACATATATATATATATATATATATATATATATATATATATATATATATATATATATATATATATATATATATATATATACATATACATATACATATACATATACATATACATATACATATACACAGACACAGACACAGACACACACGCACACACGCACTCACCTACTCACGCACGCACGCACGCACGCACGCATGCACGCACACACACACACACACACACACACACACACACATATGGAGAGGTTCCATAGAGAACCAGTAAAAGGAAGTGAACGGAAGAAGCGTTCTGGATCAATCATTTTATAAGGGCATATTCGTAATAGTGTATTTTAGTTAAATTATAATAGAATAAATTAATTAATAATTTCCTAAAATCTAGGGATTTGATTAATAGTTACCTAAAAAAGTAATTATTTTCTAATTATTTTTCCAGTTTTTTAATTACCAAAAATTAAGAAAATTATCATTTAATATGATTTTTTTTTCAAAAAACGTTTTTTTTTCTTTTTTATAAATCAAAGTATTAATGATATTGAAAATTTTATTATTTTATCAGAATATTTGTAGTCGTATATGAATAGACGCATTTTGTATTCATATATCAATATGGTTGGAATCGTAAATGAATAAAACATAAATTGAAGATAATTTCTATACAATTATAATCATAAGTGAATAAAGTACATTACATAAATTAATTGATTACACCACTATTCAGAAATGAATTACAAAAAGGAAAAAATTACGATGTAGAAATTTACTATTTTCTTATAATCATAATTGAAAACAATAAAATCAAAATGCAATAACTAAATATTATTCTATAATCATAAATGAACAATTCTTGATGTTTTCCACTTAGTGTTTGATTGTACATTAGCATTATTGTATTGCATTCCACCAGAATCTTGATTTTCTCTGTACAATGTAAAATACAGAATAAATAGCACCAGTTAGAAATAACATTATATTCATAAATGAGTAAAACAGGGATGTTACACTAAAGATCTATTCGTTAATGAAAATCGTATAATCATCAATAAATCATACATATAAAAAATTACTTTGCATAAGCCTATTCATTAATTAATACCATGTATGAATATTAGTATAACAAGTATGTTTTCATACGTAATTCATACTATAAATGAAATCAGGTTGTAATCATTCATGAATATCAAACAGTACTTTGATATTCATTTATGAATACCACTTTGAAATATGTTGTTCATTGATGAATACCAAAATATAATATGGTATTCATTAATGAATACCAAAAGAAACCAGTTTGTAATCATTCATTAATGATATAACATGATGTCTATATAATAAATGAATGTGGACGTCTAATCATTATAATCATATAAAAACTAATAACATTATATCATTGTTAATAATTTATGATTATAATTTAAGCCATACAATTTCTTTTTAACAATAATGGCTTGAGTTATCCAAATTTCAAAAAAAACCAAAATCATTATAACTTCAATGTATTAAATTATAATTTCAAAACGTAATAAGCATTTTTTTAAACCAGGTAAATTAAGAAGAGTAAGTTTCTTAGAAATTAACTAAAAACTAACAAAAGGGAAGAAAACAAAATCAAAATTTTTGTGTAATCATTTATGATTATATAATATATAATCATTTAAATCATCGATGATTAATACGTGTGGTTAGGGTACCACAATTGTTTATGATTTTAATCGTAACATCTTAGTTTCCATCTAGAAAATACATTAGATCAAGAAAGGCAATTGATTGGGCTTAAATAATAGGAAAAAACCAGCATAATCTTGACTACAATCCCTTCTAAGGATACAATCCATCAACTAGAAAGGTTTTTGCTTACTATAAATTCTACAAACGTGATTTCTTAGCCAATATATGCTTTTAAATAGCAAGAAATAATAAATGCCAATCAGTACTAAATTATTGAATTAAAAAATCATGGTGAAGTTTACTTATTGCCCTGGTACTCTTTACCAAGTATACGACCATGTGCACTCTTTAGATCTTTGGACCAACAAAAAGTAAGTTCAGATTAATCAACTATTTTGCTTCAAAAGTAACTCGAGTAAAACCCATTTCATTATCTCATTTTCTTCCCATTTATATGTCTAAACCATCACCCAAGATTTTACACAAACACTTAACATGCGAAAGTTCAAGATAACACTTTAAAGTAATAAACCCAACATAATTCACAAACATACAGTATCACTAGACAAGCAACACAAAACGTAGAAACACATTTTATTCTCTAAAGTTCAAATGAAAAAGATTTAAGAAGATGTTATCTTTGTATAAAGTCGACAAATACAACCGAAATTTAGGGAATTCGACTTTAGGATTATGGGTAAAACCAACAAACCATTATTATCTTTATTCCAAAATGATTGAAGAAGATGTTCTTTATATGAAATAAACACGTATAAAATCGATGTCTACGTTTGAAAATTAAGGCATTCTATTTTAGAGTTTTAGATTAGAAAACAGTACCTTTGCTGGTAGACTTCAATGACGAACCTCCCTCTGTCACTTCGAAGTTCATGTCTGTGAACTATATGCAGGTGATGCGTATCATTCTGATTTGAATGTTAGGGTTTTAGATGATGACGAAATGCATATTAATTGTTCAATTATTTTGGTCGACCTGGGTACCCTCGACCTTCGTTGATAACAAAATTAAATCAAGGTTTCAGAAACTAGAGGTTGGGTGATCCGCTGATGAACGACAACAAAAAAAGAAGTCGCAATTCAAGGATGAAGATGCAATATCGTATACGAAGGTCGGGAAGCTGGAATGGCTGGACCGGGCGAAGCGACGACAGTGCTCGCAAACGGCTTGCTGGTATTTGGTGTATGAAGATGAGAAGGAAACGAACTGGTGTATGAAGATGAGAAAGTCGATGTTTATTCTCCAAACTAGGGTTACTTCTCTTTTTTAATTGAGACGTAGGTATGGACAGGAAGAGAAAGAAAGAGATAAAGAGAAGAAATTCAGAGATTTTAGGAGATTACAAATATGGATTAAAAATTAGTGACCATTATACTTTTATTTTATTATTAAATTAAATTAATTGAACTTAAATTATTAATAATTATACAATTATCATCTTAATTATAACCCTAGATTTAAAACATTGGTGGATGAGATCAGTTCTCCAGTTCTTTACCTTTTACTGGTTCTCTATTGAATATATATATATATATATATATATATATATATATATATATATATATATATATATATATATATATATATATATATATATATATATGTATATATATATATATACGTGTTTAATGCAGAACCAAAATATATTGCCTAACTGCAGAACCATATTTTTCACCGTTGATCTAGTTTTGATGATAAAGGGTATGATGGTCCAATTAACATCCATATCCACATTTCCATAACATAAGATACAAAATTAAAGGTGCGTCAAATAAATTAGCTACATATGTTCATCGATGAACATATCACGAACATACAGAATTAAAGGTGATTCCAATAATATCAACCATTACATTAATCAAATTCTTAAACAATTACATGGGCAAAGTTAAAAGAATAAGAACATATCACGATTCAGTATCAAGGTATCAAATAAATGAAACAATATTCATATATGAACAATGTTCATATATGAACATTACATGGCAGTTCTCAATCACTTTGTTCTTGCTTCTATACTTCTTCAACATCGAACGAATACTTGTGTGCACGTCATATTGTTGATTGACCTGTGAGCAACGAAGCATCAAAATCGATTAGGTTCTTCGAGTTGTATATTTAAGGAATCGATCATCTAATACCAAAAACTTAAAAACGCTAGCCTGTAAACAAACATTGTTCACAATCAATATATGTTCATCTATGAACATATGTTCATCTATGAACATATGTTCATCTATGAACATATGTTCATATATGAACATATAAATATCCCCTGCATATTGTTCTCAATCATCGACACTTGATGTCTACCTTTGTTTTTATCATGGCTGCTGTAGTGATTGTAACGCCTGGGGAGGGGGATGTGTATCGGTTTAGGGATAAGAAGATGATACAAAGGAGGGTGGTTAGATCTAAACAGACAAGGGGAAGGGGAGAGATAGGGGCCCAGATACGGTGAGATAAGGTATATAATTTAGGCTTAATCTGATTTTGAGATTTTTGAAACAACTTGTATAGAAATAGGCAGGAATTTTCCCACAAATACTAACTTTATGAAATATTCTTTGCATTTTGTAGTTGTATGTTGTGTTTTATAGTTGTACCTCATCAAAATTTTAGAAAAAAATTGAATTGAAAGACTAAATGATTGATAGTATATATAAGTGTGTCTTCATGAATTTTAACTTCACTGGTTGCAGCCCCTGTCTCTGCTTGGTTTGAAGTTTGACGTGTTGTCCTGCACACTTCCTCCGGTTTCCTAATAAGTTGGTCAACTCAACTCATCAATCTGTTTCACATCAAATGTAAGTAAAAAAATTTGCCAAATCAGAAACAAATTATTTCAGTTTACAACTAATTCAACATACGTAATCGATGTTTTCTACACAAGATGTTGAAACAACTAATAAGCAATTGTCTCAAGCAAAACTTGCTAATCTACACTGATAAGGAAATGCCAGAAAAGATACCTCACTGCACAATGGTCTTGCAAAATGTAGTGTTTTTCCTTGCATTTTCCAAAATGGCAAAACCTTTGTTTGGCTCGATTTTATAATATAGTATTAACCCAAATGGACTTTATAGAGCAGTCAGGTAGAATCACCTCATGTGTTGATTGCTTCAAGGTCAGCATAACTCCTAAATGAAGGAAATGGTTCAAATGTTACAATTGATAATTGCATATTTAGTCAATCAAAAAGTTGGAAAAAGGGGAATACAATATTAGCATGGATCAATATGTGTTGCTACTTGCTAGGATTTTATATCTGATTGTCCTTGAATTTATAAAGTCAGTCGTATTTTCTGATTTAATTATTGATATATCAAGTTCAAATAAGACAAATTCATGGAAAAAGAAGAAATACCTCTTACGATAGCTCTCTGTGAACTGGCGCCTTCTGTCGGTGCCTGTGTTATTCACAGCTTATATGTAGCAGAAGGTTTCAGTTCCAGAGGTCTCTATCTCAGTTACAGAAGCACACGACTGCAGAACTGCCACAGATCCAACAACACGCAGACCTTTCAATGAAGAAATGCTCTGTGGCAAATGACTTATTCCCGTAAACTTTATATTTAACTCTTGTAAACACTCTAGACCTTCAAGTTCCTCTGCAATTTCTGAACTTCACTACAAAAGGGGAGATGGAGTTTCCTCAAACGTTTCATCTTACAGATGCTGTTTGGAATATCTCCTAAAGCGGAAATCCTCAATAATAGAGAAGAATAAGGACAGATCGATATCTACGAACCTCGGGCCTAAACCAGCGCTTGAGCGTTGAAGAAGCCATTGCTAACACTTTAGCCGAGCAGGAAAAGTACAAAAGATATAGACGGAGCGTTGAAGAAGCCATTGTCCATCGACCACCACCTTTACAAACTTAAATTACTGTTCACTGCGTTCTTCCTGTAGAAGTTCACCGGCGGCCATCCGACCACTAGTTCCCTGTAACGTTCATACGTATATATGAGTCTATATATCTCTTCCTCCGAGTTTTAAATTACCACCGATGGTGGGGGAACAATGGAGGTGGTCTGCGTCGCGGGTGATTCCTCCATCGCCGATACCTAATTATGATTGGGTTCTCTCAAAATTTAATTTGATATATGAGATTTGGGTAGAGGCGTTTGACAGGAACATAGCGAGGAGGATGCCGATTAGGGCATGAAAATGTGATTTCATCTGGAAAAACGGAATGTGTAAACAAAAATTCCCAATCTACCCTTAACGGCCTTATTATCCTGCTATTTCTAGAGTTTTTTTTTTTAAAATTATATCTTATTTATAGCCATTGATTTATCAATCTAAGGGTTAAAACATTAGTTCTACAGTTAGGCAATATAATTTGGTTCTGTATTGAACTCATATATATATATATATATATATATATATATATATATATATATATATATATATATATATATATATATATATATATATATATATATATATATATATATATATATATATATATATATATATATATATATATATATATATATATATATATATATATATATATATATATATAGGGTGAGCATTTGGTACTCAAAACCGAGCCCAAGCCCAAGAACCGAGGAACCGGACCCGAGATAACGAACCGACCATGTTACTTGGTCGGTACTTTGTCCGTATATGTGGCTTAATTCGGTCTTGGTCCTTCTCGGTCTTGGCCTTCTTGGTCTTGGTCCTTCGGTACTGTCGGGTTCTCTAGTACGGAACCGACCGAAAATTGAAAAGACATTAAGATTATAATGTAAGCCTTTGAAATTTTTACACTTGGTCCTGCTCGGGTAAAACCCGACCAAACACGAGCAAACCCATACTCGAACCCAAGACCAAGTCTCAT
Source organism: Cichorium intybus (assembly GCA_023525715.1). Lineage (NCBI taxonomy): Eukaryota > Viridiplantae > Streptophyta > Magnoliopsida > Asterales > Asteraceae > Cichorium > Cichorium intybus. Next base: position 60,636,040 of record CM042014.1, read on the forward strand.
AGTTTGGTCAGTCCTCGGTTTCATTGAATGTCTTCCCTCGGTCTTGGTCCGGCTGGGGTTCGGTCCTGGTTGGGTCGGTTCCAGGACCACGCTCACCCCTGTATGTATATATATATATATATATATATATATATATATATATATATATATATATATATATATATATATATATATATATATATATATATATATATATATATATATATATATATATATATATATATATATATATATGCATATAGTTAGGTTATTGTGAGATATCAAAAAAACCTGACATCTTGAGAACCAAATATAGACCATTAGATCAAAAAAAAAAAAAAATCAAAGGCTAAGATCAAAGATGGCATATCTGTAATTATAAATAAATTGGATGGTATATTAGGGTTTTCATTAATCATTCCAAGGGTAAATATGTCACAAAATTAAGCATCCTAATAATCAGCCAAAATAAATGTCGTAAATAAAATCCCTCCTATCTCTTCTCTCCTCTTCTTTGGCCTCTCAAGAAAACGATACCCTATTTCTGCTTCTCCACCTCCGATCCATACCCCTGCTCTCGTTATCTCACCATCTCTTCGATTCCCACCGTGGTTCCCGTCTAGTCGGCCAAATCATTATTCTAGGTTTACAAATGCGGTAACCTAATCGTAGCTGAATGGTCGCCGACTTCTCGTGCTACATGTGCGATTCCTTCGAATCTGGCAAGGTGGATGATGGTCCCGCCATTGATAGCAACCACCACCACCGTCGTCTGATTTGAGTGATTATTATGCTGATCATGGTAACCGACTTTTCTTCTATTATATCAGGTGAAGAATCCAAATCAAAATCGGGTTAAAGAAGACTCGAAGCGGGGAAGAAAAAGAAAGATGACCTAGTCGACTCAACAGTTAAAACCTTTTAGTCGTCTTCGAGATCGAAATTCGACCCTGCAATTCGTCTAAGGGAAAAAATCGGACCCCTAATTTCGTACCCTTGGAGTTCGATAATCACGTAATCTCCTAATTGCAATCGGTATTCCATATATATCGTTTTTTATTTCTGTAAGTGGTTCTTATATAAAGAAATTAGGTTTGTGATTTTTGTTTATAGACATGTTTTTTCAGATTGAAACAGAAAATCGGAACAAAGAGAAGGTATGGAGATTGCTATCCGGAATAACCTCTGTTTTTCATAGGTTTTTGTTGATTTTCTAGCAATAGTTGTATCTTGTGTTTCAGTCAAATATAGCAGATTAGGCCTTGGTTACTTGTACCACTGCATAGCTATGGAGTAGATAAGTCGGGCATCAGCATCTGTTGGTATTTCTTACGGTGCCTATATTAACCCTTGCATCAATCAGTTGGTAAAACCAGAAAACTCCTAACTTTCTGAATCGTAATAAGTTCAAGATCACAACATTCTTCTTCTTACATGTCAGAAATAGAAATGCTACCCAGAAGAAGAAGTATTTACCAAAGGTTTTAGTTTGATACTTAGATAAAGATATCATTTTTATATATTATTTTCATAATCCTATTTGGTTGTACATAGCCATAGATTTATTATTGCATATGCTCATCTAAGGACATTTGCATATATGCATAATACATATATACACATAAACACATATGTGCATATGTGTACATATACACATGCACATATTCATATATGCATAAGTGAATATGTGTATATTTTTCATAAAAGGATATGTGGATAAATGTATGTATACATGTGTATATGTGCTTATATGTATTAACGTAGGTGTATATATTTCAATTGTTTATATCTATGTTTTTTCGAATGATGGTTCAAATGTATATATGTGTACATATGTGGTTATGCAAATAAACATACGTATACATACTTGCATATGCGCATAGATATATGTGCTGATATGCACATGTGCATATGTACATATGCACATATATGTTTATTTGTTTAAATCCATGTTATACGTACATGTGTTGCATATTATACTTGTGTATGTGTGCATATATGTATTAACGTATGTGTATATTTTTCAATTGTTTATATCTATGTTTTTTCGAATGATGGTTCAAATGTATATACGTGCATATACGTGGTTACACAAATAAATATATGTATGTATACTTGTATATGTGTATAAGTACATGTGTTGCATATGTGTATAAATGTATGTATGCATAAATGTATTTTTGAAAGTACATATGTGCATAAGTGTGTATCCGTATTTGCATATATGCATACATATATGTGCCTATATGCATATGCGTATATGCATGCAAGTATTTTTTTAATATTTTTAATATGTATTTTTATTAATGTTCTTTCAGGTTTAAAATTTTTATAGAGCAAATTGAAAAAGTGAAAAGGGATAAAATGAAGAAACATGACACTCAATGAATAGACAATCGAGATATTATGAATTTTTTTTATATATTTTTTGTATGTATCATTCAAAATAATTGTACATTATTGTTTTTAATAAATTGGTTTGTTTATTATTTGTATTCAAATATTATACATAATAATATGTTTATATGAATTTTAAAAATATGCATATATGCACCCGCTTGCAAATACATGAACGTATATGTTTTTCTAATTCTAAAATCTGATTTTTTTTCTTAAATGTAAATTTTTTATGCTTTTTTAAATGAAAAATCTCATATTAATAGAAAACGAAAATGATGTATAGTTTTAAATTTGAATTTTGAATTTGATCATGCTAATTTTTAGGAATTGTTATTTTGTTGCCAAAAATAAATTAAATTAAATTAAATGAAAATTTTAAAATGACAATCATACCCTTTTGTGATC